>CM056051.1:399130825-399730825 GCA_029574335.1 Rana kukunoris
CCTCCTTAAGCATCTCCAGGATTGGTGTCCTTTGAGTCAACCTATCTAACCCATACACCGTGAAATTTTTTCCTACTTCCTCTTGCCTCATTAATCATTTTATACATTGTAACATTTGCATTAACCAGTCCCCCTCTAAGCAGACAAAGTGAGATAATCCCTCTTCACCCAATTCAGGACAATCAACTTCCTCACATAATAAAAGAGCAGCCTCAAGAATGTTCGCATATTATTACACATCACTTCATCCTCAATAATACCTAGGAGGCCCAAGAGTGGACTACATATGTTTGGGAGACCAAAAGTGTCGGCAATAAATTGGGTAACCTGCGACCACAATGGACGAATCCTGTTACACTCCCACACCATATATAAATAAAGGTGACTTCTACCACCAGGCACTTATGGCAAATAGGGTCATCTCTTCTGCCCATCCTATATAATCTATGTGGTGTGTAATACATTTGGTGCAGGTATCTCAGTTGTATCAGTTTGTCCCTAGCAGAGATTACTGTAGGTAGATAAGACATCAAAACCTCTTCCCACTGAGTTTCAGTCAATTCAGGGATCACAGCATTCCACCTTAGTCTCGCTTTTCTCCTCCCTGGGCTGCTTCCTACCCATGAGCATAGCATAGTAAGCCGAAATTCGTTTGGTGTGTTCAGGCGCTATTATCAATAATTCCAATTTAGTGTTTCCCAGAACAACAGGCCCCACACCAAATTGAGCATGAACAGCGTGCTTCAGCCTGGTGTAGTGGAAAAGCCATGAGTCAGGTACGCCCAGCTCCCTCTTTAGTTGTGTAAATGTTTTAAGTTCTCCGTTATCAAACAGTTGATGCAGATAGACAAGACCAAATGTGTCCCATCCATGCCCGTCAACCAGGTTTCAGGGGTTTTTACCCCAATCTGTTTGTAGTCCCAAAAAAAGGAAGGGGTCCGTCCAATCCTGGACCTCAATGCCCTTAACTCTTTTGTCAAAGTGCAAGGATTCAGGATGGAATTGTTCGCTTTGTAGTGTCGGCTCTCCATCAGGGGGACTTTATGGCATCCTTAGATACTCAGGACGCGTACCTGCATATTCCCAAATGCGCAAAACACAGAGATTTCTGCGTTTTGCGGTCGAAGAGGACCATTTTCAGTTTGTGGCCCTCCCTTTCGGGCTTGCTTCGGCACCATGAGTTTTCACAATGGTGCTCGCTCCGATTCTGGCCCTGCTAAGGCAGCGCGGAATCGCTATTGTGGGATACCTGGACGACCTTCCCCTGAGAGCTTCCTTAAGCTCAGAATTAGGAGAGGATGTGTCCATCACCTGCCAGCCCCTCCAAAAGATTCGGGTGGCTACTGAATGTCCAGAAGTCAATGTTGGTAACGTCTCAGCGACTGGAATACCTGGGGTTGGTCCTGGATTCCTCAGAAGCGAGTTGTTCTCCCGACGGAAAAACTCCAGACACTGCAATCTGCGGTGCAGCGGTTAATGACCCAGAAGTGGTCGTCGCTTCGCTTTTGCAAGAGAATTCTGGGTCCCATGGTAGCCTCTTTCGAGGCGGTTCCGTATGCCCAATCTCACACCGGAGTGTTACAGAATGAAATTTTGACACGTTGGGACAAGCTCCCTTCGTCTCTGGATTACCAGATTTGGGTGAGTCGCCTGGTCAGGTCCTCCCTAGTGTGGTGGCTGACATCTCCGGTACTTTGGACGGGGAAATTATTTCTGCCATGCTATCGGACGGTGGTCACGACGGATGCCACCCTCTTTGGCTGGGGGCGTTTCTGGGTTGTCAAGTCAGCCCAGGGGTCTGGACTCAGGTGGAGTCCCATCTGCCAGTGAATGTCCTGGAGCTCCAGGCTATCAGGCTGCATCTCCAAGTGGTCTCTGGGTCTGCAGGACCGTTTGGTCAGGATCCAGTCCGACAACACCACGGCCGTGGCGTATGTCGTCCATCAAGGGGGCACGCAGAGCTCGGCTGCGGCAGCGGAGGTTGCACACATCCTCCGGTGAGCCACAAGGTACGTTCCGGCTCTGTCGGCCGTGTACGTTTCCGGGGGTGCAGAATTGGCAAGCCGACTACCTAGGTCGCACAACACTGGACCAGAAAAAATGGTCGTGGCCACGCGTCACTATCGCTTAATCTACGCCTTCCCTCCTCTGAATCTTCTCCCTCGCCTGTTTGCGCAGAGTGGAAGCGGAGGGGATACCAACACTCCTGGTCGCTCCGGATTGGCCGCGCCGTTCCTGGTACGCGGACCTGGTGCGTCTGGTGGTGGTTGTCCCTTGGCTTCTACCCCTAAGAGTAGATCTTCTGTCGCAGGGTCCGATTTTTTCTCACCCTGCTTTACAGTCGCTGGCTTTAAACGGCATGGCTGTTAAGAGCCAGGTGCTGAAGGACCTCGGTCCGTCGGCTTCGGTGATCTCTACCCATGCTACTTGCACAGAAGACTACTTCACGTAGGATTTGCCATCGTACGTGTGCAGAGATGAAATGGCCCCCCGGCATATATGTGCTGTCACGGATTCTGCTGTTCCTACAGCGTGGAGTGGATCAAGCTCTCGCCTTAAGTACGGTTATGGGTCGGATTTCGGCCTTGGCTGTTTTCTGGCAGTGACCGTTGGCGACGCACTCCCTGGTGCATATGTTCGTACAGGGGGTCAGGCATGTGGCCCCTCCTGTGCGTCCTCCACTGCCTCCGTGGGACTTGAATTTGGTCCTTTCGGTGCTTCAAAAGGGCTCCGTTTGAAGACATTCGGGAGATTCCTCCGTTGACTCTGTCCCAGAATGTGGTCTTCCTAATAGCCATTCCTTCAGTCAGACGAGTTTTTGATCTAGCGGCCTTGTCTTGCAAGGCTCTTTAACTTGGTCATCCACAAGGATAAGGTGGTGCTGCGGCCGCAGCCATCGTTCCTTTCGAAGGTTGTTTCGGCTTTTCATATTAATAAGGACATTGTTTTACTATCCTTATGTCCTCAACCGAAGAACTCGAAGGAGGCCACATTACTTTCCTT
This sequence comes from Rana kukunoris, assembly GCA_029574335.1. NCBI lineage: Eukaryota > Metazoa > Chordata > Amphibia > Anura > Ranidae > Rana > Rana kukunoris. The sequence continues at coordinate 399,133,829 of CM056051.1, forward strand.
GGACGTGGTGCGAGCCCTACGGGCGTACTTGTCTGCTACGGCTCAGTTTTCGGAGATTGGACTTACTGTTCGTGTCAGTGACTGGACCTAAGAAAGGTCTGGCAGTCTCGTCGGCCTCCATTTTCAGGTGGAGCAGACAGGTCGTGCTCCAGGCCTATGCCCTAAAGGGGCGGGCGCCTCCCTTTCTGGTTGCGGCGCATTCGACCAGAGCGATTGATACCTCTTGGGCTTTCCGTCATCAAGCGTCTGTTTTACAGGTGTGTAAGACAGCGACCTGGTCGTCAACCCACACCTTTTCAAGTTTTACAAAGTGGATGTGAGTGCATCTGCGTATGCCTCCTTTGGCCGCAAGGTTTTGCAGGCGGCTGCTTAAGGTTGAAGTTCCTCCGTTGAGGAACTCTTGTGTTTGGTTTGGGGTGAAGCTTAATTTGTTGTGTTTTTTCTACCCCTCGAATTTTTTGACACTGCTTGGGGACGTTCCTAAGGTCAATTGCTGCTGTATCCGTTCATGAACGAAAGAGAAAATAGGATTTTTGTACTCACTGTGAAATCCATTTCTCTGAGTTCATGGACGGACACAGCACCCACCCCTCTATTTGTTTGTACTGCTTGTTACGAACTGGAGCTGCTGAGTCAGAGTGGGTTATACCCGGGGGGCCATGCCCCTGGGAGGAGCTGTACTGAGGAAAGTGTTTTTAACACTTAAAGTTCTGTTTTCTGCCTAGTCTCTCCTAGAAGGAAGGATATAATACCCTAAGGTCAATTGCTGCTGTGTCCGTCCATGAACTCTGAGAAATGGATTTTACGGTGAGTACAAAAATCCTATTTTTGTTATAACATTTTGCAAACGGGTCATTTTTCTCCTTCATTGATGTACGCTAATGAGGCTACACTGATGGCCACCGATGGGCTTCACAGATATGTGGCACTGATGGGAGGCACTGGTGGCACTGAAGAGCATTGATAGGTGGCACTGATTGCTGGCAGTGATGGCACCACTGGTGGGCATTGATAGGTGGCACTTGTGGGCATTGATAGGTGACACTGGTGGGCACTGGCAGGTAGTAATGGTGGGCACAGATGAGGCAGAATTGACTTTTCCTTTTCAGGACCAATGTCTTTTGCACATAAGCCATTGATCGGCTTTTTTTCTCCTCACGCTGTCAGCGCGAAAGAAAAAAAAAAGATTTTGTTTACATCACGTGATCAGCTGTCATTGGCTGACAGCTGATCACGTGGTAAGGGCCCGAGTCTCAGTGACTCAGTGATCACAGTGTGTGCCCTGAGGGGGGCATTTATTGATGGCCTCACGGCAAAGCAGATCTGCGATGTAGCCTTCATTTGGCTATAGCGTGGATCTCAAGTGGTTAAGCAGCCTAGGGTTATACTGCTACCTACAGATGAAATAGACAATAGAAATAGACACTTTGCACAAAGTAACCTGAAAGCAGTATTAAACCAAAAATGTTATATATTGCAGCTCAGTGTTTTTTAGCTGCATTGGTTGTTATCCCTGAAGAGCTGTATTTATTTTTTATTTTTCTGGGGATGTTTTTGAAGCGTAATCTGGACATGAGGTGCAGCAGTTGTCCTGTGCCTGTCTCCACAAACTTGCTGTTAAGTGGCTAGCAACCTATGGGTTTTGTTGAGAATTTTCCTCTTGGCAGACAGGCCATTTTGTGAAGAGATTAAAAAAAAAATTAGTACTGGGTTTGAATTTTTCATTTTTATGTAGTTTGCAAGGGGAAGCCTCTTTAATTTGATTATTTTGCTGTATCCTACTGTGGCTCCAGAGGCTGAGCTCTGTTTCTGCCTAAACCACAATTTTAATAGATATTAAAGGGGTTGTAAACTTCCAGTTTTTTCACCTTAATGCAGGGGTGCCCAACCAGTGGCCGGGGAGCCCTCTGATGTGGCCTGCAACCTTCTGCTCTGGGATGGTGGGTTAGCAAGCCCAGATCACGGTTTGCCGATCTGCCATCACAGAGCATCAGTCTTGCAAATAAAGGTAGCGCAAGCAAGCAGCTGCACAGCAGAGCCACATAAGCTGATGCCTCCTGTATAGCACTGGCTCCTGTGATAGGCGGAGTGATGCCAAATGCACTTTGCCTGGTGCCACAACAGCCGGTGATGTATGAATGGAAAACGTATTTAAAGGTAAGTTTATTACTAAAATCACAGTGTATATATGGGCATATCTGTTCTGCAATGGTTACTGGGCTGTTTTCAAACTGATCCGCAGGAGGGGTTTGAGCAACAACATGGCGCCGTGCGGCTATGTGTAGCAGCAAGCTCCGTGCTCTCCTCCAGGTGAACCGTAAGGAGCTGGGGGATCTCCCTCCAATACCGCTCCGATATAAGCAAGTTAACGGAATGTACCTTGTGTCTGAGGCCGTTTAGACACATATTATCCTCTAGTGCTCGCTGATTACCTGACCTTAATTCAAGCTTCCCGGGGAACTCCTGCCGGTTCTGGCCATGATCTGCTGGCCACTTTCCCTCAAATCCAGTTGGTGCCGCTTGGTCGGTGGCTGTCCTGCCCCTCCAGAGGTATGTATTGGAAGAGGAGCGAGGACGCTTGGCGGTCTGGAGGAACAGGGAGGAGATTTGCCAAGCGGCAGATGGCCCTGCATCTGGCTATGAAGCTGGTGTGTTCTCGGACGCTAATCCCTCGAGAACCCCTCTCGTAAGCCATCAGAAGCTGCCGGAGGACAACTTCGGTAATTCCCGAGAGTTACGAGTGTCCTGGCTGCCTGACCCATCTGACCTGTCTTGCTGCCTAGCCCAGGGAGAACCCTTAGGGTGATCGGAATCTCAGAGTGGAGGGTGTCTAAAAGGAATAGGAATTCCGGTATCTATATTACTAACTTCTGAACTCGAATAAACAGATCAGAGCAGCAATAACTTTTATTTTTTTTGTTGCACAAAAGTTTATTGAAGCATAAGAAAAAAAATATACATACATAAATGCATTACATGTAGTCAAAAATATCCAATAAGGATGTGTGCAAGAAATAAAATGCATTGTTAATCCAATCTAAATCATATATATTTTTTTATTTATTTCATCTAAAAAGAGGAAAAGTGGTAACATCCAAAAGAAATGTAATTTATTTGAATTACTCAGTATAGTCTTCATCTTTAGGACTAAGAGAAAAAAGAGCGAGTAGGGGGCGTGGCCTGGACATGGCTGAGTGAGGGAGCTTTTTCTCAAAGCTCCCGGCCTGAACCCTCATACCCTGTCAAAATACTACTTTAAAACCGGTATGTACTCAGCTAATAAGTACGGAACCAGAGCAGCGACGAGGGGGACCCCCTCGGGTAAAAGTTCGGGCGACATCCAACGCGATTTCAACCTTCAGCAGGAGATATCCCCCGGAGCTAGAGTGGCAGCGCCACGAGTCCCTACACGTGGAGCCACACTGAAGGCCCAAACTGCGAACATCACTGTGCCTTTGCCCAGCGCCTCTTCATCCCCTGACCATCCTCTGGACATATTCACAGATCCCCAGCAGACCACAATGTCCTCCCCTTGATTAAATACCTTGGGAGATAAAAATGAATGAAAAAACAATGGAAAATAAATTAAAAATAGAAAAATTATTGCAGTATCACTACATACTATAATTTGCCAAATATAATAGGTGCACTCAAAATAATCTCAATCATAGGATAAATATAAAGTGATTGTAGGACACCGGCCCATACAACGTGTGCAACGTGCAATTAATAGGAGAACAAAGTCCTAATAAATTGGTGATTATCTGCCAGTGTTGAAATAGTTAAATTCACACAGTCCACAGAATAAAAACTGCTTAAACAAAGGTGTCTTGCCGCAGGATCCTTCACCACAGTGGATATGTTCATCCAATCGTGCTCAAAGAAAATTATTGCGCTTACCAAAAGGAACAGACCTCTTTAATACAAAAAAGATGGTCAATAATGCCTATGCAGGTTAATGCCTGCATACATATGCCAACGTCCCAGCTGCTAGGTATTGGTTATTCCTCTCAGAAGATCAGGATGCAATGAAAAAAACAGAAAAGACTTCCATAGTGCAACCAATTTAATAGATTAAAAGTATAAAAAACACAGGGGCCAAGTGGCCACTTACATAAAAAGTGCCCTTCCCGACACTGGGGCTGCAGGCTTATCAGATTGATTTGTCACACTTCCGTGGGGAACCCTATGAGTATCAGCTGTTAGACGGATCCTTCAGCTGCTCGCTGATGCCAGACGCCGGGGGATAGGGAACATGCAGCACAAGCGTGACCAGGCTACGCCGACCGACGTACGTTTCGTTTGGACAACGTCTTCAGGGGGGCGTGCCTGGTCATTCGGGGTCACATGTTAAATGCTGGATTGGTGCGCCGCGTACGGACGTGATTGATAATAGGCTTGGCCAATTGCAAAGCAGTCCCGGTGCCGGGTTAGGTTTGCACATCGTAATATGTCAGATCAAACTGACTTAACACTACATCTACCATAAGCCTAAACATTGTTAATAAATGCGCTATTCTTATTAAGAACCACTTGAAACGCCGGATTCTAAAAAATTTAATAATTTTTTTTAAAACATAAAAGAATTCAGAAATAAAGGCAATGAAAAAAACAATAAAAAAAGGATATGTTCTATATGTCAATTTGTCACCGCTAAATGGCAGACTAATACTATAATTGGCCAAACATTACAAATACCAATAATTTATATAATTCTAAAATTAGGATTAGTTTTTATCTCTGGTCGCAAAGATATATTTGCTCCCTGTCACTTGGACCTCTAGGTCTTAGCTTTGCATGCCTAATTTAGAATATTCATTTTGATGAATAGTAATTTTTTTATATATCTCAGAGGTGATGAAAACTAGTGATAAAAATGATCATATACATGTCCATGAATATGTGCAGTTCTATATATAGATAAAGAACTTCAATTCAGGAAAATATATGAGGAGGTGCCTGGGGAGTGACTAGCTAAAGCTGGAATTGCAGATTGCAGATCTAAAAGAAAGAATGGGACCATTTAAAATCCATAGTGAGTATACGGAAAAAGCAAAGCTTCTACAAACGCATTTTAATAAATAAAAAAACTTAAAAAATATCAACGGGATATCAAGGATTTTGAAGCAGGCAAAATGGCAAAATACTCCTAATCCAGAAAGCTCCCCTGATTCATCCCCATCCAAGTAAAACAACAAAAAAAAACAACGGCCAAATTACAATCTAAACCCAATGCCCAACCTCAATATTCCCATCTGTATTCTCAACCTCATCCAATGGAGAATTATTATCAATATAGTACACCAGGCCCACATCAGATGGACACCCGGTACTATGAACCCAATAGACAATACTATCAACCAAGATCTACTAGAGGTAACCAGAGAAATTTTAGAGAAAGACCAGCCCCCTATCAGAATCATCAACAGGGGGGGAATGGAGAGGGTGAAAGGAAACCTATCGTATCCCCCCCAGATCCCCCCAATATTCCAAGGAACCCATAGAAAAAAACGAGGAAGAGGCCGAACGAAAAAGAAAAAGTCGATTAAATGAGGGAAATTTACAATCTGGCAAAAATTGATTTTTCAGGACAGGAACTGGAAGTATTACAAAAAGGGTTGAAATATGCACCTGATAAAAATATTGACAAATACGAGGTGTTTATAGACATTGAAAAATACATCAGGAAACTCAACATCAAAAAATATTTTGCAGGAAAAGATATGAATAGTATATGAATAGTGAAGCATTAAGCCAAAAACTCTACATATCAACATAGTGAATAATTCGACCTTTAACCCCAACAAAGGTATGAATCATCATATTGAAGTTTTCAAATCTATGGTACAAGATGACATTAGAGAAATGGAAGTTTCCAAATATGCATTTAATCGTAATATCTGGGAAGGCATTAATCTTTAGAAGAAAACAAACAAATCGTAATAAGACCAGCCGACAAAGACTGGTAATTCTGACCAAGGATGATTATTATTTGGAAATGCAGAAACTTTTAGAAGACACTTCTACCTACAAATTAATAAAAGGGAACCCAACAGTAAGCCTAAAAGAATCCCTGCTATTTAAAAGACACCGCTACAACCATTTAGGTTACAGTAGACATCAAATCGCTCTATACGAATATCAGACATCAAGATGCTCTGGAAGCAGTTAAATGGGCTTTGACTAGTCAACGCTCAATTAAAAGGACCCAGATTAGCTTTCTGGTGAAGGGCCTCCAGTTGGCTATGACCATCAACTGCTTTTGGGCCAACAACCAATACTACAAGCAAATAAGCGGGGGTAGCTATGGGAGCTAGATATGCTCCCAGTGTTGCTAATGTAGTTCTCAATAAATGGGAACATGAGTGTGTTCTCTGATAAAAACCAGTCGTTTTTTTACAGGAGATATATCGACGATGTGATACTATTTTGGGAAGGAACATCTACCAGTCTTGAAAGTTTTTTGGTACATATGAATGCAAATAAATATGGCCTCAAGTTTACGGCAGAAACCAGCTTAGAGTCTATAAATTACCTGGATCTCACTATAAAGAAAAGAGGTCCAAAATACGAGACAAAAACGTATTTAAAACAAACAGACAGAAATGGATTTGTACCAACCACCAGTTGCCATCATCCACAGTGGATAGGAGCCATTCCAAAAGGCCAACTCATGAGACTAAGGCAGAATTGTACAATTAGAGAAGATTTTGCCTACCAAGCAGATTTATTGATCAACAAATTTTTGGAAAAAGGGTATCCTCGAGAAACTTTAAATAAAGTAGTAACCCAAGTGTCTTCAATGGAAAGAGAATCTTTATTAACAACGAACCCAAAAAAATCGTTTGGACAAGTGGCTTTCATTTCAGGCTTCCATCGACAATATCGGCAGGTGGAAACCATTTTCAAATGCTACTAAAAGATCCAGATTTAAAGTCCACTATAACATCTAAACCTAAATTCATCTATAAAAAAGCTCCAGGTCTCAGGAACCGGATAGCACGAAATGTACCCGACCCCCCAAAGAAATTGGGAATTTTCTTGGATGGATCTGGTTTTCACCACTGTACCAGGTGTAAAGCATGTCATACTACCATAAAACCGGGAACTATAAAGAAAAGAATGCATTTTCAGTCCAATGTGACTAAGGAAAAATTCTAAATTAAACCTCTGATCACCTGCAACTCAGACCACAACTCAGACCACGTGACCTACATATTGGAGTGTCCCTGTTCCCTCCAATATGTGGGTCGCACCACACATAAATTACGAGTAAGAATAAATGAACACCTCGCTAACATCCAAAAAGGGTTTCCAAACCATAGCGTGTCAAGACATTTAAAAAGTGACCCTAGCCTTAGTAAATTCTATGGAATCGACAAGATATCCAATCATTGGAGAGGCAGTCATATGAGGAGGATGATCTCTCAAAATGAGGATGATCTCTCAAAATGAAACCATGTGGTTGTATAAAATCGAAAGCATGCAGCCGCATGGGTTTAAATATAGATCTGGACTTAAACTGTTTCCTTTCCAACGATTAATCTTAGTGGGAAATGGGATGAAAGGATTTCAGCTTTAGCTAATCACTCCCCAGGCACCTCCTCGTATATTTTCCTGAATTGAAGTTCTTTATCTATATATAGAACTGCACATATTCATGGACATGTATATGATCATTTTTATCACTAGTTTTCATCATCTCTGAGATATTAAAAATAATTACTATTCATCAAAATGAATATTCTAAATTAGGCATCCAAAGCTAAGACCTAGTGGTCCAAGTGACAGGGAGCAAATATATCTTTGCAACCAGAGATAAAAACTAGTCATAATTTTAGAATTATATAAATTATTGGTATTTGTAATGTTTGGCCAATTATAGTATTAGTCTGCCATCTAGCGGTGACAAATTGACATATGTAACATCCTTTCTTTTATTCATTGCCTTTATTTCTGAATTCTTTTATGTTTTTTAAAAATTTATTACGTTTTTTAGAATCTGGCGTTTCAAGTGGTTCTTAATATGAATAGCGCATTTATTAACAATGTTTAGGCTTATGGTAGATGTAGTGATACGTCAGTTTGATCTGACATATTACGATGTGCAAACCTAACCCGGCACCGGGACTGCTTTGCAATTGGCCAAGCCTATTATCAATCACGTCCGTACGCGCGCACCAATCCAGCATTTAACACGTGACCCCGAGTGACCAGGCACGCCCCCTGAAGACGTCCAAACTAAACGTACGTCGGTCGGCATAGCCTGGTCACGCTTGTGCTGCATGTTCCCTATCCCCCGGCATCTGGCATCAGCGAGCAGCTGAAGGATCCGTCTAACAGCTGATACTCACAGAGTTCCCCACGGAAGTGTGACGAATCAATCTGATAAGCCTGCAGCCCCAGTGCCGGGAAGGGCACTTTTTATGTAAGTGGCCACTTGGCCCCTGTGTTTTTTTATACTTTTAATCTAATAAATTGGTTGCATTTCTTCTGAGAGGAATAACCAATACCTAGCAGCTGGGACGTTGGCATATGTATGCAGGCATTAAGCTGCATAGGCGTTATTGACCATCTTTTTTATTAAAGAGGTTTGTTCCTTTTGGTAAGCGCAATAATTTTCTTTGAGCACGATTGGGTGAACATATCCACTGTGGTGAAGGATCCTGCGGCAAGACACCTTTGTTCAAGCAGTTTTTTATTCTGTGGACTGTGTGAAATTAACACTGGCAGATAATCACCAATTTATTAGGACTTTGTTCTCCTATTAATTGCACATGTTGTATGGGCCGGCGTCCTACAATTATCACTTTTATATTTATCCTATGATTGAGATTATTTTGAGTGCACCTATTATATTTGGCGAATTATAGTATGTAGTGATACTGCAATGATTTTTCTATTTTTAATTTACTTTCCATTGTTTTTTCATTCATTTTTATCTCCCAAGGTATTTAATCACTAGAATACCAATTTCATTCATTTACAATTAAATACATTTTCTACCCCAGCGCCCTCACACACCTCCACACCACTTGTATTATTAGTCTATCACTATAATAAACTGAGGAGCAGCTCTAAAAAATTGATTCACAACTACTGGAACGTAGTTCCTAATTAATTTATACTTTTGGCGCGAAAATACATCTTTACCAATGTCCTCCCCTTGACAACCAGATATCTCCATCCTAGACCTGGACATTAGGGAGATGTTGCAAGCCCTCCCAACCCAGACGGCTATCCGGGCTCTGATCCTCCGCCTGGAAGAAAGGCACAAAGGATATACAAGAGGTGAGAGGAGAGGTGTCTAGCCTGTCTGATCGGGTGACGACAGGAGAGGCGTCGGTGTCTTCCATGGAAAACCGAATGACGGCTATCCGGGCTCTGATCCTCCGCCTGGAAGAAAGGCACAAAAGATATACAAGAGGTGAGAGGAGAGGTGTCTAGCCTGTCTGATCGGGTGACGACAGGAGAGGCGTCGGTGTCTTCCATGGAGAACCGAATGTCGACGCTGGAGCGGTACCGGGACCAACATCACGACACCACATTATCACTTCAATTGCACACGGAAGACCTCAAGGACCGGAGCCGCCGTAATAATCTGCGGCTCCGAGGCATCCCGGAGACGGCGAAGGCAGAGAATGTTGGGGAAATGGTGAGGAAGATCTTTTGGACCGTCCTGGAGGACCCAGAGGCAGACGTTATACTGGACAGAGCCTTAGGCCACAGGCCTACGCATCCGAGCAGACTGCGCAATGTAGTGTGCCGTCTCCACCGCTACACTCCAAACGAAGCCATACTGTGGCAAGCTTAGGACCACAGTGATATTGAGGTGGGAGGATCGCAGATCAAGATTTTACCTGACCTGTCCAGGGCAACATTGACACGCCGAGCCCTCCTGCGCCCCCTCCTACAACTGGCCAAACAGAAGGGTCTCACGTACCTCTGGGGCTACCCCCAATCAGTGACATTTCTCGGGGACTCCGGAGCCTTCACGCCGCAGACCTACCAGCGCTCTTCCGATTCATAGATGCAGAACCAGTGCCGGTACCTGATTGGCTACAAATCCTCCCGTGGCAGACCGGGCGCATTTGCACACCGTGGCCCCCTGCCGCCCCCACCAGCAGGGGCCGACGGAGACGCCGGCCCGCCTCAGGAGAGGCGCCACATAAGTAGGCCCTGGGCCACCCATACCTGTCCGACACCCCCACACCCGCCCTGCTGAGAGTAAACCATGGCTGAACTTATTGGCGATTTCGCTGCTTTGAGTTTGTTTATTGGGGTCTGGTTTTGGGGCCTGTGGACTCATACAGTGTGAGACAGCGGACTCGTACACATTTTGAGCGGGCTGCTTCGACCACCCTGAGACTAGGGTTGTCACCTTTCCTTTAAGTCAAACCCGAACACTTTAGCGGCACACAGCAATTTTTTATTTTATAATATAAACTTTACAGGGCTCAAAATTTCAAGCCCTGAGCTACTAGCCAGGCCTCAAGAGTTACTCGCCACCAGTTGCCCCACCTAACAGCCCATTCATACACTGCCCCACGCCTAATTGCGCCCCTAAACACGCCCTTGTAGATTATCTCATGGAATGACACTGTTAAATGTTTAATGCAGAATCAAGTTACACAATTAAATATTACCAACAACTTTAACAAAATGGGACAGGGCATGGGGCAGACCAGAGGGACAGGGCACTGGGGGGAGACCAGAGGGACAGGGCACTAGAACCGGGTCTCTTCCCCATTCTCTTGCAACTCCCATCCATCCTCTCTCTCTCTCTGGCCGCGTACACACGATCAAATCTATCTGCTGGAAACGGTCTGACAGACCGTTTCAGCAGACAGATTCGATCGTGTGTACGGGCGAACAGACAGATTTTAAAGCATGCTGTCCGCACATGCGTCGAATGAAAGTGTTTTACTTCCTGGTGCGGTAACGTGACGGCGTCAACGTCATCGCCACATCACCGCGCTGTCTGCCGGCGGGGATTTTGGTTTGATCGTGTGAACAGCGATCAAACCAAAACAGCCCAGCAGACAAATCTGATCAAATCGGTCTGTCAGACCGATTTGAACAGATTTATTTGGTCGTGTGTACGCGGCCTCTCTCTCTCTCCCTCTCCTATTCATCTCATCATCAGGAGCCCCTGTGTGCGGCTCCATGCTTGCATGTCCCCTCTTCCCCCTTTTATTCAGGCTGGCAGTGAGAGGGAGCAGCACAGCACAGCAGAGGGAGTGCAATCACACCACCCACACAATCCACCACTGATCCATCCAAATGCACACTGTTGACACTTACATAGAGCACAAAGAAAACTCTGCACTTAAACTAGCACATCGCTCTCATTCAGGCAACCTACAAGAACCTGCACAAACCTATCTCTTTCCCATCCACATGTCCCTTCATTACCTTCCTCTCACCACACCACATTTACCTACCTTCCCCTCACCCATTACTTACTTTATTTCTTCCTGGGGCATCTCTTAAGGGGCATAACTTAAGAATTCAAGTTATCCATACCTTAATACCCATTTACCTTGAGACTCATAGCTCTTTCCCCTCTCACCATAACCCTACTCTTTCTCAAAGCACGTCTTTCCCCGCCATCAATTTCCTCTTCCTCTACACCAATCGTAACACATGAGGCTATTTGTTCAAATCGGTCGAACAAACCACCTGAACATACATGTCTTAGGATTTCGGTTGTACCCCAGTGTCGCAAACCAAAATCCCCGCCAGCAGACGGCGCCTGACGTGTACGTGACTGACGCCGCCCTCACTCACGCCAAAGGAACTCTCATCCCGCAGCGCCGAATCCTTCGGCGGCGCGGCCGAGACGACATGTCTGCTGGTAATTGTACTAACCAGACATGTCGGGCGGACGGATTCCCACCCATAGATCAAAGCATGCTTTGAAATCTGTCGGGTGGCCAAATCCGTCGGCTCGGCCGTCAACATCGAATCATTTCCTGACGGTCTACAGACCCAGCAACCCTCCAGCAGACAGATTTGATCGTGTGTATGAGGCCTAAGTGTAGGTACAGATTGGTGGGAGATTGGTCATGCAGCCCTGACATCACTCGCTCCCAGCTGAAATTCACTCGCCAAATGCTAGTAGGCAAGTGGAAATTTTGAGGGCTGGTATATAAACTATACATATATTTTGCTATTAAATATCATTTCTATTCATATGAAGTCCCCCTTTACATCAGAGTCCACAGAGTTCCCTTTCACTATAAGGGGGGGGGGGGACTCTGCAGACTCTGATGTGAGGGAGAACTCTGGGGACTCTGACATAAGGGATGCACTGGGAACCCTGATTTAAGGGGAAACACTGAGGACTTTGATGCACGGAGAGGACTCTGATGTAAGGAGAACACTGTGGCCTCTGGTATAAAGGGGGAACACTGTGGCCTCTGGTATAAAGGGGAACTCTGATGTAAGGGGGAACACTGTGGCCTCTGGTATAAAGGGGAATTCTGATGTAAGGGGGAACACTGTGGCCTCTGGTATAAAGGGGAACTCTGATGTAAGGGGGAACACTGTGGCCTCTGTATAAAGGGGAACTCTGATGTAAAGGGGAACACTGTGGCCTCTGGTATAAAGGGGAATTCTGATGTAAGGGGGAACACTGTGGCCTCTGGTATAAAGGGGAACTCTGATGTAAGGGGGAACACTGTGGCCTCTGGTATAAAGGGGAACTCTGATGTAAGGGGTGCTCTGAGAATCCTGATTTGCCTTACTGTACTCACTCAGAGGCAGGAGAGAGAAGGAGGGAGACTTTAGTCACAGACATGGATGGATGGTGAGGTCACTCACCCCTTGGCAATCAGCTCTTCTCATCCAGATGTATCTGGAGGCAGCTGGACTTCAAATTTCAGGCCCCCATTTTTCCTTTCTTAGGCATAGCCCCGGGGATTGGAGTGTGGGCAGACACAGAGGGGTAGGGGTGGAGGAAGACTTGCAGATCAAGACCTCTCACCTCTCCTGTGTGTGTGTGGGGGGGGGGGCAATGTTAATGTTGGCTTTGGGCAGCACAAAAGAGTGTAACAGACACTTTCAGATTAGACAACTGCAGCCAGCAACCCTGCTGGGTAGCCATAGCCTGGTCTGAATAATGTGTCTGGGTTTCAGGAAGTCTAAAACCTGGACGCATGATTCCAAACCTGAACTGTCTGAGTGAAATCTGGACCTACCTGAGATGCGCCCATGGGCGATGGAGCAGCTGTCTGGCTTCAGGGAGTGATCACCCCATGTACCCCTGGTCTGCAGTATTGCTGAGTGCACCGGTGACCCTGTCAACGCCCTATTCCTAACCGGCCGGGCATTCCTAGCTTGACTCATTGAATCTGTCATCCCAGTGAGCTGGGTCTTGGACAGGAAATGGCACATAGCGGGCCGCTATCCCAGCAGGATGTGAGCGGTACACAAAACATGTTATGCTGGAAACTCCACGGAATGGGAGCCATTGGGGATGGAGCCGTGGCTGCCCCCATGAGGTGATGCTGTACTGGGGGGTGTTATACGGTATGTGGCCCTGGGGGGGTTGATTGGGCCCTGGAATACTGGGAGGATCCAGGGAGATGGAGGAGCCACACATGAACAGGCATCAACCCGGCCCCTCCTAGAAGTCAGCTGCGATACGGTTTCATCACCAAGCAAGCGGCATCCAAGATGTGAGGCCACTATACTGCCCAGAGGACCAACAGGGTTGCAACTTTATCGCAGGTTGCTGCTTCATCGGGACCGAGCGGGGGAGGTTATGATTGTGGCCCCATGGGTTGGGAATGGGGAATGTGTCCAATATGAAGGTTGCACTATGCTTCATTTTCTTTACCAACCACTATTGTTTGCACTGTTCTCTAATATGGTTCTTTTGAATGTTTATTCATAGTTGAATGTTATATTTTATTTGTTTTGATATACCAGTATTAATATTTCTACGCAAACCTGCCAGGGGTGGGTAGGAGGGGTGGGAGCGCAACTCCTTTCCCTGTCTATCCACTACCCCAAATAGGACTGCGCTCGATAACCGGCGTTTCATCCGGCAAGCAGCCTAGCCAGTAAGGCTATATTAGCACTTCTTTACTGCCGCACGCTCTTGTGACGGCTTCCTAAATCCTTTCCTCTCCATGACATGCGTCGCACCAGGGCGGACATCGTCCTGCTGCAGGAAAGCATTTTAGAGAGAACAATCTACCAATACTTAAGAATAGACATTACCCCATGGCCTTCCACTCCAATTACACAGAAGCTAAATCAAGAGGAGTAACCATCCTCATCCCTGCTAGAGTACCCTGGAGGCTTATAGACTCTCAGACAGACAAGGAGAGACGCTTTTTGTTTCTGAAGGGTCAGATTGGTGAAAGAAAAGTGACCCTTGCAAACCATACGGCCACCAGGACGCATTTCTCAAGAGACAAATGGGCCGACTTATGCAGTTCTCCGAAGGGCGATCTAAACCTGCCCCTGATGCCGGCAGAGGATACCTCCTCTGGAACGTCCTCTACCTCACGTGACACACGCAAACGTATTGGCTCGATACTCCACTCCACACAACTGGTAGACACCTAGCGTCTCTTCCACCCAGGAGAACGCGATTACACATTTTACTCTAAGCCACACCAGAAGTAATAGCGTATTGACTACTTTCTAATGCCCCTCGGACAGTTACACGCGGTAAAAGACGCCTCAATTGGGTTGATTACTTGGTCCGCCCTGATCGGCATGCGGTGTGCCATAACTGACACACACGGGACAAAAGCCACTATGGAGACTTAACAAGAGCTTTCTACAGGACTCAGACGTTCTAGCTGACATAGTCAAAGAAATAGGACACTACTTCGACACCAACATGATACCTGGCAGTGACACCGGGGTGGTATGGGAGGCTTACAAGGCCTTGATTAGGGGAGTCCTCATAAAACATGGCTCTAGACTAAAACGGATACGGACAGTACAACTGAATTTGCTTCTCGCCAAACTGCAAACTGTCACGTACCTGGTGGTACGAGCCCGGCGTGCAGGGAGCGGCAGCCCTTGCTTCTCTGGTCCCGGGACCCCTGATAGTGCAGACAGGAGGATCGGGACTACAGAGTCGCACAAGCGCCTGGTACTGGCGAGTGCTGGGCCGTGTGAGCTGAGTCAGTAGTTCCCGGAGTCACGTTACAGACTGGTGCAGGCTGAAGATCCAAGCTCACTGTCGAGCAGCTGGAGGAGCCAGGAGTACAGCAGAAGCGGGGGAGGTGTCCCGTAGTACTGACTGGAACAAGTCTCTGCAGGTAAGCCCTCTGGCAGGCTAGGGGTTCAGTAGAAGGTAGAGCTGGTACAGGCGGGGTCAGGTCCAGTCCGGGTCGATCAGCAGGCGGGCAGCAGAAGTACAGAGGATTAAGCCAAAAGGGGTAGTCAGACAAGCCGAGGTCAGGGCAGGCAGCAAACAGGTTAACAGGTACCGGGTGGTGGTCAGGATCAGGTTCAATCAGGTTCACAGATGCGGGTAGCTCACAGAGACGCTGTAGACAGGACAGCAAGAAGCACAGGGATCAGGATCCTTTTAAAGCCAGATTTGGCGCCAAAACGGCGTCCCCACGTGCACGCGCGCCGCCGCCGCTAGTGCGCGCTCCCGTGCGCGCTATGGTGCCGCGAATGCGCGCGCCGCTACCGCGAATGCACGCGCCGCTACCGCGCATGCGCGCGCCCGTGCGCGCCGATGTGCCCGCCAGCGGGCCAGACTGTCCATGACATTGCCCCCCCCAAGGGGCAGCCTCCGGATGCCCAACTGGGCCAACTTGAGTGGGTGGGCCTTTTTAAAGGACTGGATCAGCTTTTCCGCGTGTATATTACACTCTGGCTCCCACGAGTTGTCTTCAGGCCCATAGCCTCTCCATTTCACTAAGTACTGAACCTGGTTGCGCCTCTTTCTGCAGTCCAAGATGGACTCGACTTCGAACTCCTCTTCTCCGTCAATTAGTACTGGTTCGGGGGGACCAGTGTTCCGGCCAGGAAAAGGGTCCGAGACGTCAGGCTTGAGGAGGGCAACATGGAAGACCGGGTGGATGCGGAATGTTTCGGGCAATTCCAGTTCGTAGGCCACGTTATTAATTTTTCTCTTAACTGGGAAGGGGCCTACAAATCTGGGACCCAGTTTCTTGGACGGGCAGGCAAGTTTCAGGTTCGTGGTAGACAGCCATACTAGGTCTCCAGGTTCCAAATTAAGTTCTCCTCTCCTCTTTTTGTCAAATACTTCTTTGTTGTACCGTTGAGTCTTGGTCATTGTCTCCTGTAAGATCTTATTGTTTGTGTTGAAGAAATGCAGTGTTTCCTGGACGGCAGGTACCGAACACTCTGGGACGGAGTTGGACATGAACAGCGGGTGGAAGCCATAATTCGCGTAGAACGGAGACTGTTTGGTGGCTGAATGAACAGAGTTATTGTAAGCAAATTCAGCCAACGGCAACAGGGATACCCAGTCTTCTTGAGAGAAGGAGGAGAAACAACGCAGGTACTGCTCCAGAGTCTGGTTTGTTCTCTCCGTCTGGCCGTTGGACTGCGGGTGATAGGCCGACGAGAAGGACAGGCCGATCTTGAGGGATCCACAGAGAGCCCTCCAGAATCTGGAAGTAAACTGTACTCCACGATCAGACACAATATTCGCGGGATGCCGTGGAGCCTTACGATCTCTTTAATAAACACCTTGGCCGTTTCCGGGGCCGAGGGTGGTGTGCCTTTCATGGGCAGAAAGTGTGCCATCTTTGTCAGTCTGTCCACTACCACAAAGATGGTAGTAAAACACTCTGAAGGAGGAAGCTCCACGATGAAGTCCATGGAGATCATCCTCCATGGCTTCTCTGGTACTGGCAGTGGTTTTAAGTAAGCCCCAGCTCTTGAATTGCCTCCTTGTTCCGAATACAGGTAATGCAGGACTCCACATATTCCTGCCGAGTCATTTGAAAGTTGAGGCCACTGCTGACACGTGCCGTTGTGCGGAGTTCGGAAGTTTTATGCACACCAAAATGACCTGCCAAATCATGATTCGTGGCACAAGTTTCAAGACCTTGACCGTTGATCTCCGGCACGAAGATTTTGTCTTGGTGCCACAACAGGTGCCATCTTTAGGCGTTTAGGTCCTAGCCGAGTAATGAGGTGTTTTCCGGACGAGGCTTGTCTGATTTGGGCTAGTAGATCTTCTTGCAGTAACAGAAAGTTTCCTGATGACAGAATGGTATCCGGGGGGCATGGGTTTCCGAGTCCCCCGTACATGCGTGAAAGGGCATCAGGCTTGGTGTTCTTCGACCCGGCCTGTACGTGATATGGAACGAGAATCTAGTGAAGAATAGTGCCCACCTGGCCTGGCGTGGCTTCAATCTCTTGGCGGCCTTCAGATACTCGAGATTTTTATGATCGGTAAAGATCAAGATCGGGTGCGCTGCGCCTTCCAAGAGGTACCGCCATTCTTCCAGGGCGGCCTTGATGGCTAATAGTTCTCGGTCCCCTACATCATAATTTCTTTCTGCGTCTGATAGCTTACGAGAAAAAAAAGGCAACAGGGTGTAAGAGGGCCTAGACCCTGTCTTTGTGAAAGAACTGCCCCTACCCGCTGTTTCGGATGCGTCAACTTCTAAAATGTAAGGCAAACTCGCGTCAGGATGTCTGAGGACAGATGCGGAGGTGAATAGTCCTTTAAGGTTTTCAAAGGCCGATTGGGCTTCTGGTGACCAACGAAACCGGACAGTCTGTTTAGTAAGGTTGGTAATCGGGGAAATGATGGTAGAGAACCCCTGATAAATTTCCTATAAAAGTTGGCAAAACCAACGAAGCGCTGAATGCCCTTTTTGTCAGTGGGTGCTGGCCAGTCAAGAATTGCGGAGACCTTCTGGGGATCCATCTGAATACCTTCTACTGAAATTATGAGTCCCAGAAATTGTATGCTTGACTGCTCGAATTCACATTTCTCCGTTTAGCATAGAGACCGTGAACTCGAAGCCGTCTGAGCACCTTCTTGACGTGCTCCCGGTGTTTTTCCAACGAAGAAGAAAAGATAAGGATGTCATCTAAGTAAACGATAACGAAAAGGTCAAGATAATCCCTGAAGATATCGTTTACGAAGTGCTGGAAGGTGGCCGGGGCGTTACAGAGACCAAAGGGCATGACCAGATATTCAAAGTGCCCGAAGCGTGTGCGAAAAGCGGTTTTCCACTCGTCTCCGTCCTTGATACGCACAAGGTTATAGGCCCCACGAAAATCCAGCTTGGTGAAAATTACTGCAGATCCTAGGCGTTGGAACAATTCGGGTACCAAGGGAAGCGGGTACCGATTTTTGATAGTTACTTTATTAAGTTCCCGATAGTCCACACAGGGGCGGAGAGAGAGGTCCTTCTTTTGAACAAAGAAGATACCTGCTCCTGCAGGTGAAGTGGACGGGCGGATAAACCCCTTCCGGAGACTGTCGTCTAAATAAGTCTTTAGGGCTTCCAGTTCGAGCTCTGTTAGACCGGTCCAGATCTCAAGATTGATCCGTCCGCTAAGTATACTGAAAGTCCCGAGGCTCTGGAGCGAAGAGGGATCTGGTGTCTGATGGCAAAAGTCCGGTCCAAGAAACAGCTACATGCTCCCGAATCAAGGATAGCGCTGGCCTGGATGTTCCCTTCTGGGAGCTGAAAGAGAACGGAAATAGCCAGGTGAGTAGGGTTGGGTGATCCAATAGGTGCACGAACGGTAGACATGGACAGGCACTTACGGATCTTTACTGGGCAAGACCTCACATAGTGTCCGGAACCTCCACAATACAGGCACAGATTGTTGAGCCGGCGTCGCTGGCGTTCCTCAGGTGTCAGGGTAGGGCGAAGAAGTCCTAGTTGCATAGGTTCAGCGAGGTCATGAGACTGTGGAGGCGTGGGAGCCAGCGGAGCTGGGTTTGAGTAACTAGGTACTCGCGGCATCATCCAGGTAGGGCGAGACGGACCGGTGGCCCTTTCAGTCCTACGCTCTCTTAAGCACCTGTCGATTTGGATTGTTAAGTTGATCAAGGCATCCAGGGTTCCAGGGACACCCACCCTAGCAAGTTCATCCTTCAATGGTTCAGAAAGTCCCAGGCGGAACTGGTAGCAAAGGGCCGCGTCATTCCAGTTCGTATCCGAACTCCATCTGCGGAATTCGGATACGTAATCCTCCACTGGTCTGCGTCCCTGTTGGAGGGCATGTAAGGCGGCTTCTGCGGTGGCCGTTTGGTGAGGGTCCTCGTACAGTAGGGACATGGCTTGGAAGAAAGTGGTCAAGTTGTCAAGGGACACATCTTTCTGTTCCAACAGGCGGTGAGCCCAGGCCTGTGGCTCTCCGGACAGAAGTGAAATGACAAGTCCCACCTTGGTGGCCTCCAGGGAGAAAGTCCGTGGCTGGAGTGCGAAATAAAGTTCGCAGGCGTTCTGGAACGCTCGATACTTGTTTCGTTCCCCAGTGAATCTTTCTGGCATGGGAACCTTAGGCTCAGGCGGCAGCATGATTACAGCAGTGAAGCAGATGTGCCTGTCGTGGCGGAGGTGGCAGCTGGGGCGGACAAGGCCTGGACTCGGTTCTCCAGTCGGGTGTAACCCTCTTGTAAGGTTCGGACGGCTTGGGTCAGACCGTCAAGGTGCCGGCATAGCTCCTGCATAGGATCCACTCCCTGCGTGGGCTCGGTCATGGCTGTCCTGTACTGTCACGTACCTAGTGGTACGAGCCCGGCGTGCAGGGAGCGGCAGCCCTTGCTTCTCTGGTCCCGGGACCCCTGATAGTGCAGACAGGAGGATCGGAACTACAGAGTCGCACAAGCGCCTGGTACTGGCGAGTGCTGGGCCCGTGAGCTGAGTCAGTAGTTCCCGGAGTCACGTTACAGACTGGTGCAGGCTGAAGATCCAAGCTCACTGT
Source organism: Rana kukunoris (assembly GCA_029574335.1). Taxonomy (NCBI): domain Eukaryota; kingdom Metazoa; phylum Chordata; class Amphibia; order Anura; family Ranidae; genus Rana; species Rana kukunoris. The sequence continues at coordinate 399,153,737 of CM056051.1, forward strand.
CGAGCAGCTGGAGGCAGGAGTACAGCAGAAGCGGGGGAGATGTCCCGTAGTACCGACTGGAACAAGTCTCTGCAGGTAAGCCCTCTGGCAGGCTAGGGGTTCAGTAGAAGGTAGAGTTGGTACAGGCGGGGTCAGGTCCAGTCCGGGTCGATCAGCAGGCGGGCAGCAGAAGTACAGAGGATTAAGCCAAAGGGGTAGTCAGACAAGCCGAGGTCAGGGCAGGCAGCAAACAGGTTAACAGGTACAAGCCGGGTGGTCAGGATCAGGTTCAATCAGGTTCACAGATGCGGGTAGCTCACAGAGACGCTGTAGACAGGACAGCAAGAAGCACAGGGATCAGGATCCTTTTAAAGCCAGATTTGGCGCCAAAACGGCGTCCCCACGTGCACGCGCGCCGCCGCCGCTAGTGCGCGCTCCCGTGCGCGCTATGGTGCCGCGAATGCGCGCGCCGCTACCGCGAATGCGCGCGCCGCTACCGCGCATGCGCGCGCCCGTGCGCGCCGATGTGCCCGCCAGCGGGCCAGACTGTCCATGACAATGACATTAGCACTAGCCAGTTAAACCTATCAGAGGAGACCAAACTTCCATACACAGTGAGCCCTCCTGCAGGCCCAATCCCTGCACTATCCTGAAAGGGCTCTCAATATCACCTGATATCAGTTCAAACTTCAGCAATGCTGCAAACACATCCTTTAGTCTGTTTAATATTAGTAAACAGAGTGACACTACAGACATCCAGTTACATTCACATGTGTTATATATGCTTTTCAGAAATGCAAATTAACCACAAACCTGCAGGAAATAAATCAAGACTGTAGAGCCAGGCTTATTCAGTTAAATGGAAGGCTTCAGCCCCGCACAGCACCTGCTATCGTCATTAGCAGTATTGCAGACACAACCACAGCCTTTCAGTAATGCAAGTTTAACCACATGCTTGCCTATACTTGCAGCAGTAACTGAATAGAATTGTGTGCACCATGTGGTGCCTTACCACCTGCATGTTTCATGTCCAAAGTCCAATGAATGTCCATACATGGCGTCATGATAAATGAGCAATCCCTAGAGACCAGATGCCTTCACCCCATCTTCCTGGATCCTGCTGGGGTGAGGCCTCCCCCATTAGGCGTTCAGGTCTGCCTGCACAGTGGGGAGCTTCGTCACAGGAGAGGCTTTGAACCTGTGCGGCTTGGCGGGAAGTGTCCGGCCAGGTGAGGGAAAAATACAATTCCTGCTTTCTTTAGCAGTAGTATAACCGCATGTAGAAGTGAAGGAAAAAACAGAGAATGCTGGGGTAGGGGAGGAGACCTACTTTTATAGTATAACCGGTCCTGATTGGGCAGGTTGGCGGAGCCTTCCCATACGTATATGCTGTCATGCTGTGTCAGGAAATATATTATTTTAACCACAATAGTCCTGAGTCTCCTGACATGATACTTTTACCTTCTTTCGGGTACAGCTATCTACACACACCTGCTTTCTATGTATATACACTTTCAGAAACTCCTTGGACCTGAAAAGATACTTATAAACAAAGGTTAATACTCTATCCTTCATATTTAACCTGCAAAGAATGGCAAAAATGCAATGGGAAAAACACGAGCGCAGCTCGAAAACCTTGCATGGACCAATTTTAACCACAAAAGCATGTACTACACATTCAACCCACTCATCCTTACAGATTCCTGAAGCCACAGCTGAGTTACATCTAAGGTCTTTGCTGCCCAGAGCCTGGGTTTAAACTCAGTTATGAATTTCTCCCACCTCCAGGCATCAAATGTCCCCTCCAGAGGGATACCCCAAGTAGTATCCTTGGACCAACTATGTCATTCCTTAAGGGGTTTTATGGCCTTTTCCCCGAAACTAGACTTCATGTACTGTGTAGCTGCCTGACTGTGGGAAGCCTTGCATTCCTTCCCTTGCACGGACTACTCATTGCCCATGTCGATTCTAATCGGCTTATCGTCTTACCCCTGTGTCCAGGGAAACCCTTGCACACATGTAGGAGAGCACTGCCCGGTGCCTTCTTTTACGGTGGATTGATAGACTACAACCACTATGTGGTCCAGTCCCCCAACTAGAAACCCTATCAGAGGCATTTTTCAACTCTATGGTTTGTTGTCCCAACACTTTTGGCAACACCCGTAATAGCAACCAAATATTAACTGTGCTAAATGATTAGTCAACAACCACAGATCACCCCCCGAATTATGTCTCTATCCCTCACAGTGTATGCATACACAAGCATTTTCCATTGTACGACCGTACACTGCGTCGCCAGACTAAACTGCACAGCACACTTATGCCTGCTTTCTCTAAAGAACAATGTGGCTTCACTCTGTACCTAGATGTTACAACAATAATGTGGATACCTCCCATTTACTCTCTACCCAAAATTGTATTACAGTATAAAACTTTTCAAAACAACTGATTTCCATCACCCTTCCAAACACAAGTCCCTTTGTCCACATGCTTGTTTCAAAAGACCCCAAGCCCCTCCCACCAACTTGCCGTGGATACCTCACATCCGGCAAAGAACTTCCATCTCTGCTGATCTCTATATATCAATGGACAGGAAGGGAGGGGGGAGGGAATACCTATGGCCTACCCCCTCTGGACTTTATAACATCATATAGGAAACTTCAACATGTCTAAAAACCTTTTGTCCAGGAAAGGGTGAAATAAACCCCCATATTGCAAATGGGAGGGAATTCCCCTAGACGCCCATATGCCCTGGGCAGTCAGACCACAAGTTTTGAGACTGAAATACCATACAACAGGATAGACTATTTAAAAAATAGGTACTCCCCCAATTATTAGACCTACTTACGACAAAAATATAACCTACTATTAAAGTCCTGCCATTATATAGAAAGCGACCAAAAATCATAAGGTTCTCTGCCTAGCAGAACTTACCCCATATAGCGGACAGAGAATTAAGATCCTGAACACAGAACAGCAAAAATGTTCCAAAAAACTTGAAATATGGTTGCCTTACAATAGGCCAGCCTTTGCTGGTTCTGGATGTCTTTTCTTACTCCAAGTCCGCTGAATTATGAAGTCTTTTGGCCTCCTACCTCGCCAAAACTGTCTTGGAAATTGTAAGCTTCTCCTATAAGCAAATTTGCGCCTAAAAGCACATATACAGCTCTCTTCTATAATGCCAGGAAAAGCGCAATTGTATATCTCCAAGTAGCACAGACACAGATGCTGGTATCACGTTGTCGTGGGTTATGATACAAATAATAATTCATTTAATATTTACTGGCAGAAATATAAAAGTCTAGTAGGCCTCAAAGTGAACCATTACAAATAAAAACCTTACAGAAAAAAAAAAAAAAAACACCTTAACTTATGTTTTCCAAGTGTCCAAGACACTAACAATTGGTTTAGCTATCTATAACGTTTACAAGCTTGGGTTGAGAGTTAGAACAATGATAGTAGCTTTCTCACCAAACAAAAAGCCATTGTGGGGTAGCTTTAGTGGACACTAATATTGACTGTCCTAAAAACAATGGATGGTGTTGACCAAGAAGAGTCCCCAAGAAGAAATTGTTTACACAGCTGAGCTATTATCCTGTCTTCATTAAGAGATAGTCTAAAGTCCCAGCATAATTTAATATTAACGTAAAGAGATAATCTCACAATAAAGGTGAGACACCTGGTGGTTGAAAGTGATATTACTTGAGGATCTCAAAGTCCAGAGAACAGTTAATCATTAAGTGGTCAGCCAATAGAAACCAGACACTTCTCCACAGTAACTCCCAGATGTGCAACCAACCTATGAGTTAAGAACAGAGAAAGGGAGTCACCGCTCCAGGTGGGTCTTGTAGGCAATTAAGGAACCTCTCAGGAAACCAAGGTGCTGGCAATGCAAATGTAGAAAATTGGGAAAGGGATGGATAGCCACACTCCAAGGAAACTTCAAACAAGTTTTCTTTATTGGTAAAAATGGGCATGCAGGACAAAACACAGCCACAGGAAAGGACAGCCGATGCGTTTCACACTATATCAGTGCTTAGTCATGGCTGATATGTAATTAAAACACAATAAAATGTATAGAATACCTCTACCAGACATGTGGCCACCTTTAACCTATAATACGTGGGGACCAATTAGTAAGATGCACACCCAATCTAAATTGTAACAGAGATCACATGTGTATACAGAGAAATCCAAAGGCAAACATATACAAATAAAAGTATATAAAAAAGAGAAATTGCTTTCATAAAATAATGATACATGTACTTTCCCAAAAACCTTTTTTTTTTGTGTGAAAAGTAAAGGATAAAAGATAAAAAATAAATGTATGAATATACATATACATATATGTGTTTCCTCAAATTTCAATGTTGCAATTTAATGCACTTTGATATAAATGAAATTACTACAAACTGACATGATGCATGAACCCACATGAAAAAACTGAACTGTATAAAAAATGTGTAAGTGCATGTGTACATGACTAATGTTTATGTTTAAAAATATATATAAGAAACATGTGTACTATATATACACCGTATTTATCGGGGTATTGTGCGCACCCGCGTATAGCGCGCACCCCCAACCTAGAAGAGAAAATCCTGAAAAAAAAAAAAGAATATACTTACAGTTTAGATGCCCCTCGTCTGTGTCTTGCCCAGCGTCCATCGGTGGCCTTGTCTGGTCCGGCGTCCGTCTGCGGCCTTGGTGGTGTCCTCCTCGCTTCTCCCGCACTGTCCGAGTCGAATTCCCGCTTCCCAAGCTTAGTTTGAATGCCTGCACCAAAATATACCGAGCGCAGTACACTCGGGCCACTCTTGGCTTCTCACGCATAAAGGCTAGGAGCGTGACCGCGAGTGAAGCCGAGCCTGGCCGAATGTACCCGAGTGTACTGCGCTCGGTATACTGTATGTTGGCGGAGCCATTCAAACTAAGCGCGGGTATCGGCGTATATTGCGCACCCACGGTATACGCCGATAAATACGGTACTTAAAATAGATATATATGAATCAGTGAGTTACCGTGAATGTGAATACAAGGTCTTTCCAATGATGGTAGTAGACAAAATAAAATAAATATAGACACATAAGTATATATAGGTATGTAGTAGTGTAAAATTATATATATAAATATATATATATTAGATGTAAAATATGTGGTCAAAATAATAATAATGACCATAGATGTAATATGTCATACCTAGAATGTGGTGCCTATTATTGTAAAGTACCCAAATAAGGAAGGAGCGAGATAAAAAAAAAGAGAATGCAATGTTCACAAAAGAAAATGATGTGATATGCAAAAAAAACTTGTATATCATATATATATAGATGTCTCGTATTGGGATTAATTATAGACATTCATCATAAAAAAAATAAGACCATCATATACAAAAATATACTCGAATGGAAATGGAAGAGCATGCCAGATTCTAATCGATAGATATAAATAAGTTTTAGGCCGCGTACACACGAGGAGACCTGTCCGCTGAAACTGGTCCACAGACCAGTTTCAGCGGACAAGGTTCGATCGTGTGTACGGCCTAGTGGACAGGTTTCCGGTGAACAAAAGTTTCTAAACATGCTTAGAAACTTGTCCGCTGGAAACCTGTCCGTCGGACATGTCCAATGGTTAGTACGCCCAACCATCGGATCGAAATCCCGCGCATGCGTCGAATTGATTTAACGCATGCGTGGAAGCATTGAACTTCCCTTTGCCAGCACGTCGGTGTCTTCTACGTCACCGCGTTCTGGTTTGTGGGGCTTTGGTCTGATGGTGTGTAGACCAAAAGATCCCTTCAGACATGTCCGATGAAAACGGATCGTCGGACCTGTCTCATCGGACATGTCTCCTCGTGTGTACAGGGCCTTAGTGTATAAATAGATACATGATAGATTGGTGGCTTTCTGTTGGTATTCAATGATCAAACAAAATAAATGCAATGATTTGAAAAGCCAGATAAAGTCAATTGAATAGAGGTATCTTTGATGTGAATCTAGTAAAAACAAATGTATATATATATATATATATATATATACACAGATCATGAACTGTAAAGGCATGTAGTAGCAATAGCATATAAATTAAATAAAGATGATTAATGCACTCTACATGTATATGGTTCATATGGAATGCTCCAGATCTAAACCCAAGTTTAACGAGGATGTGTATGCTACCGTCCATAGACACCGTATGACACGATGCCGGAAGGGACTCTCCCCATATATAGTTAATGCGTCTCGGAATGAGACACTTATAATGTAACCTAATACATGAAATACACTGAAAACCCGACCAACCCAATACAATCCCTAGGGATTGTATGGATAGGTATGCCTCATGCCTAAGAATAAGATAAGAAAAATAAAGATTTAAAAACATACAGTTATAGAGTCTATTCAGGTATGTGTGTAAAAGATCATGGTAATGTCTTTAGCAGAGGGGTGGAAAACTCAGTTTGTGTATAGGAACACACACACACAGAGACTGCTGATGACATGAGTGGCTACCATGTGATGAACATGTTGGTATCGAAAAGACCAACATGTGGCCATACACCGGAAAGTCGTCCACATAGAAAACAAATATTTAAGGTGAATTGACTTCAAATAGCAGAACCTCCATTGAACACAATATACAGTATGCCATATTCCTAAATAATTTCCTTCGTTGCAATAGCAACGTGAGCTTAATAAAGTAGCTAATATGCGTGTCCGTCGAGAATCCAAAATATAAAATAGATAAAACAAAAAAAAAAACTATATCATGGTATATATGAGAATATATTGACTGAATATGATATAAATTCCAAGAGACAGGGAGGAAGACAGAGCCCCATATTGTGATTGTCCTGGATAAATCTGTATATAGAAAAACTAGTTCAATGGCATACTGACAAACAATAAACAGCAAGGAGATGTCCGTGCTAGTGGAATATAATTATGTGGACTAACGTGTGGACCTAACTGGAAAATTTCCCAGATGAAAAAAAAGGGGGAGAAAGAAAAAGAGAGAGAGAGAGAAGGAAAAGAAAAAGAAGAAAAAGAAAACGAAGAAAGAGGAGGGGACAGTATAAGTGTCACGTACCTTACCAGAGGCCGAAGTGCCGAGAGGGCTTCCCTTGCGACTCGAGTGCAGAACGCTCCCTGGAGGTGAGACAGGGGACGCTATGCCGCTATGACCGTATAGTCCTCTACAGGGCGCTGTCCTTGTCGTAAAGCGTGGAGGGCTGCCTCCGCGGTGGCCGGACGTTGAGGATCATCATATAAGTTGGCCATAGCTTTAAAAAATAAGTCCAAAGTGTTGATGGCGGGGTTCTTCTGCTCCAACAACCGATGGGCCCAGGATTGAGGTCCCTCAGACAGCAAGGTGATAACAAACCCCACTTTAACAGTTTCAAGAGAGAAAGTCCTTGGCTGTAGGGTCAGGTACAGTATACAGGAGGCCTTAAACGCTCTGAATTTCTTTTGGTCACCTGAGAAGCGTTCTGGAGTGGGTACACGGGGTTCCGGAGGAGGGAACATTGTCTGATTTGGAAAGTTACTTCCTAACTGAGAGTAGCGTTCCTGTAGGCTCGTCACTGCTTGCGTCAGAGCTGCGACCTGCTGGCACAAAGTCTCGAGCGGTGAAGCACCTCCGTCGGCCTCTGAAACTTCTGGCTGCATGATACTGTCACGTACCTTACCAGAGGCCGAAGTGCCGAGAGGGCTTCCCTTGCGACTCGAGTGCAGAACGCCCCCTGGAGGTGAGACAGGGGACGCTATGCCCAGGGGTGCAGGAGTTGCCGGCTGCAACTTGCTGGAGCGATGTTGGGGATCAGATGTGCACCAGGATACGTAGTCCGGCAGAAGTACCACGTGAGTACCAGAAGAGGCAGGAAACCCAGGGGCGGAGTCAGGAGCCGAGCCGGTAGTCATGCACAGAAAGCAGGGAGTGACTGGAACAGGTCAGAAGGCAAGCCGAGGTCATACACAGGATCCAGCAGACAGGAACAGGACAAGGATAATACGAGAGACAAGCCAGGGGTCATGCACAGGGAAATCTGGTCAGGTAAGCCGGGTAGTCAACAGGAATACAGGAACAAGGATTCAGGATAAGGTCAAAGACTGACGATCATGCAGCAGTTTGGTGACTGCTGCAACAAGGTTTAAATAGGCACTGACGCCAGGAGTCCCGCCCGCATTGCATGCGTAATGGTGCGCGCGCGTGCGCAGTAAAGGACAATGTATTTGTTGTGTTGTTGCCCGTGTGCGCGCTCATGCGCCTTGCGCTCGTATTCGCGGGCATTGTGCTCGTACGCGCGCGCATGCGCCTTGTGCTCGTATTCGCGGGCATTGTGCTCGTATGTGCGCGCATGCGCACTGTGCTCGTAGGTCCGTGCAGGAGAGGTCTGCCAGTTCTTCCACGGTCAATTCCCTGACAATAAGCGTGGAGGGCACTGCGGATAAATACTACTCATAATAGTGGGATACATCCCACTCGAAGTTGAGTCCTCTGGGTATTCTGGAATTTAAATGGAATATTCAAAAAACCTCACGCTTACATAGTAGTCTGAACTTGTCTCCTCCTCTAACCGGACACACAATTTTCTCCATTCTCTCTATGAATAAACTTGAGATGTCCTTAGAATGTACAATATTCCAGTGTCTGGCTAAATTGGTGTTGTGATCCTTGTCTATGTCTTACAAGTGATCACTGAGTCTATCTCTCAGGCCCCATACACACGAGCAGACAGATTTGTTCAAATCGGTCGGACAGACCGATTTGAACAAATCTGTCTGCTGGGGACGTATTGGCTTGATCGTGTACACACGATCAAACCAAAATCCCCGCCGGCAGACGGCGTGCTGACGTGGCGGTGACGTTAACACCGCCACGTCACCGCACCAGGAAGTAAAACACTTCCGCACATGCGTCGAAACCATTCGACGCGTGTGCGAGAAGACATGTCTGCTGGTTAGCGTACTAACCAGCAGACATGTCGGGCGGACGGGTTCCCAGCCGATAGATTTGAAAGCATGCCTTCTAATCTGTCGGCTTGCCCGTACACACGATCTAATCTGTCTGCTGGGACGGTCTGGCAGACCGTTTCCAGCAGACAGATTTGATCGTGTGTACGCGGCCTTAGCCTCCTAATAGTCCTACCTACGTACTGTACATTACATGCATAGCAGGTAATAACATATATCAAAAACTTTGTGTTGCAATTAACAAACTGCTTTATATCAAAGTTTTTCCCGCTGGAGCATGAGTGTACATACTGACCTGTTTTGATGAACCTGTTTTAAGAACACATACCGGTTGGGCAGAAATTAGTATAACTTTATAGTCTTAGGGCCAGATTCAGGTAGAGTTAGGCTGGAGTATCCATTGATCCGCCAGCTTAACTGTCACTTTAAGCCGGCGTTTTTGTTTTCTGTAACCAGAAAACAAGAAACGCCGGGTTGGAGTTCCGATGCGATCGGCGCAATTGAATTTCGCCATCGCATCGTTACTTCAACTTAAAAATGGCGCCGGGGGCGTTCCCGCTGATTAACGCTGAAAAAATATGTTAATCAGCGGGAGTCGGAAATTCACGATCTTTTTCGGGCGCGACGCAGTGACTTTACGACGTTTCCGGAAGCGATATGCAGCCCCCTAGTGGAGTATCCTATGTTAAGTATAGGCGTCGTCATCGCGTCGGAAAAAAAAAATCGCGTCGTTTGCATAAAACTTTCATGAATGGGGATGTGACGTCATTGACGTTCACTGACAGAATTTGGAGCATGCGCACTGGGATGCATTGACACTCGACGCATGCGCAGTACGTTCGCCGCGGGATCGCGCTTAGTTTTAATAATACACGCCCCGTACCCGCCCAATTTGAATTCCGCCGGCTCATTTGCGATGCGCTGCCGCAACTTTAGGAGCAAGTGCTTCATGAATAACAGCACTTGCTCCTAAAATTTCGGCAGAGTAGCGTAAATGAGAAGCGTTACTCCAGAGCAAAGATGCTCCCATCTACCTGAATCTGGCCCACTGTGTGCAAAGGGGTATTTAAATGGAGGAAAATTAGAAAGAAGGGACTCAAAAATTGAATCACTGAAGGAGAAAGGAGGACCCATGTAGGGATGACTCAGGACTGACTCCGACAAGGAGGGGCACACTAGCACCATGCATGAGGACATCTTCTTATCCTATGAAGATCCATAGAAAGCCACTGCAGCGATTTAACTCTGGTCACTTGCAAGTAGGAAATAGCCATTTTGGAATGGGTAATTATGTGATTTTTGATTTAACCTTGAATCTATTGTTGTTCTCTAAAATATTGAAGTATTGATGTTGTTCTCTAAAATATTGAAGTATTAATGTTCTCAAAAATATTGAAGTAGTAAATATTTTGCAATTACGGTTTATTGTCATTGATCAATAACTGGTAGATTTTTCTCTAAAGAGTACATTTTTCATTATATTTTTCTTTTTACATGCAAGTGCGTCAGAGGGGGGCGTGGTTACATGTCAGAGGGCGGGCAATTCAATTGGAAGCTTGTGCGCAGCTTCTTCTTTGCCGGAGTCGCCGCGCTTCCAATTGAATTGCCCGCCCTCTGACATGTGACCACGCCCCCCTCTGACGCACTTGCAGCACACTCCTAAGAGCTTGCCCGTGGCGCCAGAGGGGGCGTGGTCCGACAGACAGCGGGGATTTCAATTGGAAGCGGCGGCTCCGGCGAAGAAGAACAAGAAGAAGAAGATGCGGACGAGAAGGACAGCGGAAGGAGAAGAAGATGGAAGAACACCCTGGTCAAGATGCGGGAATAGAAGACCCAAGACAGAAGCAGAGGAAGAAGTAGAAGATGGAGGAAGAAACCCGAAGGAAAGAAGAAAAGAAGAAGAAAGAAGATAATAAAGGACTTGTCAAAAACCGTCTCTTGTCGTTTTTAACCCTTGACACTTTTACCCCATTACCATTTCACACAGGGGGGGTGGCCGGGATCTGGGGGGCCCCTTTGTTAAAGGGGTCTTCCAGATTTCGATAAGCCTCCTGCCCGCACACCCCCACAACCACCGGGCAAGGGTTGTGGGGAAGAGACCCTTGTCCTCATCAACATGGGGACAAGGTGTTTTGGGGGGTACCCCAAAACACCCTCCCAATGTTGAGGGCATGTGGCCTGGTGCGGTTCAGGAGGGGGGGGCCGCGCTCTGTCCCCCCTCTTTTCTGCGGCCGGCCAGGTCAACGTGCTCGGATAAGGGGTCTGGTGTGGATTTTAGGGGGGACTCCACGCCATTTTTTTTTAATTTGGGGTGGAGTTCCCCTTAAATTCCACACCAGACCTGAAGGGTCTGGTTATGGATATTTGGGGGGACCCCACATCATTTTTTCCAAAAAATGACGACGGGGTTCCCCTTAATATTCATATCAGACCTGAAGGGCCTGTAATGGAATTTGGGGGGAACCCCACGTCATTTGAAACATTCTTTTAAATTTCGTAGCATGGGTGGGGGGAATGTCAGAATGTGAAAAAGCGCAGTTTTCCCGTGGTTATAACTGTCTCTGCACAAAATGACATTTTCCAAAGCAAAAAAGCCGTTTAAAACTGACTCGCGGCAATAATGAATTGTCAGCTCCCGGCAATTGCAGGAGAATTCATTCATAAAAAACACCAAAAAAAAAAGCGTGAGGGTCCCCCCAAATTCAATAACCAGACCCTTTAGGTCTGGTATGGATATTAAGGGGAACCCTGCCGTCAGTTTTAAAAAAAAATGACGTGGGGTTCCCCCCAAATATCCATAACCAGACCCTTCAGGTCTGGTGTGGAATTTTAAGGGGAACTCCACCCCAAATAAAAAAAAATGGCGTGGAGTCCCCCCTAAAATCCACACCAGACCCCTTATCCGAGCACGTTGACCTGGCCGGCCGCAGAAAAGAGGGGGGGACAGAGCACAGCCCCCCCCTCTCCTGAACCGCACCAGGCCACATGCCCTCAACATTGGGAGCGTGTTTTGGGGTACCCCCCAAAACACCTTGTCCCCATGTTGATGAGGACAAGGGTCTCTTCCCCACAACCCTTGCCCGGTGGTTGTGGGGGTCTGCGGGCAGGAGGCTTATCGAAATCTGGAAGACCCCTTTAACAAAGGGGCCCCCCAGATCCCGGCCCCCCCTGTGTGAAATGGTAATGGGGTACATTGTACCCCTACCATTTCACCAAAAAAAAAAGTGTCAAGGGTTAAAAACGACAAGAGTCGGTTTTTGACAAGTCCTTTATTATCTTCTTTCTTCTTCTTTTCTTCTTTCCTTCGGGTTTCTTCCTCCATCTTCTTCTTCTTCCTCTGCTTCTTTCTTGGGTCTTCTATTCCCGCATCTTGCCCGGTGTGTTCTTCCATCTTCTTCTCCTTCCGCTGTCCTTCTCGTCTGCATCTTCTTCTTCTTCTTGTTCTTCTTCGCCGGAGCCGCCGCTTCCAATTGAAATCCCCGCTGTCTGCCTGACCACGCCCCCCTCTGACGCCACGGGCAAGCTCTTAGGAAAGTCCCCGTGTGGTGCCTGTGCATCAAAGGGGGGCGTGGTCACATGTCAGAAAGCGGGCAATTCAATTGGAAGCGGCGACTCTGGCAAAGAAGAAGCGGCGCACAAGCTTCCAATTGAATTGCCTGCCCTCTGACATGTGACCACGCCCCCCTCTGACGCACTTGCAGCACACTCCTAAAAGCTTGCCCGTGGCGTCAGAGGGGGGGCGTGGTTCGGCAGACAGCAGGGATTTCAATTGGAAGCGGCGGCTCCGGCGAAGAACAAGAAGAAGATGCGGACGAGAAGGACAGCGGAAGGAGAAGAAGATGGAAGAACATTCCGGGCAAGATGCGAGAATAGAAGACCCAAGACAGAAGCAGAGGAAGAAGAAGATGGAGGAAGAAACCCGAAGGAAAGAAGAAAAGAAGAAGAAAGAAGATAATAAAGGACTTGTCAAAAACCGGCTCTTGTCGTTTTTAACCCTTGACACTTTTTTTTTTTTGGTGAAATGGTAGAGGTACAGTGTACCCCATTACCATTTCACACAGGGGGGGCCGGGATCTGGGGGGCCCCTTTGTTAAAGGGGTCTTCCAGATTTCGATAAGCCTCCTGCCCGCAGACCCCCACAACCACCGGGCAAGGGTTGTGGGGAAGAGACCCTTGTCCTCATCAACATGGGGACAAGGTGTTTTGGGGGGCACCCCAAAACACCCTCCCAATGTTGAGGGCATGTGGCCTGGTGCGGTTCAGGAGAGGGGGGGGGGCGCGCTCTGTCCCCCCCTCTTTTCTGCGGCCGGCCAGGTCAACGTGCTCGGATAAGAGGTCTGGTGTGGATTTTAGGGGGGACTCCACGCCATTTTTTTTTAATTTGGGGTGGAGTTCCCCTTAAATTCCACACCAGACCTGAAGGGTCTGGTTATGGATATTTGGGGGGGACCCCACGTCATTTTTTTTTAGAAATTGACGGCGGGGTTCCCCTTAATATCCATACCAGACCTAAAGGGTCTGGTTATTGAATTTGGGGGGACCCCCACGCTTTTTTTTGGTGTTTTTTATGACTGAATTCTCCTGCAATTGCCAGGAGCTGACAATTCATTATAGCCGCGAGTCAGTTGTAAACGGCTTTTTTCCTTCAGAATGTCATTTTTCACATGCTGACATTACACCCAGGGCCGCCATCAGGGGGGTTCAGGCAGTACACCTGTAAGGGGCCGGGGGTTCAGAGGTGCCCAGATGCCTGGAGGCCCCCCAGCGCCCCAGATGTTAACCCCCCTCTTTTTTTTTATATATATATTTTTTAGTTTATTTTTTTATTATTTTTTATTAAAGGGCCAATTTTTGGAATTAGATTTTTTTTAGCAGTCCGGAGGTCCCCAGGGGCCCAGAGGCCCCCAGGGCCCCGGGTGGCAACCCCCCATATTTTTTGTTATTAAAGGGCCAATGTTTTTTTTTAGGGGTCTGGAGGTCCCCAGTGGCCCGGAGATCCCCAGGGCTCCAGATGACAACCCCCCCCCCCCTTTTTTTAAAAAAAAATACAAAAAATTATATATTTTTTGTTATTTTTTTAACATATATATATATATATATATATAATATACATATATATATATATATATATATATAATATTATTATGAAAGGGCCCAGAGGGCCCCAGATGACAACCTTTTTGCTTATAAAAATGTTATAAACATTTTATATTTTCCCCAGGTTGTTTTTTTTCTTTAATTTATTTTTTAAAGTGTATTTTGTGCGTGAAGTCGAGAGAGAGGAGCCGGACTGCAGGAGTTGGGAGTAGGCAGACCCTCCCCCCGGAGGCAATCGCCATCCTTCTCCATGCCCCCGGTGGCAATGGCGGGTGTGAGGGGGGGCCTCCCACTCACCCCACCCTACCTGCTCCACTTGGGAGCCCGATGGGACAGAGGGACTCCCCCTATGAGGGAGTCTAGCCCACCCAGCCAGCCCTGTAGGTCCTTCGCCTCTCTTTATTTTAGGAGACCTCATGGCCAAAGTGCGTGCGTGTTAAACCAATTTCTCTGTGCGTGCAAGTGTGGTGTTTTTTTTTTTGGGGGGGGTGGGCATACTAAGCACAGGCGTACCTTGCATAGCACACCCACCGGGAGTCGGGCTGAGACCACCAAACTCAATTCACATGTAGCCGAGACCGGGATCCGAACCCTTGGCTGCAGAGGTGAACGGCTTGTCAGCGCAGTGCCATTCACGTTGAGCCACCACAGCTCCCCCCCATATTATTTAGATATTTTTTTAGTTATTTTTTATTAAAGGACCCAGGGCTCCCAGGCAACCCCCCCTTTTTTAATATATATAATATATATTTATATATGATAGATATATTTTTATTATTTTTCATTAAAGGGGCCCAGAGGTTTATTTTTATTAAAGGCCCAGAGGTCTCCAGGGCCCCCGGAGGGCTACCACCCTTTTTTTAATATATATTTTTCTATATTTATTTTTTTGTAAAGGAACCCGCTCTATTCCAAATTGTGGCTAGCCCCCCTTCAATTCGGCAGTTCTCATTTCAGGCGCAGCACACCCCCCTGTTCTCTGCCCCAGGGGGCCCATGCCTGAAGCTGTGTAAGGGGCCCCATAATTCCTGATGGCGGCCCTGATTCCCCCCCCCCCCCCATGGTACGAAATTTCAAGGAATTTTTTACTTTTATTGTTGCACTTTAACCACTTCCATACAGCGCCTATTCTGGCACTTCTCTCCTTCATGTAACAATTATATTTTCTTCCTTGAAAATTACTCAGGACCCCCAAACATTATATATATTTTATTAACAAACACCCTAGGGAATAAAGTGGCGGCCATTTTTTCTTACAAATTTCCAACGGTATTTGCGCCAAAAATTTTCAAACGTTTTTTTTCTTTTGGCTTTCAAAATAAATGAATGAATGACAAAATAAGAAAGCAGTAAAGCTAGCCCAATTTATAGGGATAAGGTGAAAGATGATGTTACACCGAGTAAATAGATACCTAACTTGTCACGCTTTCATATTGCGCACACTCATGGAATGGCGCTAAACTTCGTTATTAAAAATCTCCATAGGCGACGCTTGACTTTTTTTCTAAGGTTACCACTTTTGAGTTACAGAGGAGGTCTAGTGCTAAAATTATTGCTCTCACTCTAACGCACGCTATGATACCTCACATGTGGGGTTTGAAGGGTGTTTACATATGTGGGTGAGACTTGCATGCGTGTTTGCTTCTGAGTGCGAGCTACTAGGGACAGGAGCATTTAAATTAATTTTTTTTTTTTTTTTTACTTAATATTTTCAGTTTTGCACTTGTTTGTCCCTTTTTTTGTATTATTTTTCACTTTTATTCCTATTACAAGGAATGTAAACATCCCTTGTAATAGGACTAGTGTGTGACAGGTCCTCTTTATAGAGAGAGGCGGGGTCAATAGACCCCACATCTGTCCTCCAGGCTGGAAAGCATGGAATAAAAAAAAAAAAAAACATATCTCATGCTTTCAGCTGCGATCATGTTCGTTCAGCACAGTGGTGTAGTGTGTAGCATGTTCACCTAGCAGCAAGAGGGTTGCTGGTTCGAATCCCGCCCGTGACACTATCTGCCTGGAGTTTGCATGTTCTCCCTGTGCGGGTTTCCTCCCACAATCTAAAAACATGCTGTAAATTGTATCCTGTCTAAATAAGCCCTAATATGCAGTAGGATATTTAGGTTTTGTGCTGCCCTAGGCCTGACCAAATTTTGGCACCCCCTAATAGAAAAATGACTCACCCTTCCTGTCAAGGCCACACCCTGTTTTTTTATGACCCACCCAGGAATTTTCAGGGGACACACACAAGTTCTGTGGGGGGTGGGGGCGGGGGCACAGGAGTCCCTTAATTTGCCTCGTTTTTCGATCACTTCCTGTTTGGCTATGGGGCAGGAAGTGAAGGCCAATCTCCCCAAACGGACAGGGATAATACAAAATAAACTGACAGAGCTTCTAACCCCCCCCCCCCCAACTCTATCCACAATGAAAGAAAACAAAAAAATAAAAGTGATTATAGTTCCAGTTTAACCCCAAATTTCAGATCATTTTATTGAGAGGCTTAAGAAAATATAACCATGCCAAAAGGCCAGGATGCTAATATGTATGAATGTGTGTTAAGGACCCCCACAAACACCACCCAATGTTAAATCAACAATTTTCTTGTTTGTTTTGGGGATGCCTGCACCCCTGATAGGGTAAAGACACCTCACAAATGTTGTCACTTTCTACTTAATTCATTCACTTCCTGCCACATAGCCAAACAGGAAGTGAGGGAAAAACTGAGTAATGTTTTGTTGGGGACACACAGATCAATCTAAATAGTTTCCCATTTTGGAAAATTGCATTTTGCTGTGTAACCCCAAATTAGTATAGATCTTGGACTTTGGGGTCCATTTACTAAAGGCAAATCCACTTTGCACTACAAGTGGACAAGCATAGGAAGAAAAATATAAACTTGGCGGGATTGGAAGTTAAAACCATCAGTGCTTCCCTTCTGATTTTCATTGCCTATGCTTTTACTGCAGAGCGGCTTTGCCTTTACTAAACCCAAAGTAACTAATCATTTGGGGTGTGTACACAGCAGTGCAATTTGCTTAATGGGGACACTAGTTAGATTGACCTGTGTCCCGAAGAAAGACATTTGGTAGTAGGGTTTTAACCTCACTTCCTGTTCAGCTGTGTGACAGTAAGAGAAGCCAATTTTAAGAAAAGGGACACAAAACCCAACTAAAAACACTAGCAGGGGTTCTAACACTCAATTGGCTTCCCTCAAACATACCCACAATTAGAATAGGATTGGTCTTGTGCTAGTTTCAAGCACAGCGCTGTAAATCAGCACTTCAAGCCTGTCCACCAATACACCAGCCCCCCCCCCCCCTCCAACAGGCCCTGTTTGCAGGTTTTCCTACATCTTGCACATGTGCTTTTAAAAAGTCAGTCTGGACATCAATTCTAGGAAACAATACTTACCGCTTTGTCCTTCCTTTTCTGGTGACTAAACATTTCATGCATACACACCAGGAAAGAGCTTAGAGACAAATCACACTTGATGGTTTAGGCCCAAACTATTTCAGCTGCAGCTGTTGAAATCCATAGCATGAAAAAAATATCACAAAACAAACTTCAAAATTTGAACGTAATTTTATTGGTCCACAAAACAAGGAAAGCAAAACAAAAAATTAAAAATAAACACACAAAAAAAATATAAAAAAACCTAAAAACAAAAAAGAACAACATTTATTTCACAGTCATTGGAAAATAAATCATGATTTTGAAATAACAGGATAGACCCACAGGATTAAAACATTAGTCATTAACATCTTGAGAAACATTTAGCAAAATTATGCAGCAGACAAAACATCAAAAAAACAAAACTTGCTAAAAAACATCTCTGTTTCGCTCCGCCATTACTTCCAGCCAGCAAATCTGCCCCCTCTGAGGGCAGCTGACACGTGCACTATCCACGCTTTTTATAACATGTGTGCTAATGAACCAATTGGAAACACATGAAGAAATGTCAGCCTCTAGTGTGTGTGCACTTGTAACTGCTTACACCTGTTAAGGATGGCCTTAAATTACTAAGCCAAAAAACAAGCTTTCTGAGCATGCTCAGAAAGATGCATGTCATTTTCAGGTACAAACACCCAGCTTATTTTTCTAAGTGTTCGAGCATGCCCAGTTCACTCGAAATGCATTACCAGAATCAAATCTGCAATGGCGGATGAAAGCATTAGAGGTGTTTAACCCCCGTTCAAACCCCACATGTGAGGTATCATAGCGTACGTTAGAGCGAGAGCAATACTTTTAGCACTAGACCTCCTCTATAAATCTAAACTGGTAACCTGAAAATAAATAAAAAAGTGTTGCCTATGGGTATTTTCAAGTACTGAAGTTTGGCGCCATTCCATGAGTGTGTGCAATATTAAAGTGTAACATGTTGGGTATCTATTTACTCGGTGTAACATCATCTTTCACATTATGGCCATAAATTGGGATAACTTTAGTGTTTTCTTAATTTGTAACCACTTGAGCCCCAGAGCATATTACTGGTCACTGACGGGGCCAGTTTTTGCATTTCAACACTGCGTCATTTTAACTGACAATTGCGTGGTTGTGCGACGTGGCCCTCAAACAAATTTGGCGTCCTCTTTTTGCCCCCAACAAAAAAATTTTTTTCGTTTTTTTGGTGGTATTTGATCACCTCTGCGTTTTTTCTTATTTTTGCTTGAACCAAAAATATAGCGACAATTTTGTAAATAAAAAGACAACTTTTTTACTGTTTGCTATAATAAATCTCCCCCAAAATATATTCAAAAAATTTTTGCCCTCAGTTTAGGCTGATACGTATTCTTCGACATATTTTGGGTTCCAAAAAATCGCAATAAGCGTTTGATTGGTTTGGGCAAAAGTTCTAAGTAGGGGTTGGTCTTATGGGTTTTTTAGGAATATATTTTTGTTTTACTAGTAATGGTGGCGATCATTGATTTTTCTGGCTACTGCGACATTGTGGCGGACACATTTTTGTGAGCTTTGGCATTTTTCTAGCGATCAATGGTATACAAATGCATTGCTTACTATAAAAATGTCACTGGCAGGGAAGGGGTTAACACTAGGGGCGAGGAAGGGGTTGATTATGTTACCTTGGGTGTGTTCTAACTGTAAAGGGGGTGGGACTGTCTAGGGGAAATGACAGATCGCTGTTCATACATTGTATGGACAGACGAGCAGGCATTCCCCCCCCCTGACAGGACCGGGATAAAGGGGAACTCCACACCAAATTTAAAAAAAAACGGCGTGGGGGTCCTCCTCCAGGTGCACAACAGGCTCTTAGACTTGATCTGGAACATAAGGGGTTAAACCCACGCCAAAAACGGCGTGGGGTTCCCCCTCAGATCCAGACCAAACCCTTCTCCCAGGCACGCAGTCTGGCCGGACAGGAATGGGGGTGGGGACAAGCGAGCGCCCCCCCCCCTCCTGAGCCGTACCAGACCACATGCCCTCGACCCCCCACCCCAAAGCACACTTGTCCCCATGTCGATAGGGACAAGAGCCTCTTCCCGACAACCCTGGCCGTTGGTTGTCGGGGTATGCGGGCGGGGGGCTTATCAGAATCTGAGAGCCCCCTATAATAAGGGGGCCTCCAGATTCTGGCCCCCCACCCTATGTGAATGAGTATGGGGTACATCGTACACCTACCCATTCACCGGGTGGAAAAGTGTAAACACAAATAAACCACACAGAATAAAATAATTTATTAGTCAGCTCTGGGGGTCTTCTGCCGGGACGCCCCACCACCAGCCCATTGGGCCCCGGGCTTTGCCGTTTTCTGCCAGGGGGGGGACGACACTCACCGATGCTCTCCGCCATGTTCAGCCAGGCCCCCACCCCAAATTAAGCTCTTTTACATCTGGGGGGGGGGCGGCCGAAAACAGCGGAGAACAATGGGGGGCGGAGCCCCTCCTCGGTCTTCTAGACGTTTTCTGCCGGGGGGGCTCCAGCCAGGCAGAAGCGGATGTCGCCGAAGAAGCCCGCGAGTGTCACCCCGCGGCGGAAGACAGCGACGAGAAGCCTGCCGCCCTCCCCCATAAGCAGGAAGCTTCATGGTGAAGGGGGCGGCGGCGAAAACGACTAGAAGTCCGGAGTGGGATGTGCGACCCTCACTCCGGCCGAAAACTTCGAAGCCCGCTGCCCTCCCACACAAGCACGGAGCTTCGTGGTGAAGGGGGGCGGCGGCGGAAGACGGCGACACAGCGACGAGAAGCCCTGGCCCCCGCGGAAGAGCCAGGCAGAAGAGGCTATCGAGAGCCCCCCGGCAGAAAACTACAAAGCCCGCGGCCCTCCCCCATAGGCAGGAAGCTTCATGGTGAAGGGGGCCGCGGCGGAAGACGACTAGAAAACCGGGGTGGGATGTGCGACCCTCACCCCGGCAAAAACTTCGAAGCCCGCTGCCCTCCCGCACAAGCACGGAGCTTCGTGGTGAAGGAGACGGCGGCGGAAGACTGCGGCGGCGAAGACCGGGGTGGGTTGGCGGAAGACCCCCGGAGCTGGCTAATAAATTATTTTATTCTTGTGTGGTTTATTTGTGTTTACACTTTTTCCACCAGGTGAATGGGTAGGGGTACCATGTACCCCATACTCATTCACATAGGGTGGGGGGCCGGAATCTGGGGGCTGCCTTATTAAAGGGGCTCCCAGATTCTGATTGACATACCCCGACAACCAATGGCCAGGGTTGTCGGGAAGAGGCTCTTGTCCCTATCGACATGGGGACAAGAGTGCTTTGGGGTGGGGGGGCAGTGCCCCCCTCCCCCAAAGCACACACTCCCCCATGTCAAGGGCAGGTGGTCTTGTACGGCTCAGGAGGGGGGGGCGCTCGCTCGTCCCCACCCCCATTCCTGTCCGGCCAGACTGCGTGCCTGGGATAAGGCTTGGTACGTATCTGGGGGGGAACCTCACGCCGTTTTTGGCGTGGGTTAACCCCTCACGTTCCGGACCAAAGCCGAAGAGCCTATTATACCCCTGGGGGGGAACCCGTGCCGGTTTCAAATTTGAAATTTGGTGCGGAGTTCCCCTTCAGTGTCAGCGCAGCCCGAGAACAGCTCGGAGATTGCCGTGCGCAGTTTCACGCAGTGCAAACACTGCTACGCCGCTTGGTATTTACCAAGAATTTCTCGGCGTACTGACGCAGCGCACGGCATTCCCTGAAATTTCCCTCTGCGCATGCCCAGTATGCAAATGAACCTTCCGAGGTTCTGGCGTACTTTGCAAGCGCACAGGGATCGTTTCTCAAAAGTCACTTTCGCTTTCAATTCGGCCCGCCACACACGTTCAAACACATGTCACTACACTTCCCCTGCATCACCCCCCTCCCTCCCCTCATAAACTCCCGCCCGAATCCCCGATGTTTACAGAACTAAATGCTATACGCCAGCTCTGTACTGGCGTGCTGTGCGCCCTCTCCTGGGCGCATTAGGCAGTTTAGTAAATGAAGAAATACACTGCACTGGCAGTGTATCTCTTTTGTAAATCTCAAAAACGGTTTTACTCCTGCTTGTGCACCATGAGTCATGGCGCACAGGCTTGGTAAATCAGCCCCTATGTCTTTATTGGATAAAATCAAATCAAAACATGATCCAAAAACAGTGCAGTCAAAAATAGAAAGCGAACACTAGGACAAAAAAAAATGCTAACATGTTTCACATTGTGAGAACCATTTACCTGTCCTAGTGTTCACTTTCTTTCCAATCTCAAAGTCTGTGCAGTCTGCCAAGTTTTAAAACATTCTATCAGTGGAATGTTAAGTCTAAACATTGTATCAATCTGACTTTTACAGCAAAGGAAAACACTTCTGTATGTATATTAGGAATGTTTAACCTTTTTCTGATAGTTGTTGTTTTGAAGTTAAAATCATTTGTTTTTGCTAGAAAATTACCTAAAACCCCCAAACATTATGTGTGTGTGTATATATATATATATATATATATATATATATATAATTTTTTTTAGTAGACCCTAGAGAATAAAATGGTGGTTGTTACAATATTTTATGTTGCACTGTATTTGCGCAGCGCTCTTTCAAATGCAATTTTTGGGGAAAAATTACTTTAACAAATAATAATAATAAAAAAAAAAGTTTTTTTCGAATAATGTAAAAAAATTTACGCAGCGAGAATCGTGATCTTTATTCTAAGCAAACAAATCGTGATTTTCATTTTGGCAAGAATCGTGCAGCTCTAACGAACATCCTTAACCACTTAAGACCTGGACCTTTAGGCAGCTAAAGGACCCGGCCAGGTTTTGCGATTCCATACTGCGTCGCTTTAACTGAGAATTGCGCGGCCGTGGGATGTGGCTCCCAAACAAAATTGGTGTTTTTTTCCCCCCACAAATAGAGCTTTCTTTTGGTGGTATCTGATCACCTCTGCGTTTTTTTTGCGCTATAAACAAAAATAGAGCGCCAATTTGAAAAAATGCAATATTTTTTACTTTTTGCTATAATAAATATCTCCCAAAAATATATAAAATTATTTATTTTTCCTCAGTTTAGGCCCATACGTATTCTTCTACCTATTTTTGGTAAAAAAAAAAATGGCAATAAGCATTTATCGATTGGTTTGTGCAAAATTTATAGGCCCAGATTCAGAGAGAATTGGATTCTCGTAGCGTATCAGAAATACACTACGCCGCCGTTTTTTACCTGGCTCTACGTGGAATCCAGGTAGATTTTGTCCAGTAAACGACGGCGGCGTAGTGTATTTCTCCCGTCGCAATCCATCTACACGAGTAGGGGGCGTGAAGGATTTAAAATAGTTCCCACGGCGATCGAACTGCGCATGCTCCGTTCGCAAATTTCCCGCCGTGCATTGCGCGAAATCACGTCGTTACGTCATTCGTTGTTTGAGTAGCGTCGTTTACGGACATTTCTATTCCCGAACGAGTTACGTAAAAAAATAAATAAATTAATTAAATTCGACGCGGGAACGACAGCCATACTTAACATGGGCTACGCACCGTTAGACCAGCAAAAAGCTGGTCTAACAGTACGTAAAAAAAACAGACGTAAGCGATTGCGAAGACCGCTCGTATCTTCGTGGATCGCCGTAAAAACACATTTGCATAACCCGACGCATCAAAACGACGCAAACTCCTCCCAGCGGCTGCAAAAATATCCCAGCGTAGATCCGAAGGCTTACGAAGACGTAAGCCTCTCGGATCTCGGATCGAAGCCCGAAGCCGCCGTATCATGGTTTGAGGATTCAAACTAGTGATACGGCGCGCAAAATTTGAAATTACTCCTGTCTAACACCAGTTAGACAGGCGTAATTGCTTTATGAATCTGGGCCATAGTGTTTACAAAATAGGGGATAGTTTTATTTCATTTTTATTAATAATTATTTTTTTACTACTAATGGCGGCGATCAGCGATTTTTTTCACGGCTGCGACATTATGGCGGACACATCGGACAATTTTGACACATTTTTGGGACCATTGTCAGGAACCAGCCACAGAGGACGCAGGAGCCAGTCAGCCACCCACAGGAACCAGCCAGAGAGGACGCGGGAGCCAGCCATCCACAGAGGATGCGGGAGCCAGCCACAGCTACAGCACCCATAGTTATAGTAAGAGCAGCGCTACACAGTGCCAATTTTATTTCTACTTTGTGAGAGGTTGGGGCAGGGGTGAGAGTCATGGCACAAAGAGGGGGTCCCATTAGACTCTGTTGTAGTCTCTAATAGGGCCTGGAGCGGACACTTTCTAACAGACTGTCCATGGGACACTGTTAGAAAAAGACCCCCCTCCAGGTCCCATATGCCCTATAATGTTCCCTGCTGCCGTCCCATGTAATGTGTTTTACTGTGCCCCCCCCCCCCAACCTGTAATGTTCTCTGGTGTGCCCCATAATGTGCCATGCTGCTCTTCATGTAGTGTGCCCACCTGCCCGCCACACACACATATTGTGCCCTCCTGACCCCCTGTGCTATGACCTGCTGACTTTTATACTTTGCGATGGTTCACCCATGCTCTGCCCTGCTGCCCCCTGTGCACTGTTTATCCCTGGTTCGACCCAGAATGGAGGCATCCACGCAGTGAAAGCTGGGGGTGGGGCTTTGTGTGGGTGTGGTTTGAGTGTGGGCAGGGACACGGGGCCCCATGAGTTGTCAGTCCGCCCCTGGTTTATGCACACTTGTGGGACATCACTTCTCACACCCGGACCACACTATAGAAGACCTCAACGTTTTAGTTCTTAAAGGGAATTTCAGAACTATCCAGGAAAGAAAATAGTTTGAACTAAGAATGATAATTCTTTTTGACACAAAAACGAATGGCCTAAATTTAGATATTGGTTTCCTTACCCATTATACTACAGTTTTATGACCCCCTCTGTGACTAGCATCCCCCCTCAAGTTTATAGCTCTCCCTCTGTCTTATCTCACTAACTCTGCTGCTATCTTTTTTATAATTGATTTGTATGCGTTTGGTGGTTTTTCTTTTTTTTTTCCCTTGGGAGATTTTCTTTTTCTTTTTTGTTTTGTTTCAACATTCTGCAAAAAAAAAAAATGTGAATCAGTACTGCTTGGACCTTGAAGAATGGGACATACCGTTAAAGCTTGTCCTGAAAAATTGTATGTTAGTGCAAATAAAAAAAAAAGTATCACAGACAGTACTCAATTTTCTCTGTCACAATTGCACTAATACAGCTACAATCACATCAACCAAATAATTAAACATTTTAACCACATTAGAAAACATTTCAACCGTATTAATAAACATTTCAACCCCATTAGAAAACATTTCAACCGAATCTGTGTGTGCCGATGTGCCGATGTTTTGGAATGCGCTGGTACACACTGAGACAGATGTTGATGGGACACCAGTCATACAGATGTTTTTGTACGCTGGAACATGCCTGCTGTGACTGCTGATTGGTTGCACTGGTAAGCTCAGACAGATGTTGACTGGACACACACTACTACTACTACAGATGTTTTTGGGAACAGGTACACTGTGACAAATGTTGATGGGGCACAAGTAGTACACCAGACCTAGAGACAATTTTTTTTAGAAAGGATGACCATCATTTTTTTTCTTTCACAGGAATATGATGTACTAATTTTGTTTTCAAATTTGAATCGATTGAAATTAATAACAATTGGAATATTAAAATGTTATTTCTGTCAGCTCAGGTTGCCCTTGTACAATGCACATACAGTATATGTTTCATTTAAACACCTGAACACTGGACAATTCTTTCCTGCTTGGACCATTTTTCAGCTTTCACATCTGATTTTGTTTGGACACTAGTATTGCAGAGATTTTGTACAATGGTACACTGTGACAGATGTGATGGTGTGCGCTGGTACACACTGAGACATATGTTGACGGGACACTAGTTGTAAAGATGTTTTTGTACAGTATTAGTAGTATTTTTTTTCCTGTTCTGTTATTTTCTATTCCAATCGACTCTTATTTTGTATTCTATTCCAATTCAAATGTATTCTATTCTATTCCAGTTAAAAATTATTCTATTTGTAATTCGAATTTCAGAAAAGGATTATATATCCTTTTTTTCCTATTCTATTTTATTCAGTTATTTTTATTTCTATTCCATTATTCTGCTTAAGGGCCCTTTCAAACGGGGCGGATCAGTATTGATCCACTCCTTGTGCCCGCAAAGCTCAGCGGGGATCCTCCGTGACAGGTGACAGGGCGGTCTCCGCACACTGTGCAGGGACCGCCCTGTCTTTCCTCTGCTCTCCCCTATGGGGGATCGGATGAACACGGACCGTATGTCCGTGTTCATCCGATCCGGCAGACGGAAGAAAAATAGGATTTCTTCCGTCTGCAAATACGGATCTTTGCAGAGGCGGACAAATTACGGGTGTCAGCGGATGTTCATCCGCTGACACCTGTAATCACATAGGGACCCATGTATGTCCCGTATTCATCCGCAAACGTACGGATGAAAATGCGGACATACGGTCCGTACGTGTGAAAGGGCCCTAACTCTATTCTTTTCTATTCCTTTATTTTCCATACTATTCTTTCATATTTTATTCTATTATATTCTGTTCTTTTTCTATTCTAATATATTCTTTAGTATTATTTTCCTTTATTTTTTATTATATTTTGTTGTATTAAAAAAATTGAATTTAAGTAAAAAACTATTTAAACTGAATTAGAAAACAGTTCCAATTTGATTCAGGTTTCATCCAAAATTTAATTTTGTTATTTCAGATTAGTTTAAGTTAGTTACTATTGAAATTCGGAAATCTGGATAAATGCGAATCTCTGAATAATTTCTCAGAGTTTCGATTTGAAATGAAACAAACTGCACGTCTAGGACAGGATCAGCCTTTCTTCTCAATGCACATGATTAGCCCCTTCCACAGTGAGTGTAACAAGCATGTCATATATATATATATATATATATATATATATATATATATAAAAAATGGTATATAAAATAACTAGTCCGTGGTGGTTACGGATTCCCTCTATTTATTGCATGTATATGTATTAATTGTCTATTCCTATAGTTAGCTAGTCTAATAAAACTCTGATAAGCACAATGATTTAAGGTTAGCTATGAAAAAAAACACACTGCTTAGTAAAACAATGTCTTATTTATTTCCCAAGAAAATAGTAAAACTGCTAAGATGGAAATACTATATAGAATTATACAGTATATGATAAAGGTACTTGTCCTCAAGGTATTGTTTCATCAGCTGAGCTCAGGATAGCAAAAGAGCCATGGGGCTCACAGAAGCAAGCCAAGAGCCAAAAGGGACGACTTCCCTTCTGTGTGCACCTTTTAAACATTCATTCAGACCCACTCGTAACCACCCCCACTTGCCTCCTGTCCGATTAGATATTGCCAAGAGGTTGTCCTTTTAATATATTATATTACTGTCCATCCTGCCATATTGGCCTCTAGGGGCAGCATTGTACATGTATCATCTCTAGGTGCCTGTTGATCCTTTGATCTTTGTAACCCACTGTCATCAATCATCCTGGCAGTCATGGCTCTCTTTGAAGCAGTCAGCCTGAAGACAGGCCTTTGTTAAACTTGATAACTTTCAGATGCAGATTCTGATATGCTATAAATGTAACTGGTTACATTGCAACTTCGGGCCAACTGCCTGTATCAACCAGGGAGTGACATACCAGAAATATAATAATAAACCATATTGCCTTACAACATATAGATGACTGATTTTACTGTTGTGGGTTTAGTAACACTTTAAATCAGTGTCCACAGAGTTTCCCCTTACATCAGAGTCTGTAGGATTCCCCATTATAGTGTAAGGGAAACTCTTAAAGGGGAACTCTAGTTTAACCACTTGCTTACTGGGCACATACACCCCCCTCCTGCCCAGGTGAAATGTCAGCTTCCGGCACTGCGTCGCTTTAACTGACAATTGCGCGGTCGTGCGACGTGGCTCCCAAACAAAATTGACGACTTTTTTTCCCCACAAGTAGAGCTTTCTTTTGGTGGTATTTGATCGATTGTGTGGTTTTTATTTTTTACGCTATAAACAAAAAAGAGCGACAATTTTGAAGAAAAATACAATATTTTTTACTATGCTTTGCTATAATAAATATCCCAATTTAAAAAAAAAAAAAATAATTTTTTTTTCTCAGTTTAGGGCGATACGTATTCTTCTACATATTTTTGGTAAAAAAATCGCAATAAGCGGTTTGCGGAAAAGTTATAGCGCTTACAAAATAGGGGAGAGAATTATTATTTTTTATTATTTATTTTTTACTAGAAATGGCGGCGATCTGCGATTTTTATTGGTACTGCGATGTTATGGCGGACACATCGGACACTTTTGACACATTTTTGGCGCCATTCACATTTATACTGCGATCAGTGCTATAAATATGCACTAATTACAGTATAAATGTGACTGGCATTGAAGGGGTTAACACTAGGGGGTGAGGATGGGGTTAAATGTGTATCCTAGGTGTGTTCTAACTGTGGGGGGAGGGGTGACTGGGGGGGTGACCGATCTGTGTCCCTATGTACAAGGAACACAGATCGGGCTCCTCCTCTCCAGAGACAGGACGCTGTCTCTGTGTAAAACGGCAATGAGAGATGATCTATGAGATCATCTCTCATTCGCCCACAGATCGCATCGCAAACGGCCACTCTGACTGGCCGTTCGCCGCGATCTGTGATTGGCTGTGTCCAAGGGACACGGACAACACAGGGCTTCCCCGCAGCGCGCTCTACAGCGCGCGCTGGGAACGCCCAAAGGGACGGCCGTCAAAAGATGGCATGTTGGATATTCAGACCCGCGCTGTTGCCGTCATTTGACGGTAGCGCGGGTCTAAAGTAGTTAAAGGGGAACAGCATTCCCCTTTACATCATGGTCTGCAGCTTTTCCCTTTACATCAGGGTCTACAGAGTTCGCCCTTGCACTGTAAGGGGTAAACCTGCAGACTATTTTGTAAGGCCTCTTAGTACTCTTGTGTAAGGGGAGAGTCTGGTGAAAAAAGCCCCCCTTACATTAAAGTGTCAGGGCCTGGTTCACCTGCTGGTGGCACTCTGGGCTGAAAGATGTAGTTCCAGTAACCACCAATGGGTGTCTCACAGCAACCAGCAGGTTTCTGCAATCAGTTTCATCTGGCCCCAGCTGCTGGGAGCATACTTAAGACCCACCTCTACTATTGCAATGTGCATCATTGACTTGATTGCCATGCTTGCTGCCAGACCCTTATATGAATGAATGAATGAATGAATGAATGAATGAATGAATGAAAACTTGTATAGCGCGGCACATGCGAACTGAATCGCCTCTGGGCGCTTGTTGTTCCTGTCTCCTTTGATATCAAAAGAGAAAAGTCTTGACCTTTTTCCTAAATGCTAGGTGGTTCTCCTCCAACCGAATGGTGGTTGGTAAAGCGTTCCATAGTCTGGGACCTTGTATCGCGAATCTTCTTTCTCCTTTGGACTTGAAGTTGGCTTTCGGAACCTGGAGCAGGTTCTGATTCGTGGATCGCAAAACGCGATTGGGATTATGCGCTTTTATTATTTCGCATAAATAAAGGGGGGCATTCCCATAGACACATCTATGCGTATGACAGAGAGCTTTAAAAGCAATTCTGTCTTTAACTGGCAGCAATGAAGGGCTCTCAGAGAAGGTGAGATGGATTCCCACGGTTTTTTCCCAGTCACAAGTCTGGCGGCCGTATTCTGAACGACTTGCAGACGAGCGATTTGGTACTTGGGGAGGCCGAGGTAAAGGGCATTTGCATAATCCAGCCTGGAGTTTACAATTGCTCCCACCACGACCGCTAAATCTTCTTTAGGGATGAACGGAGTGAGTCTGCGTAGTAGGCGCAGTAGATGGTGAGATCCGCTGACTACTGACCCTATTTGAGCGTCCATTGTCATAAAGGAGTCAAAAAATGACCCCTAGGCTTTTGACTTTGGCGCTAGGGGTCTTTTTTATCCTACTCTGAGCTAGCCTTGCATCCTGTCCGCTGCTGCTTTTACTCCTGCTCCTTGATCCTGTATCCAGTCTTGATGTCCCCCTTTTTATTGCATTGCCCTTGTTACCCTTGCTTCCCATAATGTACATATTGCAGGGCTCAAAATTTCAACCCCTGAGCTACTAGCCAGGTCTCAAGAGTTACTCGCCACCAGTTGCCCCACCTAATTCATACACTGCCCCGTGCCTAATTGCGCTTCTAAACATGCCCTCATAGATTATCTCATGGGATACTGCTCTGCCTGTGTGCGTCTCACCAGACTGCTTTTCCCAAGCATGCACCTTTCCTCTTCGGCCACCAATCGCATCAGGGCTCTAAGTGTAGGCACAGATTGGAGGGAGATTGGTCATGCAGCCTTGTCATCACTCGCCCCCAGCCTAAATCCACTCGCCAAATGTTAGCAGGTGAGTGGAAATTTTGAGGGCTGCATATTGTATTGTCACGTACCTGGTTGTGGAGTCTCGTAAGCCTCTGACCCAGGAGTCCCTGATAGAGCAGACAGGGGGACCAGAGTCAAGAGGGGCACAAGTGCCTAGTGGTAGCTGGTGGTGGACCGGGAGAGGAAGGAGACAGGTCCTGGTGGGGTCCTGGCAGGAAACCACAGAACACAGGAACGGTGTTGTAGCGCTTGCTGTGTAAGAGCCCAAGGATTGGCACACACTGGATCAGATGGCAGATCAGGAAACTGGAACGGATCCGAAGGGGTTAATCAAGTCCAGACTGGGTCAAACAGGCAGATAGCAGATAGCAGAACCAGGGGGTTAAGCAGAATCGGTGGTCAGGTCAAGCCGGGGTCAAGGGCAGGCTGCAGGCAGAGGTAGGTCACGGGAAGCCGGGTCAGATAAACAGAGGTCAGGCAGGTAGCAGATGCAGGTTCTTTCAGGAAACGCACTGACGCGCGCATGCACGCGCAAACGGGCGCAAGGGCACGTGCGTCGGGATTGGCTGGATCTTCAACCATGACATTGCCCCCCCCCCCCCTACGGGCAGCCTCTGGATGCCCAACTGTGCCAACCTTCTTGGGTGCGCCCTTTTAAAGGGCTGGACCAGTCTCTGAGCGTGAATGTTGGCTTCTGGTTCCCAGGAATTTTCTTCCGGACCGTAGCCCTTCCACTTTACCAGGTATTGTACCTGGTTACGTCTCTTCCGACAATCCAGGATAGATTCCACCTCAAACTCCTCTTCGCCATTAACAAACACCGGCTTAGGGGGACCGACATTCCGGTTGGTGAAGGGGTCCGGGACTGTGGGCTTGAGCAGTGCCACATGGAAGACTGGGTGGATCCGAAAAGAAGCAGGTAATTTTAATTCGTAGGCCACTTCATTAATCCTTCTGAGTATCTGGAAGGGACCCACAAACTTAGGACCTAGTTTCTTGGACGGGCAGGCTAATCTTAGATTCAAGGTGGACAGCCAGACTTGGTCTCCCGGTGCCAAGTCAAGTTCTCCTCTCCTCCTCCTGTCAAACACCTCCTTATTATACTCCTGGGTCTTTGCCATTGTTTCCTGAAGTCATTTGTTGTTGGTGGCAAAGAAATCCAGTGTTTCTTGTGCGGCCGGTACTGAGCATTCCGGAATATTGTTAGATAAGAATAGAGGATGAAAACCGTAGTTGGCGAAAAACGGGGACTGTTTAGTAGCTGAATGGACTGAATTATTGTAGGCGAACTCTGCAAGGGGCAGCAGAGAGGCCCAATCATCCTGCGAGAAACTGGAAAAGCACCGCAGATATTGCTCGAGCGTCTGGTTGGTGCGCTCGGTCTGGCCGTTGGTCTGCGGGTGGTATGCAGATGAGAAAGAGAGTTCAATCTTCAGCGCTCCACATAGCGCTTTCCAGAATCTTGAGGTGAACTGCACCCCACGGTCCAATATGATGTTAGCGGGTACGCCATGAAGTCTCACTACCTCTTTAATGAATATCTTTGCTGTTTCAGCAGCGGAAGGTGTCCCCACCATTGGCAGAAAGTGCGCCATCTTTGAGAGCCTATCTACCACCACAAAGATGGTGGTATAATTTTCAGATGGAGGTAACTCAACAATAAAGTCCATCGAAATCATCCTCCGAGGCTTCTCTGGAACAGGCAGTGGTTTGAGCAACCCCCAAGCTCTGGTTCTGCTACCCTTATGCTGGATACAGGTGGTACAGGATTCTACATAATTTTTACAGTCTTGAAGTAATTGCGGCCACCAGAAGGTACGCAGGAGAAGCTCGGATGTCTTGTGTATCCCAAAGTGGCCGGCTAGCTCATGGTTATGGCAGGACTTGAGAACCGCTATTCGTAGCTGTTGTGGCACAAAGATCTTGTCCTTGTTCCAAAGCAGATTGTCTCTTAACTGAAGAGTACTGTCTGGGGATAAGGAGATCTCTGAAGAGGCCTGCTTAATTTGAGAGAGAAGATCTCCTTGCAGCATGAGGAAATTGCCAGGAGCAAGAATGGTGTCCGGGGATGAAGGGGCTTCAGGCCCATTGAACATCCGGGAGAGTGCATCCGGCTTAGTATTTTTCGATCCAGGTCTGTAGGTTATATGAAAAGAAAACCGAGTAAAGAACAGCGCCCACCTGGCCTGACGTGGCTTGAGTCTTTTGGCAACCTTTAGATATTCTAAGTTTTTGTGATCTGTATAGATCAGGATAGGGTGTGCAGCACCCTCCAGGAGGTAGCGCCATTCTTCAAGAGCTGCCTTGATTGCTAGCAGCTCCCTGTCCCCGACGTCGTAGTTCCTCTCAGCTTCTGATAGTTTGTGGGAGAAAAACGCAACTGGATGTAGAAGGGATTTGGACCCCTGTCTTTGGGAGAGCACCACTCCGACCGCCACCTCGGAGGCGTCCACCTCCAAGATATAGGGTAAGGCTGGGTTAGGATGTTTCAGGATGGAGGCAGAGATGAAAAGATCCTTTAAGGTGGTAAAGGCAACTTGGGCTTCGGGAGACCACAAGAACCGGGTGCCTTGCTTGATTAGACTTGTGATAGGGGCAATTATGGCGGAGAAGCCCTTGATAAACTTTCGGTAAAAGTTTGCAAACCCCACAAAGCGCTGGACCGCTTTCTTATCGGTGGGAGCGGACCAATCTGTGATAGCAGTGACCTTCTGAGGGTCCATCTTGACACCTTCTATTGAAATTATTAGTCCCAAGAACTGAATGCTCACACGTTCAAATTCGCATTTCTCGGCTTTAGCATATAGGCTGTGTTGGCGGAGCCGAGCTAGAACCTTTTGGACATGCTTCCGATGGTCTGACAGGGAGGACGAGAAAATCAGGATGTCATCCATGTAGATGATGACGAACAGATCGAGGTAGTCTCTGAAAATGTCGTTTACAAAATGTTGAAATGTGGCAGGGGCCTTGCAAAGCCCGAAGGGCATAACTAGGTATTCAAAATGCCCAAATTGGGTGCGGAACGCGGTCTTCCACTCGTTGCCATCTCTAATGCGGACAAGATTATATGCTCCACGGAGGTCAAGTTTGGTGAAAATAGTGGCTTCTCCAAGTCTCTGGAATAATTCGGGAACAAGAGGAAGGGGGTAGCTCAACTCCCGGTAGTCTACGCAGGGGCGTAGGGAATGGTCCTTCTTTTCTACGAAGAATATGCCGGCCCCTGCAGGGGATGTGGAAGGGCGTATGAACCCCTTTTCGAGGTTGCCCAACTCCAATTCGGTCAAGGGAAATATCCTTCCGAACGGGATTTCTGCTCCAGGTAAAAGTTCGATTGGGCAGTCATAGGACCTGTGTGGTGGTAACGTCTCTGCTCCTTTTTTGCTAAATACGTCCAAAAAACTGTGGTGGGCTTCCGGGACTAGCTGGCGGTTTTCCACTTCAGATTCTGAACACAGCAGGGGGGACAAGGTGCCCGCAGGTTCCTGGAGGCAATGTTGGTGGCAGTAAGAGGACGGGAAACAGATTTTTCCAGACTCCCAATCAATCGGAGGGTTGTGGGCTTTCAACCATGGCATGCCCAAAATGACAGGAAATATTGGGGACTCAATTATGTCCAGGCAGAGCAATTCCCAATGACTGTTGGAGATGAGTGCATACAAGGGGATTGTTACTTGCGTGACAGGACCGGACCTGATGGCTGATCCGTCGGCTAAGTGGACGGCGAGTTCCTGGCGCCTAGGTCGTAGGGGGACTCCGTGACGGGTGGCAAAGGAGGT
The DNA here is from genome assembly GCA_029574335.1 of Rana kukunoris. Taxonomy (NCBI): domain Eukaryota; kingdom Metazoa; phylum Chordata; class Amphibia; order Anura; family Ranidae; genus Rana; species Rana kukunoris. Next base: position 399,187,376 of record CM056051.1, read on the forward strand.
GTCCATGAAGCCGCTGCAGGCGCCAGAATCAATAATGGCGGGAACCTGGACGTTCCTTCCTGGGAGCTGCAGAGAGATGGAGACAGCCAGGTGAGTATCATTGTTACATAAGGCAGAGGAAAGGACAGGTGGACGGACTGAGCACTTACGGAATTTGACGGGACAGGTGTTTACATAGTGCCCGGATCCTCCACAGTAAAGGCAAAGGTTATTGAGTCGGCGCCGCTGGCGCTCTTCCGGGGTCAGGGATGGTCGAAGAAGACCTTGTTGCATTGGTTCCAGGATATCGGAGGAGGCTGGTACAGGATTTGGAGGAGGCAGGTGTGGAGGGCCTGGCACACGTGGCATCATCCACATGGGACGTGTGGGGCCGGATGTACATTCAGCACGCCGCTCTCTCAACCGTCTGTCAATCTGAACAGAGAGAAGGATGAGAGCTTCAAGTGTTGCAGGGACGCCCACTCGGGCCAGTTTGTCCTTCAAGGATTCAGAAAGACCCATGCGGAACTGGTGACGCAGGGCAGCATCGTTCCAGTTGGTATCGGAACTCCACTGTCTAAATTCTGCCACATAGTCCTCTACTGCCCTGCGCCCCTGTTTTAGCGCACATAATGCCGCTTCGGCAGTAGCTGCTAATTGAGTGTTTTCATAAATGAGGTCCATGGCTTGGAAGAAGGTGCTGAGGCGATTAAGACTTTCTTCCTTGCGCTCCAAGAGGCGGTGTGCCCATGTTTGAGGTTCGCCAGATAGCAACGAAATGACGAAACCCACCTTTGTGGTCTCCAGTGAGAAGGTTCTAGGTTGCAGAGCGAAAAAAAGTTCACAGGCATTGCGAAAAGCTCTGTACTTGCTGCGATCACCGGAAAATATTTGGGTTCTGGTGGCAACATCACTACAGAGGGGGCAGCAGAGGTTCCAGAAGCTGTAGGTGCTGCTGCGGCCAAAGTCTGAACACACCCCTCCAGACAGACATAGCCTTCTTGTAAGTTCCTTACAGCCGCGGTGAGGCCATCCAAATGACGACATAAGTCCTCCATGGGAGACGCTCCCTGCGTGGGCTCGGACATGGCTGACCAGTACTGTCACGTACCTGGTTATGGAGTCCAACGTGCAGGGAGCGGCCTCTCGTAAGCCTCTGACCCAGCTGTCCCTGATAGAGCAGACAGGGGGACCAGTGTCAAGAGGGGCACAAGGGCCTAGTGGTAGCTGGTGGCGGACTGGGAGAGGAAGGAGACAGGTCCTGGCGGGGTCCTGGCAGGAAACCATAGAACACAGGAACGGTGTTGTAGCGCTTGCTGTGTAAGAGCCCAAGGATTGGCACACACTGGATCAGATGGCAGATCAGGAAACTGGAATGGATCCGAAGGGGTTAATCAAGTCCAGACTGGGTCAAACAGGCAGATAGCAGATAGCAGAACCAGGGGGTTAAGCAGAATCGGTGGTCAGGTCAAGCCGGGGTCAAGGGCAGGCTGCAGGCATAGGTAGGTCACGGGAAGCCGGGTCAGATAAACAGAGGTCAGGCAGGTAGCAGATGCAGGTTCTTTCAGGAAACACTGTAGACTGGTCAGCAAAATGCACCAGGACCAGACAGCTTAAATGGCATTCCTTGGCGCCAAATCAGTGGCAGCGTGCACGCGCACACCCGCCGCGCACGTCACACGCACAGGCGCGAGAGCCGCACACACTCACGCGCGCATGCGTGCGCAAACGGGCACCAGGGTGCGTGCGTCGGGATTGGCTGGATCTTCCACCATGACATGTATAGAGTTTATTTGCTAGGTTTCTTTTACTTAGGCATTTTTGGTTGTGAGTCACTTGTTGTCTATGTTTGATTTTTTTCTGGTGTGTGCATGTCTTTTTGCTTTCTGTTATTAAATATACTTAAAGGGTCACTAAAGGATTTTTTTTAGCTAAATAGCTTCCTTTACCTTACTGCAGTGCTGTTTTCATGTCCTCATTGTTCGCCTTTGCTTTGATGTTGCTGTAATTCTGCTCTGTTCTGGACACTTCCTGGTTGTCTGTTTCCTTATAACCACAGTGCTGGGAGCTTTCTCACTGTGGTCACTAACCAAGGAGGTGTGATTACTGTGTGTAAACTGAAACTAGATTGGGCTGAGGGGTTTTAGACAAACCATCACTGCCCTCTATTGGCTCTATGGCTCTGTACATCAGAGAGACAGGAAACAACAGCAAAAACGAAACTAGAACTGTAGGTTGATTATATGATTGATTTGTATATATTTGTAATCATTTTTAAAAGGAATCAGTTAACTATCATGGGCCAGATTCAGGTAGAGTTAGGCTGGAGTATCAGTGATACTCCAGCCTAACTGTCACTTTAAGCCGGCGCCTGGTTGGAGTTCCGATGCGAGCGGCGTAATTGAATTTCGCCATCGCATCGCAACTTTAATTAAAAAATGCCGCTGGGAGCGTTCCCGCTGATTAACGCCGAAAAATATGTTAATCAGCGGGAATCGCCAATTCACGATCGTATTCGGGCGCGACGCAGTGACTTTCCGACGTTTCCGTAAGAGAAATACGCGGCGTAAATAAATACATGCCCCCCTAGGTGGAGTATCCTATGTTAAGTATAGCCGTCGTCATCGCGTCGAAAAAAATAATAATTTGCGTCGCTTGCGTAAAACGTCCATGAATGGGGATTTGACGTCATTGACGTTCACTGACAGAATTTGGAGCATGCGCACTGGGATGCATTGACAGTCGACGCATGCGCAGTACGTTCGCCGCGGGATCGCGCTTAGTTTAAATAATACACGCCCCGTACCCGCCCAATTTGAATTCCGCCGGCTCATTTTCGATACGCTGCCGCAACTTTAGGAGCAAGTGCTTCATGAATAACAGCACTTGCTCCTAAAATTTCGCCAGAGTAACGTAAATGAGAAACGTTACTCCAGATTAAAGATGCTCTCATCTACCTGAATCTGGCCCTATGTCTCTATACCCTGTAAACAGTCATTTCAGCCCAATTTTTTTTTTCCTTTAGTGACCCTTTAATTATACATTGTTTGGCCCCAATTTCCTTGTGTAGCTACATATATCTGGTCATCACAGCTGCTGACTCCTGACATATTTCAACACATGTTGAAATATGTTTTTGCCTTTTGTTATACCTTAACCATTTCAATACAGGGCATTTTCACCCCCTTCCTGCCGGGCCAATTTTCAGCGCTGTAACATTTTGAATGACAATTGTGCGGTCATGCAAAATTTTACCCAAATGTTTTAATAATTTTTTCAACCACAAATAAAGCTTTCTTTTAATGGTATTAAAAAAAAAAAAAAAAAAAAAATGTTTTCCTCAGTTTAGGCCGATATGTATTTTTTTAAACATTTTTGGTAAAAATAGGTAATAGATTTATGATATTTTTATTATTATTATTTTACTAGTGATGGCGGCGATCTGCATTTTTTATCGTAACGGCAGACATATCGGACACTTTAAAACTATTTTGGGACCATTAACATTTATACAGCGATCAGTGCTATAAAAATGCACTGATTACTCTATAAATGTCACTGGCAGGAAAGGGGTTAACACTAGGGGGTAATCAAAGGGTTAAATGTGTTACCTAGGGAGTGATTCCAACTGTGGGGGGGGGACTGACTGGGGGAGGTGTTCCTCTGTACAAGGAACACACAATAAGTCTCCTCTCCCCTGACAGGACGTGGATCTGTGTATTTACACACACAGATCCACGTCCCTGCTCTGTGACAGGGAATCGTGGGTGCCCGGCGGTCATCGCGGCCGCCGGGCACGCGCATTGGCTCCCGAGTGACGCAGCGCGCGCACCCCTTAGAAGGTCAAGAAGCCCAGGACGTCATATGACGCGCGCCCAGGATGGGAGATCCCTTCTGCGGACGTCATTTGACTATGGGTAGGGAAGTGGTTAAACACATTGCTAATAGCACTAGCTTTATGTTTGTAGCTTAAATATATGATATGTGCAATGTTTTGCACTGAAAACTGTCATTTTATGTACCTTTTTGAAGTGTTGGTAAAAAAAGTGTGGCTCTGTCACTGTGTTGTCTCATTTAAAAAATTGGTAAATTTTTGACATTGTGTCAGTAAATTTCACTTCAGGAGGTTGGCAACACTGGAGGCAGCTTTCACATAACAAGCAAAGTCCTGCTTATCTACAGTTCCAAGATGGCCACCTCCATACAGTGCATAACAAAGGAAAACGTCAGCTACAGGCAGCCTACAGGATCTGTTTGCCTTTTTTGGGCACAGCTTGTTTCCCTTGAAGCTGTGTGTCCCCACGTGAAGAAAATATTATATTTTAGGATGCTGACCTTCTTTTCAATGATCACACACTCAGCAGCATGCCAATCAAGTGCACAGCTGGATGAGCTAAAAGGACATCACCTGCATCACAGACAAAAATGTCACTTCCAGCCCTCGATACTGGATGTTTCCTTAAATTAGCAGAAAAACAAATGTTCTATAACGTTTTAGGTAATTGAAAACATAATAATTTGTAAGATTAGTATTAAACATCTTTTTTTTTTTAACATTGAGCCCCATTGTTGGCATTATAAAAAACAAAAAAAAAAACAAATGAGCACACACTGCATTCATAACTCAGCAGAATGACATCAGCACAGCCATACGTAACTGTATAACTACGTGACTGCTAGTTTGTTTATAAAGTTGCACAAGAGGGAGCAACGCTATCACAATATCATAGTCTTCTTGATGAGATGAGTCATAGAAATGTTGTCAAATCAGGCAGCCTGATGTGTTTGTATCGCCGTAATCTGATCCTTTAGAATATAACAGCAGCGTGCTACACCGCCGGATAGTAGTGAGTATTGTCATTGCTGCCACCTTAACATGTGAGCACATTATCCACCCACCGTGCTGGTAAATGGGAAACACGTGTGGTTCCACTGACAACAGCAGCATATAATAAAAGAACAGTTATGCATTTGTTTTGTTACATTTATCCACATCCCACTGACTGGATATTTTAAAGGGCCCTTTCACACGTGCGGACCGTTCGTCCGTTTTTTTACGCAATGATTCCCTCCTTTCCATCCGTCTCCGTTAAGCTCCGCTTTTTTGAACGGAAGAAAACCCTATTTTTCTTCCGTCCAAAAAAACGGAACGGACGAAAATCGGATGTTAGCGGACGATCCGTTTAACATCCGATCCCCTGACATCCGTTTTTCATCAGAATCTGTAAAATAAATAAAATAACAGAATTCAACAAACTTTAATATGCATTCAATATGCATACATTACAATAACCCTTGACCCAGGAAGTGTTTAGGCACATGCTGGCTAGCGCCCAGAGAGAAGAGAAGTTTTTTACTGAAGAACTGGAGAGAAGAGAATGGCAAAAGATGTCTCACAAGAACAAATCATACAACTTGTGCATGAGAGGCCTGCATTGTGGGACAAGAGATGTCCAGAATACAGTGATCGAAACCTTACCACTGTTAAATGTGAAGAGATATTTGAAGCAGTGACCCCAAACTGGCTATCACTCAGCACCAAGAGACGTACACAACGTGGTAAGCAGTATGTGGGATGGGGGTGGGTTGGCATGATAAAACTTGTAGTCCATCCATATGTCAGCATCCATATGACTGCCACAATTTGTGAACTGTCCACTGGCCACGTCACTTGCCACGTCACCTGCCACAAGTTGGGGACTGGCCACTGGCCACATCACCTGCCACGTCACCTGCCACGTCACCTGCCACAAGTTGTGGACTGGTCACTGGCCACGTCACCTGCCACGTCACCTGCCACAAGTTGTGGACTGGCCACTGGCCACGTCACCTGCCACGTCACTTGCCACGTCACCTGCCACGTCACTTGCCACGTCACGTGCCACGTCACCTGCCACAAGTTGTGGACTGGCCACGTCACCTGCCACGTCACTTGCCACGTCACGTGCCACGTCACCTGCCACGTCACCTGCCACGTCATCTGCCACAAGTTGTGGACTGGCTACTGGCCACGTCACCTGCCACGTCACCTGCCACAATTTGGGGACTGGCCACTGGCCACCTCACCTTCCACGTCACTTGCCACGTCACCTGCCACAAGTTGTGGACTGGTCACTGGCCACGTCACGTGCCATGTCACCTGCCACGTCACTTGCCACGTCACGTGCCACGTCACCTGCCACGTCACCTGCCACAAGTTGTGGACTGGCTACTGGCCACGTCACCTGCCACGTCACCTGCCACAATTTGGGGACTGGCCACTGGCCACCTCACCTTCCACGTCACTTGCCACGTCACCTGCCACAAGTTGTGGACTGGTCACTGGCCACGTCACTTGCCATGTCACGTGCCAATTCACCTGCCACGTCACGTGCCACGTCACCTGCCACAATTTGTGGACTGGCTACTGGCCACGTCACCTGCCACGTCACTTGCCACGTCACCTGCCACAATTTGGGGACTGGCCACTGGCCACCTCACCTTCCACGTCACTTGCCACGTCACCTGCCACAAGTTGTGGACTGGCCACGCCACCTGCCACGTCACCTGCCACAAGTTGTGGACTGGCTACTGGCCACGTCACCTGCCACGTCACTTGCCACATCACCTGCCACAATTTGGGGACTGGCCACTGGCCACCTCACCTTCCACGTCACTTGCCACGTCACCTGCCACAAGTTGTGGACTGGTCACTGGCCACGTCACCTGCCACGTCACGTGCCACGTCACCTGCCACGTCACGTGCCACGTCACCTGCCACGTCACTTGCCACGTCACCTGCCACAAGTTGTGGACTGGCCACGTCACCTGCCACGTCACTTGCCACGTCACCTGCCACCACACAACTGTATTACAAATGTAGGTTTCAAATAGTATACGTAGATTTAGTATTTCTATCAGTTCATTGTGTCTACTGTTCCTTTGCAGGTGACAAAATCATGACACGGAGGTCACTCAGAGACCGGTTCAGGCGGGACTTGAAGGAGGAGCTGAAGAGCAAACGCGGTGCTGGATCATCTAAAAAAAAAAACAGGTCCTTTTTTCGAGATGTTGGAATTCTTGAAGAATGTTATGAACGTAAGAAGGTAAATAAATAATTTGGTTATCCCCTATATTAAATAAGTTTCCCTATTAAGCTCAAAATTGCAAGTACATTTTTCCCAAAAAAATAAGGCATAATGAACTAGTATGCATAGCATACTAGCTCATTAAAAATTACTTTCCCGAGATCAAAGCCCCAGCAACAAAGTTTTTCTCGACGTGATTCTTGTCAAGCCTGCCTTGCATACACACAATCGTGAAATAAAAAAATATGTTCGCGCAAAGCGTGGTGACGTACAACACGTACCACAAGAAACTATAAAGGGGAAGTTCCATTCCTTTTGGCTGATTTTGCAAATTTCCCTTCTCATAACCTGCTTCTGAGAATGAGCGTTTTTTTCCACGTCGTTAAAGCCTACACATGACCGTTTTTCGTGAAAAACGACTACGTGAAAAACTACGAGAAAAAATAGAGTATGTTCTAAATTTTTAATGCCCATTTTTCACATCGAGAAAAATGCTCTGGAGCCTACACACGGTCGTTTTTAATGACCAATTTAAAAAAAATAGAATTTTTCTTGTCATGAAAAACGGTTGTGTATATGCGACATTAGAGTGCTTTCACACTGAAAACGCTCAGGTGTCGGCTATTTTTAGTGGCAATTTATCGTCGTTTTTGCGGCGCTTTTCGTCTGCTAGCGACGTACTCTTAACCACTGCTAGTGGCCAAAAAACAGTTCAAAGCACTACAGCACGCTTTGTCGGCGGTGCTGCAAAGAGGCTGCTGGCAGGACTTTTTTTGACGCCCTGCCAGCGCAGCGCCCCAGTGTGAAAGCGCTCAGGGTTTTACACTGGGATTGCAGCTCAGGCTTTTACAGGTGCTATTTAGCACTAAAGCGCCTGAAAAACGCCTCCAGGGTGAAAGGGGTCTTAGCATAGCTGTGCCAGCATTTCTGTCCTTATCTGCTCTTCAGAAACTTCAGTTGTCTTCATTGGCCAAGCAAGAATGACGTAACGCTTGCACATGCCCATGAGAATTACTTAGTCCATCTGTCTGAATTCCAGTGTGAATTTTGGCAGCAAATTTCAATTGCGTTTTAAAAGTAATCGGCCCGGATTCACGTAACACTTACGTCGACGTATCTCGATATACGCCTTGTAAGTGTAAAGGTGCGCCGTCGTATCTATGCGCCGTAATCACCTAACTAAGATACGCCTAAAATCCGGCTTCAGTCCACCGACGTAACTTGCCTACGCCGGCGTATCTTGGGCGCATAGTTACGCATAACTGGACGCCGCATTGCAAATATGCAAATGAGGGAGATACGTCGATTCACGAACATAAATGCGCCCGGCGGAAAAGATACGCGGTTTGCGTAAGGCTTACGTCCGGCATAAAGTTATTCCACATAAAGGAGGCGCAACCCATGCAAAGGTGTGGACCAGGGAACAGCCGTCGTATTTTACGTCGTTTACGTAGTACTACGTGAATAGGGCTGTGCGTAGGTTACGTTCACGTCGTAGGCAGTGTATTACGTATCTTAGGCAGCTATTTCAACGTGACTGTGAGCATGCGCACTGGGATGCGTCCAAGAGACGACGCATGCACAGTTAGTTTTTTGAAGCTCAGACTATCATTTGCATGGGGTCACGCTTCATTTTAATATATCATGCCCACTTCCACCTACTTTGGCTTACATCGGCTTATGCCGACAACTATACGCTACGCCGGCGCAACGTTGAGCACATATTCTTTGTGAATAGCATGCTTGCCTCTCACTGTTGCGCCGGCGTAGCGTAAAGAAGATACACTACGCCCGCACAAAGATGCGCTGTTGGCTGTGAATCCGGGCCATAGTCTTTTGACTAAAATTCCATTTTAGTTTTAGTTGTATTTTAGTCTTTTGTCTAAAATGCCATTTTATTTTTAGTCGTATTTTAGTCATCTGAATTGTTTTAGTTTTAGGCCGAGTCCCGCTGTCTGTGTCAATGGACACAGCAGTGGTACTTGGGAACGTGCCCACATGGGTGCCTCCATGGAAGGCAGCTCTCCGCAGGTAGCACCCAATGAAGGGGAGGAGCCAGGAGCACCAATGGGGCACCCCAGAAGATGAGGATCAGGTCTGCTTTTGCACAGAGCAGGTAAGTAAAGACATGTTTGTTATTATTTTTATTTTTTTAAAGTGAACTTTTACAACCCCTTTAAACTTTGTGCTGCTGACAGGAGGGGGCAGCCGAGCCAGATGACAATAGGCATTAGGTGTTTGTTCATTCTCCTCTGTCGTTAAATATTGTATTTGGCTGATACATGTAATGCAGACATAATCCTGTGTGGGCAGGAGGCATGAGGATTTGTAACATGAAAGCTTATGGCATACGGTCTACGTTAGTAGACACACAAGTAACCTTTAAATATAGGAAGTTTGTTGCTCTCCTATAAAAGGTTGTCTCCTACTGTGATACCAAGAGTCATTCTTTACTAGAGAAACAGAGGAGGGTAAGTGGGTGCAGCTAGCCTGACAATGATAATACATAGATATAAACTGACATACATACGTAAGTGGATGTGATATCCTGCCAAGCGTATTCTTTCATGTAAAGGTTCCAAGTCGTAGTGACACACATAGTGATTCAGAGTACAGGGGTGATATGCCCAGCAGGTCTTCGTGGTCACACACTCCATCGCCCACCTGACTTGGGATGCCCCCCAGTAATCTCTACATACAATTGCTTGCCACTGCAGGAGCAGGGGAAGCGTGGCAGAAGGAGAGAATGGGGGCAGATTCTGAGGTACAAGAGGAGGAGGCAGCAGCAGGTGGTAGATGCTGGAAGCATAGAGAGAACTGGCAGCAAGACATTTTGACAGTTGACAGTGACAGTTTGATAAGAAAAACTAGTGGTTAAAAAAGATGTAAACTTCAGAACATGGGAAAACCAATACCACACACACAGGAGCACAGAAAAAATAATTAAAAACAACATAATTTAGAATTAGGGTTGCTTAGAAAGACTAAAATGAGACAGAATATTGCACAGCTATGATCTATTATACAGAGTCAGGCCCCGCAACACACGGCCGAGGTTCTCGCCAGAAACCAGCGAGAACCTCGCTGGGAGCCGCATTCTGCCGAGAACCTCAGCCGTGTGTACGCTCTTTGCGAGCCCCGCCCGTCGGGAAACACGTCGAGCAAATAGAGAACAGGTTCTCTATTTGCTCGACGGCCCGTCGGGATGAATGGCTGGTTGCCTTTCCCGACGGGCGGGTCGCAGATTCTGACGGCCGGCAGAGAACCTCGACGGGTGGAACGATGTGTTCTGCCCGTCGAGGTTCTCTGCCGTGTGTACGCGGCCTAAGCTGGAAAAAGTCATTTAGAAGTAAAAGGATTATTTGCATTTGTTACAAGAATATTAGGATTTCCTAAAATCCTCAATGGCTGATTAAATGTACAAGACCGTAGGCATATTTGAAAATGATAGAACTTTAAATCCTGAAAAGCCTAAATCCAAACTCCAGGATTTTTTTAGTTTTTTTTTGTTATATGTCCTTCAGCCAGTTAAAAGAAAAATAGTTCTGGCTATACTCACCCTCAGTCTGGAGCTGTCTGTCGCACTACTCCTATTCTGCCACAAGATGTCCTCAGTCTCCTGGTCTACATGACATCCAACATACATCGCTCAACCTAGAGCAAATTAAGAACAATACTGTGAATAGAGGGTGTCATAGGCCTGCCCCTTGGGGGGATGGCACCACAGAGTCCTTCATTCACAGGATATTATTGCAGAGTGGCTTCCTCCATGTGCTGAGAAGTTGTGATTTAGAGACACATCATTTACAGAACTTTTTTTTTTTTTTAATCAGAAATGGTTTTTATTGCACAACCAGAAATAAGAAAACAATGCATTGAATAACTGCAGTACAGTACACCCAAACATTGTACTTGAACAGCTCAGCCTTACATCATCATACCATTGATACAGATAAAAAACTTCACTCAGCACCACACAATATTGTACTCCACGAGAGAGGCTCACGTGGCCAAACCACATCTGTGGAATCTATTACACTGCATTAAAAATGACATCATCTTCTCCACCACCATACCATTACAGGGAATTAATACCATCCTTGCCCCCACTCCACCCCTTTTCCTCCTCTCGCTCCCTAGAATAGCAGTCGGTCCATAAATAAATCGACCGGGGCCAACCCCCCACCCAGATTTTCTCAAGTTTCTTCACACTCCCCCTATGTTGATAGATATGTTTTTCCAATCTGATAGTATCCCCCATTTGGCGTATCCATTCCTTACTCGTAGGGGGTTCTTCCGCTTTCCAGTGTCTCAAGATACGTTTCCAAGCCTGGAAGAGAGCCCTGGATATTGCTATCCTAGCAGGCTCCTCCTCCGAGACTGTGTCTATAATACCCAACAAGCAAAGTTTAGGGACTGACAACTCATGGGGCCCTCGGGCAATAGAAGATTATGGGGCCCCCAGGCAATAGATTATGGGGCGACACAGTACTGTATACACGCACATATAGTATACAAACAGTACACAGTATACACACACAGACACAAAATATACACACAGTATACATACAGAATACACATACAGACACACAGTATACACACACAGTATACATACACACACTGAGAAGGTACTGGAGAGGCGGGCAGCTATAATCTTGGGATTTTTAGACCAAAAGGGTTTTGGTAAGGGACAGATGTAAAAAAAAAACAACAGATTTTTACATACTGTGCCTGGTTTTACTGAGGCTGGCAACCCTGATGGGGCCCCCTAGTGGCATGGGGCCCTCGGCAGTGCCGAATGGTCAATCCGCCCCTGGGTGTGCCTTCAGTTGAACCTGGAACACTCTGTTAATAGTATCCTGCACCTCCCTCCAATAAAGATGAAGTTTGGGACATCACTACAACATGTGGATTAGGTAATTTTATAGAACTTTGCATAATATTTAAATTGTTATGTAAAATCTCATATTAAAATAAATATTTAAAACTATTACATATCCATGTAGAATTCAGAGAAAGGGGTTTCCTGGCACAAAAGTCCACATAGTTAGGGGTAAACACCTATCTCTAGTATGGTCTTATGCGCATGTGGGGATACCCCGAATGGTTAGGATGACTTCTTGGAAGTAGAGATGTGCCCCATAAAGATGAATGGGGATGATAAGAGCAAAAAGAGAGCCTCATTTCACAATGCCCTATTAAAATTTATTGATTCCACAAAAGTTAAAAAAGTTACACTTACTTTGCTGAGTGCCTGATAGTCCTGGCATCCGGCGTATGTAGCAGGCGATTATATAAAGGTTAACACGATTCCCGGGGGTATTTTGGTTGGGCGGAAATAACGGGATGATGCAATATTACTTCGAAGTTTCGGCTAACATAGAAGCCATCATCAGACTAAAGAAACGTATAAAGTATGGGACAGAATATGTAAAAAGAAAGAATGGCCATATAATAGTCCATTAATGCCGCTCACGGGTACAGACTATTTTCTACCGGGGAGAGAGGGTGGCATATTTAGAAGATGGTCAACCTCAGAAACATTAACATTGAGGGATCTAATGAAGGGAGATGTCCTGTGCTCCATCCAGGAGTTACAAGAGAGATACGGAGTGTTACCAGGAGACACTTGGGGTTATAGACAGGTCCAACACTTTATAAATACTCTACCGAAGCCGCTGCGGTCCCCTAATGACCTTAAGCAATGGGAAAGAGGCGTAGTATGAGTGGGAGCAGGACGACAGGGGCTCTCCAACATATATAAAATACTGACACCCAATGGGGAGGGTGAGGCAGATAAAATATTGGGAAGTTGGGAACTAGAACTGAACCAAACTATAGGTATAGGGCAAAAAAGGAAAGTATTAGAATATGTACATGCTTCCTCAATGGATGCAAAGGTTAAAGAGATGAATTATAAGCTCCTCACTAAATGGTACTATGTCCCAATGAAAATGCACAAAATAGACAGAGAGGTCTCGCCCTTATGTTGGAGAGAATGTGGGATGGAGGGAACCCACGCCCACATATGGTGGCAATGTCCCCGGATACAGGTATTCTGGAAAGATATAACAACCCAGATTAAGAGGATAAGTGGGCACGAGGTAAAACAAGACCCCTGGGAATGTCTATTTCATAATACGGGAATGTCTAGAAAAAAATATAGGGGCTCTCTGATTCCACATTTACTAAATGGAGCTAAGGCGCTTATCCCTAGGAATTGGAAGAACAAGGAAGCACCCTCAGTAGAGGAATGGATTAGAGAAATAGACAGAATTAAAATGATGGAGGAACTATGGGCATTCCATGACAACTCTAGGATGAGACACGAGGAGATTTGGGGGAGATGGGGGAGGTTTAAGGGGGGGGGAGGAGAGGGGGAGGATCGAGGAGAGGGGGAGGCGGGTGGCTCCCCATTCTAGTCCCCAAACTCCCTTTCCTTCTTTTTTTTTCCCCCCCAGAAGATGGAAGGGACAATGAAGCCCTCCTAAATTCACAAGGGTCCTTAACCCGCACTTAATGGGTTAGATATGAACAATCACTTCAAATAGATTTTATCACCTTAAATTTCCCCCCTTCCTTATAGGGGATAGTAATATCTCATAATAATTGGGAATTCACAAGGGTGTCCCCACTAGGGTCTGGTCCCCCTTTTTTTTTTTTTTTCCCCCAGAAGATGGAAGGGACAAGGTTGTCCTCTAAAATTCACAAGGGTCTTTAATCCATCACTTAACGGGTAAGATACGAATAATCACTTTAAATAGATTTCTATCACCTTAAGTTTCCCCCTTTTTTACATAGGGGATAGTATAATCACATAATAATTGGGAATTCATAAGGGTGTCCTCATTAGGGCCTGGCCCCCCCCCCTTTTTTTTTTTTTCTCCCCAGATGAGGGAAGGGACAAGGTAGTCCCCCTAAATTCACAAGGGTTCTTAACCCTCACTTAATGGGTAAGGCAGGAAGAATCACTTAAATAGATTTTTATCACTGGATATTTCCTTATTTTTTTTTTTTTCTCCCCAGATGAGGGAAGGGACAAGGTAGTCCCCCTAAATTCACAAGGGTTCTTAACCCTCACTTAATGGGTAAGGTGGGAAGAATCACTTAAATAGATTTTTATCACTGGATATTTCCTTATTTTTTTTTTTTTTTTTTTTTTTTTTAAGGGGATAGTATAATCACACGACAAATGGGAACACATAAGGGTGCCCCCACTAGGGTTTGGGTATAATTTTTTATTTTTTTTTGTTTGTTTTGGTTTCTCTCTCTCTCTCTCTCTCTCTCTCTCTCATTTTTCCTCCCTCTCCGTTTCCTCCCATCCCCCTGTTTTCCCCATACCCCCCGGAAAGAGAGTCTGCATGGGAACTAAACGAGGTCAACCAAGGGGAAGGCCTTGGGTAGGAATAGGTGAACACCTGGAACAACTATAGGTGGATAGATACATGGGATTTTAGGAGACCACAATAGTGTATATGTAGGTATGTCAGTGTATTTTGTTAATGTATGATTTGTGTTGGAATGTATGATATTGAAAAATGTTTAATAAAAAGATTTAAAAAAAAAAGAAGCCATCATCAGGAAGTAGTCCACTACTTCCTGATTAGGGATGAGCCGAACACCCCCCGTTCGGTTCGCACCAGAGCCTTCAAACGGACCGAACATTTGCGCGAACATTTAGAACCCCATTGATGTCTATAGCAGCCCTCAAAATTTCCACTCGCCTACTAGCATTTGGCGAGTGGATTTAAGCTGGGGGCGAGTGATGACAGGGCTGCATGACCAATCTCCCTCCAATCTGTGCCTACACTTAGAGTCCCGATGAGATTGGCGGCCGAAGAGGAAAGGTGCATGCTCGGGAAAAGTAGTCTGGTGAGCCGCGCACAGGTAGAGCAGTACACAGGTGCTCTTCTTACAATTCTCATTAAGCCATGGGACCCTCTCTCCTCACTGCCAGCCTGAATAAAAGGGGGAAGTGGGGACATGCAAGCGTGGAGCCGCACACACAGGCTCCTGATGATGACATTAATAGGAGAGGGAGAGAGAGAGGATGGATGGGAGTTGCAGAGGAGACAGCAAGAGAATGGGGAAGAGACCCAGTTCTAGTGCCCTGTCCCTCTGGTCTGCCCCCAGTGCCCTGTCCCTCTGATCTGCCCCCAGTGCCCTGTCCTATTTTGTTAAAGTTGTTGTTGGTAATATTTAATTTTGTAACTTGATTCTGCATAAAACATTTAACAGTGTCATTCCATGAGATAATCTACGAGGGCGTGTTTACGGGTGCAATTAGGCGCAGGGCAGTGTATGAATTAGGTGGGGCAACTGGTGGCGAGTAACTCTTGAGGCCTGGCTAGTAGCTCAGGACTTGAAATTTTGAGCCCTGGTCTATAGGACTCGAACGTTCAAATTCAAAAGTGCTCATTTTAAAGCCTAATATGCAAGTTATTGTCGTAAAAAAAGTGATTTTAATGATGCTTAAATTAGGGGGAAAAAAGGAAAAATTACTTTAAATATTGTACCTGCTGGGTGTCTATAGTATACCTGTGAAAACGTCTTTGAGAACACTGGTCTTGCCCCAGGGAACATGTATCAATGGAATTTTTTACGGAATTTACGGAATTTTTTTAAATGGTCGTTTTTTTCAGGACTCCTGAAAAAAACACTGTTTAAAAAAACAAAAATCTATTAATACCTGTTCCCTCGGGCAAGACCCGGGTTCTCAAAGACGTTTTCACAGGCATACTATAGACACCCAGCAGGTACAATATTTAAAGTAATTTTTCCTTTTTTTTTCTAATTTAAGCATCATTAAAATCACTGGGCCAGATTCACAGAGCCATTACGCCTGTCTAACTGGTGTTAGACTGGAGTAATTTCAAATTACGCGCGTTTTTTAGCTAGTCGAAAACCTCAAACCATGAAAAGACGGCTGCGGGCTTCAATTTGACTGGATTACGCGTTCGTACGCCTTCGGATCTACGCTGCAATAAAATTGCGGCCACTGGGTGGACTTCCCGTCGTTTTCCGCGTCGGGGTATGCTAATGAGCTTTTGCCGGCGATCCCAGAAATTACGATCTTCAATCGCAATCTCTTACGGCACCTTTAGTCATCTTTTTTTTTACGTAACACTATACCAGCTTTTTGCTGGTCTAATATTAGGCAGCCCATGTTAAGTATGGCCGTCGTTCCCGCGTCGAATTTCTACGTTTTCCGACGTCTTTTATTATTTTGAACGTAAGTCGTCCGGGAATAGGAATGTTCGTAAACGATGCTACTCAAACAACGAATGACGTAACGACGTGATTTCGCGCAATGCACGGCGGGAAATTTCTGAACGGAGCATGCGCAGTTCGATCACCGCGGGGACGCGCTTAATTTAAATGCTTCACGCCCCCCAATCGCGTATTTCGATTACGCGGCGAGAAATAGACTACGCCGCCGTAGCGTACAGGCAAAAATCTACCAGGATTCGGTGTAGAGCCTGGTAAAATACGGCAGCGTAGAGTATTTCGATTACGCAGCGCAATATTAAGTGTATCTGAATCTGGCCCACTGTTCCTAAATCAGGAGCAGTGATTTTAATGATGCTTAAATAAAAATAAAAAAAATGAAAAATTCCTTTAAATATTGTACCTGCTGGGTGTCTATAGTATGCCTGTGAAAACATCTTTAAATAGCACAATCACCTGCCTGCCAGTAAATTAGGAAGAACTGATCAAGCTAAACTATACAGTGTATAAATATATGTACAACACCTGGGATGTATATATATCCTCTACACACTGTAACATTAACTGACTAGCCTGCCTGCCTACCTGCCTGCCTGCTCTATCTACCTGCAAAAAATGACACTCTCTCTGTCTCTCTCTAACCACCGCTGCAACACACTACACAAGGCCGACCTGCAGGCGGATTTTTATAGTGTGGGGCGTGTACTAAACCCCCTGTGCCAAAATTGGCCAAAGCCACCTTGGCTTTGGCCAATTATGGCTCTCCGTTTTTTGCAAGCTGTGATTGGCCAAGCATGCGGGTCATAGTGCATGCTTGGCCAATCAATATGCCGCAGTGAATTATGGTCTGTGAAACGTAACTCGAATTTGGAGCGAGTGACCCGTTTTGTTCGTATTTCGACGAACGATCGAACATACGATGTTCGAGTCGAACATGAGTTCGACTCGAATACATAGCTCATCCCTTTTCCCGATGATGGCTTCTATTTAACAAGTAAATCACAAAAATCACTTTGGCAGACAAAGTGTTAAAAGTCTCAGTGTTGTTGCCGAAATGAAAAAGGCAAACATTTAAAAAGCTTCTGCAGTCATCTGCAGTCATCTCAGTATCACCACCAAATTTTTCAGGCAGGAAAAGGTTGGGTGGTACAGAAGAGGCGGGTTGGATTGGAGCAGTAGTCTGGACCGTTGCAGAAGGCAAGCAAGATTTAAGCATAGTACAAAGTTCATCTAACTTGGCATCCAGGGATAAAAGATGCTGTTCATGAGCTCCAATTAATTGCCTTAACATTCTCAGCAGGGTCCACTGCCATTGTGGCCCGTTTGTAATGTAAGCAACCTGTCATAGTTGGTGTCCAAAGTGGAGCTTGTGTGATGAGGATTCAGGCGAAAACGTAGTCAGGTAGATAAGGTCGGCAACAAATCAGGCAAAGCAGTACACAATCGAAATCCAGAGAGTGTTCAGGCAGGCAAAGGTCATTCACGAGCTGGCGGTGAAGTACAAAATCAGCAAGCTAGAGAGTAGTCAGGAAAAAGTTCATAACACTCAGGCAGCTAGTTCACACAAATGGACACAGAGATAGGAAGTGATGCTATTTATGGGCTGCTTTGATTGTAGATTGTCCACAGCTGGCAGCAGGTTGGGCAAGTGAGTCCAAAGCAATGCATCAAACTGAAAGATCATAGCCATAACTCCATAGCTCCTCTGTGGCACAGCAAGTAAGACTGCAGCTGTGGGACTAGCAAAATCCCGGTTCAAATACACCCAGGTACTGTACATGACAGTAGATGTCATGCAAGATAAGAGAGAGGCATCATGTTACATGATTACCGATTTGCCCTCAGTAAACAAGGTATGTATCTGCATCATTAATAAAGCACAGTCCCAGGGGCACATTCGATGAATCAACAGAGAGGTTAATGTAATGTTAACCCTATTTTGAGCAGCAGGATGGGAGGGGGCGGCACGGACACAGAGCAAACAATCAGAGAGGGGAGGGGGGAGAGGATTTAGGAGAGGACACAGAAGACACAGAGCAGGGCTGGATCTGAAAGAGGCACATACGCTGCCAACTGTGTCAGGGCTCAGGAGCCCTGATATATCAGCGTAAAGAGGGGGGGGCAGAAACGGGCAGAATATCTACCATTTAATGAACAGACATCTTTTGGTGGGAGGAAGCACGCATTTCCTGTTTAGAAGGAGTGGGTGGCTGTCGGTGATATAATTATCAAGTATATGAAAAACTGAAGGGCACCGGCATTTATTACATATTAAATGTTCAACACCTGCCTCTTAACTACTGCTACAGGCTAGAACACAGGGAGCTGCAGATAATGGGGAACTTAACAATGTAGAAATAAAACAAAGCTAAAATCAAGGATAACCAATGTATTTGTATTCAAGTCAGGTTTTGAATCCTGTGTGACGTCAAGAATCTTGGAACTTCATTGACATTCTGTCTCCCGTTGTGAAAATTGGCATGGTAACCAAGGTTTTTTTTCTACACATAAAATTGTATTATATTATGCGTTCAGGGTTGGCAATACTAAATCTCATAATGCAAGGTGTTTCGGATTGCAAACAAATTAAAGTCCAACTTTCCTCCCTCCCTAAAGCCTCCTCACTGCTTTTTTTTAATTCTTTATACTTTCCTGTACTCTTCATTCTGATCCAGTAGCATCACAGGTCCTTCATCTCTGGTAGTTGTGGATGTGGGAGGTCCCTTCTCTTGGATGGGGATGATGTTTGGGTTCAGGTTGCCATGAGTTTTCGGTAAACCCTCGCTATAGCAATCAACTAAACCTAATGCACTTCCTGGCCTTTAAAGTGGAAGTAAACCCACCCATAAAACAGTTACCTTTCTGGCATGTGCTGGAAAGGTAACACTTCCATTGGTTGTGATCTCAACCAAACTATCAAAACTAGGGCTGTGAATGATCAAAATTTTTGTGTTCGATTAATCGTTTTTTTTTTTAATCGATTAATCGACTAATTTCGATTAATTATAACGCACATACAGATCCAACTACTTTTAGCTGATCTCCTTGCAGGCCGATTCCCAGTGCAGCTACCAACCACTGGGAAAATGGATAGCAGGATACAAAAAACACAGAAAGGCAGCGCTCGATGGGAATAGCATTAAAACTTTTATAGTCTTCAAGTAGGTAACAAAATAAATATTGCACTGGAGATAAAATCGATGTAGCTACATAAACTGTAAAAATGGTGCGAGTAATACCAAATGGTACCAAAAGCAGTCATAAAAACCTGTAGCTAAGTATGATACTGGTATAAAAATGTGTACAACGATGCCACTGCTGAATCCAGATGAGGAGGGGTTAACATCAGTCCATCGGCATGTAGATGTCCCATGAAGGGAACTATCACAACTCCCAGTGGATGGTTGTAGAATCCCAGGTTGACAGAGGGAAGTAATAGAGGGAAGTGTAACAGCGCTTGCGTCAGGGCTGTCTTAATCAGAGGGCACACCTGGGCACTGCCCAGGGGCCCCAGCTGCATTGGGGGCCCCTGCAATTTGCCCAAAGCAGCTGGTCCTTGAGCCTACGCTGCCCCGAAATTGGGGGCCCCATGATGGCACTGAGAGTGATAGATACACAGGGGAGGCAGTCTGCCTTCTACCTACTTGATGTCTGTTTACCTGCACTGTCATTATTGTAGGGGCCCCAGAGCATTGCTTTGCCCAGGGGCCCAAGATGCTATTAAAACGGCCCTGGCTTGCGTGTGGCAGATAGTAAGGTCCCGCCGGCATGCAGATATGAAGGCACAGCAAAGGAGCCCTTCAGATGGACACGGCAAGCCCCGCCGGTGTCCATGATGTCACCGGATCTCTGACAGAACTCCCTGAAGGCCCAGAAGCCGGCAGAGAGGTGAGTACCAGTCATAAGAATTTTTTAATCGATCAAAAAGATTTTGATCGATCAAAAAAATTAAAGATTAATCGATCGATTAAAAGTTAATTTGCACAGCCCTAATCAAAACCATCCAATGGCTGGTGTCATAACTAATCACATGTGCAGCATCATGGCAGTTGTAGAATACACAGAGGCCAAGATAGCAGCTTCCTTGGCTGAAAACGATAGGAGGGTTTTCTTCCACTTTAACTTAGGTCAGCTGGTATAGAATGACCAATAGGATAGTTTTTGGATACCCCCCCCCCCCCATCACTATAATAGGATGAGTTCCCAGCAGCCATAGTGACAATTTGCTTTAGCTATAAAAGGGAAAGCATAGGAAGGGCTGCTGATAAAGTTCAAATGGACAAGTTAGTGAAGGGCTTGGCTGGTCTCTTAAAGCTGATCTCTGGGATAAACAAATATCCTTTAAATACAAGAGATATGTGAATACTTACTCCAATCTTGATGTGTCTTGTGTATTTTTTCCAGATGTGTAAAGTAATCTAGCGTAAAACTTTCCTCTGGGCAGCAGTTTCCTTTGATATGTACAGTATATGGGTCACTCTTGCTCTCTCTATTTCTGGAGGGTAACTGGTCTTGTATCCAACCCTCATGTAGTTTTGACAATGTTACTGCTATTTTTACATCTGAATGCAGCTGATATCAAGCAGTCTCTTTACAGCTTATCACTGTGCACATGCACTACAGTAATAACAGACTACTTGTGTTTTTTTATATGGCATATTTCCTAATTGTTGCTGGCTGCAAAAAAAAAAATATTCACAGCTTATCCTTGTCCACATTCACTACAGTGATAGCAGACTGCATGTGTTTTTTTCACAGGGAATAATTCCTCAATGTTGAAGGCTGCAAAAGCCTTTTCCCCACAGGCCTTTTTTTAATGGTGACAACAAAAAAATTATATTCTCATGCAATGTGCATCAGTAAAGAAGCTTATTGTTTTATTCGGGAATGCATGTGACAGGGTCATTTACAGGCAGATTGTAAATGACAGGGGTAGAGTATTGTCACCCCATAACACAAAGTGCCCAAACAAGGACCTTTATATCAGTATCAAAAGTTTTATTTTTATGAATGCTAACAATAAAAATAAAAATAGGCTTTACAAGTACTGTACAACTCATATAGAGGCGACCATTCAGTTCAAAAAGTGAAAAAGTCTCATTCATGTTGTATTGCCATACTCAGAAGGAGTAGATGAATGTGTTTTGGGGTGTAATTCTAAGTATGCATATTTTGTGTGTGAGAAAATCTTATTACATTGACAACTTTGTGTAGAGACAACTTTCTGTAAAAAAAAAGAATTTTAATTTTCTTTCTAAATTTTCCAAAAACTTGTGGCAAAAAGTGAAGTCAAAAGACTCAACGTGCCTTTTAAAAAAACTTTGTGGTTAGAGCTGCACGATTAATCGTTAAGAAATCACGATCTAGATTCAAACCCCCTCATAATCTTAATACAGAATTCCCATGATTTAGTGCAGAGTTGTTCTCTGCTCACAACTGACAGCTGTCCAAAAAAGCAAAACAGGCAGCCTGCCAAGTTTATCACAACATTCCTCAGTGCTGAGATAACTATAAACAAAGTATCTTTTGGTTCTTTTAGACCAATGGAATGAACTTCGGTCTGTAAATGAGGGCAGTTTAACCACTTAAAGACTCATGCCGTGTACACACGATCATTATTCGCATGAAAAAAACTTTGTTTTTGAAAAACGTCATTTAAAATGATCGTGTGTGGGCTACACATAATTTTTCATGTTCTGAAAAACGACAAAAAAAAAATTTGAACATGCTGCATTTTTTAACATCGTTTTAAACTATGTCGTTTTTTTGGGTTGTAAGAAATTATGGTGTGTGGGCTAAAACGACGTTTTAAACCCGCGCATGCTAAGAAGCAAGTTATGAGACGGGAGCGCTCGTTCTGGTAAAACTACCGTTCAGAATGGAGTAAGCACATTCATCACGCTATAGCCAGCAGAAAAGCGTGAATTGTCTTTTACTAACAAGGAATCAGCTAAAGCAGCTCAAAGGCGAATAGAACTTCGCCTTTAGAGTGCCGTCGTACGTGTTGTACGTCACGGCGCTTTGTTCATCATTTTTTTAAAACGATGGTGTGTGGGCAACGTTGTTTTTAATGATGAAGTCGGAAAAACTTTTCATGCTAAAAAATTATTGTGTGTATGCGGCATAAGCCTTTTTCTGACACTTGTTACATACAATTTAAAATCAGTACTTTTTCCTAGAAAATTACTTAGAACCCCCAAACATTATAGATTTTTTTTTTAGAGCAGAGACCCTAGAGAATATAATGGCGGTCGTAGCAATATTTTATGTCACACTGTATTTGCGTAGCTGTCTTTTCAAACGCAATTTTTTGGGGAAAAATACACTTTTAATGGATTTAAAAACCTAAACATAAACATTAGCCCAATTTTTATGTATAATGTGAAAGATGATGTTACGCCAAGAAACGTGAGAGAATCGTGATCTTTTTTTTAAACAAAAAAATGTAATTCTCATTTTAGCCAGAATCGTGCAGCTCTACTTGCTTTCCAAAATGTGGTCATTTTGAGGGTTCCACTGTACTGGTGCTCCAGGGCCTCCAAAAATGTAATAGCTAGTCATAAGTTGTATAATTTATCCTTCCAGAACAGCTGACGGTGCTCCTTGGATTTTAGGTCCTTCTATGTGGCAGGCTACACGGGAGAAGTAGAATAATGTGTTTTGAGGTGTAATTTTAACTATGCCTGTGCTGTGTGTTAGAAATATCTTACAAATTGACAACTTTGTGTTAAAAAAAATACATTTAAATTTTCTCATTAGCATTTTCCAAAAACTTTTGACAAAAAAAAGTTAAAAATCTCATTATGCTTTTTTGAAAATAATATGGAGTGTTTACTGTCCAAAATGAGGTAGTTTTGCAGGTGTCTCTACTGTCCTGGTGCTCCAGGGCCTGCACAAAAGGTGTTCGGTAGTCAGGAAATGAGATGCACGATTTATGATCCTTAACCACTTCCTTCCCGCAGGACGACTATAAACGCCTTGTCTTTGAAGAGGAACACCGTTGTTATGGTAGCAGCTAGCTACTAGACATGTGCACAGAAAAAAAAAATCGTTTTTTTTTGTTCTGTTTCGTATCGTTCCGTTTTTTCGTTTTCGTTCGTTTTTCGTAAGACGCCCGTTTTCCTGTTTGTTCCCGTTCGTTTTTCGTATGACGCGATTTTTTCGTATTCCGATCGTTTCGTATTTTCGTTACTGTTTTATTTTCGTACATGCGGGATGGTTCGTTATTCTGTTTAATTCATGTTCGTTACTTGTTAGACAATAATTTTCGTGAATTTTCGTCAATGATTTGCAGTATCTTGAAACCCTTTTCTTTTGCTATTTTCAGTCGTATGTTCATATGACATCTATAACAAAAGATTTGCATTCTGTATTTTAAATTTCTTTTTTCTGTTCGTATTTTGGATTCAAAATACAGCATGCAAATCTTTTGTTATAGATGTCATATGAACAATGAACATAGGACTGAAAACAAACAGAAAAAGGATTGAAACAAAATACAGCATGCAAATCTTTTGTTATAGATGTCATATGAACAATGAACATAGGACTGAAAACAAACAGAAAAAGGATTCAAACAAAATACAGAATGTAAATCTTTTGTTATAGATGTCATTTTCGTTCTTTTGCCGTTTTCGTTTTGTCGTTTTTTTTCGTCGGACCATTCGTTCGTATTTGCGGTTGTTCGTTATGCGGCTCATTCGTAATCTCGTAGTTTTCGTATTTTGGTGCTTTAATTTTTTCGTATGTACACATTATCCTGCGGGTACGAAAATGAACATTTTCGTACGAAAATAACATTCGTACGAACGGGAATGCACATATCTACTAGCTACCATAACCCCAGTATCTCTTCAAGAGCCGACGGTTCTCTTTCAGATAAAAGTGGTCTCTGTGGCGCCGTGAGTGCTGTGAGTGCTGTGCAAACCTGGATGGTCCAGATGGATAGAGTAGTGGCTGGTTGGTGAACGGCCACCCTGTTCTAACAAGGCTGCGACGTCAGGAAGGCAGTGGTGGAGTCATGTTTTGGGCCGGAATCATGGGAAGAGAGCTGGTCAGGCCCCTTTAGGGTCCCCGAAGGTGTAAAGATGACCTCTGCAAAGTATGTGGATTTCCTGACTGATCCCTAGTACAGAAGGAAGAACTATGCTTTCCATAACAAAATCATCTTCATGCATGACAATACACCATCTCATGCTGCAAAGAATACCTCTGCATCAATGACTGCTATGGGGATAAAAGGAGAGAAAGTCATGATGTGGCCTCCATCCTTCCCTGGCCTCAATCCTATTGAGAACCTATGGAGCATCCTCAAGCAAAAGATCTATGAGGGTGGGAGGCAGTTTACATCCAAACAGCAGCTCAGGGGGGCTATTCTGACATCTTGTAAACAAATTCAAGCAGAAACTGTCCAAAAACTCACAAGTTCAATGGATGCAAGACTTGTGAAGCTGCTATCAAATAAGGGGTCCTATGTTAAAATGTAACGTGACCTGTTAAAATGTTTAAAAAGTTAAAATGTTGTTCAAAGTTTGATTAAAATAGCTTTTGATTTCAGTAAATATGCTGCCAACACAACAAATTACAATTTTCAGTTCTTTACAAGAGTGTTTTCAAACTGAGGCCGCGTACACACGGCAGGGAATCTCGACGGGCAGAACACATCGTTCCGCCCGTCGAGGTTCCCTGCCGGCCGTCGAAATCGGCGACCCGCCCGTCGGGAATGGCAACCAGCCATTCTTCCAGGCGGGCCGTCGAGGAAATAGAGAGCGTGCTCTCTATTTCTGCTCGACGGGCTTCCCGATGGGAAGCTCGCCGAGACCGTACACGCGGCCGAGGTCCTCGCTGGAATGCGCATTCCAGCGAGGTTCTCGCTGGTTTTCAGCGAGAACCTCGGCCGTGTGTACGGCGGCTTACTGTGCGTAATAATTTGGAACAGTGCATTGTAAGCTTTTTATTTTGAAAAAAAAACTGGTATCATTAGGAGGTTTGTTCAATAAAATTTGAATTATACTCTTAATAGTTGATAACATGAGAATTATGCAGACTGTTGTTTACATCAATTATTTAGGTAAATGAGAAAAATATAATTGGCATAATAATTTGGAACAGGGTGCACAGTATGCTTTTACCTGCAAGTATTTAACTTGATAACATGGTCCCAATAAATAGTTCACAGTGGATTTGAGCAAATCTAAAAAAAAAATGTTTCTTTGGTTTATGCTATAGGCCTAAGTGAAGGCTTCTGAATAATGACGTCTATTTATAATGTTACCAGCTGTCTGGTATATTGACATGTGTTTTAATAAATCATTGTGTGCTGCATACAGAAATTTCTGACTCACTGAACCGTGACTCATTATATTTTTCTAGAATAAAATGGGTTTCCCTAACTGAAGCTTTAAGCATTGTGCACAAGATGAAAAAGATTTACATGAAAACAGTAACTCAGTCAATCTAATTCTGACAAAACTGACATAAAACTTACTAACCAAACATTCACCACCCTATGCTAGTCACTTTACATTAAAGGAGAAGTCCAGCCTGAGCTTTTTCTCCTCTGGGTCACAGGAGTGCAATTAGTTTTGCACTCCTGTGACCCATTTATAGCGGATAGCGGTCTGAAGTTCACTCTCTGCTGATGTCACTGCCATCAGTTGGGGCATCGCGTCATCACGACTTCCCAAGCCGGGATCCGTCAGCTGCCCTGATTGATGGCAGTCTCAGCGAGCCGCTGAGACGCTAAAACAGCCTCTCCCCGCCCCTCCACGACTCAGCGCTCCAATGAGCGTGGAGAAGCAGAGAGGAAAGAGGCTGACTGACAGTCAGCCTCTTTCCTCTTGGGGATATGTGAGAACCGAGCCAGCGGCGGATGTTCGGTGGCTCGGTTCTCAGTGCACAGACAGCGGGGGACAGATGGAGCATCGGTCTGATGCTCCATCCACTGAGGTAAGTATGAATC
Organism: Rana kukunoris; assembly: GCA_029574335.1. Lineage (NCBI taxonomy): Eukaryota > Metazoa > Chordata > Amphibia > Anura > Ranidae > Rana > Rana kukunoris. The sequence goes on from CM056051.1 coordinate 399,213,611, forward strand.
TATAAAAAAAAGAAACCCATACTTCTCCTTTAAGTCTCCATTCACACTTGTGAATGTTGCCATTGGCGATTAGATGCAGGAGATCCAGTGGGGATTCCCAACAATTAGCTGCAGCCGAAAGCCCCATTAAAAGCAATGCTAGGCTGATAGCTCCTGCAGCTAATCCCGACAGTTTATATGTAATTGTTAATGGAGCGATTACCTGCAGTCCTGGATAAAGATAATCTGCGGCCAGGGTTCATCATTCGCAGGTAATCATTCTTGAGCATTTACATACCAGCAGATGAGATTAGCTGTGGGAGCTGTCAGCTTCCTATGGGACCTCCACCTTCAGCTAATCGCCGGGAACCCCTACTGGCTCTCCCACATCGAATTGCCCATAGCCCCATTCACATGTGTCAATGGGGCCTTATCACCACACCTTGCTCTTTCTAAAAATCCTTTTACTTCCAGGTGTGGGTGAGTTTGTGATACATCTCCTGGCTTTCCACAATGCAGTGCAGGACCACAGTGCTTTGCATGCAAAGCATTGAGCATGCCATAGTGTAAATCCAATAATGTCAACGAAAAAGTCAAAAACATCCCAAAAATATGAAGGCAAATCAAAAAGAAAATAATCCTTGCCAATCTTCACTCCACCATGGTAAGAATAAACTCCTACCAAAAAGACTGGACCCCAGTTTGCAGTCATAAGCACCCTTTAGCCCCGCTGGACTGCGGTGGGCATGATGAATTCGGCATGCTATGCTCTGCCTGGTAGCAGAGTGGGGAACATAGCTGATGTAATTAGTCTACTGCAGGCAGGAGGAAGAATGTCCTCATTTTCCTCTCCTGTAGTTATATGTTAAATCTAACAGCTTAACCACTTACCTACAAGCAGGGCCGCCATTAGGGGGGTACAGGCATTACACCTGTAAGGGGCCTGGGGGTCCCCAGGGGCCCGGATGGGAACCACCCTTTTTTTTTTTTTTTATGGGTCCGAAGGTCCCCAGGGGCCCGGAGGCCACTAAGGGCCCCAGATGGCAAGCCCTTTTTTTTATCAAAAAATATATATATTTAAAAAAATATATATATTTTTTGTATATATTTTTCTTTTATTTTTTATTAAAGGGCCAATTTTTTTAGTTTTATTTTTTTAGAGGTCCGGAGGTCCACAGGGACCTGGAGATCTCCAGGGCCCCAGATGACAACCCCCCTTTTTTCTAAAATAAATATTTTTTTTTTATACTTTTTTATTTTTTTTATTTTCATATTATATATATATTATTTTCATATAATTTATATATTATTATTATTAAAGGGCCCAGAGGTCCCCAGGGCCCAGAGGTCCCCAGGGCCCCATGTGTCAAACCCCCTTTTTTTAGAATTGTTTTTTTTTTTTTTTTTTATACATTTTTTTTATATTATTTTTTTTTTTTATTAAAGGGCCCAGAGGTCCCCAGGGCCCTGGAAGGCAACCCCCTTGTTTTTTTATTTTTTTATATAAATGTTATATTTAAAAAAAATATATATATATATTTTCTCTCTTTTTTCTTTTTATTTTATAAAGGGCACAGAGGTCCCCAGGGCCCCGGATGGCTACCCCCCTTTTTTATATATATTCTTTATTTCTTCTTTTTGTAAAGGGCCCCCCCGCTTCTCAATTCGCGGCAGCACCCCCCCCCGCTTCTCAATTTTATGCGGCAGCACACCCCCCCCCCCGGTTCTCTGCTCCAGGGGGCCCATGCCTGAAGCTGTGTAAGGGGCCTCAAAATTCCTGATGGCGGCCCTGCCTACAGGGCACTTTCACCCTCTTCCTGGCCAGGCCATTTTTCAGCTTTTAGCGCTGTCACACTTTGAATGACAATTGCGCAGTCATGCAACACTGTACCCAAATACATTTTTTATCATTTTTTAGTGCTTTCTTTTTGTGGTATTTGATCACCTATGCAGTTTTTATTACTTGCGCTATAAAAAAAAGAAGAAGAGGGACAAGTTTGAAAAAAACACAATATTTTTTACTTTTTGCTATAATAAATATCCATTTTTTTTAAACACATTTTTTCCTCAGTCTAGGCCGATATGTATTCTTCTACATATTTTTGGTAAAAAAAAACTCAATAATTGTACATTGATTGGTTTGCACAAAAGTTTTAGCAGCTACAAAATAGGGGATAGTTTTATAGCATTTTTATTATTATTTATTTTTTGCTAGTAATGGCAGCGATCAGCAATTTTTATTGTGACTGCAATATTGCGGCGGACACATCGGACACTTTTGACACATTTTTGGGACCATTTACATTTATACAGCGATCCCTGCTATAAAAATGCATTGATTACTGCATAAATATGACTGGCAGGGAAGGGGATAACACTAGGGGCGATCAAGGGGTTAATGTGTTCCCTAGGGAGTGATTCTTACTGTGGGGGGAGGGGACTGACTGTGGGAGGTGATCGATGATTGTGCCTATGTACATGGGACACGCCATCGGTCTCCTCTCCCACACAGATATACCTTCCTGCTCAGTTACTGGGCAATCGCGGGTGCCCAGTGACGCGGCGGGCGCCCCCCTAGTGGCTTGTGAAGGCGCAACATCATATGATGTCCACCCAGAACAAGAGGATCTTCCTCCCGCCGTCATTTGAAGTTGAAGTGGTTGTAAAGGCTAAGGGTTGTTTACCTTCATGCATTCTTTTGTGGGCAGCATCCCCTCCAGCCCCCCTAAAACTTACCTGAGCCCTATTTTGATCCAACAATTTTAACAAGAGCAGTTGCTCTTGTAGGTCTTTTGCTGAGACATAGTTGGAATACGTGGAGGTGAAAAAAGTGCTTAATGTCCACTTTTGATTAAGTGGTCACTGTCCGTCTGGTGTGTTAAGTGTGCACATCAGCTACTGGGTGTCTTTGCACGGTATGGATAAGACATTTACAGACACAATGCTCTTCCTAGCATGTCTGTGCAGGAAACCCAGTGCATTCACAGAGAGTCTCAACAATGCCCAGTTTCAGAAAACGAACTGCATCTGTGTGCATATGCCAGAATCCTCTGCTTGAGCACTGATATGCCGCAGGTCTCAGCCAGGACTAAAATACCTGCCAGAACTCTGCGCCACATTTGCAGCATTTTTAAAGATGGCGGCCTGCTAAGATTATGCTCATCTGCTGATTTTACTAACTAATTTACTCTGGTGTGAATGGTGTGTAGCCCCCTTGTCCTAATCAGGGACTACCAGTCAATTTAGCTTTACTGAGTTGTAGTTAACCTGGCTAGTTTTTAGTCTTCAAGATCATTTGGGTTTTCCCCTAAGCTCAGTGTAGTTGTGTTTCCTTCCTTTTGACAGTAGGTGGCACTGTTACCTTTGACATGCTACAGTAAAACTAGGTTAGAAATATGCATACTTCTAGTCAATCAATAGGAGTTTTCAGGTCACTGGTGCATGCTGGGAGAGAGTATAAATATTCAACGAGGTCAAGTAATCAGGATGCTCCTACCCAGGCTTTGGTCTGGTGTGGGTATGTGAGGAACACCTGTGCTCAGTAGGCCTAATCATATGCTCTAGACCCTGCAATCAAGGTCCTGTCTGCATGATGCAGTAAGGATAGAAACCTGAAATGGAGTACCAGAAGCTTCTCTGACTGAGGAACTGTGGAAGAGATTGGTAAAGCATCAAGGACAGACTCATCCAACCAAATCATGAACATTGCTATAAGTTCTTGCTATAGGAAACAGCTGTTGCTAATAACGTACAGAACACTGGGTACCGCTTAAAGGCACTTTTTCTGTACTGCTGTTTAGAATATGTAAATACTTGGGCATAATCTGGGCATACGTTAACTTTAAGTAGCACAGGTATTTTCCTTCTCCCAGTCTATGACTTGACAGTGGAGGAAGAGGCGGCAGGACCGTAAACGTGTCACTCTGCTTTTTGGAGAGATCCAAAGAAGAGGCTGGGGGACCACTTTGCTTGAGGTCAGATCATCTAATTCAGTGTTTCTCAACCTTTTTCCAGTCGGGGCGTCCTTGAAAAGTATTTTCAGTCTTGAGGCACCCCTGTCCAAGACTTGGTTCACGTCGATGTGTGTTGCGGAACATGCGCAAAATCACGCTTGTTCTTGACACACAGACAAATGCTCTGCTCTTTAGGGGTGCCATTAATTGTTAATGGTGCCCCATCCATTGGCAAACATGGGTTGCTTTTGTTATGGCACAATTTTAAAAAAAGGGTCGGGGACTTCTTTCCCCGCATTACTGCGGGTAGGGAAATGAATGGGCTGCCCTACACGCAGCACGCATCCACACAGAACCAAGAGCTTGTTCACATATCAGGCTGGAGGGGCAGTAAAACCACATGGTTGAGCTATTTTTACCACCCCCAACTTTTGCCCCTTTAGCTGCAGAGGCAACAGCTGGGGGTGTAAACATGCTGTGGCTGCAGCTGGAGGTATACCCAGGGATAATGGGGCTGCACTGCAACTACCCCGCAACTGTGTGCATTGCATTTACGGGCTTAAAACAGGTGGTGAGGAGGCAAGATATGCCTCTTTACTGGCTGACAAATGCCCCTGATAAGGAATATGAACACAAATTGCTTTTCAGAGGAGCAGCAGTCCTTGCTGCTATCTCGAACCCTACAAAAGTAGTTCTGATGGTACAGGAATAGGGGGGTCAGGATTAAAAGTAGCATAAATACAGACAGATGCGCACGCACACAAACAGACACACGTACATCTGTCTGTATGTATGTTACTTTTAATCCTGACCCCCCCTATTCCGGTACCATCAGAACTACTTTTGTCACACACAAACTAACAGACATGTGTACACATACACTGAAGAAGAACAGTCAGAGCTGCACAACAACCAATCAGATCAAGAGTGCTGTAGCCATCAATGGAGGATGTGGGGTGTCAGTGACTGAGACAGCTGGTTATTCATAGCAGAGCCCCCCTCACCACCTTACTCTTGGCCTCGCAGTCAGCGCAGTACTTGTTGTCGTCCTCCCTCAGCATACGAGACAGGATGGCCTGGTGCTGCTCATTCAGCTTCAGGACCTTCTCCCTCTCTGAGCGGGTGGCAATGTCTGCGGGCAGGGGAGCAGTGGCGGTCACGGTGACTCTACTCTTTCTTCTTCCCCCTCAGGGAAGAGCTCTCACGTCACAGAAGCAGTGCGTGCGTCCGACCCTCCCATAGCAACCGATGATGTATTCGGTTGGCAAGACGCGGTCAGGAGGCCCGCACAGCCAGCACAGCTTCCTGAGTGCCGGGAAATGAGTTTTACACAGCGGACCAACACCGCTGTAAAGTCAAATGATAACGAAGTGCCCAGCAGTAGTGTTACATTAGATAGCAGCCATAGCTGCCAATATTTGGGGTCATTTTGCCGCGGCACACCTGGTTGAAAAACGTTGATCTAATTAATGCGAGTTATAACATTCAATGAGGTGAGAGTTCCGAGAGACTAGTTTTTGGATACCAAGCATTTCTCATAGGATTTTGATTCATCCACTCACTTTGACATCTATCGAAGGAAGTATTTCAATATCCATTGATACTGTGGGACATTAGTTCATCTCTTTATTTATTTGGTTTAGTTTTTTTTTTGCACGTATTTGATCTTTGGACATTTGCACACCTCTTTGAAAAGATTTTAGTGTTTTTCGATAATTTAGTATTTTGGTGATTACACAATATAGCGTGAGATCACTTTGCTTTATTTATTCTCATTTATGTGTACAGTGAACACTATTAGGTTTTGCTGCTTTTTGATATTTATCACTTTATCTGTATATATTTTAATACTTCATTTGCACTCACAGTAGAGCGAAGGACACACTCTAATTAATCGTAAAGAGAAGTAGCCTATAGTGGGTCATATTAAATGCATACTTCTCATCCCCTATATAATGATTGCAGAGTTTCAGTAAGGCTGCAGAGTACTCTCCGGAAATTGCTGTTGCCGTAGCAATTACAACGTCACACGATACGCACTTTGGCTATATTTGAGCATTGAAAAACAAGCTAGAGAATGGAATATGTCATGTGCTGCAGATGCTGAAGTGTTATTATAGTTTACAGTGTACACAAATACAGAGACAAATGTTATATGTACATTATTGCATTATTGTGCTTTTTCTTTAATATATGGATTATGTTTCTCTATATGAAAGGAAGTCACTTCTGTCAAAAAAATAAATCTAAAGTTAAAATAGGGTAAAATTAATAATTACATATATGCTGCAGTTTGTTGATATCATTACCACAGTCCCAGCACTTGAGGTGTCACTTTAATAATGCTTAGGATACCCGAACAGTATCTGAGTGGAAGGGTTGGCATATAGGCACAGCAGCAAAACAGGCACACTTAGCAGACTGATAGAAAGATCTTTGCCCCAGCTTTAGAGTCCCCAGATAGCGGAGCCAGTAGTCATTGTTCTGTCCCTCCTGAACAGGAACCTCTTCCTAGTGCTAAATACACTGTCCCTAACCAGTGGAAATCCTGTTCCTACTCTATTCACTTTGCAGAAGTGTGCCAACTGCAGTGGGACAGCGCTATTTGTTAGCATTGCTCTCGCTAATGATGGGTACGGAGGGTTGCAACATCCAATAGGACATCTGCTTCACCAAACACACCTATGGAGGATTCAGAGGAACAAAGCTCTCTCACCCTCTATTCCCTCTGTACAATGGCCAGCAAAACAGCGCCATCTACAGTGTGTGTGGGGGGAATACACTGTGCCTGCCTACAAGTTCACTAATCTCCTCCCATTTAGCATGCGCCGTAGACTTCGGTGCAGACTTTTCTGCAAAAATCTCCTAAACCGAGTAGGTTTAGGAGATATTTGTTGCAACTACAGGTAAGCCTTAATCTAGGCTAACCTGTAGGTTAAAGTGGTCTGTAAGGCCGCGTACACACGATCAGTCCATTCGATGAGAACGGTCCTATGGACCGTTTTCATCGGTTAACCAATGAAGCTGACTGATGGTCTGAAATGCCTACACACCATCGGTTAAAAAAACGATCGTATCAGAACACGGTGACGTAAAACACAACGACGTGCTGAAAAAATGAAGTTCAATGCTTGCAAGCATGCGTCGACTTGATTCTGAGCATGCGCGGCTTTTTAACCAATGCTTTTGCATACTAACGATCAGTTATGACCTATCGGTTAGGCGTCCATAGGTCAAATTTTAAAGCAAGTTCTCTTTTTTTTGACCGAAGGATAACTGACCGATGGGGCCCACACACAATCGGTTTGGACCGATGAAACGTATCTTTTCATCAGTTTTCATCAGTTTACAACCACTTTAAAGGAGAACTTGGTTAAAGCCAGCAGCTCCAGGCTATAATGTATACCCTCTTGTAAGCTTTCAACAGTTACCCAGAAGTGGTGGGATGCTGATCTAACAGCTGCACTGGGGGAATTTTCTGATGCTCTCCAAAGCTCTGCAAGATGTGAAGACATCTATCTCAGTGATACAGTGGCGATATCCAGGTCGAAGGCTGTATGACAGAATGTAAGAGCCACTCTAGTTGTCTGCTGGTTGTTTGCCCAAAGTGCCATTCTAATTTGCCTATATGGTACATACATTGGCCCGACCCCCTAGGAAGCCATGTAAGATCGTGGAGGGGAGTGCCCAAACCTCTGCTCTAGAGGTAGTTGAGGAGGAGCTGGTGGATCTACATCTCAAGGAGTGCCTCTACTTTGATGAGGCTTCCATTTTCCCCGGACCCTCAGAGACCTCCATGCCCATCAGGGCTACCCCATCCAGGGGAACCCCCTCCAGGGCTACCCCATTCAGGCAGACTCAACCGGCTACTTCCCCATGGAAGGCACTGGCCAAGACTAGGGGGGTAGCCGGTTCCCTCCAAGAAGGGCTTGAGAGGGAGCAGGCCTGGCAGACGCGCCACATGGCTAATATTGCTGGCAACCTGCATAGAGTAATAATAGCAGCAGCTACACTTCATATTTATATTTATATATAAATATATTTTTTTCTTTTACTTCATTCATCTACTCCGGTTTAACGCAGGGGGGTGGTACTACCAGATGGCCTTTTTGATTTACTACCAATTTTTACATACTGCATAGAGTGGCTGACAGCCTGGCCTCTTTTGCTGGGTCCGCAGATATGCAGCAGTGCCTCAGCCAGCAGGCTGCCCATACCCAGGCCATAACGGACAGCCTGCAGGACATCAATGCCAACTACGCAGCCATGGCCACAAGCTTATGTGACCAAAGCGAGACCCTGGATGCCATGCATCAGCATATGTTAGCAGGGGGTCCCTCGTCATCTGGGGACGTGCAGGCCACCCAGGACCGGCCCACTGCGGCTATTGTGGAGCTGCAGGCCACAGCATTTGAGATCCTGGCAGAGCTGAAGAGCCTGGGGGAGGCTGTGCAGGCCAACACTGCTGCCATCCATGCAGAGGGTCGGCAGAACAGGCGTCTCCAGCAGCAGACCAACGCCCGCCAGCTGCGGATGCAGGCGGATACCAACACTGTTCTGACCTGCATTGCTGTTGCGTTGGAGGGCATGCAGGCTACATCTGCCATCAGAGCCAGGAGCGACAGACCAGGGGATGAGCCTCCTCATGATGCCCCACCACCCCACCCGAGTCGCCCCCCAGACAATTGAGGAGCCGTACCCGTGGCTCCAGGCCTGGCCCACGAGAGGGCAAATGACTCTCCTCTGAACTACACTGGATCTGCACACCACAAACCACAAACACAATTTCATTTTTACTAATCAAAGCAAAGCCACCCACCTACCGTATTTTTCACCTTATAAGACACACTTTTTCTTCCCCAAAGCTGGGGGGGGAAAAGTTGATGTGTCTTATACGACGAATATACCTTTTTTTGACTCACCGATCCGACCGATCTGATCCGCGGAGCGCACCACTGCCGCGGTCTTAGGAAGGGCCGCGGCTTTGGCCTAGCTCCGGAGCGGTCGGCCATCTTGGTACACCCGGCGGTGGCGGTGGTGCGCGCTGAGCAGAGCAGAGCAGAGGGCTCGTGGGATCTTCTATTCCTACCAGAGCGATCTGCAACAGTGAGTTGGGGGCAATGTTACTGGCTATTATGTGGGGACAATGTTACTGGCTATTATGTGGGGGCAATGTTACTGGCTATTATGTGGGGGCAATGTTACTGGCTATTATTATGTGGGGGCAATGTTACTGGCTATTACTAATGTGGGGCAATGTTACTGGCTATTACTAATGTGGTGGTGGTGTGATGGTGATGACGAGTGGGGGGCAAATATTTTACTACAGTATTTGGTTCAGAATCTTTTTTTTCTAGATTTTCCTCCTTTAAAATTGGGTGTGTCTTATATGCCGGAGCGTCTTATACGGCAAAAAATACGGTGGTATCAATAAATAAATAAATAAATAGGTGAGTCCCAAATGTGCAAAACATAAAGAAAAAAGTGCAACAACTGCATCAAACAAAAGTTCATGTATATGACACGAAGTGCAAGAAATAGTCTTTTTCAGCAGACTCTTATGAACATAATCTGTAACTAATAATACATCTGACGTTGTGCGGATCCTGACACCACTGCAGACTTGTGAGCCCACCACCAAAGCAAGAAGATGGATACCCTTACAATAAGACGTGGACTCTCCCACAGCCGTGGTGAGTCTAAACAGCCTAGAGGTGGTTCACCTTGTCTCATGCGATCCTCCAAACCACAACTGAGAGATGTCTCCAAACGGTGGGTTGAGAATTCCAGCCAATAATTGATGTCAGCGGAAACTCCATGATGCACAGGCAAGACAAGGTAGGTAACCCCTCACATAAACCACGTCAGGGATGGTATCAGTTGAATCCAAAAAACCCACCCACCGTTTGGAGACATCTCTCAGTTGTGGTTTGGAGAATCAGACTCAATATCTGACACAGTCAATATCTGACAATTAATATCTGACACAACGTCGGATGCCGCCATTCTATTGCACTTGGAGAAACGAAATGTGAAAGTTGGCTGACTGTTGGGGTAGACCAGGGGTCCTCAAACTTTTTAAACAGGGGGCCAGTTCACTGTCCCTCAGAACGTTAGAGGGCCGGGTCCTTCACTGCCGCCGCCCCCCCCCCGCCAAAAAAAACCCTGAAAGTCCCCCAACCCATGCCCATCACTGCAGCCTCACTTTCAATGCCTCCTTACTATGCCCTCATTGAAGCCCCCCTCACCATCATTACAAGCCCCCCTCACCATTATTACAAGCCCCTTTCACCATTGCAGCCCCCCACCATCATTACAAGCCCCCCTTGCCATTGCAGCCCCCCCTCACCATTATCACAAGCCTACTCACCATTGCAGCACCCCACCATCATTACAAGCCCCCCTCACCATTGCAACCCCCCCTCACCATTATCACAAGCCCCCTCACCATTGCAGCACCCCACCATCATTACAAGCTCCCTACACTATTGCAGCCCCCATCATTACAAGCCCCCCTCACTATTATCACAAGCCCCCTCACCATTGCAGCTTCCCCACCATCATTACAAGCCCCCCACCATCATTACAAGCCCCCCCCACCATCATTACAAAAACCCCCACCATCATTACAAGCCCCCCCACCATCATACAAGCCCCCCTCACCATTGCAGCCCCCACCATCATTACAAGCCCCCCACCATCATTACAAAACCCCCCACCATCATTACAAGCCCCCCCACCATCATACAAGCCCCCCCTCACCATTGAAGCCCCCCACCATTATTACAAGCCCATTGCAGCCTTACTGTGCCAAACGATGTCTGACCTGTCTGTGTGTGTATCAGGATCTCCTGCTCCTGCTGTGTCAGAAGCTCATTGAAAAGTTCAAGCGCGCTGTGTGATAGTAGTCCCGCCCTCCTCCTGGACTAGCTCATGTGATAGACGGAACACTGCGTCTATCACACGAGCCGGTCTAAGAGGAGGGCGGGACTATTATCACACAGCGCGCCTGAACTTTTCAATGAGCTTCTAACACAGTGACTTTTCACAGCGCACCCAAACTTTTCAATGAGCTTCTGACACAGTGACTTTTATCACAGCGCGCCAAAACCTTTCAGTGAGCTTCTGACACAGCAGTCTACCGGCCCTACATGCAGTGGGCCGGATAAAGGTGCTCGGCGGGCCGTAGTTTGAGGACCACTCGGGTAGACAATTCAACATGAACAACGAAGATTTGACAAAGCAGCGAAAAACAAACAAACGTCGAATCTGTCATTGAAGGCTTATGGTGTCTGTCGAAAGTTCTAAAAAGATTTGACGGAGCAGCTAAACTGTACGACGCTGCAATCGTACATTTCCGGTCAAATGCATCCGCCCATAGGCTATAGTAAAATTCTAACGTTGGTTGACTAGTAATAATAATTAATAAATATACTTATTACTAGTCATACAACATTAGAATTCTACTATAGCTAGCATGTAGGCGGAACATACGACCGTAAATGTACGATTGTGGCGTCGAACAGTTTAGCTGCTCCGTCAAATCTTCTTTGAACATTCAACAGACACCATAAGCCTTCAATGACAGATTCAACCTTAATTCATTTGGATTTACTGAAGAATGCAATTTTTAAAGAAAAATAAAATAAATAAAAACTAATTTCAGGAGTAACTAAATAAATAAATTTTTCGGACAAAAATTCCAAAACAAAATATTGTGCACATGTCTAGTAGTTAGAGGTCTGGATGCATGATAGATTTGAGACTACTAGAGACTAAAATGAAGAGTAGATAGGCTGGCTTTGAGTCCTAGTACCACGTCACAGTTTCTGCTGGTGAGAATTCACATTCTAGGCTGATTGGACAATGGTTGGAAGATTTTCCCATTGCCTCTGTTCTTGCCTTCAAGTCTTCCACTATCCTGTTTTGGGAGGGTCATTTCCCATACCCCCCAAAAAGAGGGCTACACTATGGAATTGTACTGATTGGTTTTACATAAACTGTAATTTTTCATATGTAAGGCTATACAATTGTTGTAATTTAGGAAAGTATCAGTTCTTGATTAATCACAATGATGACTGTTTTTTTAAATGAATGTAGTTCCAGAGCAATGCTAATTGCACTCTACCTGCGCTCCACTTGCATTTAAGCCACAGGTTACTTAATGTTTTGTGGAGCAAGCCTATCTGAATAAATAGAAGGAACAAACAAATGGCACATAATACTATCAGTACTTGTTGATAATCTGTGTTGGTGTTTCTTACATGTGTCCATGTTTCTTCCTGGTGGTATCAAGATTGTGGCTTCTTGCAAGCTCTTTTTGACTGGATTTTGTCTTCGGGGGACGGGGATCGATCATGGATCCGTCGGGACTATTCAATTTCTTTTAATTTTCTGGTTATAGGATCTTTGTCCCAATTTTATCTTTTAGCGAGTAATTAACCCCCCCCCCCCCCCCCCGAAGAAGACCATAACAGTACAGGTCGAAATGCATTGGTGTATCTATGTGGATGGCATTCTGCAATGTATCAACATCTCTATTTATGATGAAATGTGTTTTGTATTGTAAAACTAGAGCTCATATTTAATTTCATACATGCTATTGGAATCTCATATGGCAATATAAAGAATTTTACAAACAGTTTCCTCCTTCTTTTTTTTTTTTTGATCGATCCAATCCCTTTTTGCTGCTAAAAAACCCCTTGGGGGAACTTTTCTATACTTGTTATTACACAAAAACACATGCGTTAAAACTGTTTAAATCTCGCCCGGTTCATGAACTGTAGGAGATTCGAACCTTGTATGAGCAGACTGAATGTACCCAAGTTGATCCATTAACTTGGGTACAAACAGCCTGCTGGATGTTACATGTGATTATTGCTAGTGTATGTTTTAGCCCCTAGCAATAATCACTGTCTTCCCCCTGCCAAAAGGCCGGGAGGGGTTAATGGCTCCACATCAAGTGTTGATGCGGGATTCCCGCATCGACACTTTCCGTGTCATTGGCTGCGGGAAAGAAATTTGCTCCATTTCTGTGTAGTAAAATTGACCCCAAAGTCTTCAAATTAAAATGATATCAAATAAGTGTAAATTCTTTGTAACATAGCAGAATGGTAAAGCTCAATGTGAAAGCTTTAGGCTTCCACTCTGTAGGGATAAATCATTATAAATAATTTTCCTGCCGTGTCTGCTGTATTTGGTATTTTATTTAATTTGATTAAGTGACTCTAAGGGGATTGGACACAGTGGGGCAGATTCACAGAGAAATGGATTATCGTAGCGTAGCAGAAATACGCTACGCCGCCGTTTTTTACCTTGCTCTACGTGGAATTCAGGTAGATTTTCTACGGTAAACGACGGCGGCGTAGTGTATTTCTCCCGTCGCAATCCATATAGACGAGTAGGGGGCGTGAAACATTTAAATTAGGCGCGTTCCCGCGGCGATCGATCTGCGCATGCTCCGTTCGCAAATTTCCCGCCGTGCATTGCGCGAAATCACGTCGTGACGTCATTCGTTGTTTATGTAGCGTACTTTACGGGCGATCCACGTCCCGACGAGTTACGTAAATAAAAAAAAAAATTAAATAAATTCGAAGCGGGAACGACGGCCATACTTAACATGGGCTACGTAAAGTTAGAGCAGCAAAAAGCTGCTCTAACTTTACGTATAAAAAAATAGACGAAAACGACTGCGCCGCTCGCTCGTTTGTTCGTGAATCCCCGTAAAAACACATTAGCATATCCCGACGCATTAAAACGACGCGAACTCCTCCCAGCCGCCGCAAATAGATGGCAGCGTAGATCCGAAGGCTTACGAAGACGTAAGCCTCTCGGATCGAAGCCCGAAGCCGGCGTATCATGGTTTGAGAATTCAAACTAGTGATACGCCGCGGGAAATTTGAAATTACTCCTGTCTAACACCAGTTAGACAGGCGTAATTGTTTTGTGAATCTGCCCCAGTGTCTACAGAATTGGCAGCATACAAGAGTGGCCCTGAAATACTTTGTACTGTTTTCTCCAGATATTCAGGACTGTATCACAAGATAACCAAATTAACCTAAATCAGCAACTTTTCTTACAAAAATAGCCACATGTGTTCCAGAGATTACCTATAATTGATGTTTCGAAACATTGCTGAGACTGACCAGAAAAATATGCAAAGGCAAGGATTTTTACATTTCTTTCCCATAAAATTAGGTATTGTAAAAAGGAAAAAAGTGTTAGATCACTGTAGTATTTTAAAGCAGACCATATATTTTCTGCATTTTACTTGTACATACATTGTAAGTAATGTATAAATGTAATTCTTATGGGTATTTATTACCTCTCAATCACAGATTAAAGCGATAAATTCTATGTTAAAGCAGAACTCTAGGGGCAAAAACTTTCATTTAAATATATTCATCAACAACCACAACGGATATAAATCCATTTTGTGTGTACCAAATGGCTTTGAAAACTCAGATGTTACTCTGTAAAAGGACCAGTGACATCATCACAGGGCTGTACAAAAAGTAGAGTTGTGGGATGGGCCCAGCAGGCTTCACCCACTACAGGCTGTCTGCAGAAAGTTAAAGGAGGGGTGGATATAAGACCAGTCACCCTGCACAAGAAGAGAGAGCAGCAGTAGCTGGTCCTTATTACAGGAAGCTCAGACACAGTGGCAAAGTTTCACACTGGATTACTGCATGGATCTGTAAGAAATACACAAAACACACCAAGATTGAAGGACGAATCCACAAGTAGCTTACCCTTTGATGATGTTTGCCTATCCCAGAGTTCAGCTTTGTAAAAGTCAGTTTGGCGTGCTGAAATGCAAGAAAGCACGCAAAGTAAAGCAATAAAATGGAAAACACTGCTCTTGGAGGGTGATTGCTGGCATTTTATTGATTCAGCTTCATGAAAGACCCCAAACTAATTTATGAGCTACAGAATGTATGTGATGTACATGTCCTTAATACACCCCAATGTGATAGTGCACATTTTTCATCAACTGTGTGGAACAAAAAAATGATGTCATTAGAGAGTAAAACAAGTAGATAAACAGGTTCAATAGAGCTTGTTAACAACTATGCTTTTTTTGTGAAGTGCGAGTGAGTGAAGTGCGTTAGTTGGAGGAGCCCAGGAGCGCTGGGCATTGACTCTTTCTCATTAAGGTTTTACATGGAATCATAGCCTGGAGTACAGCTCACAAGTTTGTTAATATGAATCTTTAAAACTGGTATGAGACTAAGAGTGGGGCTGCACCTAGGATTGGATGAAGCCACAGGTACAGAGTCCTGGAACAGTGTTGTATATTTAGGTTTGCCATTCATACAAGTTCCTGACAAACACCTGCTTAAAGGAAACCACTCAGAACCAATTACATTTTGGACTTTTGCAAACCTATTTACTACCTGTCCAATCGTTATGCTTATAGGTCCAATTGCTGCTTTCCCCAAGGAGCCTCATCTGGTAGTGTATGTGGGTACCTTAAGGTTAATATGGATTTAATAATATGCAGTCAAAGTGGTTGTTTACCCGTACATCAAAAAAAGAAAAAAAAAACCTGCAAGGCAAAGGCATAATGAGCTAGTATGCACAGGGAGCTGACATATTGCCCCCTGCGTTTCTTCCGGGTTTGTGGTGCTGTGAGTGGCCGGAGCCATGGTGATGTCACTTCTTCCCGGGCATTCAGAGTTAGGGATGAGCTTCGAGGTCGAGTAGAACTCATGTTCGACTCGAACATTGCCTGTTCCCCGAACAGCGAACTATTTGGGGTGTTCGCGGCAAGTTCGTGTGAACTTTAGAACCTTGTTAAAGTCTATGGGACTCGAACGTTTGAAATCTAAAGTGATAATTTTAAAGGCTAATATGCAAGTTATTGTAATAAAAAGAGTTTGGGGACCTGGATCCTGCCCCAGGGGACATGAATCAATGCATGCAGTTTTTTTGGCAGCAGTGATTTTAATAATTCCTTTATGTGAAACAATAAAAGTGAAATATTCCTTTAAATTTCGTCCCTGGGGGGGGTGTATAGTATGCCTGTAAAGTAGCGCTTGTTTCCCATGCTTAGAACTGTCCCTGCACAAAGTGTCATTTCTGAAGGAAAAAAAGTAATTTAAAATCACTTGCGGCTATAATGAATTGTCGGCTCTCGGCAATACAGAGAAAAGTCATTCATAAAAAAAAAATGTGTGGGGGTCCACGGCATTTTTTTTTTAAATTTGGGTGGAGTTCCCCTTAAAATCCATACCAGACCTGAAGGGTCTGGAATGGATATTTGGGGGGAACCCCACATCATTTTTTTTTATTTGTCTCAGGGTTCCCCTTAATATCCATACCAGACCCTAAGGTGAGTGATTTTAAATGACTTTTTTCCTTCAGAAATTTCATTTTGTGCAGGGACAGTTCTAAGCACAGGAAACAAGTGCTACTTTACAGGCATACTATACACCCCCCTAGGTAAGAAATTTAAAGGAATATTTCAATTTTATTGTTTCACTTTAAGCATTATTAAAATCACTGCTCCTGAAAAAACTTCTGTTTTTTAAAACTTTTTTGCATAGATACATGTTCCCTGGGGCAGGACCCAGGTGCCCAAACACTCCCCTGGGGCAGGACCCGGGTCCTCAAACACTCCCCTGGGGCAGGACCCGGGTCCTCAAACACTCCCCTGGGGCAGGACCCGGGTCCTCAAACACTCCCCTGGGGCAGGACCCGGGTCCCCAAACACTTTTTAGGACAATAACTTGCATATTAGCCTTTAAAATTAGTACTTTAGATTTCAAACGTTCGAGACCCATAGACTTTAACAGGGTTCTAAAGTTCACACAAACTTTTGGTCTGTTCGCAGGTTCTGGTGCAAACCGAACCCAGGGGTGTTCGGCTCATCCCTATTCAGAGTACATGTGCCGCTGACGTCAGTGGCTGCATGCAAAGGGAATATCTCCTTAACTGTACAGGTTTAGGAGATATTAATTTTACCTACGGGTAAGTCTTATTATAGGCTTATCTGTAGGTAAATATTAAAAATTTGGGTGTACAACGACTTTAATATTTATGGGTACCCTAATGTAGGACTCAAAATTTCAAGTCCTGAGCCACTAGCCAGGCCTTAAGAGTTACTCGCCACCAGTTGCCCCACCCAACCCCTACCCTGCCCTGCCCCTAATTCTGCCCTTAAACACGCCCTCATAAATTATCTCATAAATTGACACTGTTAAATGTCATTGAATCAATGAATTAAGTTAAAAAAAATGATATTAACAACAGCAACTTTAACAGTATTAACATAAAGCATATACGTGCCCATCAGTGCAATCTCATCAGTGCCCATCAGTGCTGCCTCATTAGTGCCTATCAGTGCAGTCTATCAGGTCCAATCAGTGCCCATTAGTGCAGTCCCATCAGTGCAGCCTATCAGTGCAGCCTCACCAGTGCTCATTGGTGCAGCCTATAATTACCCATCACTGCAGCCTATCAGTGCCCATAAGTGCAGGTGCAGCCTCATCAGTGGCTATCATGGAGGAATTGGGAGGAGAGCCGGCCTGTTTACACCCCCGTGACCTGTGACACAGCTTGGAGATGAAACACTGGCTGCTGTCAAACAAAGTCCCGCCTCCTAGACCGACATTGGACCAGTGTGCTATCAATCACAGGAGCTAGTCCAGGAGGCGAGACTTTGTTTGACACTGCAGCTGGAGTTTTATTGTGGTGGCAGATCACCATTTTGTGTAAACTCCTGCTGACATTTTCCTGGCTGATTGCTTCTGGCAGAAGCGGTGCAGCCTTTTTTTACATTGCATCAAAGCGGACTGAAGGGCAGGGAGTTGGAGACCCAGCCTCCATCGATATTCGCTTTCAGGAAAGGACACTAGAAAAAAGACATCAGCACTCCTTGGACCTTAGTGAGCCGGAGCTCCCCTTACTTCGACCCGTGGAGCATCCCCTGCCAGCTGAGGAACCTATGCAGCTGGGCTGGATCTCCAGAGGAATTTGCTAGGCGCAGAACTCTGGGCGTGTGTCTCTATTGTGGGGGCAAAGGTAATTTTCGTGCTACATGCTCACTTCATCCGGGAAACGCTTGGGTCTAATACATCTGGAAGGTGGAGCATTGGACCCAGAAATATCACCTTCTCCCCTCACCACTCCATTGATGGTCTCGGTGATTGATGGCACTGATGGCACTGTTCTCCCAGGGGGCCCTATACGCTTCCAGACCCTCCCTGTTAAGATGTTGGTAGGGATACTCCACCAGGAGTGGATATCCTTCCTTATCTTACCTAAGGCCTCAACTCCTATCATATTTGGTCTTCCTTGGTTACGGTTCCATTCTCCACACGTTGACCGGAATTCTGGGCAGATCCCGGCTTGGGGTTCCTCCTGTTTCATGTCCTGCCTACTCAAGGTTGCCCCAAAAAAGAGACTTCCTGTTGCCGCCACCTTAGTATCTTCTACTCTTCCCACTGCATATAGCAATTTCCGGGATGTGTTCTGTAAAAAATCAGCTGAGGTGCTTCCTCCTCACAGGTACTTTGACTGTGCTATTGACCTTGTTCCCCGGGCTACTATGCCCAGGGGTCGTACCTATGCCCTGTCCATCCCAGAGACCCAAACCATGTACGAGTATTTTGCTGAAAATCGAAAGAACGGGTTCATCCGGAAGTCCTCATCGCCTGCTGGAGCAGGGTTCTTTTTTGTTGCCAAAATACCTTAATATCTGGACTATTCGACAGATTGAAAAGTGCCTTTATTTTTACTAAGTTAGATCTCAGGGGTGCATACAATCAGATCCGGATACAGGAAGGTGATGAATGGAAAACCACCTTTAACAGTAGAGATGGGCATTATGAATACCTTGTTATGCTCTTTTATCTGTGTAATGCCCCAGTTGTGTTCCAAAACATTGTCAACAAAGTCTTCAGGGATCTGCTTTATCAATTTGGATGACATTCTCATCTTTTTGGAAAGTCCAAAACCATGTCCGAGTTGTACTTCAGCGCCTTAGAGAAAATGATCTGTATGCCAAGCTGGAGAAATGTTCCTTTGAATGTTCTGAGGTCCTGTTTGTGGGAATGCGTTGTCTCTAGTTTGGATCTTCGTATGGTACCTGGAAAGGTCTTGGCCTTTACTAACTGGCCTCTTCCTGCTAGCCTCAATGCCACACAGCTCTTTAGTGGCTTCACAAATTATTATAGGCAGTTCATTAGGAATTACTCTTTCATTGCTCCGCCTATTATCACCTTGACCAAGAAGGGTGCGAATGCCAAGGAGTGGCCCCTTGATGCTGTCTCTGCATTTCACGATTTGAAAGGGGCCTTTGTTTCTGGACCTCTCTTAAGGTAAGCTAATCATGGGGATCCATTTTTTATTGAAGTGGACGGTTTTTCGACTGGGGTGGGAGTTGTGTTTTTCTCCCAATTTTTTCTTGAGGCAGAAAAAAATGGTATTGTTGATTGGGAGCTTTGTGTAATTTAATTGGCGTTAGAGGAGTGGCGTCATCTCTTGGAGGGTTTCCCTCACTCCATAACAATTTTCACTGATCATAAAAATCTGCAGTACTTTCAGAATGGCAAACTACTGAATCTCAGACAGGCCTGGTGGAGTCATTTCTTTTCCTGTTTTAATTTTGCGATTACGTACAAACCTGGTTCCTGGCTGCAACAGTCAGGCTGATGCCCTCTCTAGGTCAGTTGACACTTTGGATGAGGAGCCCACTTCTGAACCTGAACCAATCATTCCGACTTTATGCATTCTTGCCCATTCTACTACACTGGAGTAAAAATTGCTCTAGGCAAGACCTGCGTCCCCACTAAGCTAAGAGCTAAGATCCTACATTGGGGACATGGTTCAAAGGTGGCAGGTCATGCAAGGTTCCTCTGATCCTTCCTGCTCATCATTTGCCACTAATGGTGGCCTACTCTCCACCCGGATGTCAAAGACTATTGCCAGAACATTTTAATTACCTATTAGCAATATATGGGATGAGCTTTTCTAAGACATTAATCTAGACCAGCCGCCGGTATGATTGAAGAACTGGACATGTGTTTGACAGTTTTTGACAATTAATGGTGTTTTGCGAATCTTAAATCACAGGATGTCATAAATTATCTTTGACTCAAGTAGAAATAATATTAGAAATTATTTCTAATAAGCTACTGCCCTCTGGTGGTAAAAAATACTTAATTATTCAAGACGGTGTTTATTTGGTTGCTATGGCAGCCTACCTAACATAGCATCATTTGACGTAGTAATGTGACATACACACCCACTTCTTGGGTGTGTTAAAAAGTAGTTGCAGAGGACACGGAGGGAGATCTCTCGGTCAATCTCTGAAGGCATGCTCAATCTCCAGAAGGGGGCTATCTCTCTATCTCTGGGAGAATGCGCTCTCTGAGAGGATCTCTGAAGGAAGCTGGAAGGGAGATCTTGAACTCAGAAATGTAGCAATGGTGAAAGAAGTCCCTCTTGCATCCCAAGCAGACATACTTAGTAAAGTCTAGGGGCCAGATTCAAGTACGGAGGTTTAAAGTTTGGTGGGTGTAGCGTATCTTGTTTACGCTACGCCGCCGTAAATTAGCGAGGCAAATGCTGTATTCACCAAGCTAAGTTACGACGGCGTAGCGTAAATGAGCCGGTGTAAGCCCGGGTAATTCAAATGTGAATGAGATGGGCGTGTTTTATGGTAATGTGCTGTGACCCCACGTTTTTTACGTTTTTTTTTAACTGCGCATGCGTCGACTGTGGACGTATCCCAGTGCGTATGCTCCAAATTATGACACTAAGACGCATTGTTTTCGACGTGAACGTTATTGACGTAAATCCCCATTCACTTCTATTTGCCCTGTCACTAGAGCCTTTTCTGTGCACGTTACATGTAAATTCTAATATTTCAGGCATACAAATAGGAAAGAACCACTGTAAAATCACAGCTTATGCAGACAATATGTTGTTCACTCTTACAAATCCGTTGATCTCAATTACAGAATTAATGAAGGAATACGGATCTTTATCGAATCTACGTATCAATTTTAATAAATCGGAAGCGATGGGGGTAAACGTCCCCCATACAGCGATAAATTATCTAAAACAAAAAAGTTTAAATGGACTGATAATGCTTTGACATACCTTGGTATACAACTAGCAATGAAAGTGGAGAAGATCTTTGAGCTGAACTTCCCACCTCTCTTACAGAAAGTAAAGATCTTATTGGATAAATGGAACCAGGGTTTTCATAGCTGGCTAGGACGCTGCAATATTATCAAGATGAACATACTCCTGAAAATTTTGTATTTATTACAAACATTACCAATACATATTCCATCAAAGTATTTTAAACAGTGTCAGAGAATGATCTTTGAGTTCATATGGGCACATAAGAACCCCCGGATACATAGGAAACAACTAATGAGCACTAAGCAGCAGGGAGGACTGGGAGTCCCAGATATAAGTAAATATTACTACGCAACACATCTGAACAGGCTAATAGACTGGAATAGGCATTCAGATACAAAGCTATGGGTACAAATCGAACAGGCGCAATTTAAAACACCTCTAGAAAGAGCACCATGGTGGTTTGCCTCACTCCCTAAAGAAATTAATAAAAATCCAATAGTGGGTAACACGGTGAGGATCTGTGCAGCAGCACTACCTATGATGGGCATCGAGCCCAGGACCTCCCCACTATACCCAGTGATAGGTAACCCCCTCTTCCCATCGGGATACGAAGACGGAGCATTCCGGCAGTTGCGAAAAAGAGAGTGTATACAAGTAGCAAGGTATATCCACATGGGAAGATGGGTAACCATAGCGGAACTGATGGAAATAGGAAATGTATTCCGTTTGAAATTCTGGAATGCACTTCAGATAGTTCACTTCCTGAACACTTTGCCAAATCCAGAGGGCTTTGAAAGACCACTCATGAAATTCGAGAAAATATGTAATGAACAAGGAACATTACTACATAGTCTTTCAATAAGCTATGAGTTATTAGTGCGATCGGGAGGTTGCCCTCTGAGGTGCGTTCAAGAATGGGAAAGGGAATTGGAGAAGTCCTTCAGTCCGGAACAGCGACAATGCATATACAGGCGAACACACGAAACATCAATATGTGTTAGAATACAAGAGACAAACTATAATGCCGCGTACACACGATCACTTTTTGTGATGAAAAAAAACGACGTTTTCAAAAACGTCATTTAAAATCACTGTGTGTGGGCAAAACGTCGTTTTATGTCTTCAAAACGTTTTATGTCTTCAAAACGTCCAAAAAAAAATTCGAACATGCTTGAATTTTTTGTGTCGTTTTTCAAAACGTCGTTTTTTGTGTCATAAAAAGTGATGGTGTGTGGGCAAAACGATGTTGAAAACAAAGTTTTTAAAGCCGCACATGCTCAGAGGCAAGTTATGAGACGGAGCTTCAATGGAACAGAGTGCCGTCGAACGTGGTGTACGTAATCACGCTTTGATAGAGCATTTTGGGAAAACGATGGTGTGTATGCAACGTCGTTTTGGAAAATGAAGTTTGAAAAACGTCGTTTTGTTTCATCACTTGAAACGTCGTTTTTTTTCATCACAAAAAGTGATCGTGTGTACGTGGCATAAGATCTTCACGAGGTGGTATAGTACACCAGAAAGGCTAAGTAAAATTTTTGCAGAGGTATCAGATAAATGCTGGAGGTGCCAGGGAACAGAGGCGTCTCTAGGGGGGGCCAGAGGGGGCCCTGACCCCCCCAACATTATGCTGTGCCCCCCAAAAAAAAAAATTTTTTTTGCTTTTATTTTTTTTTTCTCGGGCCGCCCCTGGAGTAACAGTCTCTCCTGAGAGGAAGAGCGTCCCCAGTCAGCTCTGCGGGGCATTCCTCCCCCCTCCCTCTGCTCGCTAACACTGCATAATGCAAGCGTTCACACAACCACAGCCGCCCGATCTGCTCCTTCCCCTGCATCCTCATTGGCACGGAGAAGAGTGAGTTGCAGAAAGGACTCCATGAGCACTGTGGGGGAGGGGGGCCCAAGCCTTCATCTCAGTTACTGAAAAAACAGACTGATTTCTCCCGTCCTTAGGACAGGAGAACCAGCCTGTAAATTCCGAGAGTGGTGACTGCAAGCTGAGCCGAGTGTCAGTCTATGACACTCTTTTACAGCCCAGCGAGTCCAGCCACCCCCCCCCCACTCTCCTCACATATGAGCAGGGAGGAATACAGCTCCTCCTCCTCCTCCTCCTTTCAGTCTCGCCCACACTATCTCGGTGTGCTGTATCTAAAGAGAGGGGATGTGTGTTCAGGAAATATGAAAATGAGCAGCATGTGTGTGAATGATGCCTGAGATTCTAGCCTGGACCGTGGGTAAGTGTGTGCACTGCAGACTGCAGTACACTGTAATCACTGAACTGCATTATCTCCATCCCTTCTCTCCCCCATCTGTCTCCCTCCCCTCTCCTGTTCTTTCAAGACATTCACAATTTACTTTCTGTAACGGTCACCACCGTTTATGATATTCCATTCCATCGCCCCACGACAGCTTATCCGACAGTCCGACAGACATCAGACACGACCCATTTCATTTCCCAGAATAACCGAGACAACACAAGCTCTGGTACTGGTTCCAAAATGAATGAATGAATCCTTTAATGGTAACTTAGCTTTCTTATATACAGTACAAGCATGTTACAGTAAATCACAGGGACAAAGACACACTCCACCCACACATCACACAATGGGGGGCTTCATACACATTATTTTAGATAATGACATTCCGATGAGTTAATTACTACTCATTAGCCAGACGGTCTGGCTCCGCATTTAGAGGGGTTAATTACTACAGCTTGACAAGTCACATTCTACATCTTAACAGTTTAATTAGCATACACAATAAACAGGTCTTAGGAGCATATCTAATTAGCACAATGGACACAAAACAGTATTAGCATCACACAATGGAATATCTAGGAGCAGACTCAATTAACACCTCAAAAGCATGTGTCCCCACATTGAATGAAAACACTCTATTGACCTGTCGGAGTCAGACTTTAACAACTTGTAATATTTAAAGATATCCTGCAAAACATGAATTATCAGTAATGTCCCATCCCATGTAATTTATCATTATCATTTCTCAGTCACCCTATGCCCAAAAGGGGCACAGGATGACCCTAGACCCAAGAGTCATTAGTGATGCTGGCACTCGAGTACCCCCCCCATCCTTCAAAAGTCTCTGGGTGTCACGGGCCATTCTGTTACACTTTCACTTTCAGTTAGGCAGGTAATATACAGTGCAAATTTCTTTCCTACATCCACAGATTGCAGGAAAGAAACTTGCATGATTCCCCCATCAACACAGACAGTGCTGACGGGAATATCCCTCCTGCCAAGCAATTGTATTCTCCCGACAAACAGTGATTCTCACTAGTGGCTATACAGCAACCACTAGTGATAATCATAAGAGAATCTGCTGGTGGGATGTGGGATTTCAAACACACCCGAGCCCATCTCTATTGGTTGTAGACAGTTGAGCTCCCTGCAGGTTGCTTAGCAGCAGTGGAGCCTTCTCTGACATGCTGATCGGGATGCAATCCAGGTGATGCTCCCAGTCAAATCCTAGTGTTAAATATCAGAGATTTTATTGATCAAAGCCCACACTTTACAGGCATAGAGCCCACACTTTACACTTTACAAGCATAGAGCCCACATTTTACAGGCATAGAGCCCACACTTTACAGGCATAGAGCCCACACGGCTGCGGAACATACGTTTGATTATATATATATATATATATATATATATATATGTGGTTGTACTCTTGATGCTAATAAATACTGTATTTATTAGATCTGACTGGGAGCATCACCTGGATCACATCTCGATCAGCATGTCAACAGAGAAGGTTATACAGCATTACTGCTGCTAGGTGACCAGCTGGGGATCAGCCCTCTATAACCAATAGTGCCAGCCTTCCCCTGCATGCACCCATAATGTCACCAGCACTAGGTCCTAATGGACTGCCGCCTCTGCCAAGGAGACAGATGCAAGACCAGCGCTGTCAATAGCAGGGACAGGAAAGCTGGGGAACCCCACAATGGCAGAACACCAGGGCTCGGTGGCAAGACAACCTTTGCAACCCTGAAAGTTCTCCCACTGCTTTGGACCCTTATATTTTCTTGGTGTGCTGGTGACATATATCTCTTGTTTTCTGCCACCCTGGGGAGCCCCAGTATAGTAGGAAGGGAGCTCACTGCAGAACATGTAAAAGGGCCCGTTGTGGGATCGTAGTAAAGGGCCCCAGGAGATATATATATATATATATATATATATATATATATATATATATAATTGCATTTTATAGTTGGCCCCCCTACTTTTGTCCCTGTCCCCCCATGTGCTCCCCCTAAATATGAAAGCTGGAGACGCCACTGCCAGGGAAGCAAAGGAACGATGCGAAACATATTCTGGGAGTGCCAAATGCTAAGGAGTTTTTGGGCAGAGATTAAAAGAGCTCTACAGTTTTGCTCAGATTATGAGATTCCAGAAGATCCGGAATACTATCTTCTGCATTTAAACCAAATACCAGAAAAAACCTATAGGGAAATGATTATATGCCATTTATTAGATGCCGCTAAGGCCTGTATAATGAAGAGGTGGAAGTCACCAGTTCCACCAACAGTGGAGATGTGGATATGTAAAGTTAAGGAAATAAGCAAATTAGAAGAGTCAGTTCTGTCAACACAATATAAAAGGGGAAACTATTTAAGAACTTGGACTCCCTGGAAGTCCTATATGGAATACAGGGCTGAAGGCTAAGGAGGATAAGGCTGAACAGTATAGAAGGAGCCCGGGAACTTGGATTGGGTATATGTGGGATTTAATGAGAAACCACAGGAATATGGAGAAGGGTCGGAGGAGAGGGAAGTAGGGTGGGTTGTTTTTTTTTTTCCTTTCTTCTTCTTCTATCTCTCTCTCAGTGAAGTTTGGAAAGGAGAGAGATACGTAAGAAGGAGACATATGTTTGATTTCGACAACAAGGTAAAAGGGGATGTTTAATAATAAGATGGACCATGACTGTTGTGTTGTTTTGTAATAATGGTTTGTTATGTATTATTTATTTTTATTTTTTTTATTTAAAAAAAAAATCCCCATTCACGGACGAGTTAGGCAAACAATGTAAAATTTTTAAAATTCGACGTGGTCCCGACGTCCATACTAAACATAGGATGCGCCATCTTTTTGGTGGTTTATCTTAATGCCGGAAAACGCCTTACATAAATGGCGTAAATTCACTGCGTCGGCCGGGCGTACGTTCGTGAATAGGCGTATCTTGCTGATTTACATATTCTAGGCGTAAATCAGCGGGAACGCCCCTAGCGGCCATCCTAAAAATGCAGTTAAGAAACGACGACATAATACAATTACGCCGCTCGTATCTTAACTCAATCCCGGCGTATCTTGTTTTCTGAATACAGAAAAAAGATACGCCGGCGCATCTAAGAAATTACGCGGCTTATCTAGAGATAAGCCGCGTAACTTCTTACTGAATCTGGCCCATATTCTTTTAGTTTTACCATTTAGGTAATTGAAGTGTGGTTGAACATATGCTTGACTAATCTAATCTATTGTTAGATCAGATTTGAGGTGAATTCTAACTGCAGTATGAATTGGCTTCACTTATAAAACTAGAGTGAGATATATTTTGTCATATCTCATAACATTGATTTTAAAGTCTAATGCACACACGATCACTTTTTGTGATGAAAAAAAAACGATGTTTTAAAGAACGTAATTTAAAATTATCGTGTGTGGGCAAAACGTCGTTTTATGTATTCAAAAAAACGACCAAAATTTTTTTCGAACATGCTTGAATTTTGTGTGGGCAAAACGATGTTTAAAACAAAGTTTTTAAACCCGCGCATGCTCAGAAGCAAGTTATGAGACGGAGCTTCAATGGAACAGAGTGCCGTCTAACGTGGTGTACGTCACCGCGCTTTGCTAGAGCTTTTTGGAAAAACGATGGTGTGTATGCAACGTCGTTTTTTAAAATGAAGTTTGAAAAACGTTGTTTTGTTTCGTGAGATAAAACAACGTTTTTTTACATCACAAAAAGTGATCGTGTGTACGCGGCATTGCCCAGAAGCAAGTTAGGAGACGGGAGGTAAAACTACCATTCATAATGGAGTAAGCACATTCATCACGCTGTAACAGACAAGAAAGCACGAACCGTCTTTTACTAACAAGTAACCAGCTACAAGCAGCCTCAAGGCGAATAGAACTTCCCCTTTAGAGTGCCGTCGCTTTGTTCATCATTTTTCAAAAACAATGGTGTGTGAACAACATAATTTTTAATGATGAAGTTGGAAAAATTTCATTTTTTTTCATGATGAAAAATTACATTTTTTTTCAAGACAAAAAGTGATCGTGTGTAGGGGGCATAAGAATTGGATTGATTATAGGATATGTTAAACCATTGATTCATTCCAAATTTAACATAAGTATTGTTTGAATCATCTAACTGTGTGCAGAATATAACATTTTGTTTATGCATTTAAGAGTGTATAAGTAGGAGATCTGTTTGTTTTTTGAGAAGGAAACACCATAAATAAGATAAACATAATGGGCCAGATTCAGATACACTTAATATTGCGCTGCGTAATAGAAATACTCTACGCTGCCGTATTTTACCAGGCTCTACACCGAATTCTGGTAGATTTTTGCCCGTATGCTATGGCGGCGTAGTCTATTTCTCGCCGCGTAATCGAAATACGCGATTAGGGGGTGTGAAGCATTTAAATTAAGCGCGTCCCCGCGGCGATCGAACTGCGCATGCTCCGTTCAGAAATTTCCCGCCGTGCATTGCGCGAAATCACGTAGTTACGTCATTCGTTGTTTGAGTAGCGTCGTTTACGAACATTCCTATTCCCGGACGACTTACGTAAAAAATAATAAAAGACGTCGGAAAACGTAGAAATTCGACGCGGGAACGACGGCCATACTTAACATGGGCTGTCTAATATTAGAGCAGCAAAAAGCTGGTATAGTGTTACGCAAAAAAAAGATGACTAAAGGTGCCGTAAGAGATTGCGAATGAAGATCGTAATTTCGGGGATCGCCGGCAAAAGCTCATTTGCATACCACGACGCGGAAAACGACGGGAAGTCCACCCAGTGGCCGCAATTTTATTGCAGCGTAGATCTGAAGGTGTACGAACACGTAATCCAGTCGAATTGAAGCCCGCAGCCGTCTATTCATGGTTTGAGGTTTTCGACTAGCTAAAAAACGTGCGTAATTTGAAATTAAGTAAGGGCTCTGTGAATCTGGCCCAATTTGTTTATCTAAAGCCGTTAAAGTCAGGGGAAGCTATTTACTAAGTCTGTGAAATCACATTTAACCATCATTTATCTCTGATTGTAGAAGTGTATAATTTATTTGTTTTATCACAAATTATACCTGATTTTAATTTTGCACTATATCTTTAGTTAATAAATATATATATTTTAAATATTCATTTGTGTTACTTGTTTTCAAAATAGCACGGATAAAAGATTTCTTGTTTGATATTGTAGGAAGTTGTTATTCTCCCAAATCACAGTTTTGCATATTTCCATATATACAATATAATATTTTTATATTTCAGTATAAACATTCTGACATATTTGAGATACGTCAATGGATTTGACACTTTGTTAAGGCTTGTCATGTCTGTGCCCAAACTAAATCCTCCCAACAAGCTCCTGCTGGTCTTCTCATGCCCTTGCCCATTCCTAAGGAGCCCTGGTCTCACATTGCCATAGACTTTATTACAGATCTTCCACCATCTGAGAACAATAGGGTAATTTGGGTGGTAATCGATTTGTTCTCTAAGATGGCTCATTTCCTTCATCTTCCTGGTCTCCCGTCTGCTTCTGCTTTGGTTCCCATTTTTGTTTGAGAAATCTTCTGCCTCCATGGGGTTCCTTCCCATATTGTTTCTGACAGAGGTGTTCAATTTACATCTCAATTTTGAAGAGCCTTTTGCAAATTCCTCAATATTGTCCTGGATTTTTCCTCTTCTTACCACCCTCAATCAAATGGACAGACTGGGAGGGTTAATTGGGAGTTCTTTCTCCGCACTTTAGTCATCATGATGATTGGTCCTCTCTACTCCCGTGGGCAGAATTCTCTCACAATAATCATGTTAACATGAGTTCTCAGAAAACACCCACTCTCACAGTTTATTTCACAGTTTATGGAAGACACCCTCAGCTCCCTCTTCCTATGACCTGTTCTCTGAAAATGTCAGCTTTAGCTTTGGTGGTTCAAGAATCTTTCAATTCTATTTAGGGTGACGTTCATGATTCATGATTCTCTCTTCATGATTCAAAGGTTTTGCCGACTGTTGCAGTCGTAAGCCGCCTTCTCTACAGCTGGGAGACAAAGTATGGCTTTCCACCAGGAACATCAAGCTCAGGGTTCCTTCTCTGAAATTTGCCCCAAGTTTCATTGGCCCTTATACTATAATTTCTAAGTTAAATCCAGTTTGTTTTCAACTTCAGGTCCTCAAGATTTCAAACTCCTTTCATGTTTCCCTTCTGAAGCCTTTAGTCCTCAATAAGTTCTCTGGTCCTCTCCCTACCGCAGTTCCGGTCTCTGAGGCTAGTCAGGAGTACGAGGTTAGTCAAATTTTGGACTCCCGACTCTGTAAAGGCAGTCTTTAGTACCTTGTGCAGTGGCAAGGGTTTGGTCCTGAGGGGAGGTCTTGGATCACTTGAGGTTTCCCTTCAAGCCTGGGTTCAATTGGGGGAGGGGGGAGGCCTCATACGAGGGGTGGTATTGTCTTGAATCTGCAGTAATGTACATGCCCTGTCTGCTTAACTCTCTGCTTGTGTTCAGCTTAGAGACTGTGTGCCTTTCACCATGTGGGAAGGTATAGATCTCGCGCCAACTAAATGTACATAAAAATATTTGTGAAAAATTAAGATTGTGAATAATAATAAATCATTAATATTATTGATAATAACCTGCTCCCCAAAAAATCAGTAAACTGAATTAAATGTTGGATATATGGAAAAAGGGGGCGCTACAAATAATAATGAGTGATAATAATACTATATAAACGAAATACTAATACATCAAACAAGTGTTTGACAAAACCAACAATTAATAATGTGAATAATGACCAGAAGCACCACCAATGCTGGTGGATTAATTTATTGTAATATTAATATATGTGCAAAAGTCTATTAATAAAGTGCTTGTGCTCGAACAATTTCTTCAAATTCACTGTGAGTGATCTCCACCTCCACCAACTGTAAAATCACCGAAAACTGTGCTCAAAGGGTGGCACCTTACCAGATGATGTTGACCTTTTTAATTAAAAAGAGGTCAATAGTAGCTAGATATCACAATGTATGGGCTTCATGCGCGGCTCATAATCCTTTGGTTCAACCTGACTCCAATATCATATAGCGGAAAAAAAGAAAAGAAAATGTTTTTAATAAAAAGTTGCTATAAAAACAAAGTGCCAAGTGGCTCCTCACTCTTGTTGGTGCCTATGATCCGGCACTGAGGCTGTTTGGCGTTGAGATAGTGGAGAGATGGCCCCACGCTGGGGAAGCTAGCGTGAGTTCCACCTCCCAGATGCAGAGAACCAGCGGGACCGGAAGTGTGTAGCTGTGCGTGACCAGGTAACGCCTCGACGTATGTTTCATTACCACGTCGGACGTGGTAATCTTCCCTCAGCTTTGCTCCACTCCAGCATCTAACAGGAAACACTTTTTAGCCCTGTGCACTGCAAGCCAGCCTTGCCAATCAACGATTGTGTGTTAGACTTCCTGTGTGGTTCTTGCTGTGTGCTCTACCTCTGATTCCTTGGCTTCTTCTCTTGACTATCCCTGTCCGCTTGATACCCTGACCTTTGGCATGTTCTCCTGTCTATCCCTGTTTGTTCACTGCCCTGACCCTTGGCCTGTCCTCCCGACTATACCTTGAACCACCCAGAGCTCCATCCACAGCAGGTAGCCGAAGGGTCAACAACCTTAGCGGTGTGCTCCTAACCCCAACAGTGTGGATCTGCCACTTGGCCTCAGGTGATCTGACACTGTCCCTGCTTCACACTCGCCCTCTACTAATTTCTATTCACCAAATGCGAGCAGGCAGGTGGAAATTTTGAGGGCTACCCTAATGGTAACGTAAGATGATCATGGACCCCAGAGGTTAAATGTATGTGCACCCACAATCTGACCCCTTACAGATATCTCTGTTTGCAGCTCAACCCCTATACATTAAGGCTGCTTTCACACTAGCTGCACTAGCTAGAGATCTTGCCAGTAAAAAAAAAACATTCTGTTGCAGGCTGCCAATGCTAAGCCACTGTCTTGCATTTAACAGTAGCATTGTCAGCCTACCATGTGCACTTCCTAAAGTAGAATTACAGTATGGTAAAAACTATTTGTGCTGCAGCACTTAATTATAAATGCATCTGCATTTACAGTTTTGTCTTTGTCCCCCTGAAAAGTCCTACCTAATGCAGCTTCCTGTGATGGGGTAACAACAATGCTACACTGTTCCTGAATACACAGCAGAGTTGCCACTCTCATATAGGCTGTACCTGCTTGCACTACAGTGGGATGGGGGTGTGACCATCATCATTGTCACTGTTGATTCAAAGCCTGTAGCTCATCAATCAGCATCAGCATCTGGTCCCACATGTGTCACACACATGAAGGAGGATTTGGCTCGGTCAAGGAAGGTAAATTAAGCTTGTGTTTATTTTTTTGTGCATCAAATAGTAACTGGACTAGGGACTTGTTTAGACCAGTGTTTCTCAACCCTTTTTCAGTCAAGGAACCCTTTAAAATTATGGACAATGTCGAGGCACCCTGCCAAATTATGGACAGTCTTGAGGCACCCCATCCTAAAATGTAAAACTATTCTAATAGTTTTACATAATGCATCAACATCCACACATGTAGAACACCCAACATTAGAGATGCAAGTTACCATTCAAATGTTTCTCTTCTTCTTCAGTTTTTCTCCATCACCCAGCTAATGTTCCACCCACCGCTGACGAAGTCCAATCCGGATGTAACGTGCGTACGGGGGAGGAGTTTTTCCTGTGACGTCACCCGCATCCTTTCTGCTGCTGCTTGTTGCTGTTGCTCCAAGTTTTTATCTTATTTTACATTGCCTATCACCTACTGGCCAGTTGTTTTCTGCCAGATTGTCCGCAGACAAACCAGACTGACTGTAGTATGGTGAAGTGCTGTTTTTTGCCTTTCCCTGGAATAAATACAGTCTACACTTAGAACGTGTTTTTATTTTTTTATTCCGCATTGGGCCTACTATTCACTGCTGCATTGGACTCCACTGCACCATCTCCCTTATGGTGAGAACAAGCTGTCTTTGACCACTTCTTATACTGGTGGAGGATATCATCACATTTGCCGAAGATTTTTGCTATCTCACTGGGTGTCATCTTAATTCTTGATTCTTCAGTCAAGGACTTTATTTGCGCTGCACTTTTATTATTATTTATCAATGTGACCCCAAAACTGATGGTGAGAGGCAGGGGAGGGTCAAACAAGCATGCTATGCAAGAAACTGACATCCTTCTTACAAACTGATGATGTCATTGGTCATTAGCTGGTCAGCAGCTAGAAGATTGTAATTGTGGCTTTGTGTAACTAAAAGGCAAGCTTCATCCACCCACCGCCTGGTATACAATTTTTGGGGATTTTTTTACTATTTTGCTGAGGCACCCCTAAAGAAACCTCAAGGCACCCTGGTTGAAAAATGGCTGGTTTAGACTGTCATACAGGAGCCTTCAGGTGTAGCTAAAGTTGGCCCTTGGGCTGCCTATCAGGTCTGGGCATACCTCCTACAAAAAAAACTGATAGGCAGCCCAGTGGTCACCTGAAACAACGCACACAACATGTTAACCACTTGCCGACCGCTGCATGTCGATATACGTGCCCGCTGGCCCCACGAACTCGATGTTTGCCGGCGGCCCATGATCATGTCACAGAGAGGCAGAACTGGGAGATGCCTATGTAAACAAGGCATTTCCCTGTTCTGCCTAGTGACAGGACAGTGATCTACTACTCCCTGTCATCGGGAGCAGTAATCACTGTCATGTTACTTGTAGCCCAGCCCCCACACAGTTAGAATCACTCCCTAGGACACACTTGACTTCTTCCTCGCCCCCTAGTGGTCAACCCCTTCCCTGCCATTTACACATAAATCAGTGCATTTTTATAGCACTGATCGCTGTATAAATGACAATGGTCCCAAAATAGCATCAGAAGTGTCCGATGTGTCCACCATAATGTCGCAGTCACGATAAAAATTGCAGATCGCCACCATTACTAGTAAAAAAAATAATAATAAAAATGGCATAAAACTATCCCCTATTTTGTAGACGCTATTACTTTTGCCCAAACCAATCAATATACACTTATTGCAATTTTTTCTTAATCAAAAATATGTAGAAGAATACGTATCGGCCCAAACTTAGGAAAAAATTGTGTTTTTTTTTATATATGTTTTGGCGATATTTATTATAGCAAAATGTAAAAAATATTGCTTTTTTTCAAAATTGTCGCTATTCTTTTGTTTATAGCGCAAACAATGAAAATCACAGAGATGATCAAATACCACCAAAAGAAAGCTCTAATTATGGGAAAAAAAGTCAATTTTGTTTGGGTGCAACGTCACACGACCATGCAATTGTCAGTTAAAGTGGCACAGTGACGAATCGCATAAAGTGCTCTGGTCAGGAAGGGAGTAAATTCTTCCGGGGCTGAAGTGGTTAATAACGCTGTTCCTGGTCTCTGCGCTGCCAGCCTGCAAAATGAAATGCTTTTACTTGCAGTATTTCCAAGTAAGAGATTTTGCAATGAATTCTCAAAATTTGATTGCTTTAAATAAACAACTGCAATCACTTAGAAACCACTGTCGCATAATCGCTAAGCAACTCATAAATTTTACCCCGTACACATGTTTATCCCAGAAATAACAAGAGAGGACATTGAAACATAAAACATGAATATAGAATGAAAAAAAAATTGAAATCATAAAAAACTGTTTGCTGCTTTTGTTATTGTGAAGATGTATTTTTTTCTAAACAAGCTTCTACGCAAATCAAGAACATAGAGCCATTTCAGAATTTCGCAGACAACTACCCACATTACAGTTTCCTATTTTATCTTTCTTCCTATAACAAATGCAGTGAAAAAAATAATGTGTCAGTCCTTGGCAACTGTGACAAATGTGCATATACTAGTTATAGGGTTAAATCAACTATTTTCTACTCAGCAATGTTCATGTGTCAGTGTTCAGTTTAAATAAGGTTACTTGGCGCCCATACGTGCACGTGCGCGCCCGTGCACGAATGCGCCAATACAAGTCCTTCCTTGTGCACACACTGGTGTGCCCGTGCTTGAGCGTAGATGCACGTCTGTTGGCCGGACTTCATTTACACTGGCATAAAATAATAGGAGTCCTATTAGAGTTCTGTTTGCTTGGCGGTGAGACAGTGAGCCCACCAGGCCCAGCAAGCAGATCGACACATTCAGAGGAACATGGATCATGAGTAGAGTTTCAATACATTTTGTAACATAGTTAGTTGGTAAGGCTGAATAAAGACAATAGTCCATCCAGTTCAACCTGTGTAGGTGTGTGTGTAGAAAAATAATTTCCCATATCCCCCTATATAGTTTTCACTAAAATGCACATGCAATAGTCTTTTAAAACTATCCGTACTTGCTGCTAACACCACTAATTGTGGAGGAGAGTTCACCATTTATACCACCCTGACAGTGAAAAACCCCTACGCAGCTTAAGGTTAAATCACTTCTCTTCCAAGCTCATCGTGTGGCCTCATGTCTTCTTACACCCCCCTGGGACTGAAAAGTTTCATACTTACGCTGGGATCAATGTTGCGATATTTGTATATCGCAATCAAATCTCCTCTTAAGCGTTTCTTCCCTGGGAGAACAAATTTTGCGATTGTAGTCGTTCCCCATAATTAAGGTCCTCCAGTCCCCATATTAATTTAGTTGCCCTTCTCAGGAATCTCTCCAGCATATCCTTTCTGAGGATTGGTGACCAGAACTGGACATCAGCAAGCACTGAGATCGAGCTAATTATCCCATCCTCTATATCATTTATAAATTAATTAAACAGAATTGGTCCCGTGACAGAGCCTTGGGGTACCCCAATAACCACTCTAGACCATTCTGAGTATACCCTTTGGACACTCCCCGTAGCCAGTTTTCTATCCTTGCAAAGGAACTTCTAGATTAGTGATGAGCGGAATACGCCATATTCGATTTCGCGATATTTCACGAATATATAGAAGAATTAATATCTAAGTTAATATCGAATATTAGTGATATTTCATTAAAAAAATTCGCTAATGCGAAATTTCGCTAATGCGAATGCGAAATTGATTGCGAAATTCTCGTCAACACGCGAAAACGGAGATCATTTCCTGGATTACTAAACTAATATGCACTAAACACTAACTCTACTTGCACAAACTTATATGACTAAACTAAAGCTAATTTTTTTTATTTTTTTATACACAAAACACAGAATGGCAGAGAAAGTATTCGCGAATATTCGTAATACGAATATTCGCATTGCGAATATTCAGCAACATAAAAGGATCGCCTCAGCTACTCGGCCCAGGGTCTCTAATCATACCAGCAATGCTTTTAGACGTCGATGGAGAACACTAGGATGTGATCTGTTTTAAAAATAAATTTGAAAAAATAGCGAATATTCACCGCGATATTCGATTTATTCGCGAATACTCGAATATCCAATATTCGTAACGAATATTCGCAATGCGAATATTCATGAGCAACACTATTCTAGATGACAAGCATTGTGACCTGGCTTGCAAAAGGTTGATACAGAAGGCCCTCGCTAACCCAAGACAGTTTATCTTTTAAAGCGTGATTGTTGCACATTAAGATATTATTTGAGCTTGAGGTTGTATAACCATCCTACTAGTGCTTTCACACAGCAAAGCAAAGAGCACTTGATAGGAAATGGATTCTTGAAAACTAATTTTGACACTGCCCTAGTCTGAATTTCTTTTGTGCATCCCTTGTTAACAAATGAGCTGTTTGTTTGCGCAGAATCGCAGCTTTGAAGAAAATCTGTATTATGTGGTTCTCCCTCACTTGTATTATTGATTATACGATTTCTTGATCCTCTCCTGCAAAAAGAATTTTAATGTCCTGCCATTTTACACCAAAAAAAGGTGGTTACATAATTTTTCAATTGATTATTTGTGAAAGCCCATGAATAGCCTGCTTTTGTTTAAGCTGACAATCAGTACAATGAGGACTACAAGTTTGATTCTGCTTTGAAAGCACTGCAATCAGGGTAGCTCCTGTCTTTGACAGGGAAAATACATAAAAGAAAATAAAGCCAACAAAGATTGGATAATATCATCCCAGAAGAACAAGAGGTCTGCCTTTATTATATTGGTTTCTAACAGTCTGTATATTAAAGCGATAAGTAGACAACAAAGCTTTAACCATTAAGGACCGGATTAATACTGGACAATTTTTCCCAGAAGAACAAGAGGTAACTGCCTTTATTATACCTTTCTGTGTTACTCACCCCCCCTCCCCCCTGTACATTAGGTAATCATACTATTGTTAGCCCCCCCACCCCCCCCCCAATGAAGATCACTGCCCTAGTTAAACCTTTCACTCCCTATGCCAGCATATGATCATTTTTCTGTCTAGTGTCGCTGTTCCCGCTTCTAATTTTTTTTTAAGCAATTTTTTTTTTACTAAAGTGCTAAATAAATTTTTATTGACTAAAATTTGAGTTTTTTATTATAACAGTAAAAAATATGCAAAAATGTGTCTATTTGTATATGGCAAAAAATAAAAATCGCAGAGGCGATTACCACCAAGAAACTATTTGTGGGAAAAAAGCCGAATTTTGTTTGGGATCGCACGACCGCGCAAGTAGACATCGAGCAAAAACCCCTATTTGCCACATTGGTCCGGGCTTTAATTGTGTAGCTTTCTCAGAAGAGATTCTAAAGGCCCATACACACGGTCAGACTTTTTGCCAACAAACTTCAAAATCAGCAAGTTTTCAAATTAGTCCGATCTAGGGCTTTTACTGATCAAAATTTTTGTGTTCGATTAATCGTTTTGTTTTTTAATCGATTAATCGACTAATTTCGATTAATTATAACGCACATACTGTACAGATCCAAGTACTTTTAGCTGCTCTCCTTGCAGGCTGATTCCCAGTGCAGCTACTGAAAAAATGGATAGTAGGATACAAAAAACACACAAAGGCAGCGCTCGATGGGAATAGCATTAAAACTTTTATAGTCTTCAAGTAGGTAACCAAATAAATATTGCACTGGAGATAAAATCGATGTAGCTACATAAACTGTAAAAATGGTGCGAGTAATACCAAACGGTACCAAAACCAGTCATAAAAACATGTAGCTAAGTATTATACTGGTATAAAAATGTGTACAACGATACCACTGCTGAATCCAGATAAGGAGATGTTAACATCAGTCCGTCGGCATGTAGATGTCCCATGAAGGGAACTATCACAACTCCCAGTGGATAGATGTGGAATCCCAGGTTGATAGAGGGAAATGATAGAGGGAAGTGTAACAGCCCTTACGTGTGGCAGATAGTAAGGTCCCATCGGCATGCAAATATAAAGGCACAGCAAAGGAGCACTTCAGATGGACACGGCAAGCCCCGCCAGTGTCTGTGACGTTACCGGATCACCGACGGAACTCCCTAATGGCCTGGAAGCCGATGGGGAGGTAAATACCAATCAAAAGAATTTGAATCGATCAAAAAGATTTTGATCGATCAAAAAAATTAAAGATTAATCGATTAATTAAAAGTTAATTTGCACAGCCCTAGTCCGATCGTGTGTACGCTCCATCGGACAAACTTTTTCGGGTTTCATCGGACAAAAAGTTTGGTCTGCAAACGGACAAACTTTACGTCAACAAGAGTCCGATGGTGCCTAGTCCGACCGTGTGTACAGCAAGCAATCAGACTTTTGTACAAAGAACAAACGCGCATGCTCAGAAGCAAAGACGAGCCGGAAGCGTTCTGTCTGGTAAAACTAGCGTTCGTATTTGAAAGAGCACATTTGAGAAGCGGCAAGTTCTGAAATCAAGAAAAGCAGCGCACATTCTCTTCTTCTTTATAATGTGATAATACTAAAAGCTGCTTTGCTGGTGATACTGACGGAGTAAAAACAAATGTCTTTACTTTGGATTAGTGTATTTTGGTTATATGAATCAAACATATTTTTTTGTGGGTCAAGTTAGGACAACCCCATTGCGCAACATGTCTGCTTGACGAACGGACGTTCAGAAACGAAAAAAATTGCACGAAATTTAAAATCGCGAATGCACACAGACGAAACCTCAACTAACTATCGATTAGCAGAAGGAGCCCAAAGGGTGACGTCGGAAAATTGAACTTCCTCTTTTAAACTCTCGTCAGTATGTTAAAACATCACTATGT
This sequence comes from Rana kukunoris, assembly GCA_029574335.1. Taxonomy (NCBI): domain Eukaryota; kingdom Metazoa; phylum Chordata; class Amphibia; order Anura; family Ranidae; genus Rana; species Rana kukunoris. The sequence goes on from CM056051.1 coordinate 399,252,029, forward strand.
TCGTGTTTGTTGCCGAAAAAGTCAGAGCGTGTGTATGCTATGGGTGTGACCAGACAACTCCCTTCAGACAAAAATCCAAGGGAAAGTTTGATGTTCGATCGTGTGCATGAGGCTTTAAGCTGGACATACACAGAACAAATGTGTCCTTTCAGCTCCCCCCCAACCCTCATTCTTTTTTTTTTTATTAAGGTAATTTTAAAGACTTGAGTTACAAAACAGGGCCATAGGGGCATACCCCGGCCAAACATTGCACGTAGCGACGTGCACAAAAAAAAAAAAAAAACAGTAAAAAAAAAAAAAACAATAAAAAAAACAGAACAGTTAGTCTTCACACCATCACACTAGGCACGCCTGACTACACACTGCCTAGAAACCTCTCAGGTTGCACATGTCAGGAGTACACACGGAGCTATTGCATCTTTTCGACCCTCCTCCCAGTCCTCAGTGATTGAGTTAGTAGCTACAGGGGCCCTTGGGATTAATTACGACTGTCGCCTCATCTATGTATTGCCTCCCTTAACCAGCTCAGAATATGGGTCTCAACACTGAGTGTTACAGGTGGGTACCAGTGTAGTCCACCTGAGCTATTCCCAGGGGGCTGGTCGTCTGTTGTGGATTCTGTGTTTATCCACAGATGCCAGACTTTTTGGTACTTTTTAGGGCATCCTCGAGACAGATACGTCGCCTTGTAGAGGGGCACGGTTGCATTGACCAACCGCTTCCATGCAGTCAAGGTGGGGGGGGGGGGTAGTTGACTTCCACTTCAGGACTATGGCTTTCCTCGCATAGAAAAGAAGGATACCTATGAGAGTGCATGTAGCCTTAGCAAGTGCCAATTGCTCCACCAGGCCGAGGATGCAGACACTAAGTGTTAGGGGAATAGGGATGGTGGTTAAGCTGTGAATAAATTGAGTCACTTCTCTCCAATAATCACTAATTTGGGGGCAATCCCAAAATATGTGCGCAAAATCTGCTGGGGTACCAGAGCATCTCCAGCAGCTGTCCGACAGGGTCCGGTAAATGCGATGCAGGCGCTGGGGCGTATAATAGATCCTATGGAGGATCTTGAATTGGATCAATTTGTCCCTAGTAGCAACCAGCTGCTGGAGTGGATAGTCCCACATATCTTCCCAATCTTCACTATCCAGCTCTCCCACCTCCGCCCACCAGCCCCACCTGAATAGATGGCAGGAGTGCGTGATAAATTTGGGATAGTGGCTTGGGGAGATCGACCTTAACCAGGAGAACTTCCAAGTCATCGAGTTCCAGCCGAAGCCGGGGTGATCTAAACCGTGAATTAAAGGCGTGGCGGAGCTGCAGGAACCTGAAGAAGAAAGAGTTCGGAAGCTGGAATTTATTTTTGAGCCTATCAAATGTAAACAGACCCAGCTCATCACATATGTCCCTTAAATACCTGATGCCCCTACCAGCCCACAATCCTGGATCCTGCAGAGAGTGGAATTCCCATAGCCGTGGGTTACACCAGAGTGGCGTATTGGGGGACCATCTGGCCTTCGCCAAATTAGGTTTGATCACTACCACATACCATGCTTTAATAATCGCTTTCATAGCCATTGTCAGAAGCACAGAAGAACCCCCCACACCCCTATAAAGGGCATTGCGAAGGCAACCCTCATTCTTTGATCTAAAAATTTAAGGAGTCCTAGCAGAAAAATGTTGCCTGAACAGCGACTACGTCCAATCAGATACAATAGCCATTAGGAGAGATTCCTCCATCAACGCTGTTTATTTGAATGGAAGAATCAAGTGATTTCCCTCTTTCAGTTTTCCTGACAGGAAAAGTGCGATGTGAGGTTTTTGTCAGGAAACCTGACCGTGTGTATGCTCCATCACACTTTTTCTATCAGTTTTCCTGCCAAGAAAAGATTGAGAGCAGGATCTCAATTTCCATGACAGGAAAATTTCCTATCACGAATCACGTTTGTCTCTATGCAATTATGATGCGCAAAAAAAAACGTGCATGCTCAGAATCAAGCAGAAGAGCCGAACTGCCTATAGAAGGTGATTCTGCCCACCACAGGCATGTCCAGGTGAGCCTGTGCACACCCTAACCACTCTCTACGGTGCCGATTCCCCCTACTGCTTCTCCCCCCACCCCCGCCCTGGCTGCTGCAGGTATGTTTGCTATGGGGTATGTACATTTACCGGCCCCTTCTTTATCTAAATGAACACAGTGAACACACTCGCTGTGTTCAATCAATCAATTAGACATCTGCAATTCATTTAGTTTCCAAATTAGTTTTTCGGCAAAATTTGGGATATTATTTTTTTGTTTACAAACGATTTTATTATATAAAAAATTAACCACTTAACCACCGGACCATATTGCTGGTCAAAGACCAGAGCACGTTTTGTGATTCGGCACTTCGTTGCTTTAACTGACAATTCATAACTAGGGTTGTCCCGATACACAAAAAATCACTGACGCTAGATGTGGATACAGATAACCCTGATGTGGTTTGTATGTAAGGTATGGAGTAGATAGTCCAGCGCTGCGGGATTCACAGTACCCGGAAGTACCCAACACACAGAAAGAACACCAAAAAAGTATCTCATGGGTATCTACAAATCGAATAAAGTCCAATATAGTTGGGAGTAAGATAAAATAAAAATATCAAAAGATTAAAAAATTGGTAAAAAAATCCATTTAATAAAGATTAACTCTACAAATATAAGAAAGTTCTTTTCAGATTCAAGGCTCTTAAAACCACACCCCCCCCCCCTGATCCCCTGATTTATGGGGGCTCCTAACTTTTGACTTTGCAAGATCAGCTACATTGCATTTGTATTTCCCGCTGGCAGCCTTCACTACGTTACATTGGGAACGTGCAGTCTATGGATCTTCCACCAGAGGGCATCTACTACATCCTCGCTCCTCGGTTCTGAACGTAGAGCGGCGTCTCAGACGTGTGACGTCAACACGATCGAATGGAACGAGCATACGTCCTCCCAGACCTCATCGCGTTGTGTCCCCGGCTGCAGGATCTGTTGGATGGTTCCGTCTTTCCTGCCCTGCGGTGACACTTCGGTCGTGTGGATTATCTGATGCCAGGCACTTACTGAAAGTCGGGCGACCATTTCCACATTACTGCAAGTCTGCCACCTGCCCCTAAGGTACTGTCGGTATTTCCTCCATATGATGGCATGTGTATTGAACCCGGGAGGTTTAACCCCATGAATTATGAAGTGACTGTCTGTGGAAAATTACATCATTTGTACACTGTTTGTATGGCAATCTAGCTTTACAGTTTTGCATATAACTGTGCACGGAACTATCTGAAAAGAACTTCCTTATATTTGTAGAGTTAATCTTTATTAAATTGATTTTTTACCAATTTTTTTATCTTTTGATATTTTTATTTTATCTTACTCCCAACTATATTGGACTTTATTCGATTTGTAGATACCCATGAGCGCTCACTTTTTAGGGTTGTCCCGATACCACTTTTTTGAGACCGAGTACGATACTTTTTTTCAAGTAGTCGCCGATACCGATTATCGGTACTTTTTTTAATGTCATGTGACAGCATTTTTTTTTTTTTACAATTTTTTTTTGTTTTGTGTTTTTTAGGGGGGGGGGGGTGGATTGTCAGTGTGTTTTTTTATTTTTTTATTTACATTTTATTTTTATTTATTTAAAAAAAAAAATTATTGCAATTTTACTTTTTTTTCAGCCTTGTTGGGGGTCTTCGGAGAGATATCAGGGGTCTTAGCAGACCTCTGAGATCTCCCCTTTAAGACAGAGAAAGGGACTAAGGACACAGATTCCCCAGTCCCTTTCTCTGCAGCTTCAGCTAAGAATGGAGAGAAGCTCCTCTCCATTCATAAACTGAAGCATTGTAATCACAGGTTACGATTCTCAGTTATATGAATGGACAGAGTCAGTGATCATTGACCCTGTTCATTCTGAAAAGGTAGGAGCCGGGTTTAGCGGCTCCTACCTCCGCTCTCCATCCTGACAAATTGAGGGGGGAGAGAGGACAGCATGGAACACGGGGGGGGGGGGGAGAGAACAGCACAGAATAAGGGGGAAAGAGAGGACAGCAGGGAACACGGGGGAAAGAGAGGACAGCACGGAACACGGGGGAAAGAAAGGACAGCACAGAACATGGGGGAAAGAGAGGACAGCACGGAACACGGGGGAAAGGGAGCACAGCACGGAACATGGGGGAAAGAGAGGACAGCACGGAACACGGGGGAAAGACAGCACAGCACGGAACACGGGGGAAAGAGAGCACAGCACATGTCAGGGAAGGTTCCTCCCGCTGGTGACACTGTCTGTTATATGGCGTGCAGTACTGTGGTTTACTGCAGTCTGGAACTGCCAGGGGAGCTCTCCCCTGGTGGTGGTATTATGTAATCCTTGGGCCGCAGTACTGGTGTCCACCAGCGGGGGGGTTCCTGGCAGTGTGGGGCTGACATCTCCTGCAATCAGGCATCACCTGAGTCTGATTGCAGGAGGTGTATAAATACCCGACAAGTACACTTCCACACTGCCCTGGTATTGTTCCTTGTGCCCTGTTTGTTACCTGATGAACTGAGCCTGTTCTTGGAGATCTGAAACCTGAAACCTGTTACCTGTCACCTGAGTTCCTGATCCTGTTTCCCTGTCCCATCCATCCATTCTCTCCCTGTCCGTGTTCCTTACCCCATCTGCGGATCCCCCTGTGTATGACCTTGGCCTGGCTAACATTTATGCTTCTGGATTACCCCTCTGTCTACCAACCGATCTGCCGTGTATGACCCTGGCCTGGCTTTTGTTAAAGATTCTGGCATTTCCCTTTTATTGTATATATATACCGTCTGTTGTTTGTTGTGGTCTCTGTCTTCTGGTTGGTTTTCTGCACTTGTCATATTTGAGGTGGTTATATTCGTATTATTTCTCTACCTAATAAACCTTAATATTTTCATATATATATGTTTGATGTTCTCTGTTAGCCGCACAGTTCTGGTCACACTGGTTACATGACAGCTCATAACACGGGGGAAATGTATATCTTTGAAAACAGTTTTCTAAACATGCACAGATTACCGTATTTATCGGCGTATACCGCGCACTTTGTTCCCCTTAAAATAAGGGAAAAATCGTGGGTGCGCGATATACGCCGATACCCGCTTCCCGCACTTAGTTTGAATGCCTCCGCCGACATAAAACGAGTGCAGTACACTCGGGTACATTTGGCCAGGCTCGGCTTCACTCGCGGTCACACTCCTAGCCTCTATGCGTGAGAAACTGAGCGTGGCCGAGCGTGCCTGAGTGTACTGCGCTAGGTATATGTCGGCGGCAGCGTTCAAACTAAGCGCGGGAAGCAGGGATTCGACTCGGAGGCAGCGCGGGAGAAGCGAGGAGGACACCACCGAGGCCGCAGACAGACGCCGGACCGGACAAGGCCGCCGATGGACGCCGTGTAAGACACCGACGAGGGGCATCTAAACTGTAAGTATATTCTTTCTTTTTTTTAGGATTTTCTCTTCTAAGTTGGGGGTGCGCACTATACGCGGGTGCGCGCAATACCCCGATAAATACGGTATATCGCTCAATCTACACAAAATAATTATTAATGTGGATACATAAATCCTTTTGATATGTGTTCGATGAATATATGTTACTCTAAGTACAGGTTAATTCATCTCCTTTTATAATCACAATTTGACATCTTTCATAATGTTGTTTAGCTTCTATAAAATACCTCTATTTAAACTCACATTCATATATAAATTTATATATTTCTTTCTTCTAACAAAGTCTCTAAATCAACATATGCTATAGTCATATTTTTCCCTCTGACCTAAGATGTCATTGATAATCTAAACATTATTTTTCATTTATTCCATGTCAATATATATTTTTACTTTTAATATCATGTGTATTTATAATGCAAGTCAAATTTATACATGACTTGGTTTGTGAAGATCGGACTTTAGACTGTCTCTTAATGAAGACAGGATAATATCCCAGCTGTGTAAAGAAATTCTTCTTAGGGACTCTTCTTGGTCAACATCATCCATTGTTTTTAGGACAGCTAGAGTCAACATTAGTGTCTACTAAAAACTACCCCACAATGAGTATATCTCTTCACTTGAAACCAGTTCAAACTTCTTGTTTGGTGATAAACAGGGCTTTTTTTCTGGGGGAACTTGGGGGAACTCAGTTCCACCACCTTTGGCTCAGACCCTTTGGTGCCCGCTCACCACAATCACTTGTGAACACAGAAGTCTGGTTTCTGTGTTTACAAGTGACTGCTTTGTAACCCCCTGAACTATGCACACTGTATGTAATGCAATTCTGGTATTTAATGCCCCTTTAAGACCCTTCTACTGTTTGTGAAATCTGAACGGGTCGTGGTTGAGTTCCTGCACCTATTTTCTGAGAAAAAAAGCTCTGGTGATAAAGCTATTATCATTGTTCTAAACTCTCAACCCAAGCTTATAAAGGTTAGAGATAGCTAATCCAATTGTTAATGTCTTGAACACTTGGAAAACATGTGCTAAGGTGTTTTTTTCTTTTCTGAAAAGTTTTCATTTGCAATAGTTCACTTAAATTTTAAGGCCTACTGGACTTTCATATTTCTGCCAGTAAATATTAAATTATTATTATTATTATTATTTTCTCATAACCCACAAAAGGAGTCACACTGTATCATGTAATTGATTACAATTCTGTCATGCAACAGGCTTGAACATAAATGCAGAATAGACTCACTGAGTGACAACCACTTGATATGCTTCAGGCAAATAATTTATTTCTTTGTAATTAACCGCAAACAATTGCCATTCACATGGGCCAGATAGTTTCTACATATGCCTGTTACAGTTATTCTTATAAGTTTACATACCCTGGCAGAATTTATAAATTCTTGGCCATTTTTTTGAGAATATGAATGATAACTCAAAAACATTTCTTTTAGGGCTGTTACTGATCAAAATTTTTGTGTTCGATTAATCGTTTGTTTTTTTAATCGATTAATCGACTAATTTCGATTAATCATAATGCACATACAAATCCAATACCTTTAGCTGATCTCCTTGCAGGCTGATTCCCAGTGCAGCTCCCAACCACTGGAAAAATGGATATCAGGATACAAAAACACACAAAGGCAGCGCTCGATGGAAATTGCATTAAAACTGTTATAGTCTTCAAGTAGGTAACCAAATAAATATTGCACTGGAGATAAAATCGATGTAGCTACATAAACTGTAAAAATAGTGCGAGTAATACCAAATGGTACCAAAAGCAGTCATAAAAACTTGTAGCTAAGTATGATACTGGTATAAAAATGTGTACAACGATACCACTGCTGAATCCAGATGAGGAGGGGTTAACATCAGTCCGTCAGCATGTAGCTGTCCCATGAAGGGAACTATCACAACTCCCAGTGGATGGCTGTAGAATCCCAGGTTGATAGAGGGAAGTGATAGAGGGAAGTGATAGGAGGAAGTGTAACAGCCCTTGCGTGTGCCTGATAGTAAGGTCCCGCCAGCATGCAGATATGAAGGCACAGCAAAGGAGCCCTTCAGATGGACACGGCAAGCCCTGCCGGTGTCCGTGACGTCACCGGATCTCCGACGGAACTCCCTCAAGGCCCAGAAGCTGGCGGAGAGGTGAGAATATTAATCGATCAAAAAGATTTTGATCGATCAAAAAAATTAAAGATTAATCGATCAATTAAAAGTTAATTTGCACAGCCCTAATTTCTTTCACTCATGGTTAGTGTTTGGCTGAAGCCATTTATTATCAATCAACTGCATTTACTCTTTTTATATCGTAATGGCAACAGAAACTACCCAAATGACCCTAATCAAAAGTTTACATACCCCAGTTCTTACTACCGTGTATTTCCCCCTTTAACATCAATGACAGCTTAAAGTCTTTTGTGGTATTTGTGGATGAGGCTCTTTATCTTCTCAGATGGTAAAGCTGCCCATTCCTGGAAATTCTTGGCTGTCTTGCATGAACTGCACGTTTGAGATGTCCCCAGTGGCTCAATGATATTGAACTCAGGAGACTGAGATGGCCACTCCAGAACCTTCAGTTTATTCTGCTGTAGCCAATTACAGGTCGACTGTTTTGGATCATTTTAATGTTGGAATGTCCAAGTACGTCCCATGTGCAGCTTCCTGGCTGATGAATTCCTTATTGTTCATCTTGAAACAGCCACACCACATGTTTTCATGAGAGTCCTGTAATTCACCTGAAGTTATTTGTGGGTTTTTCTTTTGCGTCCCGAACAATTTTTCTGGCAGTTGTGGCTGAAATTTTAGTTGGTCTACCTGACCGTGTTTGGTTTCAACAGAACCCCTCATTTTTCACTTCTTTATTAGAGTTTGAACACTGCTGATTGGCAGTCTCAATTCCTTGGATATCTTTTTATATCCCTTCCCGTTTTATGCAATTCAACTACCTTTTCCTGCCGATCCTTTGTCATTTTTTTTGCTTTCCCCATGACTCAGAATCCAGAAACGTAAGTGCAGCACTAGATGAAAAATATAAGGGTCTGTCAGGAGTCCAGAAACTCAGTGACCTTTTATACACACACACTAATTACAAGCAAACAGATCACAGATGAGGATGGTTACCTTTAATAGCCATTTAAACCACTTTGTGTCAACTTGTGTGCATGTTATCAGGCCAAAATCACCAGGGTATGTAAACTTTTGATCGGTGTCATTTGGGTAGCTGTCATTATGATTTAAAAACAAGTAAACACAGTTGACTGATAATAAATGGCTTCAGCCAAACACTAACCATGAGTGAAAGAAAAGTTTTTGTCTTTTCAAATATATTCTCAGAAATGAAATTTCATGTACCCGGATAAATCTAAGGCTGGATTCACACTATTGCGAATTGAATGCAGGGAAACCTGCATCCAATTCACATAGCAGGAGATTGTGACCGGCTCACTATGGAGCCGGTTTACACATGTCCGCAGCAGCTCCGCTGTGAATTGCACAGGAGCTTAGTGTGTTTTTTGATCCATTTCAGGTCAGAATTCAGCCCAAAATCGGACCTGAAAACTGTGAATGGAGATGCACTGGACTCCTGCTGTGAGCGTCTGCGATGTCTAGCATGAACACAGCCTAAGACAATATATTAGCTAGCCCACCCAAATTGGTGCTTATATTTAGGCCTTATTGATGAAGATGGTCTGATAACAGGAAGAATGAAAAGTGAGGAAAGAGCACAAAAAGCCCTGCACAATTCTACCTAAAATCTTTACATCTTCCTTATTCTCATTCTAATATGATTATTCACCACTCATAATTAGCGATAAAAGCCAGTTGGCCTTTTTTCGCTTAAATGTGCCAAACTGAATAACTTCCTGTCTGTGCAGACAGCTATTCTACAATAAACTGCTCATGTAATCAGTCGTTTTTGAGTGCTGTAAATATAGATGAAAATGTCAATTTCATTCCTCTAAGCAGTTAGGTTGAAAGCAGGGCAGAAAAAGACATCAAAGTAAATTGGTCCAGTTCCGTTTTTCCATCACCGCCCATTAATAACTTGGAGAATTATAGGTAAACTCCTGGCTGCAATCCGCTCAACAAAAAAAAGTATGGTAATTTTAGAGGGAGAGTTAAATATTTTAATGCAAAGGGGTCATTGGTATGAGAATTACATAAGCCAGGTACCTAAATAGAAAAAAACTATTTTGATACCACTATACACTCTGTGAACTTACAATTAGATACTTCCAGAACTGATTGATGGGTGACAGGCCAGTGTCACACTTGCAGTATCAAATCTCACAACAGGACCTTATAGAGAGGGAAAAGGAACAATTCCCTGTTTCCAAAGTATTGTTTTCTTGTAATGGTTGTAAGAAGCCACAAAGCAGTTAATATGGAATTCTACTACTGTTCCAAATGTAAAGTTTAGATAATCATGCATGCATGCTGAAAGTAAGATTCTAACACATCCGTGCAGTTCCGTTACTTCCTTATCTAATGCTTTATTACAGGCAGTGCTAAACTCTTTTACACAAAGCACGATACATCAATATTATGTTAATGTGAGACTAATAGGCACATCTGATTGGCTAGGATACAAGAAGAATACAGACAAATTATAATTAAGCTTGGCTGTCCGATGGCCTCACTGCTTCTTACTACATTCTTCTGATGCGTGGGATGAAGGGGGTATCCGCCATTTCTGTCTTCTCCAGTCATTTCGATGGGAGGGCATATTGAGTAAGGAAAAGTTACAGCAGTTGTGTACAGACAAAAGCATTATAGATTTTATAGTATAGAAAACATGCATACAAAAGAGGCATTTTCTGGTTATCATTATGCTCAAGTCATCACATTCCTTCACACTCTTACTGGTGCAAATGTTGCAGAATCTTCCTCTTGGGTAGTGACACCTCAATTATCTAACCAGCTAGGTAGTGACACTATAGAAACAGGTGTATAGTTTCTCTGCCCTCTTTAATGATTCTAGCATGGCACAGGGCTCAGTGACACTAGGGTTGATTTACTAAATCTGGAGAGTGCGAAATCCGGTGCAGCTGTGCATGATAGCCAATCAGCTTCTGGCCCATACACACGATCCGAATATCGGCCGACGGATCGTACGACTTTTTTCGCTTAATAATCGCAAGTAAAATAAAATAGGTTTTTAAACTCACGAAAATTCTCGTACGATAGAAAAAAACAATCGGAAGTGATGTCACGTGTTGTAATGTATTTGTATTGTATTGTCGGACGACGGCTGTACTGACTAAACGAAAATCGGACGATCGGACATCGGACGAGAAAAATTTTCGCGCTTGTCCGATCGAATTTAATCGGATGAACGGTCGTGATCGGCTGTCGAAAGTAGTGTACACACGATCCGAAAATCGTACGATCCATCATCGGACGATCGTTTTCGTCCGATATTCGGATCGTGTGTATGGGCCATAACTTCAGCTTGTTCAGTTAAGCTTTGACAAAAAACCTGGAAGCTGATTGGTTTCTATGCAGCAATGCACCAGATTTTACACTCACCAGCTTTAGTATATCAACCCCACTGAGTTACAATCAATCTGGGAATGTTGTAAGAATATTTAAATAGAGTAGAAATGCAGTGAAACATTGGGGTTTATTTACTGAAACTGGTCCAATCCAATCCACTTCCAGTTTTTTTGTCAAAGCTTGATTGAACAAGCTGAAGTTAGAAGTGAATTGGCTACCATGCACGCAGGGCCGGCGCTAGCAATAGGCAGATCAGGCGGGTGCCTAGAGCGCCAGATTAGGGGGAGCGCCAAAATCCAGATCCCCAGCCACTCGCTGGGATTCAGATTATCAAAATCCCACCAAGACCGGCCGCTCTATCCCCAGCCTGCAGTAGCGGCGCAGCGGCAGTGAGAAGATGTCTGAGGTCTAGGAAGAAAGCCGGGATGAGAAGCAGCCGGCCGGAAGTGCCGCATAATCGGTGGAGGGGGAGGATGAGATGGGAGCCCTGCGGCTGCATGAGGTGTAACTACGGCGGGCTTGCCGTGATATCCGCTCCCCCCTCCTCTTGCGTGCTCCGGGTTCTGGTGTGCAAAAGGACAGGCAGGTGCAGCGCCACTCTCCTGGACCTGGAGTGAAGTAATCACCGCAGCTGGCTCAGGAGGTATAGTGGAAACACAGGCAGCGCTCCGTGCTGTAGCCTGCGCCCAGTCAAAAAAAAACACTGACACTGCGTGTACACAGGGGGGAACTGATATGTGGGGGGGGGGGGCAGCATTGGCAGACGTGCAGGGTGGGTACCGCTGTGTGTGGGGGGGCAGACATGCAGGGGGGGTACTGCTGTGTGAGGGGGGGTACTGCTGTGTGTGGGGGGCAGACATGCAGGGGGGCACTGATGTGTGAGGGGGGGCAGACATGCAGGGGGGGGCACTGCTGTGTGTGGTGGGCCAGACATGCAGGGGGGGTACTGCTGTGTGTGGGGGGGGCAGACATGCAGGGGGGGGTACTGATGTGTGTGGGGGGGCAGACATGCAGGGGGGGTACTGATGTGTGTGGGGGCAGACATGCAGGGGGGTACTGATGTGTGTAGAGGGAGCAGACATGCAGGGGGGGCACTGCTGTGTGTGGGGGGGGCAGACATGCAGGGGGGATACTGCTGTGTGTGGGGGGGCAGACATGCAGGGGGGGTACTGATGTGTGTGGGGGGCAGACATGAAGGGGGGTACTGATGTGTGTGGGGGCAGACATGAAGGGGGGAGTACTGATGTGTGTGGGGGCAGACATGAAGGGGGGAGTACTGATGTGTGTGTGGGGCAGACATGCAGGGGGGGTACTGATGTGTGTGGGGGGGCAGACATGCAGGGGGTACTGATATGTGTGTGTGGGGGGGGGACAGATGTGCAGGGAGGTACTGATATGTGTGTGTGGGGGGACGCGGGGACGGACGTGCAGGGGGGTACTGATATGTGTGTGGGGGGGGGACGTACAGGGGGGTACTTATATGTGTGTGGGGGCAGATATACAGGGGGGTACTGAATGTATGTGTGGGGGGACGTGCAGGGGGGTACTGATATGTGTTTGGGGGGGGCAGACGTGCAGGGGGTACTGATATGTGTGGGGGGCAGATATGCAGGGGGGTACTGAATGTATGTGTGGGGGGGGGCGTGCAGGGGGGGATGATATGTGTTTGGGGGGGCAGACGTGCAGGGGGGTACTGATATGTGTTTGGGGGGGCAGACGTGCAGGGGGTACTGAATGTGTGTGTGGGAGGGGACGTGCAGGGGGGTACTGATATGTGTTTGGGGGGGCAGACGTGCAGGGGGTACTGAATGTGTGTGGGGGGGACAGATGGACAGATGTTTGTGTGTGGGGGGACAGGTGTGTGTGTGTGGGGGGGGCGATGTGCAGGGGGGTACAGAGGGGAACAGATGTGTGTGTGTAGGAGGGATAGGCGTGCAGGGGGTACAAAGGGGGATCAGATATGTGTGTAGGGGGGACAGGTGTGCAGGGGGGAACAGGTGTGTGGTGGGGGGGGGCAGATGTGCAGGGGGTACAAAGAGGGAACAGATGTGTGTGTGTGGGGGGGGGCAGATGTGCAAGGGGGTTACAGAGGGGTAGCAGATGTGTGTGGGGAACAGATGTACAGGGGGAGGGGGGGGTGTGCAGAGGGGAACAGGCATGCATAGTGATACAGTGATGATACAGTGAGAAGGTCCAGAGGCACAGGTGCAAACCTGTGGACCACTGCTGAAGAAATAGGTGCCGCAATTTTTTTTAGTGAGGGGCGGAGTCAATGTGTGTGTGTGTGTGTGTGGGGGGGGGGCGGCAAAATTAGGTTTCGCCTAGGGTGTCAAAAATCCTTGCACCAGCCCTGCATGCACGGCTGCACCAGATTTGGCAATCTCCAGTTTTAGTAAATCAACCCCATTGTTCTGGCTGCTGAGAGAAAAAGAATCAATAAACGTTTAATATTTTTTGATTCAACGTACCCCAATGTGCTGTTTCACACAAAGTCCCACCATGTATGGGTGTTCCTATCCCCATTCCTTCTCCTTCACTAAACATTAGGGATGGAGACCTATGTACCTTTGAGTCATGGTCTCATGCAAAGTCCCACCTCTTATATATGGATGTATTTTATACACTCATATATATATATATATTGACCAATTATTAGGGATGGAAACACACATTGCTATTATTACTACCCCATGACTCTCTGCTGCCAACTAACCAATGCCAGCATAGGTAGATGCTACACCTGGTCAGCCTTCAATCACCTTTCTCTTTGTACTAAATGCATTTTCTACCTAGGGGGAGTGTCCATATCACTCCCGGGAGTTGCGACGCATACCACGGCGTTCCCCTTTACTGCCGCTATTATTGCTTTCGCTGAGTCAGGGGCTCGCACTTGCTACGCGTCGACGCCACACCTACCTGCCGCGTCGGTGACGTCACCACACGCCATCGTATGGCGGCTTCCTGCTTTCCATCTGGCGTGCGCAATGAGGATGGTCGGGCGCCTATTTAATGAGCGGTCGCCGCTCATTACAGGCTGCCTCTCCGCTCTCTCTGCATGTCCAGCGTGGCGTTGGTGAGACCCCGATGACAGATGGGCCATTGTTTCACCACCACACCACTTTGGAGCACTCGCTCCAGTCTCTTCACTGCACCTTTATCACCAGGTATTTATCTCTACCGGGGCATTCTTCCCCGGCCCTACGGGGACTGCTCCTGTCCCCCATCCATGCACTTTTGGATTCTGTTCCCTTAATCACACTTATGTACCCCTTGGTATTAGTTTCGCAGTTTTCATCCTATCACTCCATTGTTTTGTTTCTCCTCACTTTTTTCTTTATAATTTCAGCTAGTGTTTCCCTGCATCCAACTAACACTAATACCCACTCCCCCCTTTTTTCAGAAGCTTCCACTGCTTCCTCCATTATTCCAACCTTGGACGAGGATGTTGCTTTTATGAGAAGTTCATCCACTCACACCTTATGGCCTCTCTGTCGTTATGTGGTCATCACCTAAACTCCCGTGGGGGTGTCTTCCAACTACCCCCCACTGCTGCCTATATTTCATACCATGATATATATACTACTGATTTTTACCCATAGGTAAGAGTGCTTACATTCTTGTTCTCTTTCCTTGAGTTAATCAATTATCATTGATTACCAATCAACTTTCCATCTATTTTAGGTATCACCAATTGTAGTCGCTCCTGATGAGTGGATTGAGTCCACGAAACGCGTAGAGCCCCCCTGTTATGTTGACGTCATGTCACAGTAGTCATGTAAATACTATGGGTTTTACTCTGTTTGAATTAATTATCAAGTACATCTATTATCATGCTGTTACTATCTTATACCTAAGCGAATTTCTGGACCATGCTTCATCATGTATAACAATGTTGTATTATACTACCAATTGTATTATGTGATTACCAATCATGTGATATTTTAAGTATGTGATTACCAATCATGTGCCTCTTAATCTTCTGTACTATACATGAATTGTTTATGGTTACCATGACTGCACTATGATCTTTTATATCAATAAACTTTTAATATTTTTTGATTCAACGTACCCCAATGTGCTGTTTCACACAAAGTCCCACCATGTATGGGTGTTCCTATCCCCATTCCTTCTCCTTCAGTGAAGAGTCAGTGAATCAGTTAGCTACTTCACTGGCTATGGTCACTAATCGCTATAGTCAGATAAGAGTGGCAGGTATGGCTATATCAAAGGTTAGCACAGAAACAGCATGGATAAATAGAAGAGCTTGCAAGATGTGAGATATTTCATGTGTCAACACTGAAGAAATTAAAGTTTGCTACAATGTAGTGAGTGTGCAGCTTGTATAACAGTGTAAATGTGATGTCCCCTCAAAATAACTCAATACACAACCATTAATGTCTAAACCGCTGGCATCAAAAGTGAGTACACCCCTAAGTGAAAATGTCCAAATTGGACCCAATTAACCATTTTCCCTCCCCAGAGTCATGTGACTTGTTAGTGTTACAAGGTCTCAGGTGAGAATGGGGAGCAGATGTGTAATATTTGGGGTCATACTGGTCACTGGAAGTTCAACATGACATCTCATGGCAAAGAACTCTCTGAGGATCTTAAAAAAAGAATTGTTGCTCAACATAAAGATTGCCCAGGCTGTAAAAACCTGTGGTGCTTGATTGCCAAGACCCTGAATGCTGGCTGTTTGGTGTGCTCCTGCACTGAGCTGCAGCCCCTATCTATCCATTACGATGGCCTGTTTAAGACCATGGGGTGCCTTACTCTGTGGCTCAGCGGGTTTCACCCCTGTTTTTTCTCAATAGTTTTTAGAATTTTTAAAAATATTAACATATAGTATGCCTCATAGTATAAGTATATAATGCCATGGTCATAAATTCACAAGTAGTCGTATATAAGTAGTAAAAAGAAGTTGCATAAATGTTTTACATGTAGAGAAGTATCAGTATTAGAAATGGTGTATAATGTTATAATGTAGCAAAGTAAACTCAATCAAAAGTATAAAGAACACGTGAAATCAGTCGGATACAGCATGTAATGAACAGGACATAGAGAAATGTTGAAAAGGGTTCCGAGAGCTACCACACCCAACACCAGTTTTTTGCAGAAACCATTGTACATTGAAATATATGTTCATACGTGAAGTGGAGATTGGCTGTCAATTAGAGGGAGGACAAGAGTCCTTCCATTTTCTAGTGTGCTCCAGAAGTAAATGGTTGATGAATTCCACCAGGAATGTTCAATAAGGCTAAACCAGGGGATCTATCCATGTTAAAGCTCCCCAATATTTAGTTCAGTCATAAAATATGGAGCACCTGCCCATTGGTAAGATTGCTATCTAAATTTAGATATCCATTAGATCTTTATGCATGTGCCATTTAGAGGTTGATTGGTTTATTTTCCATTGTGGGGACACTCAGTCTTTTTCCCATTGTAGATGTGATGGGGTTTTTGAAAATATTCTCTTTTAGTGTTAAAAAAAGGACCTAGTAGAGAGAAACAGAATTATAGGCAAACGTTTTTGGTATTCAATTTACATAAACGTGCTATTTGTCTTGGCACAATGTTGGGGTATATTAAACTCTGGATGGTTTGGAATGTGGCTCACGCACGCCTTGTTCGCTGCTAAGTGATGAGTGTTTGCAGTGTTTTAAAAATGCGTGTGGAGGTCAAAACCCCTGTTTTTAACGCATACTGTTAGACAGGTTAATTGGCTGTCTGCGAGTTGGTCAGTAAGTAGGCTTGGTTATTCCCTGGGCATTCCCCAGGTTTCTTTTGTTATCTGCTTTAGCCTTCCAATGCTACTTACTGCTATGGCCAGCTATAGATGGGGCGGTGGACACGTTTATGCTTCACCTGTGGTGCTTGTATTGGTCCAGCAACACACCAGACACCTTTGCAGCCATTGTGCTATATGCTGTGTGTTTGGTGTGCTCCTGCACCTTTAACCACTTGCCCACCGCGCCATAGACATTTCACTGCTACAGCGTGTTGGGGTAACTGTGACACAACGTCCCTGGGACGTCCTCCCACAATCCTTCACTCGCGCGCCCCCTGGGGCGCGCTCCTGGAATCATCCGTGAGTGCCGGGTCTAGAAGACCCGGCGCATCACGGATCGCGGTAAATTGCCGCTGATAGCGGCCGTTTACCACGTGATTGCTCCGTCAAATGACGAAGCGATCACTTGTAAACAAACCAGCGTCATTTGATGACGCCGGTTCCTCCCTCTCCTCTCTGTACCGTTCGGTACAGTGTGAGAGGAGAGGGGGAGAGCGGGTGGCAGCAGCAGCGCTGTGGCTGGATCTGTGACAAATGCAGTCACAGATCCAGCCATCCATACCAGCTCAGCTATCCCTGCGCAATACTCTGCAATACCCCAATACTCTGCAATACCCTGCGCAATACCTTGCAATACCCTGCACGATACTCTTCAATACCCCAATACCCTGCGCGATACTCTGCAATACCCCAATACCCTGCACGATACTCTGCAATACCCCAATACTCTGCAATACCCTGCGCGATACTCTGCAATACCCCAATACTCTGCAATACCCTGCACGATACTCTGCAATACCCCAATACCCTGCGCGATACTCTGCAATACCCCAATACTCTGCAATACCCCAATATTCTGCAATACCCTGCGCGATACTCTGCAATACCCCAATACTCTGCAATACCCCAATACTCTGCAATATCCTGCGCGATACTCTGCAATATCCCAATACTCTGCAAATACCCTGCGCGATACTCTGCAATACCCCAATACTCTGCAATACCCAAATACTCTGCAATACCCATTTTTTTAAAGCACCCCTGTCCCCGTGTGCTCACATGCAGAAGTGAACGCATTTGTAAGTCCCGCCCACATATGAAAACGGTGTTCAAGCTACACATGTGAGGTATCTCTGCGAACGTTAGAGCGAGAGCAATCATTTTGGCCCTAGACCTCCTCTGTAACTAAAAACATGTAACCAATAAAAGTAATTAAAGCGTCATCTATGGGGATTTTTAAGTAGCGAAGTTTGGCGCCATTCCATGAGTGTGCGCAATTTTGAAGTGTGACATGTTGGGTATCTATTTACTCGAAGTAACTTCATCTTTCACATTATGAAAAAAAATTGGGCTAACTTTACTGTTTTGTTTCTTTTAAGCACAAAACAGTTTTTTTTAAAAACACACGTTCAAAAAATTTCTGCGAAAATACCATGCGAGATAAAAAGTTGTAACGGCCGCCATTGTATTCTCTAGGGTCTTTGCTAAAAAAAACATATATAATGTTTTGGGGTTCTATGTAATTTTCTAGCGAATAAATTATGGTTTTAACATAAAGGAGAGAAATGTCAGAATTGGCCTGGGTGTTCCAGAACGCCTGATGGTGCTCCCTGCATGTTGGGCCTCTGTGTGTGGCCACGCTGTGTAAAAGTCCCACACATGGGGTATCGCCATACTCGGGAGGAATAGCAGAATGTGTTTTGGGGTGTAATTTGTGGTATACATATGCTGTGTGTGAGAAATAACCTGCTAATATGACAGAAACAAGATTTTTTTTTTTTTTTTTACAGAATTTTCAGTCATTTTTCTTTTATAGCGCAAAAAATAAAAACCCAGAGGTGATCAAATACCACCAAAAGAAAGCTCTATTTGTGTAAAAAAAAGGACAAAAATTTCAAATGGGTACAATGTTGTATGACTGAGTAATTGTCATTCAAATTGTGAGAGCACCGAAAGCTGAAAATTGGTCTGGTCAGGAAGGGGGTTTAAGTGCCCAGTGGTCAAGTGGTTAAGGAGGGGTGACTCCCCTTCAGTCCACCTGCCCCTATCTATCCATTAGACAGAATTCAGAGAGTTGTGGTTAATGATTCTTACTCTGAATGGTCCAAGGTTATCAGCGGTGTACCCCAAGGTTCAGTGTTGGGTCCCTTACTTTTCAATATATTTATAAATGATATTGGGTCTGAGATCAAAAGTAACATTTCTGTTTTTGCAGATGACACCAAGCTATGCAGTGGAATAATGTCCTTGCAGGATGTCTCCAATTTACAAGCCGACCTCAATGCTCTGTCTAATTGGGCGACTAAGTGGCAGATGAGGTTTAATGTTGATAAATGTAAAGTTATGCACTTGGGGGCTAAGAATTTTCATGCATCATACATGCTAGGGGGAGTACAACTGGGGGGATCTGTAGTGGAGAAGGATCTGGGGGTTTTAGTTGATCATAAGCTCAATAATGGCATGCAATGCCAAGCTGCGGTTTCCAAAGCGAGCAAAGTCCTTTCTTGTATTAAGAGAGGTATGGACTCCAGAGATAGAGATATCATTTTGCCCCTGTACAAATCATTAGTAAGACCTCATCTGGAATATGCAGTCCAGTTTTGGGCACCAGTTCTCAAAAAGGATATCGGAGAACTGGAGAAAGTGCAGAGAAGGGCAACCAAACTGATAAGAGGCATGGAGGAGCTCAGCTATGAGGAAAGATTAGAGGAACTGAATTTATTCACTCTTGAGAAGAGGAGAATAAGGGGGGATATGATCAACATGTACAAATACATAAGAGGTCCATATAGTGAACTTGGTGTTGAGTTATTCACTTTAAGGTCAACACTGAGGACAAGGGGGCACTCTTTACGTCTGGAGGAAAAGAGATTTCACCTCCAAATACGGAAAGGTTTCTTCACAGTAAGAGCTGTGAAAATGTGGAACAGACTCCCTCCAGAGGTGGTTCTGGCCAGCTCAGTAGATTGCTTTAAGAGAGGCCTGGATTCTTTCCTAAATGCACGTAATATAACTGAGTACTAAGTTTTGTAGGTAAAGTTGATCCGGGGTAAATCCGATTGCCTTTCGGGGGATCAGGAAGGAATTTTTTCCCCTCCGGTAGCAAATTGGATCATCGCTCTGCTGGGGTTTTTTGCCTTCCTCTGGATCAACTGTGGGTATGGAGTTGGGTGTATGGGAGGATGTACTGTGTTTTACTTTGTTTTATTTTTATTTTTTTTTATGGTTGAACTGGATGGACTTGTGTCTTTTTTCAACCTGACTAACTATGTAACTATGTAACTATGTAACTATGTAAATGCATGTGCCT
The DNA here is from genome assembly GCA_029574335.1 of Rana kukunoris. NCBI lineage: Eukaryota > Metazoa > Chordata > Amphibia > Anura > Ranidae > Rana > Rana kukunoris. The sequence goes on from CM056051.1 coordinate 399,272,101, forward strand.
CCATTGTGGGGACACTCACTGTTTAGTGTTAGGACCACAGAATTATGGGGTGCCTTGGCGCAGCTCTGTGGCTCACGCATGCGTTTGCAAATGCGTGCGGACAAAACCCCTGTTTTTAACGCATACTGTTAGGCCGCGTACACACGAGGGGATATGTCCGCTGAAAACGGTCCGATGGACCGTTTCAGCAGACATCTCCGCTCGTGTGTATGGGCTAGCGGACAGATTTCTCCACCCGACAGATTTCAAAGCAAGCTTTGAAATCTATCCGGTGGGAATCTGTCCGCCCGACATGTCTGCTGGTTAGTACACTTACCAGCAGACATGTTGGCTCCCACCACCGCCGCGCCGCTGCCGAATGGATTCGGCGCATGCGCGGAAGTGTTTTACTTCCTGGTGCGGTGACGTGGCGGTGGCGCGGCGGCGTCAACGTCACCGCCGCGTCACCACTACGTCACCGCGCCGTCCGGCGGCGGGGAATTTGATCCGATGGTGTGTACACGGGGAATTTGATCCATCGGATCAAACTCCCGATCGGACATACACGCCATCCGATGGAAATGGTCCGCGGACCGTTTTCATCGGATATATCCGATCGTGTGTATGGGGCCTTAGACAGGTTAATTAGTTGTTTTGCAAGCTGGTCGGTAAGTAGGCTTGGTTTTTTCACTTTTGTTATCTGCTTTAGCCTTCCACTGCTAACCAGAAGGAAGTGTCCCAGAAGGAAGCCTCTTCTAAAGATGATGCACAAGAAAGCCTGCAAACAGTTTGCTGAAGACAAGCAGAATAGGGACATGGATTACTGGAACTATGTCCTGAGGTCTGATGAGACCAAGATAAACCTCTTTGGTTCAGATGGTGTCAAGCGTATGGCAGCAACCAAGGGACAAGTACAAAGACAAGTGTGTCTTGCCTACAGTCAAGCATGGTGGTGGGCGTGTCATGGTCTGGGGCTGCAAGAGTGCTGCCGACATTGGGGAGCTACAATTCATTGAGGGAACCATGAATGCCAACATGTACTGTGACATACTGAAGCAGAGCATGATCCCCTACCTTCGGAGAGTGGGCCGCAGGGCAGTATTCCAACATGATAACAACCCCAAACACACCTCCAAGACAACCACTGCCTTGCTAAAGAAGCTAAGGGAAAAGGTGATGGACTGGCCAAGCATGTCTCCAGACCTAAACACTATTGAGCATCTGTGGGGCATTCTCAAGACCCTAGCGGGTTAAGGCAGCTCTGGAAAATAACGGTGGCCACACAAAATATTGACACTTTGGGCCCAAATTGGACATTTTCACTTAGGGGTGTACTCACTTTTATTTCCAGCGGTTTAGACATTAATGGCTGTGTGTTAAATTATTTTGCAGGGGACAGCAAATTGACAATGTTATACAAGCTGTACACTCACTATTTTACATTGTAGCAACGTGTAATTTCTTCAGTGTTGTCACATGAAAAGATATAATAAAATATTTACAAAACTGAGGGATGTACTCACTTTTGTGAGCTACTGTAGATGTGCCTAGGTCATATTTCATGTTTGGGGTTTACATCCACTTTAAAGCAAAGTAAATACCAAATTGTTTTAAGACCGCTTTGCAGGGATTTTTTGCAGACCCAATGTATTTCTCAAAAAAAATGTGGTTTCTTGTGAACTGACATTGGCGATTGAAATCTTCTGAAAAATATTATATATGTACTTCACCATCAAACTGAAGCAGGTGACCTGTAATATATAAAAGCAGCGCTTGAAATAGTGAAAAATGTGATTCCCACTAACTAAATAATGTGACTAAATGTGACACATAACATATATCATATAACATAAATCACCTGATACAGTGAAAAATTAACATACAAAACAGAAATATTTAGTAAAGAGCGAAAAAAAAGCAAAAAAAAGTTCAAATCCTGTGATAGTCAGTGAAAAGGTGAAGAAGAGTTCATAGATGAATTAATAATATCAATCTTCTCAGTCTTCCACCACACCGCCTGTGCTCAGTGAATCCTTCACCCTTCCAAAATGCGCACTCACCACAATAAAATGCCCAGCACTCTCGTGGCACAAAAGCAAAACTCCGCCGTGACCACTGGCTTGTTGTTTTGGAAACTTGGAAACCTATGCTGTCACTTGTTTTTCAAAGTTTGGTGAAAGATCACGTTTGTGAGTGCATTTTATGAAGATATTTTAGTGATGTGATTAAAACTGGTTTTACAATACTACACTATAGTGCTATTTTTTCCTTATTTATGTGAACACGTTGGAATTTATCACTGAATTGGATATTGATATCGATTATTGGAGAGATTTAGAGTTTTGCTTTTGTGCCTCAACACGAGAGTGCTGGGCATTTTATTGTGGTGAGTGCGCATTTTAGAAGGGTGAAGGATTCACTGAGCACAGGCGGTGTGGTGGAAGACTGAGAAGATTGATATTATTAATTCATCTATGAACTCTTCTTCACCTTTTCACTGACTATCACAGGATTTGAACTTTTTTCGCTCTTTACTAAATATTTCTGTTTTGTATGTTCATTTTTCACTGTATCAGGTGATTTATGTTATATGATATATGTTATGTGTCACATTTAGTCACATTATTTAGTTAGTGGGAATCACATTTTTCACTATTTTAAGCGCTGCTTTTATATATTACAGGTCACCTGCTTCAGTTTGATGGTGTAGTACATATATAATATTTTTCACATTTATATTTCTATAGCAGCAGCTAGGTTTTTAGGTTCTCAACCAAGCGCAGTGGGTGATAATTAAGTCGGAGGGCTGTTTCTTTAATTATCCACTCATACCCGATTGAAATCTTCTATCTCCTGTGACATAATGAAAAGTGATTGAGGGACGGTATGTTTCACCTTGCATGCTTTCTTGTGTACCGCCATACCTATGAGGGCAAAGATAAATGACCTCAAAAGTTGCCCTGACCTTGCAAGCCTCCCAACACCTCTGACACCCTAGGTTCAGATATTTTTTCAATTGCCATTATACAGACACCAGACTGTAGCAAAGTAACCAGGTATTTTTACCTAAAAGTTTTCAAGTAGACAGAACAAGATTGACTTACACAAATATTATTTTAGTATTAAAGTGGATGTAAACCCACTCTCATCCTTTCTAAACTACTGCCATAGCAATGATCTATAAGGATATAGATGCCTCCTGCATGAATTCTTACCTGTCAAACATCTCCCCTCTGTCTGTTATGAGGACTGAAAAACTGCAGATTCTGTGGGTGGGTCTGTTGTCTGGAGCTCGGTGGGTGGAGTTGTGATGTCAGTAGACTCCCCAACCTCCTCTACACTCCCCTTGTCAGCATGCATTTTCTCCTGTGTATTTCTTACACTAAATTCTGCTATAATCACTAACATTCAGTCAAATCCCAGAAAATCACCATATGACTTCAGAAAAAGAGTGGGGGTGGGAATAAAAAAATTATGCCTGTCTTAGGCTAGTGCATGACATATGTAAATCACCTGTCATTCACAGCAGGGGGGGAAGAACAGACAAGGTTTTCTCTGTTTGTCTGTTTTATCTCACTGATAAAAGATAGGAGGATTGCTCAGAGCTGGATTAACTCTTTGTGGCAAGACTGGGCACAGACCAATACTCTAGTGAGCGCTGAATGGCCAGAGCAGAGAGCTGCTGACTGATAGTCACCAGTTTTCTGTTCAGTAAAGACTGAGGCCTCGTACACACGATCGGACATATCCGATGAAAACGGTCCGCGGACCATTTCCATCGGATATGTCCGATCGGGAGTTTGATCCGATGGCGTGTACACACCATCGGATCAAATTCCCCGCCGCCGGATGGCGCGGTGACGCGGCGGTGACGTTGACGCCGCCACGTCACCGCCACGTCACCGCACCAGGAAGTTAAACACTTCCGCGCATGCGCCGAATCCATTCGGCGGCGGCGGCGGTGGGGGACGACATGTCTGCTGGTAAGTGTACTAACCAGCAGACATGTCGGGCGGACAGATTCCACCGGATAGATTTCAAAGCTTGCTTTGAAATCTGTCGGGTGGACAAATCTGTCCGCTAGCCCATACACACGAGCGGAGATGTCTGGTGAAACGGTCCATCGGACCGTTTTCAGCGGACATATCCCCTCGTGTGTACGAGGCCTGAGACCTGAGCAATCATAAAATAGAGCAGGGATAAAACAGTTGGGGAGTTTAGAAACACAATTTACTGACTGTACAGTCCCTGACAAAAGTCTTGTTGCTTCTCTATTTTGTAGAAACTCCTGCTATTAACCTGACTTTTAATTAATCAATTGGTGTTCGAAATAGCTTATATGAAAAGCTAAGCCCTCCCAAATGATGTTTAATTCACTGAAATAATTTAGTTTCACTGAAAAAAGTTTTTTTATTTAATCAAGACAGAAAGGTCAAAATTTGGCAAGACAAAAGTTTTGTCGCCTATACAAAAATTGAACAACTTTACTGAAAATCCAAAAATATGTCAGCAAATTAAAGCGGTAGTAAACCCTCCCTCATCAATAGGATATTCACAATATTATGAAAGACAAGGTAAATAGCAATCGATTGATCACGTTGTATATAAGTAATTGTTTTATCTTACTGCATATATTCTTTATCTTGTAAAAGTTTTTTCTGCATGTTAGCTGGCGCCATCTCCACTGTGGCCTTCCGCATCTGAAACTGTCTCCTCCACCCTGTGACTTGTACGTCACAGGGTGGAGGAGACAGACGGTGTCCTATCATCTCGATTGGCCGCGCTCACAGCAACACATGGTAATACCATGTGACTTGTACGTCACAGGGTTGGAGGAGAGACAGACCGCGTCCTATCATCTCGATTGGCCGCGCACACAGCAATTCAGCAAGAGGCGGAAATGGGCGGGTGTATTATTGAGCAGAGATTTTTTTGGGGTTGGACATTTCGATAGAACAGCGCTGGTACCATTCTGAGGAAGCATCGCGGGATGTCGGGGCTGACGTCTAAAACAGGAAATGACGCAGCCCGACAGACACTGAATTTTTCCGGCTGGGTCTCGGCTTGCCGGAATGAAAGAGGATACGGCGCATGCGCGTTAGACGTCACGATTCGGCTAAATATCGATAACTTGGACAGGAGGCAGGTAGAGTAAAAATTAACAATGGCAATTAATTTTAATTAACTAAATACAAAATTAAATGCAAAGTCAGAATTTTGGGTATACAACCACTTTAAGTAGTGGTGCTGTGAGATCCAAATTTAATATCTTGTATGACTTCCATGAGCTTGAAGGACAGCATCCATGCGGTTTGGCAAGGATTCATACAATTTATTGATGAAGTCATCAGGAATAGCAAAGAAAACAGTCTTGCATGCCTCCCAGAGTTCATCAATATTCTTTGGTTTCGTCTTCCATGCTTCCTCTTTCATCCTACACCACATATGCTCAATGATGTTCATGTCTGGTGACTGGCCAATCCTGCAGCATCTTGATCTTCTTCGCCTTAAGGAACTTGATGTGGAGATGGAAGTATGAGATGGAGCACCATCCTGCTGCAAAATTTGGCCTTTTTTATGGTTGGGAATATAAGAGGTAGCTAAGATTTCTTGGTATTTTAGACTATTGATGTTGCCTTCCACCCTGCAGATCCCTCACACACCCCCATACTGGATGTAACCCCAGACCATGATTTTGCCTCCACCAAACTTCACTGTTTTCTGGGTAAATCTCGGCTCCATGCGGGTTCCAGTAGGTCTCCTGCAATATTTTATAAAGACATCCCCTGGACTAAGCCTGTATTGTTGGTGTCCACAGAATTGTGCTTGTAATTGAAAGCCTCTGTACTAGAAAGGTAAACCTGTATATTCTCAGCAGCCCTGCTGGGGATAAGCACTACATTTTTAATGTAAGTAAAAAGAAAAGGTACAGCGCAAAAACTAGTAATAATTGATAATAGAAACCTATGGATCCAACATAGGTGTGTATATAGAAAACAGAAGTATAATAAAAAAAATATGTGTAAAAAAGTGACATGAAGGCACAGAAAAACAAAATTCATACTATATAGTAAACACATGTAATTGGTAAAGTCCAAAAGTAATTAATGAAATGGTGAAAAGATCCTAAAGAATAAGGGATCCAATGTGGTGACTCGCTGATATATTATTCAAAATGTGACATCAGAAAAGATCCATGCGATCTGTCCACCAGAAAAACACCCAAGTGATGAAGTGTTGTAGTCTGCTTACCAAAGCTAGTGACCACTGAAGCGGTCAATGTGGGCACAGGATGTTTTTAAAGTCTCCCACCAAGACTGAGGGGTATCCGGTTCCTAAATTCTGGATGTTGCCTTCATATGTGTCTCAGAAGAGAGAAAAAATAAATCCCCATAGTGTGATACTGCTACAAACAGCGACGTTTATTAAAAAATATTGCACTTACAATTAGGCTGTCAATGTGCGCATTGAAACAAAGCATCCGCCTGTGTGCACGACTAAACTCGGCGTCTTCTCCTTGTATCCTCCCGCTGTCCTTGCTTGCTGTGTGGGATGTGATGGCGTCGGGACGCAAGCCACACCTACGCGTTTCGTCACAAGATGACGTCGTCGGGGATTGGCCGCTGTGTTCCCGACGTCACGTCTGCTCTTAAATGCCACCAATCCGCCATTTTGGAAGTGGGAAAGAGGCGGCGAGGATGGGGCTGCCCTTATCTGAGGTAATTTCCCCCTTGATGGGAATGGAAAAAACCGACAAAAGGGCGAAAGGGCTTTGTTACACTTGGTGAACCTTGTCAGAAGCAAATGAATATTTAAAAGGAAAAAGGGGGATAAGCAACGGAGCGCAATACTGCCATCATGTGGCCAGATAGGGGAAAACATTAAAATAAAATAAAATAAAAGCTATGCAGTATATATTAGACTCACAGTCAAGCTTACAGCACAGGGAGAACGGGAAGAGACGCCAAGATGTACAATTAAATTAAGTACATAAAAAATATAAATACTTTAATATTTATTATTAAAGAGAATACAATAACTATTTAATAAATCCTCAAGTTTCGGAAAATAAAGTCTTAAAAATGTTTTTTGAACCTTATTATAAAAAAGAAAAATTTATAAATGGTGAATTGGACTCATAGTCCTAGGAGTTATTTATGAAGCTGTTAACATCCCAATCTACATTGAGACCATGTGCAATATAACATTTCATGTTAAAAATCCACTGGGTCTCACTCCTGGAGATAGCGCAAACTTTATTGACACCTCGCCAATGGGGTTGTAACTTAACAATAGGGATAAACAAGGTCCCCTCCAAGGTCTTATTGTGGCACTGAGCATAGTGCTTAGATAGGTTATGTTTGGAAAAGCCCCACCTAATGTTACCGACGTCTTCCTCAAGTCGCACATGTACTTCTCTCTTGGTTCGTCCAATGTACTGTTTCGAGCAGGGGCACTGAATGAGGTAAATGACATGGTCACTTAAACATGTAATGAAAACATCAATGGGGTATGATTTCAATGTCTGTGTTGATTGAAATGACTCTATTTTACGCCCCTGAAACTGATTTACTTTACAAATGTTACACTTCCTGCAGGGGAAAAACCCTTTCATAGTTTGAAAGAAGGATAACGTATTGGGGGGATTGATCACATTAGGTGCCAACTTATGGCGCAAAGATGGTGCTCCCCTAAATAGAACTACGGGTTTATCAGGAGTAACCGGACCAAGTACTCTGTCGTTCTTTAAGATGTTCCAATATTTATTGAAAACATTTTTAACTGAAAAGTATTGGTTGGAAAAACCAGTTATCATTGAGCAACCAAAACGATTCTCGCGAGTATGACTTGGTCGTCCCTGATTAGTGAGTAAAGTCTTTCTGTCCATATTACCAACATCTCAAATGGTATCATCTATGTTAGATTCTTTATACCCCTTTTCCAGGAATCTGGATTTAAGGACCAGGGCCTGCTTGTTATAGTCATTAGCATTGGTACAATTACGCCGGACCCTTTGGAATTGGACCTTTAGGAACGGCACTAAGCCACGTTGGATGATGGCAGCTGGTAAGGGGGATGAAACCATTTCTGTCAGTCTCTTTGAAAAATGTGCTAGTGGAGAAACTTCCATCTTTAACACAGATGTTAAGGTCGAGAAAATGGATTTCTGTACTACTAGCCTCGGATTTAAGATATATACCCCTGTTATTGCTGTTAAGCAGAGAGATGAAAGACTCTAAAGATGGGAGATCTCCTTCCCACAGAATCAAAACATCATCTATATATCTTTTCCATAAGCGTAGTTCTTTTGGGGGGTTGTGATCTATAACCTCCCTTTCCCAGTAGGCCATGAACAAATTTGCCAGGCTTGGGGCAAATTTAGCCCCCATGGCCACACCACACTTTTGTAAATAAAAATTACCGTCAAACCAAAAATAATTGTGTTTCGTAGCAAAAATAATAAGATTGATGATAAAATCCTTCTGTAGGATCCCCAGAGAAGAGTCACTTCGAAGGTAAAAGCGCACAGCTTCCAAACCCTGTTCATGTGAAATGATTGTGTAGAGTGAGTTGACATCGGCCGTGGCCATGATGCAACCCTCCCTCCAATTAATTTCAGCCAGGATATTGAGAACCTGTGTAGTGTCCCTAAGGTAAGAAGGAGTTAAAATTACCAAAGGCTGAAGAAATTCATCAATATATTTCCCAATTCTTGATGTAATAGAATCTATGGCACTGATAATAGGGCGACCAGGGGGATTTACCAGACTTTTATGTATTTTAGGCAAATAATACATAATCGGGATCCTAGGGGCAGATGGAATGAGAAAAGCCCTCTCTTTTTTATTCAATAAACCCAAAGCTGATCCTCCATCCAGTAATTCTAGTAAAGCTTTCTTATATTTGTTTGTAGGATTGCATGCTAGACGACTGTAGGTAGCCTCATCAGCCAATAGCCTCCTCATCTCCATTAGGTAGTCTTCTTTGTTAAGAATGACGACCCCTCCCCCCTTGTCCGTAGGGCGGATAACTATGTCGTTACGATCACAAATAGATTTAAGATTATTTTGAAAATCCCGACTGTTCCTAAACCTTGGGGTCTTTAGGGTTACAATGTCTTTCAAGACCATTTCTTTGAAGACTTGTATAGAAGGGGCCATAATCCCTGAGGGATTGAATGTAGAGGCATTGGCAAGTTTAGTATGTTTCACCTGAATGGAATTATTTGTAATTCGTGCCAATGGTGATGTGGGGCAAGATATCTCTGGTATATTGTCTAGTACCACACAGGGTTCAGGTAGGGAAGTGGGACATGGGGCTTCAGGTGCGTTTTGAGAAGCCACATAAGGGATAGTCTGATTAGAGTTCCCAATCGGATTAAGGAGAAAATGTCTTTTAATACTCATCTTCCTTATAAATTTGTGGGCGTCTATGAAAGTTTCAAACTTGTTAAACTTATGTGGGGGTGCAAATTTAAGACCCTGGTTCAGCACAAATTGTTCACCTTTTGAAAGTTGTATAGTACTTAAATTAAACACTCCACTAATATTTATTGTTTCTTTCTTCCTGGCCTGAACCCTCCTACTCCATCTGGAGCCCCTCCTTCCCTTTGACCCCTTTTGGGTCGAATGCTGGCTAATGGAAAAAAACGAGGCTGTTCTCCTCTATTTAAATTCTGTGGGGATTTTGGCTGATCTTGGTCAAAACAACTAGCTTGTTCCCTAGATAATTCAGGGAGCCAAGATGCACCTGCCTCCATCCCAGAATTGTCATCCTGATATTGAGACAGGATATGAAATTTATTCTGGATGGGGACCAGATTAGATTTTTGGGTATGGTGGTCATGAAGGGCACCCCCTTGATGACTGTGTCCCTGATCAATCCCACGGGGGGGGCAAAAGATCCAACTGATCATCATAACCCCGATAAATTTGGTCCTGATGGGAATCTTTCCACATTGGAGGCCTCCCCCTAGGAGAATCCCTCCATAGCTGGGGTCTGGTATCCCGTGCGCGATTATCTTTATAACCCTCTGGGCGACCTCGAGATTCCCCAGTTGTATCATATTGAGTTCTTTTGGGTTTGTTCTTATTTTTAGGTTTAACTCCTCTGTAACCTGAATGAAAATTATTATTCATGGACGTTTGTCCCCATCTAGGGGGCCCCCCATTGGTCATCTCAGGGGCGACTAAAGGAATACCTCCTTCAAAGTGTGCGGGATGAGGTAGAGAGGGAGGGGCAGTTTCAGAAGTCACTTCGGTGTTATCCCCCCATCCTCATTGGCTTGCCATCTGAAAACCAAATGGTTAGAGTAATCCGTGAGATCACGATTATATTTATTTTTTTTCTTTAATTTTTGGTCAAGGTCTTCTTTCTCTAAAAAGGTTTTCAGTTGCCCTGATCTTTGTTTATACATTTCTTGTTTCATGTGAGGAGCCAATTTATCCTTCAAAGTACAAATCTCATCATTTAGTGATTTGAGTTTATTGTATTTTTTGGCTAATAAAAATTGTAAAAATTGGATGCCAGTTTCATTAAAATAGGTGAACCAACCTACTAGGTCAGTTTCCCCTCGTTGGGGACTAACCTCCCACCTAAGACTATGTGGAACCATTTTTTCCTTCACATATTGGTCTAGGTATGCTATGTCCCACCTGGTGTGTAATTCGGAAACCAGGAGGTTCTTGAGCCGGATAAAGATACCCCCTATCTCATCCAACTGTTCCGCATTACCATCAAAAACCCCCTCCATATTGATGCTATGTAAGTGGGAGACTTTAAAAACATCCTATGCCCACATTGACCGCTTCAGTGGTCACTAGCTTTGGTAAGCAGACTACAACACTTCATCACTTGGGTGTTTTTCTGGTGGACAGATCGCATGGATCTTTTCTGATGTCACATTTTGAATAATATATCAGCAAGTCACCACATTGGATCCCTTATTCTTTAGGATCATTTCACCATTTCATTAATTACTTTTGGACTTTACCAATCACATTTGTTTACTATATAGTATGAATTTTATTTTTCTGTGCCTTCAAGTCACTTTTTCACATTCATATTTATTTTATTATACTTGTGTTTTCTATATACACACCTATGTTGGATCCAAAGGTTTCTATTATCAATTATTACTAGTTTTTGCGCTGTACCTTTTCTTTTTACTTGTCTTTTAAATTTGTATCTACAATTTTTTTGGTACTTGGCAGCACTTACACCATATATTTATTTCTGCGCAGGGTTTTTTTCCATAAGAAATTTATTTTCTTTGAAAAAGTTTTTTACATTTTTAATGTAGCTGAGGCATTTTTTTCCTGCCACCAATACCAGTGAACTTTCTATTATGTCACTTTAGGCCTCAATGAGCCCAATATTTAGTGCCACAACGATCTGACCAGAAGTGGGAACGGGTACCTGTCAAAACTGTGAAACTGTCAAAAACCTGTCTTTTTTTTGTACTCTTTAGATAGATTTCCCAATAGGGACACAAAAAAAAAAAAAACTGACGACAAACTGAGATCATATTGGTAAGTTAATTGGCTAGTCAATAATTTATCCAGGAGTGTACAGTATGTGTCTATATAAAAGTGGTAGGAACATCAGGCAAAAACAAAACAAAAGTATGTGTCCCTTTTTACAATACACTGACAGTGAATGCAGGAGCTGAGATTAAAGGCCCTCCATTACCTGACCATGCAGCCTTATGTATCTTCTAAGCAGAGAGAATACTGTCACTGTGACCTATCATAACTAAAAAAAAGTAGGTCACCGGTGTTATGAACGCCACCCGTTATAATCATAAGCCATAAATGTGTTAAGTATTGACATCTCCATTACTACGTCTTACGACTGAGTACAGTGTGTACAGTGCAGTCCCTCTCTGTGCTGGTGTACATTTCTCCAAAAGTACATCAATTACGTTTGTTTTATGATTTTGGAACAGCTAATGGCTAATCTAAATGAAAGAAAACAGTATTTTCAGAGAGAACTCATGCCACGTTAGCCTACTGAAATGTAAGATTTAAAAAGAATTGCGTGTATCCTTATTTCACAATCATTTTTTATTTAGATTTTTTTATGTATAGATTTGTAGGTGTGCCCTCTAGACCAGTGTTTCCCAACTCCAGTCCTCAAGGCACACCAACAGGTCATGTTTTCAGGATTTCCCTCAATTGAAACAGCCGTGGTAATTACTAAGGCAGTGAAACTGATCGAATCACCTGTGCAAAATAATGGAAATCCTGAAAACATGACCTGTTGGTGTGCTTCGAGGACTGGAGTTGGGAAACACTGCTCTAGACAGCTGTAATGCAGTTTGTACTGAAATCCCATAGGCCATTCTCTTGGTGAACACCTCTAACATTTGTGAACACATAACAAAGAATCTCTAACATTTGCCAAATATGTTTATGTAGCGCCTGGTTACTTTTTAGAACCGGTGCTAGTGTACATTTAGAGGCGGTGAGAGAGTTAAATGACTGACCAGGTTAATCTGTTTAAATTTTGGAGCCTCTGTCCCAGCTTTGGCTGTGCTGTGGGTTCATGCTGTTTTTTCTGGGGTTCTGGTCACACCCCAGGCCAACAGGTGGCAGCAGCCGAGTCAAGGGTTCGGATGCTTCTTCCCGGAAGCCTATCAGGAGGAGTTTTCCTCGTTGTGCATTCTGGGGGGGGGGGGCTATTTATGGGGCAGACACCATTTTCTTAAGTCTTCTTCTCTTATGGCACCCACCTTCAGGGTAGCCATTCCACGGCACCCCGGCAAATGGCCTCCTGGGCCGGGATGTGTGTGCTACACAGCGATCTTGGTTCCGGGACCACGTTGGCCCAGAGCATCTGATATTCCGCTGGGGCTCAGTGAATGACTGGGCCCCCAATCTGTTGAGGTCCTGAGCTGTCCGTCCTGTTGGAGGAAACTGTCCAATGGAGAGTCTGCCTAAGGAGTGCCAAGAGATGCTGGTGTTCCAATAGGGGCCTGACCATCCATGGAGGACCAGGAAAACCGGGTACTGAGAGGCGGGACATTGGTCACCCATCAGTCGGTAACCTAACCAAAACTACCTGAAGGAGATCCGGGTGTTGAATCTAATAGAGAGGATTCTGGACCACTTTGTTTCTTCAACCATTGGGAGGGTCTGTGGCAGAGACTTAGCCCCAAATTCCGAGTGACATTCTGGCTGGCAGGCTTGTGAGAGAGACCTGTCTAGGTGCGCTAAACCCATTCCGGCTGGAGTGGCGAAGTAAGCAGGATTGTTTCCCATCTACATACACCTGAATCTGTTGTTCACCATGTCTGCTATCTATTAACTCTTCACCTTTCTGCTGTTTAACTGTTTTTACCCAGCTGGAAAATAAAAGCACAGAAGAACATTCCATTTACTACAACTCTCATCAAGTACCCTAGACGATGGGGAAGCAGAGGTAAAGTGCCACCCGAAACAAACCAGCAGCTCCTTCGGGGGTAGTGCTACATTTATTTCTTATATTTATTGGCTCTAACCAGTGGCCATAATGCAATATTTTCCTGAAATACTTCAAATCGGTGAATTACTTTAAAGTAGAACTATAGGAAAAATGTTTTTTTCATTTTGAATAGAGTAAGGGAGGTATATAACCCCTGTCTGATTTTTTTTCGCCATCTGTGTCCCATTGGGGAGATTTCACTTCACTTCCTCTCCCATGGCAAAACAGGAAGTGAGGGGAAATCCCTGCAAATTAAAGGAATTCTTTGGGGACTCCCAGGTCACCAGAACTAGTGTTCCAATTGGAAGATTTCTCCTCTATTACTTTTCTGGGGACAATCCAAAATGTTGAATTATTTTTCATTTTCAAAGGTTAATGGTAAACAGGATAAATGGGTGAATCTCCTTACTGGGGGCACAGACAGCAATAAAAGCTGACAAGCATTCTAATCTTTCTCTACTCTATCCAAAACTAAAAAAAAAATGTTGCCTATAGTTATACTTTAAGGTACACACACTGGAAATATGTCTTCTCAGAAAGTCACTATTATGAAATATTTTAAAATATACATCCTATTGACATACACTGAGTGGAATTCAATGAAGCATTTTGCAACTTTTCTGGTGGTGTGGCCCTGTGTTTTTGCTTTTTTTTTCTGTTTCGGAGGGTTTTTCAGATGCTTCCATTAAACTGCTGACTGTCTAGGTCACTGATACATGTGCACTACATAGTGGGATGTAAGGAGGGGGGGGGGGCAGTGCATCAACTTTATCTCAAAGTTAAGGCTTGCAGGAGAAGGGTTTTCATGGCACTAACAGCCTCTTGTTAAAAATAAAATGCATCTGGAGTTAACCAGTTGTGTCAGTTGCCATAGTGATAGACTAATGTTCATTTATACTTCACTATTACGTTCTTTAAGTACATAAAGCACGTCAATCGCTGTGTTATATAAAATGTACAAAAATAAAATAAGAAATAGAAAGAGAATTTGTTTTATGCACACAGTGGGTGTTGAAGACTAAGATGCCTCATTTAACACAAAGGAAATTTTGGAATCATCTGTCAAAAACTGGAACACCTTGGGGGTATGCTTCATAGAACACTCTTTTTATCTTCCCATTTCTTCTCCAGAAAAATGCCCTGGCAATACAGTGTAATGATATCTTGTGACTTTGACTCCGGTTTTTGAAATCCCGGTTATGTTCCAGATGTACAAGCTATTGGCATGCAACTATTTTATAGTAGTGCCCCTTGATGAAGCAATATCTCGCAAAACTAGTAGGGCGGAATGTGCGGTAGATCGGCATCACCCCCCTTGACTGCTTGGTTTTCCTGTTTGGACGGGTTCGTCTGTATGTGTCCGGCCGGGATATCAGACTCTAAAGGCTCTCTAATCACTGCAAAATTGTGAGTGTTTAGCATGCATAATTTTATATAATAAAGTTTTAAAGGTTTTTTTACTCGATCGAGGCCCCCTTCTTCTTCTTCTTTTTTTCATATCTGTGACATATGAGTGCCAAAGATTTGGATTAAAGGAACAAAGTGATGATTTCTAGCAGACTGTGTGCATCCAGCTTGAGGCTTTGCAATACCTTATACTTTCATGCTCTGGGGTCTCCTATAATCAAGGGAACACCGGGATCTGGTAAGCGGACATACATGCTTTGTTGGTGGAGGATCTTCTGTTATCTGGTTGCCACTTGTCACTGGTGATTCATCTGTATATACACCTTGAAGATTCAACTCTTTTTTGGTGAAACTCTTTTTTGTCACACATGTGATCCAAACTTCCAATCACTTATAAGGACTCTTGTCAAAGAATTCGCTCACTAATTTTCTGCAAAGACATTTTAGTTTATGATGATTGTTCAATGGGAGGCGAGGCACGACGCGCTCTGTGTTTGTCATCACTTGGATTCAACAACTCTTTGAAAACACACCTTGTCCAAACAACGCCGTGAACCATCATATGCTCTGTCTGTTCCAAGGTCTGTCTGGGAAGACTTTAATTTCCAGGCTCATCACGGTGTTATACGGTCTATCTTTGTGTGGCCAACCTTATTCACTGGGTGTCGTTTGGTGGAAGAAGATATTTGTTTAATTTCAAAGAATTCTATTGGATACTTTTGAATCTCATTCCCTATAATCACACTATTCTCACCTTATTCATAAGTTATTTTATATTTAATTATTATTACTTTTCATTATTATTTATGTAATTTTTTAGCGCTGCAAGTTTTTTGTATTTTCGTGGACTTTGGTTTAAGTAATTTTAGCTGGTATATTCAATATATTTTCAACAATTTTTCACTTTTATGAGTGTTTTTCTCCCCTAGGGGGGATTTTTTATGTTTTCTGTTTTAATTGATCACCATAATTCACCATTGTTTTCTATTTGTTTACACAAATGTTTAGCGCTAACTTTTTTTCTTTTCAATTTATTCCTTCCCCTGTATTTTTGATAACATGGAGAAGACAGATCAAAGGCAAGGTGCAAAGACATTTTTCTATAAAAACTTTAACCTTACATGATACATTCTTAAAAGACCTGGTTGGCAGTGAAAGGACATTCAAGATTTAGCCTGGAAAGACAAACATACAGAGAGACATAACAGAACTTCTAGGGCTAGTGTACATTGTCAGACAGTGTGCCCAAGCAATGCCACCTAAGACTCAAACCCATCTTTCTGCAGATATGACTGGCCTTTACCCATTCATCTACCAGCTCAATCCAGGAGGCCTCATACATCCACCCGTGGGTGTCCAGTCCTCTCTGTTTCTTTTGGTGGGGCAGAACCAGAGAGATACTTTCTGACTTTCTGCAGTACGAGAATTTTCGTGACTTTAGTAAACTCATCAGATTCAATGTGAGATTAGCATACAAAAAAAAAAACGGACGGTCATTCGTCCAAAATAGGATCGTGTGTACGGGGCATTACACAGCCTCATTACATTGTACCCATCTACAATTGTCCATCACTCTCAATTAGAACTTACTATACAGATCCTTTATTAGTGCCATTGGAAACAATTGAGACCCCCTCTTCTGCATCCTCAGTGACATTTACAGACTACATTGAACATGGAGCTAAGCAACATCTTAATCAACAGGGTTTTTATTCATATAACATTTATCAAAACTTTGATAGACAGATCACCCATCCAATCCTGGGATGGGTGATGATCTGTCAAAGTTTCCCGGACAAGAGGGGAGGGGCTGTATAAGACGCGCACTGCGGGGAACACAGCTATTGAATTGAAAGCTGTAATGTTCCCCACAGTTTGAATGCAACGGCTCTGCACGGCTCTGCTCTCCTCTCCTTGCTCGCCCCCCCTCCCCGCTACCAAGCAGCCCACACTCGCCAGCCCTCAAAATGTACTCGCAAAATGCGAGCAGGCGAGTTAAATTTTGAGGGCTGCAGTATGACACTGCCACTGTGAGCCTCTCCATGGGAGCTACTGGTTGATCCAAGATTTTTGGATATCTCCCATTGTTTCCCTCATTAATTATACAACTTCTCACAGTTTGGATTATATTGTGCTTATTGTGAACTTGCACCATCAACATCTAAAGGAATACAAGAAATTTTAGGGTCTGTTTGCACTGGACAATTTTTGTTGTTTACACTTGTGATCTGTAACTGGCCTGTACCATGTGATTAGCTGCAGCCAATCACAGTGATGATCGTCTATTCCTATAGTTAGCTAGTCTAATAAAACTCTGATAATGTTACTGTTGGTAGCACAATAATATAAGGTTAGCTATGAAAACAATCACACTGCTTAATACAACAACATCTTATTTATTTCCCAAGAAAATAGGAAGCTATCATGAAAAATACTATATAGAATTATACAGAGTATAGGACAAAAGAACATCAAAGATACTTATCACAATGCTGTCCTCGAGGTATTGTTTCCTCAGCTGGGCTTAGGATGGAAAAAGACCCATGAGGCTCAGGCAAGAGCCAGGAACGAAAAGGGACGAATTCCCTTCTGTGTACACTTTTTACACATTCGTTCTGTCCCGCTCGTTGTGTGTTATTCGGGTACATCTTTTCCACATGGATGTAGAGGGCCTATTGAATGGGCACCAGTGTTAATCACGTAAAAAAAATTCAATTTCGTTTTAGTCATATGCCTTATACCCACGACCGATTTTCACAACGAGAAAACTGCCATTTTTTTATATTGGTCGTGAAAACCGGTCATGTGTTATGTATGCTCCCTAGCAGTTTTCTCAACGAAAAAACTGCCTGCAAAATTTTTTAACCCAGCTCTCTTATTTCTCGTTGTGTTTCCCGTCATTTTTTTCTTGTCGGGAAAAACGGTCGTGTGTATGCTTTTCCGAGGGGAAAAAAACGTGCATGCCCAGAATCAAGTATGCAGCCCAAAAGCAGCTGAAAGGGTGGCGCCATTCGAAAGGAGGTTCCCCTCTATAGTCCCGTTGTACGTGTTGTTCATCACTGCAATTTGGTTGGACGTTTTTTTACATGAACGTGTGTATGCTAGTCAGGCTGGAGAGGAATCATGTCGGGAAAAACGTTGTTTCTCTTCCTGACGAGAAAAATGGACTTTTGACTAAATGCCATTTTAGTTTAAAGCGGAGTTCCACCCTTAAAACCACTTGGTTTCATCCCATCGCGTCAGCGCCAGTATGCTGTTTTTTTTTTTTTTTTAATGCATGTACTTACTTTATAATAAATCATTTAATTCCGTGCGCACCGCAGTATGTCGCCGCTATAAGGCGTTACGCCTTCTGGAAACAGCCGATTAGCGTTCGGCTCTTCTCCGCGCCTGCACACAGACCCAGGAGCTGACTGCGCAGGCGCCGTAAATAGCCGGTCCTAGTTCGGGTTTTTTCGGAGGGCGTGACGCGGCTATATACGGCGCCTTCGCAGTCAGCTCCTGGGTCTGTGCGCAGGCGCCGAGAAGAGCCGAACGCTAATCGGCTGTTTCCGGAAGGCGTGACGCCTTATAGCGGCGACATACCGCGGTGCGCACGGAATTAAATGATTTATTATAAAGTAAGTACATGCATTAAAAAAAAAAAAAAACAGCATACTGGCGCTGACGCCAGTATGCTGGATGGGATGAAACCAAGTGGTTTTAAGGGTGGAACTTCGCTTTAAGTAATATTTTAGTCATTTGAATCATTTATTTTTAGTTGCATTTTAGTTGACTAATTTTTCCAGTACATTTCAGTCAACTAAAATCTCCTACATTTTAGTCGACTAAAATTATTTTAGTCAACTATAATTGAATTGGTTTAGTTAAATTGTAAAGCATTAGTTAAGCATTTATAATTTTCAAATGCATTGTACACTATAAATAATGTTATTATTTATGGTATTAGAGTTTGAACATGCACTAAAGACACAGATTTAACCATTAGGATATACAGTTGTGCTCATAAGTTTACACACCCTCGCAGAATTTATGATTTCTTGGCCATTATTCAGTGAATATGAATGTTAACACAAAAACGTTTCTTTCATTCGTGGTTAGTGTTTGCTGAAGCCATTTATTATCAATCAACTGTGTTTACTCTTTTTAAATCATAATCACAACAGAAACTACCCAAATGACCCATATCAAAGTTTACATACCCTGGTGATTTTGGCCAGATGACATGCACACAAGATGACACAAAGGGGTTTTAATGGCTATTTAAGGTCACCATCCTCATCTGTGATCTGTTTTCTTGTAATTAGTGTGTGTGTGTGTATAAAAGGTCAATGAGTTTCTGAACTCTTGACAGACCCTTGCATCTTTCATCCAGTGCTGCACCGACGTTTCTGGATTCTGAGTCATGGGGAAAGCGGGAAAGGGTAGTTGAACTGTATAAAAAAAACAGGAAAGGGATATAAAAAAGATATCCAAGGAATTGAGAATGCCAATCAGCAGTATTCAAACTCTAATTAAGGTGGAAAATGAGGGATTCTGTTGAAACCAAACCACGGCCACGTAGACCAACTAAAGTTTCAGCCACAACTGCCAGGAAAATAGTTTGGGATGCAAAGAAAAACCCACAAATAACTTAAGGGGAAGTACAGGACTCTGAAAAACATATGGTGTGGCTGTTTCAAGCTGCACAATAAGGAGGCACATGGGCTACATCACAGGTGTCAAACACAAGGCCTGTGTGCCGAATCCGGCCCTCCAGGCCATTTCATGTGGCCCTCGCACCTCTCCTGCCCTCCTCTGGTCCTACTCCAGTCCCCTACTTTCTGCTTTCAAGCAATGCATCCAGCTTCTTCCCAGCAGCAGCATAAGGAAAGAGGGGTGCACTGTGATGTAAGGGAGAGTAGGGGACTCAATTTCTGTAAAGGGGAGGGGATGCGTTGGACATATAATCTTCCTATATGGGCAATCATAATGCTGATGCGGCCCACGATGAAATTGAGTTTGACAGCCCTGGGCTACATAGACTATTCGTCAAAAGAAAGCCATTAGTACGCAAATGTCAAACAGCACAGAGACAAGCCTCAAAACTTCTGGCACAAATTCATTTGGAGTGATAAGACCAAAATTTTGCTTTTTGGCCACAACCATAAACGCTTCATTTGGAGAGGAATCAACAAGCCCTATGATGAAAGGAACACGGAGGTGGATCGGATGTTTTGGGGATGTGTGAGCTACAAAGGCACAGGAAATCTAGTCGAGATTGATGGAAAGATAATTGCGGTATGTTATCAAAATATACTGGAGGAACATTTGCATTCATCAGCCAGGAAGCTGCACATGGGACGTACTTGGACATTCTAACATGACAATGATCCAAAACACAAGGCCAAGTCGACCTGTCATTGGCTACAGCACACTAAAGTGAAGGTTCTGGAGTAGCCCTCTCAGTCTCCTGACCTTACTATCATTGAGACACTCTGGGGAGATCTCAAACATGCAGTTCATGCAAGACAGCCCATGAATTTATAGGAACTGGAGGCTTTTTGCCAAGATGAATAGGCAGCTTTACCATCTGAGAAGATAAAGAGCCTCATCCACAAATACCACAAAAGACTTCAAGCTGTCATTGATGTTAAAGAGGGCAATACACGTAGGGTTGCCACCTTTTCTTCAAGCCAAACCCGAACACTTTGGGTACCCAAAGGAGAGTAGTAATGCAGTGTGCACAGCATGCGGCAGCAAAATGAGTGTGTGGTCAAATTGCTTTTTTTAACATCATTGCCCTGCTCCTCAGTGATGCCGAACCTGCTCCCAGACAGCCGCCCGCAGCTACCGGATGGCAACAGATTTGTGTGTGACTATCTTGGTTACTTAGAGAGCCACAGCCCAGTCTGAATAATGTTTTCCAGCTCTTTACCGTCATCCTTTGGTCAACTTCTGCTATTGTTGGTTGATTTTAACAGGGTTCTGAGCATGCGTGTTTGTACTTTGGACTAAAGTCTCATGGACTTCTGTACACACGATAGGATTTTGCATCGTAGGACTTTTGTTGCCGAAAAGTTTGTCCGTTTGCAGATCGAACATTTGTTGGATGAAAACCGAAAAAGTTTGTCCGATGGAGCGTACACACAGTCGGAATTTTCTGCTCATTTTGAAGTTTGTTGTCAAAAAGTCAGATCATGTGTATGGGTCCTACGTTGTATTTTAGTCATCTGAATTGTTTTAGATTTGTTGTGTTTTATTTGACTAAAATAGTGTTCATTGACAAAATTAACATTGATGGGCAACAAATCACAATGAGCATCAACATGGCTAAAAAAAATCATGCTTATACGTGGAAAAGCATGCACATAAATGTAAATGTGTCTATTTTTTCTTTTGACCTTAGCCTGTGTGCAGATCAAAAACAATGAAAACTAGATTTAACTAAAATAAAAGTGTATTCTATTTCCCTTTAATTAAATTGGATCAACCAAGTTGTTATTCTGGAGGCTGCAAGCATAAGGGAGAGTCAGGCGGCGTACACACGACCGAGGTTCTCGCTGGAAACCAGCGAGAACCTCGCTGGAAGCTGCATTCCAGCGAGGACCTCGGCCGTGTGTACGCTCTCGGCGAGCTTCCCGTCGGGAAGCCCGTCGAGCAGAAATAGAGAGCACGCTCTCTATTTGCTCGACGGCCCGCCTGGAAGAATGGCTGGTTCCCATTCCCGACAGGCGGGTCGCCGATTTCGACGGCCGGCAGGGAACCTCGACGGGCGGAACGATGTGTTCTGCCCGTCGAGGTTCTCTGACGTGTGTACACGGCCTCAGGGAAAGAACATTTTCACAGGTCTGGAATTAGATTTAAGTGCAAATTGCTGACGTAGGCTTTTATTTCATAGTGAACTGATCGTCACACAATGTTTTACTCCTGAGTATCGAGAATGAAGCTCAATGAATGGAAGACACAGTCTTCTGTTCTGTTCTGTGTTTCTGCCTGTGTCTGTTGCTATGGAATTATATCTTACAAATGTATCTGTGCGGTGTTGTCGTACAAAGATTTACACTGAAGAGGGAACATTTTTGCAGTTACACTCAAGTATTTATTTATAATGACTACAATTGCAATAATTGCAGCAGTATATGAAAAGCATCAAAAAGTCCAGTATCATGTACCTGCACCAGTGGTCTCCAAACTGTGGTCAGGGTCCAGATGCAGCCCTTTGCTTGCTTTTATCAGGCCCTTGGGGCATTATTCCCTCCACTGTCAGCAACAATAGGGCAATATTACCTGCCACTGACACCAACAATGGGGCACTATTGCCACTGACATCAATGATTGGGCACTATTCCTCCAACTGACACTAAAGATAGGGCACTTTTTTCCTCCCACTGACACCAATGATGGGGCACTATTACTCCCCTAATACATAATAGGGGATGCTGTTTACACCCACTAACACAAGGACATTTTCTACTCACAGCCTGGCCCCACGAAATTTTAAAGGACAGAAAATTGGCCCTTTTGCCTCGTACACACGTACGGGTTTCCCAGCATGATTTTTTACCGCCGTGAAACCCGAGGGAAAAGCTGAGAACCTGCTCGGAGATTTTTCCCACTACACACAGACAGTTTTCCTAGCAGGAAAACTGCCATAAGAGCTTTGGCCGGCAAACCCGGCCATGTGTATGCTCCGCCGCAGGAAAACTGCCAGGAAAATGACCGTCGGGAATCACGGCAGGAAAAAAGAGAACATGTTGGGAACGTGTCGGGAAAACTGCCATGGAACATACAAATGGACAGTTTTCCTGGCCAAAAGCTGTCATGGCAGTTTTCCCGACAGAAAAATTGGTCGTGTGTAGGAGGCAAAATTTTTGAAGGTTTGGAGACCCCTGACCTACATTGTTATGAAGGTGTCAGCAGTCAAAGACTGGCAAGACTGGCATGTCCCAGCATGGCTAATAACTTACAATAGACTATGTTTATTCATTGCTGAAGAACTGCTTTGACCCCAGTCTACTATAGTGCATACACACAGCTTTCTTCTGTTCCTCTTTTTAAGGGACAGTCGGTGGCGGAATTATAGGGGTCGCTGAGTGCGCCATGGCGACCAGGCCCCTTGCCTCGAGGGCCCCCTGTATACAGTGCTTTGATAGGAGAAGCGGAGACGAGCTCCCGATCCCAAGCCGAACTGTAATCGGCACTGTGCGGGGAGCTCGTCACATTCATTACAATGTGAAAGAACAGTGTGTGCTCTTTGTTTCCCCCTACAGTGCAGTACCCGGCAGGAAGAGCTGCTAAGGTAAGACTGCTGTTTTTTATCTACTGTGTGTGTGTGTGTGTTTATATGTGTGTGTGTGTTCATGTGCATGTGCATATGTATGCGAGTGTGCATGAATGTGTGTGCATGTGAACATGTATGTATGTGAGTGTGCATGTATGTGTTAGTGGTGGTGCGTCCATAAGTGTGCAGGGCATCGCCCCCCTCCTTCCAGCCACCCCCTGGCTGTGTTTGATGGCACAGTGGCTGCATTTGACGGGCACAGTGGCTCAGTTTGACGGGCACAGTGGCTCAGTTTGATGGGCACAGTGGCTGCATTTCACGGGCACAGTGGCTGCATATGACGGCACAGTGGCTGCGTTTGACGGGCACAGTGGCTGCATTTCACGGGCACAGTGGCTGCGTATGACGGAACAGTGGCTGCGTATGACGGGCACAGTGGCTGCGTTTGATGGGCACAGTGGCTGCATTTGACGGGGGCACAGTGGCTGCATTTGACGGGGGCACAGTGGCTGCGTTTGATGGGGGCACAGTGGCTGCGTTTGACGGGCACAGTGGCTGTGTTTGATGAGCAATTTTTTTTCAAATAATTTTTCAGTTTGCTTGCGCCCCCCAAAAATGTTGAGCACCAGCCACCACTGGTTTATATGTGTGTGCTTATGTACATTTATATATATGTATATAAACAGTGTATGTGTATGTATGTGTGTTTACATGATCCCCTATATGTGTACAATCAGATCCTGTTGTTCCGCCACCGAGCTCAGAGAAAATAGCCCTGTCCGTGGGGTCCTTCATGGTTTCTTGCATCTGGGCCCTGAAGGTTCTAGTTACGCCACTGGGGACAGTCCCCAGTTTTACACCCAAATTATGTCCCTCTTGTCTGAACAATCTTACTTATTTTAAAGTCACTCTGTCACTAAAAGCACAATGGCATAAAATAGTTTCCTGTAAAGAAGATAACAATAAGGTCCCAAACTGCCCAAGCCAACAAATGGCACTGTACGTAATGAGGAAAAGTAGCCACCTGAAGTCTGTTTAAAAACCCTGTATACAGTGCTTTGATAGGAGAAGCGGAGACGAGCTCCCGATCCCAAGCCGAACTGTAATCGGCACTGTGCGGGGAGCTCGTCACATTCATTACAATGTGAAAGAACAGTGTGTGCTCTTTGTTTCCCCCTACAGTGCAGTACCCGGCAGGAAGAGCTGCTAAGGTAAGACTGCTGTTTTTTATCTACTGTGTGTGTGTGTGTGTTTATATGTGTGTGTGTGTTCATGTGCATGTGCATATGTATGCGAGTGTGCATGAATGTGTGTGCATGTGAACATGTATGTATGTGAGTGTGCATGTATGTGTTAGTGGTGGTGCGTCCATAAGTGTGCAGGGCATCGCCCCCCTCCTTCCAGCCACCCCCTGGCTGTGTTTGATGGCACAGTGGCTGCATTTGACGGGCACAGTGGCTCAGTTTGACGGGCACAGTGGCTCAGTTTGATGGGCACAGTGGCTGCATTTCACGGGCACAGTGGCTGCATATGACGGCACAGTGGCTGCGTTTGACGGGCACAGTGGCTGCATTTCACGGGCACAGTGGCTGCGTATGACGGAACAGTGGCTGCGTATGACGGGCACAGTGGCTGCGTTTGATGGGCACAGTGGCTGCATTTGACGGGGGCACAGTGGCTGCATTTGACGGGGGCACAGTGGCTGCGTTTGATGGGGGCACAGTGGCTGCGTTTGACGGGCACAGTGGCTGTGTTTGATGAGCACAGTGGCTACATTTGATGGGCACAGTGCCTGCGTTTGATGGGCACAGTGAGTCTGCAATTTTTTTTCAAATAATTTTTCAGTTTGCTTGCGCCCCCCAAAAATGTTGAGCACCAGCCACCACTGGTTTATATGTGTGTGCTTATGTACATTTATATATATGTATATAAACAGTGTATGTGTATGTATGTGTGTTTACATGATCCCCTATATGTGTACAATCAGATCCTGTTGTTCCGCCACCGAGCTCAGAGAAAATAGCCCTGTCCGTGGGGTCCTTCATGGTTTCTTGCATCTGGGCCCTGAAGGTTCTAGTTACGCCACTGGGGACAGTCCCCAGTTTTACACCCAAATTATGTCCCTCTTGTCTGAACAATCTTACTTATTTTAAAGTCACTCTGTCACTAAAAGCACAATGGCATAAAATAGTTTCCTGTAAAGAAGATAACAATAAGGTCCCAAACTGCCCAAGCCAACAAATGGCACTGTACGTAATGAGGAAAAGTAGCCACCTGAAGTCTGTTTAAAAACAAACAATAAAGGGAGTTTCTAACTTCTGGTTTGTCCTCTGTTCTCAGTGGTTCCTAACCCCACCCCATTGCAGAACACAGTGCAGAGACCAGGGACTTCAAGTAATATTGGATTCTAAGTGATTTCAATCTGCAATTTCTCTTTATTACAGTGGTGCCCAGCAGTGCTGGCAGTGGGAGAGAAAAGCATTTACTGTCTTCTTTGCAGGAAAAAAGTAAGCCTTAGTAATCAAATATAACAAGCAGTTATAATAATAAACTCCAAATTTCATTCTATATAACAAAAGACAAATACAGAATTCTTCCGTAAGAGTCCCGTCCTGTGTCACTACACTTCGCTTGATGTATGACCAGGGGCGGACTGACCATTGAGAAACTCGGGCACTGCCCGAGGGCCCCATGCCACTAGGGGGCCCCATCAGGGTTGCCAGGCTCGTTAAAACCAGGGACAGTATGTAAAAATCTGTGTTTTTTTACATCTGTCCCTGATATGTCCAAAACCTACATGCTTTTGATGTGAAAATCCAGAGATTTTAGCTGCCCCGCCTCTGTACTGCCACCTGGCTTGGTGGCCATCTGTAAGCCCGGGGGCCCCATAATCTTCTATTGCCCGGGGGGCCCATGAGTTGTCAGTCCACCCCTGTGTATGACACAGCTAAGCCCATGCCCACACTGCGAGTCCAGCATACTTCTGCCACCTAACTCCCAGTGACAGAATGGGGTCTCACTATGCACCTAGCGTGAACCTCATGTATGCACTTATCTCTTTCCACTCTCCAATACCATGGGGCCAGGTATGAGATGGTTATGGAAGTATTGGTGAAGTCTTACTGGCTCTTCAGCATGGCAGCTGTGATTCTTTAATTTTTGGGAACAAGTTACATGTAATGCCAACCAACAGCAGAGATTCGTGGAAGTTCTCCCTGAGAAAGCGTGCTTTTGTCCTGCGAAACATGTCGAAGATGAAGAATTCTATGTAAGATCCGAGCTTGATGATCAGAGCTCAGATAATATACTGGCATGATCTGTAACTGTACTTTGTTTTGAAACAATACCTGCATGTCTGACATTCATATTAAAATTTTCTATCTATAATGTTTTGTACAATAAAAATAATGTTTTTTTTACCTTTTTTGGTGTGGTACCTCAGCTTTTTTGGTGCTTTACCATTGGTCCAAGGCTCCAAGCTGTTCATTAAGCTCAGTGCTTCTGACAAGCAGTGAGGAGAGGCACTGTGAGCTCATTCTCCCAGTCTGCTGCAGAGTGTGCCAGCTTGTATTTAAACTGGCCGCTCTGTATCAGGGGCGGACTGACATCTCATGGGGCCCCCGGGCAATAGAAGATTATGGGGCCCCCGGGCTTACAGATGGCCACCAAGCCAAGTGGCAGTACAGAGGCGGGGCAGCTAAAATCTTGGGATTTTCACATCAAAAGCATGTAGGTTTTGGACATATCAGGGACAGATGTAAAAAGAACACAGATTTTTACATACTGTCCCTGGTTTTAATGAGCCTGGCAACCCTGATGGGGCCCCCTAGTGGCATGGGGCCCTCGGGCAGTGCCCGAGTTCCTCAATGGTCAGTCCTCCCCTGCTCTGTATGTAGCTTCTATGAGGCTGCACAAGAAGCCCCATATCTCCAGAACCATAGGGACGAGGAGCCCCAAATTTTGACCAGTGGTGGGGTAGGACTTCAGGTATCTGTGACTCCAGTTCGCCCTTGAAGCTCGATCTTTTTTTTATATTTGAGGTGAGCTCGCCTTATCTTCCCCTTGCACGTTGCACTGCAAAGTATAGGTTTCAGTATCGGGAGCATTTGCGTGAGTACCGATAATCATGCAAGTGCTTGGTATCGGCACGCATAACAATATCAGTGCATCCCTAGAAATAACCTAATAACATTCATTGTTTTTTAAATATACCCCTAAATTTTAAGTTGAAATTTTAGTTTTATTCTGACTTAGATTGTTGTGAAGCGATTTATCCCTTGTGAGACCTCTATGCCTGGCCTGCATAAGCAGATATAATCACTGAGGACAATCCTTATCCGATACCTTGAACTCACCAATACCGATTCTATTCACAGAAGTTGCTTTAATCCAAACATCAGAATACATCAGATGACAGGTTACAGCAGATGAACAGGTTGTAGTATTGTGCGGTCAAAAGATGATACTGCCTATAGCTTACAATGCAGAATACATGGGCTCTTGTTACATGTGGCCTGATAAGATGTCTCCATAGACAGGAAGTACAAAACTGAGAAAGAAGGGTGGAGCATTATACAGAAAAGAAAGTGTGTCATAGATCAGACAAAAGAAAATACAAACTGTGCATTACCAAAAAAGTTTATTAGATGACAGCATGTAAACTAAACATAATGTACTTGTACATAGCAAATGGTTGAGAAACAATATGTATATACTGTATATATAACAAATCTATGCCCATTGGGCGGCACAAGTTTAGTTCTGCTTTAATATGCCCACACACACACACACACACAGTGCATTTAAAAACTATTCATACCCCTTGTCATTTTCCAAATTTTGTTATTTGATAACCAAAAATGTAAATGTGTTTTATTAGAATTTTCTGTGATAGACCAACACAAAGTGGCACATGTTTGTAGAAGAACATTTTTTTTACAAATAAGTATCTCCAAAGTTTGGCGTGCATTTGTATTCAGCCCCCCTGAGTCAATAATTTGTAGAACCCCCTTTCGCTGCAATTACAGCTGCAAGTCTTTTTGAGTATGTGTCTATCAGCTTTGCATATCTAGTGAGTAAAATGTATTGCCCATTGTTCTGTGCCATGTAGCTCAAGCTATGTCAGATTTGATGGAGAGTGTCTATGAACAGCAAATTTCCAGACTTGCCACAGATTCTCAATTGGATTTAAGTCTGGACTTTGACTAGGCTATTCTAACACATAATTATGCTGTGATCGAAACAATTCCAATGTAGCTCTGGCTGTAAGTTTAGGGTCATTGTCCTGTTGGAAGGTGAACCTCCACCCCAGTCTCAAGTCTTTTGCAGACTCTAACAGGTTTTCTTCTTAGATTTCCCTGTATTTGGCGCCATGCACCTTCCCATCAACTCTGACCAGCTTCCCTGTCCCTGCTGAAGAAAATCATCCCCACAACATGATGCTGTCACCACCATGTTTCACAGTGTGGATGGTATGTTCGGGTGATGTGCAGGGTTAGTTTTCTGCCACACATAGCATTTTGCTTTGAGGCCAAAAAGTAAAATTTTGGTCTCATCTGACCAGGGCACCTTCTTCCACGTGTTTGTTGTGTCCCCCACATGGCTTCTTGCAAACTTCAAACGGGACTTCCTATGGCTTTCTTTCAACAATGGTTTTGTTCTTGCCACTCTTCCATAAAGGGTAGATTTGTGGAGTGCATGACTAATAGTTGTCCTGTGGACAGATTCCCCACCTGATCTGTGGATTTCTGCAGCTCCTCCAGAGTTACGATAGGCCTCTTTGCTGCCTATCTGATTAATGCTCTCCTTGCCCAGCCTGTCAGTTTAGGTAGATGGCCATGTCTTGGTAGGTTTACAGTTTGGGATTTTGTTTATAACCTAATCCTGCTCTAAACTTCTCCACAACTTTATCCATGACCTGTCTGGTGTGTTCCTTGGCTTTCATGATGTTTTTTGTTCAATAAGGTTCTCTAACAAACCTCTGAGAGCTTCACAGAACAGCTGTATTTATACTGAGATTAAATTACACACAGGTGGACTCTATTTACTAATTAGGTGACTTCCAAAGGCTATAAATGTACCAAACAACAATGCCAGGCACCCAAAAAACAAACTCACATAGACTAAAAGGCCTGACCTTACTATCAGTGCCAGACAGACATTAGACTGATCACAGAATTTAACTTGAGGGCATAGTTCATAAAGTAACATCAATTGCTGGCAAGGTCAAAACTGCCAATAAATCTGTGACAAAACATCACAACGGGCAAGATGGGGGGGGGGGGGGGGGGGAATCTTATGACAGCTGAATCTCCTCCAGAGCAGTTGGATGTGCCCCCGCATAGCCTTTTCCTAGAGTTTATGCTCCACACAGTCACCTCAGGTTTTTGTAGCCAATCCTAAGGGAGTTACTTAAAGTGGATGCAAACCCGATTTATGAAATTTGAGCTGGGCACATATATCTGCAGTGTTTTGTTATCTCCCTTCAAAGCACTATGTCCCCTAGCTGTCTCCTGCTTCGTTCTTCTGTTATCAACCTGATAACTCCTGACATGTTCTCCGTCACATATGATAAAAGCAGCCTGGGTTTTGTGTTGGGACGGATGCTATAAATAGATTAGCAGTGCCCTAAACTATTCAACGATCAGCTCTGAAAGTCTTTACCTATGAGGAGAGGAGGTGTGTGTCTTTCCTCTAATCAGTTGTTTTGGCTGTATGCTCAGACTTCACTGCAGTGTTGAACAGGAAGAGAAAATCTCCTGACACATAAAGCTGAAGACAGCAGATATACAGTAAAACCTTGGATTGCTAGTAATGCAGTTTACAAGTGGTTCACAATACAGACTGTTTTACTCGATTTGCCAGCAGGATTTAAGCCCCTGTGGTATGCAGTATTGCATTTGGCTAGGGGTGCAGTGGTCCTAGGGATGCTCAGAGCAGCTTGGAGACACTCGGAAACACTCCGAGACACTTGGGAACACTCGGAAACACTCTGTTCCCTATCGTCTCCGAGTGTCTCTAAGTGGTCTGCAAGTGTTTCCAAGTGTCTCCGGTGCCCCCCCACCTTTGACCACATGCGGTACTGCATACACTAGCAGTAACACTGGGAACAATTATCAGAGTTTCCATTGATTCCTATGGGGCAACTCGCTTTGATATACGAGTGCTTTGGATTACAAACATGCTTCTGGAACGAATTATGCTCGTAATCCAAGGTACTACTGTACATATAAAACTTATGTAGGGAGATTTGTTTCATCCTTGTGTATCATCTGAGGCTGTTCACTTCCCTGGGTATATGTGAGGGTTTACAGTATCCCACAAAAGTGAGTACACCCCTCACAGTTTTGTAAATATTGAATTAACTCTTTTCATGTGACAACACTGAAGAAATGACACTTTGCTACAATGTAAAGTAGTGAGTGTACAGCTTGTATAACAGTGTAAATTTGCTGTCCGCTCAAAATAACTCAACACACAGCCATTAATGTCTAAACTGCTGGCAAAAAAAGTGAGTACACCCCTAAGGCTGCGTACACACGATCAGACCGGTCCGATGAAACTGGCCTTAAGGCCAGTTTCATCGGACCAAATTGATCGTGTGTACGGCCCATCGGACCGTTGTCCATCGGACCAAAGTTTTAAAACTTGCTTTAAAATCTGTCCGACGGACACCTGACCGTCGGACCAAAACGATGGTTAATACGCAAAAGCACCAGACCAAAAACCCGCGCATGCTCAGAATCAAGTCGACGCATGCTTGGAAGCATTGAACTTCATTTTTTCAGCACGTCGTTGTGTTCTACGTCACAGCGTTCTGGCCCGATGGGATTTTGGACTTATGGTGTGTACGCACATCAGACCATCAGACCACTTCAGCGGTGGTCCGATGAAAATGGTCCGTCGGACCAGTCTCATCAGTTTGGTCCGATCGTGTGTACGTGGCCTAAGTGTACATGCTCAGTGTCATATCCAGAGGTTGTCTTTGGGAAATAGACATATGAGTGCTGCCAGCATTGCTGCAGAGGTTAAAGGGGTGAGGGGTCAGCCTGTCAGTGCTCAGACTTTACACTGCTCACTGCATCAAATTGGTCTGCATGGCTGTCATCCCAGAAGGAAGCCTCTTCTAAAGATGATGCACAAGAAAGCCCGCAAACAGTTTGCTAAAGACAAGCAGACTAAGGACACGGATTACTGGAACCATGTCCTGTGGTCTGATGAGACCAAGATAAACTTATTTGGTTCAGATGGTGTCAAAAGCGTGTGTACTCTATTGGCGGCCCCCCCCCCCCCCCCCAACCGGGCCATGCCATCAAAGGAGGACAATTGTCAACTGTGCCATGCCTCAAACGCAGCCACTGTGTCTTGCCTACAGTCAAGTCACCATGGTGGTGCCATCAAATGGAGTGTCATGGTCTAGGGCCAAACGCAACCACTGCATGAGTGCTGCCGACATTGCCAACAAACGCAACCACTGGAGCCATCAAATGCAGTTCACTGAGGGGATGCCCATGTCACCACTGTGCCAACATGTCACCACTGCCACCAATTGACACTGTGCCACAATTGACTGTCCAGACATCTATCCACCTCGGAGCTTTATATTATAACCTGCTGGGACTTGATCCCCTCCCTGGGGCTCAGAGACTGGGCTGCAGTCCCAGCAGTATTCATACAATAAGGCTCAGGTGATGGGTGTATTGCAGCACTTGACCCCAGGAGATGGAAATACACCTCCTTTGCTAAAAGAAGCGAGATGGATGGGTGTGACATCCATCCAGGGTAAAAGTGATGGACTGGC
Source organism: Rana kukunoris (assembly GCA_029574335.1). NCBI lineage: Eukaryota > Metazoa > Chordata > Amphibia > Anura > Ranidae > Rana > Rana kukunoris. The sequence continues at coordinate 399,304,014 of CM056051.1, forward strand.
CAAGCATGCAATCCACACCCATCCACCCAGACCTTATTGTATGTAAACCTGCTATTGAGTTCTCCATCTCTGAGCCCCAGGAGAAGTGAACTACAAGTCCCAGGCATCCTCTGAGGTGGAAGGTGGGGAAGGAGCGCACCCCTTTAGATTTAGATCTCTAACATCCACCAGCTCCGTGATGTCATCATGGAGGAGTGGAAGAGAACTCACAACCTGTGATCTGTTTTTTTTTAGCTCTGCCTAGTGAGCTGGTGTTTCCCGCCATGCCCAAGAGGGTTCCACCAGCCAAAGGCAGTGCTGGAAAATAATGGTGGCCACACAGCCGCGGCCTTTCCTAAGGCGGCGGCGGTGGCGGTGGCGCTTTTTCGCGGATCAGGATTTTTGCAGGAGCCCCCCCCCCCCCGACACTTTGGGCCCAATTTGGACATTTTTCCGGCCCACTTAAAGCACTGGGGGTGTACTCATTTTGTTGCCAGCGGTTTAGATATTAATATCCGTGAGTTATTTTGAGGGGACAGCAAATTGACGCTGTTATACCAGCTGTACACTCTCTACTTTACATTGTAGCAAATTGTTATTTCTTCAGTGTTGTCACATGAAAAGATATAATAAAATATTTACATAAATGTGAGGGGTGTACTCACTTTTGTGAGATACTGTACCTCCCCTGAGACTTGTCTATAATCTATTCACCCAGCCATAGTTTTTTTTTCAAATGCTAAAATACTGATGAAAGAACCCTCCTTTTTGTGCTCATCTATCACTGTTTATCATTACATAAAAGATTATTTGTTTTAATTTGAGAAATCTTTCTGTATAGAGTTTATGACTCACAGTCCAACAATAAGAAAAAGGAAGCTCCTCAAACCACTTCAGCACCAACAAATCCACTTACTTCTCTGACTCTCCAATCGTTCTGTGGAGCTCCCATACTAATCTTACATCATTGCTGCCAATGACAACCTCTGCTTTTCATTGTGGATGATTTTCTGTTCTCATTATTAAAATGTCTGTTTTCACAGAACAGTCATGCAGATAACTCACACCGGCAAAGTGCGGGGCTGGTGCAAGGATTTTTGACACTCTAGGCAAATCCTCATTTTACCGCCCCCTGGCTCCACCCCTGACTCCTCCCTATTTGCCCTGCCCATGTATACCCCACCTTTTTAACGAAACGCCCATAAAATGCAGCCTCACCAGCACCCATCAATGCAGCCTATCAGCGCCCATCAATGCAGCCTCACCAGCCCCCATCACTGCAGCCTCACCAGCGCCCATCAATGCAGCCTATCAGTGGCCATAAATGTAGTCTCACCAGGGCACATTAATGCAGCCTCATCAGCGCACATCAATGCAGCCTCACCAGCGCCCATCAATACAGCCTCACCAGCGCCCATCAATGCAGCCTTACCAGCGCCCAGCAATGCAGGCTCACAGCCTCACCAGCGCCCATCAATGCAGCCTCACCAGTGCAGATCAATGCAGCCTCACAAGCGCCCATCAATTCAGCCTCACAAGAGCCTATCAATGATGCAGCCTCACAAGCACCCATCAATTCAGTCTACCAGCAACCATCAATGCAGCCTCACCAGCGCCCATCAATGCAGCCTCAGAGCCTCACCAGTGCCCATCAATGCAGCCTCACAAGCACCTATCAATGCAGCCTCTCCAGCACCCATGAAATGCAGCCTCACCAGCACCCATCAATGCAGCCTCACAAGCACCCATCAGTGCATGTTTGCTTGCTTCCATTCATTTGGGAGTCGGGACATAGACACAGTCCTCTACCACCTGCCTGCTGATGCTGAGACTTAGTTGCTTGCTGCAGAGAGAAGAGAGTAGGAACACCAGTGGCCGTGTGCCCCTAGGCAGCAGGGCGCGCTAGGCGGCTGCCTAGTTTGCCTAGTGGTCGCACCGGCCCTGCCTAGATGTCAAGATATCCTTTCTGCAGGGATCCTTGATCTGTCCTCTTGTGCCAAGGTCCTACAACTCTATTCTGCTTGTGAAATACTGCAATTTGTTTGTTCACTTGGAATCCTTCACACGGCAGAGAACCTCGACGGGCAGAACACATCGTTCCGCCCGTCGAGGTTCTCTCCCGGCCGTCGAATTCGGCGACCCGCCCGTCGGGAATGGCAACCAGTCATTCATCCAGGCGGGCCGTCGAGGAAATAGAGAGCGTGCTCTCTATTTCGGCTCGACGGGCTTCCCGACGGGAAGCTCGCTGAGACCGTACACACGGCCGAGGTCCTCGCTGGAATGTGCATTCCAGCGAGGTTCTCGCTGGTTTTCAGCGAGAACCTCGGCCGTGTGTACGGCGCCTGACACTGCTACATATACTCTCTCTTTTTTTCTTCAGTAGCACATCTCTGAGTATTATAAATATACTGGTTACTGTGATGTAATGTGGTGAACCAATTATTGCAGACACATACTAACATTCCATCATAACATCCCATTGTCAGCTCATAAAGTTGATGTTGCTTCCTAACAATATCTTCTTAGCGACACAACAGTCAAATGCTGTTATATTATATACTGTAGTGTATAACTATATGGGACATACTCTTACAGTCTGTACAAACACTTGATTTTGCACATACAGAATACGGTATGAATTGTCTCTATATAGACTGTATGCTGTCTCCCACTACTGGGCACAGTTAGTACTGTAAAAAGCTATTCTGAGAATTGGTACCGTCTATTAGTCATTGGTAATATTACGTAAAATAATAATAGTTATGTAGAGCTTTCCGCCCTGCAGGATGCAGGTTGATTCACAATTACTAATAGAAAAACTTGAATGCAGAAAAATAGACGAGTTACATTTTTACAGGTATAAAATTACATGTAATCTTGGACCCTTTAGAACATCAATTACGTTTTAGAAACGGCTATCATTTAAAGGGATTTTATTTTAAAATATCAACCTCTGCATTTGCTAGCCGCCGATTGCAATGCGATTTGCATTTAAATTATAGTACCAAAAATAACTGAATCCCCTAGTTAAGTAAAGGTTATTAACACTGATGGGTTCTCTTTGTGAAAATATAAGTCGGCTGCTGTTTGAAGTGTTGTGAGCACAGAAATCTCACAAAAAAGAAATAGAATTCCAAGTAGGAAACCCTGTATTTTATGGAAAGGCGTCAGTATCTGGTGTCAGCTACAGGTGGCATTGCAGAACTTAAAGTTTAACTAAAGGCACTTTTTTATTTTTTTATTTCAGGTTAAAGTGGAGATTAACCACTTACCTACCGAGCACTTTAACCCCCTTCCTGCCCAGGCCAATTTTCAGCTTTCAGCTCTGTCACACATAGAATGACAAATTGCACGGTCATGCAAAGCTGTCAATCATCATCCTTTTTGAGACAGATGGAGCATTCTTTTGGTGGTGTTTAATCACCATTGTGTTTTTTATTTTTTTATTAACAAAGGAAAAAGGACGAAAATGTTGAAGCTCCATGCACACTGAAGCTGATAAACTGTAGTTTATTGGCGTTTTGGCTTTTTATTTTAAAGCCCATAAACTGAACTCTATGTTAGCCTATGTGCCCATGCACACCTGGGCATTCTTTAGTGTTAATGAGCTTTGAAGTTTATTGGCTTTTTTCTGAACGCCCGAAATTTGTGTTCAAAGCGTTGTTTTTCGTCGAAAAAAACGCTAAAAAGCGCAAAACGCAGATAAACGCTCAAAAACACTGGAGCCAGCGTTTTTTAGCGTTTTTTTAACCATTGAAAAGAAAAAAAAAAAAGCTACACTGAAAAACACTGATTAACCACTAAGGGCTCTTTCACACGTGCGTTCCATTTTTAGGTCCGCTCCATGTGTCCGTCAGCTCAGCGGGGGGGTCTCCGCTGAGCTGTCGGGCGGACAGGGCGGTCCCCGCACACTGTGAAGGGACCGCCCTGTCTCTCCTCCGCTATGCCCTATGGGGAATCGGATGGAAACGTCTGTCCGTTTGCATCCGATCCGTTTGGCCGGACGGAAGAAAAATAGGACATTCTTCCGTCCGAAAAAACGGATGCGGATCTGGCGGACGTTAGCGGATGCATCATCCGCTAACGGATCTGCTCCCATAGGGAAGCATTGAGGTCCGTTACCGGACGTCCGAAAAACAGACGAACGGAACGGACGTGTGAAAGAGCCCTCAAGCCCCAGACTAATATGCTGCTAAATGCCCAAAGGCGTTTTTACAATTCGGCACTGCGTCGCTTTAACAGACAATTGCGCGGTCGTGCGACGTGGCTCCCAAACAAAATTGGCGTCCTTTTTTCCCCACAAATAGAGCTTTCTTTTGGTGGTATTTGATCGCCTCTGCGGTTTTTATTTTTTGCGCTATTAACAAAAATAGAGCGACAATTTTGAAAAAAAATCAATATTTTTTACTTTTTGCTATAATAAATATCCACCAAAAACATATATAATTTTTTTTTCCTCAGTTTAGGCCGATACGTTTTTTTTCTACCTATTTTTGGTAAAAAAAAATCGCAATAAGCGTTTATCGATTGGTTTGCGCAAAATTTATAGTGTTTACAAATTTTTTTTTTACTACTAATGGCGCCGATCAGCGATTTTTTTCGTGACTGCGACATTATGGCGGACACTTCGGACAATTTTGACACATTTTTGGGACCATTGTCATTTTCACAGCAAAAAATGCATTTAAATTGCATTGTTTATTGTGAAAAGTTGTAGTTTGGGATTTAACCACAGGGGGTGCTGTAGGATTTGTGTGTGTTTACAACTGTAGGGGGGTGTGGCTGTAGGTCTGACGTCATCGATCGAGTCTCCCTATGAAAGGGATCACTCGATCGATGCAGCCGCCACAGTGAAGCACGGGGAAGTCGTGTTTACATACGGCTCTCCCCATTCTTCAGCTCCGGGAAGCGATCGCAAGCGGGCGGCTAGAAACGAATAGCCGCGCCCTCGTCTCGGATCGCTCCCCGCGGGTTTCCGACTGCCGCATGTAGTGGGCACAAAGGCAGGGACATAAATATACATCCATCTGACTGTACGTGCCCTTCTGTGGATGTATATATACATGCGGCGGTCAGGAAGTGGTTAAAGCTTTTTGCAAAGCTACTGCCTTTTTTATAGCTTTTTTTTAGCTTCAGTGAGCATGGAGCCTGAAAAGAAAAAAGTTTTTCTTAGTTTCTGTTTTAATTTTTGTAAATAAGTAATTTTTCTCTTTCACTCGTGTACGCTAATGAAGCTGCACTGATGGGCACTGATGAGGCAGCACTGATAAATGCTCATGGGCATTGATTGGCAGCACTGATGTGCACTAGAAAGACACTCACCTAAGCTCTACTGCTATATTGCTGTTGATGAGTGAAGTCAGTGCACTGTAGTTCACTGTGAATCCAAAGCTTCTACTCATAGAAATTTGTTTAGGCACAATAACAGTGTACAATCCATATGATGCTAACGCGTTTCAGCTGTAGCCTTCCTCATAGCATGAATAACCATATTTAAAACAAAACTTTTTTTGTAAAACAGAAACAGCCCCTTGAAAACGGGGTGGCACAACACTTAATTGATAATCATTAAATCAATTAATCAATGATACCGTCAAAACCACAAAGGAAGGAAAAATAGAAAATGGGCATAGATTGGCTGTGGCCCCCTTCATCCACAGAAACTATTATATTCCCTATGGTCGAGGAAGCAGATACAGTAATTCTCAGGCCTAAAACACCAGAACTTTCAGAGTGCACGTTAAAGGTGCCATGAAATCAGGGCCGATCCTAGGCAGGGTGCACAGGGTGCTTTGCACCCAGGCGCCTGCAGAGGTGGGGGGCGCCGAAGTGCCAGAATTCTCCCCTCCCTCCTTTTCTCCTTGTTTGTGTCCGTCCAGAACTAGTGTTCTGAGCATAGGTGTGTGTCCGTCCAGAGCTGATGTGTGAGCATAGGGCAACCGTCTAGCCTGGCGGTGCTCGGGGGAGGGGCTGCTCCTCTTCCTTACACAAGGGTTCTAGTTTTCAGTGGCTGCTGAGTGCTGATGTGCAGGAATTAATTCCTCACACTGGGAGTCTTGGATCCTGCACTGTCTCCACCAACTCCAGTTGGAATGCCTCCCCCTCCCATCTCTATCTTGGGCTGCACAGAGAGAGAACCAAGGTGAGTCACAGTGTTCAGTGTGCTGTGTGCTGGGGGATGGCATCCCCAGCATCTCTTTACACATGCTCTGGCCTGCCCTTGCTCTAGATGTTTTATGGCATGATAGATTGTGTAGGATACACAGCCCCCCGCCTATCTCCTGTTCTATGTCTGCAGTCTCTGACCATCTCCTGTACTATGTCTGCAGTCTCTGACCATCTCCTGTACTATTGTCTGCGGTCTCTGACCATCTCCTTTACTATGTATGCAGTCTCTGACCATCTCCTGTACTATGTCTGCGGTCTCTGACCATCTCCTTTACTATGTCTGCAGTCTCTGACCATCTCCTTTACAATGACTGCAGTCTCTGACCATTTCCTGTACTATGTCTGCAGTCTCTGACCGTCTCCTGTACAATGTCTGCAGTCTCTGACCGTCTCCTCTACCAAGTCTGCGGTCTCTGACCATCTCCTGTATCATGTCTGCAGTCTCTGACCATCTCCTGTATCATGTCTGTAGTATGTCTGGGGGCTCTTTCTAATAGACTCTCTAACAGAAGCCCTCTCTGTGTCCATCAGAGAGGCTCCCATCCAGGTCCCAATAAAGTACTCTGCTTCTCTTCCTGTATTTTTTTTATTGTTAAGAGATCATGTAAGGGTCCCAGGTTAATGAAGATTTTGTGGGGGAGCATATCTGTGGTTGAGGCCCCGTGCACACGACCGAGCTTCTCGGCAGAATCCAGCGAGAAGCTCACTGGGAGACATATTCTGCCGAGGTTCTCGGTCGTGTGTACACTTCCGACGAGCGTCCCGTCGGGAAGCTCGTCGAGCCAAAAAAGAGAGCACGCTCTATTTTCCTCGTTGTTCAATGAGGACTTTGGCTCGACGAGCTATTTCGACCGCTCATCGGAACCTCGTCGGGCGGAACGATGAGTTTAGCCCGACGAGGTTCTCAGACGTGTGTACGCGGCCTGAGTCATTGCCATAGAAACATTTGTAAAGGGGAGGAGTTAGTAAAATCACCACGCATGTAGGGGCGCTAGAAAAATTTCTGCACCCAGGCGCCTGTGACCCTAGGATTGGCTCTGCATGAAATCTTATATGCAGAGACTGACCCAACACCTAGAGAGACAATAAGCGGAACAGAGGAAATAGGATCTATCAAGCCCCAGGAGTCAAAAGCAAAAGGCACCATTCAGCCCCTTAAAGACTGACATATGACACATCAGGGGAAAGCTGCAAAGAAATCATTTATACTACTCAAGGGACTAATTATAAGCCAACCGTCCATATTACAGGTTTGATAGGAGGCAGATGAAGCTACGCCATTAAGCACAGCGAAGCGCATTGACGTCATCACCCTGCACAGTCACGTGATGTTCCCCGTGAGTGAGAGAGAGGAGAGCGATGCAGTAAAGGAGCTGTGGAACGCGGAAGTATACTTGCCAAACGGCATTTTTGCTATGAGGACAAGATTCACATTATAGTGTATACCACTTACTGGCAAACACGAAGCCTGGGATATACAATCAGGATTGATCGCCAACTGTGACATTTGCTGTCACCCCTCCATTTAGTTGCTCGGTTCATCTATTGTTACAGTGGGGAGTTCATAAGCAACCACCACAAGCTGATGCTCCAGTAACAAACCAGCAAATGTATGAGCGACAACAGGCAACAAGTCAGTAATGTATTAACATTTCATCATCTGTTCTAGCTATCGACACTGGCACTATTGTGGCAACTTGCATTTTTTCATCAATCCCAGTGCAATGTTCATCACGTTTGCCCAATTATACTTGGCTAAAAGTACACTTTCCCTTAGCCATTAGAAACAGGACTACATATGGTCAAGGCTATATAAGTCAACAAACAAGATCCACTTAGTGGATACTAACGGACCTAATAGGAAAACATTTGTTGAACTGTCTGACTGATTGCATAATACCAGCATATTCTTCTGCTTAATTGGCTATAGGACCACCAACCAACAACTCAGCCTAATTAGTGCAAGCATATGGCCTTCATTCTCTATTCATGAAGAGAAAGCAACCCATTACGTCCTTTAGCCATATTTCCACTTCTCCTTATCTCTCCTCCCTTCTCTCACACACTGGGTCCAGCCACTTGTTAAAGCACGCATTGACCTGAATAAGGAGGGACTACTAGGCATCTTTACCTGAACTATTAATTGCCCTTGCTATTTCCTTGACAACCAAATTAACCTACCTATTGGATGGTGTGCATGTTACCTGTGGCTGAACCAATTACGTCTGGACTAGTGCTGTGTCTATGTTTTGTAACCTGTGAGTCCTCTCTGTTATATGTGTCCATGGCAATCTATTTCTTTAAAATTATTCAATTTTTTCATATAGTTTGTAATTAACTGCACTTTTATACTTATTTGATGCTACAATAAATCATTTTGTATCATTTTCTGTTTAGATCAGGCATTTCCAAAGTCCGGCCCGCAGCCAAATGCGGCCCCCCTGTTGATTTAATATGGCCCCCTGGGGATTTGGATATACAGTGCGGAAAAAAAGTATTTGAACACCCTGCTATTTTGCAAGTTCTCCCACTTGGAAATCATGGAGGGGTCTGAAATTGTTATCGTAGGTGCATGTCCACTGTGAGAGACATAATCAAAAAAAAAAATCCAGAAATCACAATGTATGATTTTTTTAACTATTTATTTGTATGATACAGCTGCAAATAAGTATTTGAACACCTGAGAAAATCAATGTTAATATTTGGTACAGTAGCCTTTGTTTGCAATTACAGAGGTCAAACGTTTCTTGTAGTTTTTCACCAGGTTTGCACACACTGGAGGAGGGATTTTGGCCCACTCCTCCACACAGATCTTCTCTAGATCAGTCAGGTTTCTGGGCTGTCACTGAGAAACAAGGAGTTTGAGCTCCCTCCAAAGATTCTCTATTGGGTTTAGGACTGGAGACTGGCTAGGCCACGCCAGAACCTTGATATGCTTCTTACAGAGCCACTCCTTGGTTATCCTGGCTGTGTGCTTCGGGTCATTGTCATGTTGGAAGACCCAGCCTCGACCCATCTTCAAAGCTCTAACTGAGGGAAGAAGGTTGTTGCCCAAAATCTCGCAATACATGGCCCCGGTCATCCTCTCCTTAATACAGTGCAGTCGCCCTGTCCCATGTGCAGAAAAACACCCCCAAAGCATGATGCTACCACCCCCATGCTTCACAGTAGGGATGGTGTTCTTGGGATGGTACTCATCATTCTTCTTCCTCCAAACACGGTTAGTGGAATTATGACCAAAAAGTTCTATTTTGGTCTCATCTGACCACATGACTTTCTCCCATGACTCCTCTGGATCATCCAAATGGTCATTGGCAAACTTAAGATGGGCCTTGACATGTGCTGGTTTAAGCAGGGGAACCTTCCGGGCCATGCATGATTTCAAACCATGACGTCTTAGTGTATTACCAACAGTAACCTTGGAAACGGTGGTCCCAGCTCTTTTCAGGTCATTGACCAGCTCCTCCCGTGTAGTCCTGGGCTGATTTCTCACCTTTCTTAGGATCATTGAGACCCCACGAGGTGAGATTTTGCATGGAGCCCCAGTCCGAGGGAGATTGACAGTCATGTTTAGCTTCTTCCATTTTCTAATGATTGCTCCAACAGTGGACCTTTTTTTCACCAAGCTGCTTGGCAATTTCCCCGTAGCCCTTTCCAGCCTTGTGGAGGTGTACAATTTTGTCTCTAGTGTCTTTGGACAGCTCTTTGGTCGTGGCCATGTTAGTAGTTGGATTTTTACTGATTGTATGGGGTGGACAGGTGTCTTTATGCAGCTAATGACCTCAAACAGGTGAATGAATGAATGAATGCATGAAAACTTGTATAGCGCGGCACATGCGAACTGAATCGCCTCTGGGCGCTTGTTGTTCCTGTCTCCTTTGATATCAAAAGAGAAAAGTCTTGACCTTTTTCCTAAATGCTAGGTGGTTCTCCTCCAACCGAATGCTGGTTGGTAAAGCGTTCCATAGTCTGGGACCTTGGATCGCGAATCTTCTTTCTCCTTTGGACTTGAAGTTTGCTTTTGGAACCTGGAGTAGGTTCTGCTTCGTGGATCGCAAAACGCGATTGGGATTATGCGCTTTTATTATTTCGCATAAATAAAGGGGGGCATTCCCATGGACACATCTATGCGTAAGACAGAGAGCTTTAAACGCAATTCTGTCTTTGACTGGCAGCCAATGAAGGGCTCTCAGTGAAGGTGAGATGGATTCCCAGGGTTTTTTCCCAGTCACAAGTCTGGCGGCCGTATTCTGAACGACTTGCAGGCGAGCGATTTGGTACTTGGGAAGGCCGAGGTAAAGGGCATTTGCATAATCCAGCCTGGAGTTTACAATTGTTCCCACCACGACCGCTAAATCTTCTTTAGGGATGAACGGAGTGAGTCTACGTAGTAGGCGCAGCAGATGGTGAGATCCGCTGACTACTGACCCTATTTGTGCGTCCATTGTCATAAAGGAGTCAAAAATGACCCCTAGGCTTTTGACTTTGGCGCTGGGGGTGATGAGCTTGCCCAAAATAGGCGGGGGGGTCCACGCTGTTGAAAGTTGATTCCTGCGCTTGGCGTAAAACAGGAGAAGTTCTGTTTTCGCTCCATTGAGTTTAAGATAACTCTTTGTCATCCAGTCCTCTATCAAAGAGAGGCATGTCTCTAGATTGAGGTGGTGATCCTGCCTATTGCAGATGCGGAAATACAGTTGCGTATCATCTGCATATGAGTGGTAGAGCAGTTTTTGGCTGCTGATAATCTCAAAAAGAGGACGAAGATATATGTTAAACAGCACTGGTGACAGAGGCGATCCTTGAGGGACTCCGCATGTTACTGTGCGTTTTTCAGACGTAAAAGGTCCTAACTTCACTGTTTGCGATCGGTTTTCCAGAAAAGAGGAGAACCAAGATAAATCGCCTTCTGCGACTCTGGCTACTTCAGCGAGCCGAGTCAGTAACAGTTTGTGGTCTACAGTGTCGAAAGCGGCACTTAGGTCCAACAGAACTAGAAGACAAGATTCTCCTTCGTCTGCGGCCTTGAGAACATCGTCCCATACTTTCAGCAATGCTGTTTCCGTCCCGTGTCCGGGACGGAAGCCTGATTGCAATGGGTCAAGTAGCTTGTAGGTATCTAGATGCTGTTGCAGCTGTTGTACCACTACTTTTTCCATTATTTTAGAGAGTACGTTGAGGGTTGTTATGGGACGGCGGTGGAGTGGGTCCTTGGGGTCCAGGGAGGGTTTCTTCATGATGGGTAGGATTATACCCTCTTTCAACTGTGAGGGCACTATGCCCTCCAAGAAAGACTGGTTGATAAGCTGCGTGATGGGAGGAGCCAGGATGTAGGCGCATTCCTTCAGCAGTTTTGTGGGGATAATGTCATTTGGCGCTGTGCCATTACGCAGAGTACAAATGACATTCTTAGTGGTCTCGATGGAGATGGGTTCAAGGGTAAACTTACCTGATATAGGAGAATTACTATGGGTGCTGTGTGAGAGGCTGCAGGGGGGGCTGAGGGGGGAATTGTTTTGCTGAATGCTTTCACGGATTGCCTCGATTTTATTAATGAAATAATCCGATAGTTCATTGCAAAATTCTTGTGTGTCCGAACTGGGGGCTTCAATGCAACTTGGTATCATGGTCTGGGTGACCATCTTGAAGAGTTTGCGGGGGCGGTTTAGGGCACCGTTGATAGCCTCCGAAAAATACTTTTTCTTGGCTTGGAAAATTCCTTTGTGGTATTTTCTTGTAGTCGCCTTGTAGATGGATAGGTTTAGCTCTGAAGAACATCTTTTCCAGGCAGATTCTGCCCTTCTGCGTTCTTGCTTCAGTAACGACAGCTGGTTGTTAAACCAGCTGCGGTTGTTTTTCCGAATGCGGGTTCTTCGTTTCGGCGCTACCAAGTCGGCTGACTGTAGCATGGCCGAGTTTATGACTTCCAATGTTTCAACGGCCGTTTGATGCGGCTGAGTTGTTTCTATTTTTTTCCTTAAAGTCGTTTTGAAGAGTTCCGAGTGGAGCTTCTTCTGACATCTAGTCCAGTGTATTGTCACTGGATTTGATGTTTTTGTTGCAGGGGGGATGGTGGAAATACTGAATATAATTGCATGGTGGTCTGTCCATGGCAATTTTTCATTTTCCCAAATTTTTATTTCCAGAGCTTGTCTGAAAATAAGATCAAGTGTGTGACCTGAAGCATGTGTGGGCCCACATACTAGTTGCTGCAATCCTAATCCTTCCAGGTGGTCAATACAGGCGTCGGCAATGGGGTCTTGTGAGGAGTTGGCCCAGAGATTGAAATCCCCGAGCAGCAAAAGATGTTTGCTGTTGAGGGTGTAAGTGGAGAAGAAATCCGTCCATGATGATAGCAGCTGCGATTTTGGGCCGGGCGGCCTATAGCAGAGCAGAATGTGGACGGTCTCCTTAGAACTTGCTTGCAGTTGCAGAGTAAGGGTTTCCATGAATGGAAGAGGGTTTTGGCGGACTGGTTTGGTGATCGTAAGATGAGTCTTGTGGATCACCGCCAGGCCGCCTCCTCTTTGCCCTATTCTGTTTTCCGTTGTGATACGGTAATCTTCTGGCACCAGTTCTCCTAGAATGGTGTTACAGTCGGCTGTGAGCCAGCTCTCTGTAATAAAGAGACAGTCTAGATCCTTTTGTTGAATAAAGTCGCGGATTTCTAGTCGGTGTTTTACTGCCGATCTTGTGTTGATCAGAGCACATGATATGTGCTTGAGCTGGGGAAAATGGCTGAAATGTCTGACCGTCGATCTATGATCGATTCTCAATAGTCGCTCAGTTCTTAGGGCCTTTTTGGTGATGGCTGGCAGTATTGCGGCGCATTGCTTCAAACTCCAAATGGTGTCGGCAGAATATTGCCGACCTGCCATGATCGCCAATGCGCCGGGGGGGGGGGGGGGGGGTTTCAGGGGCAAATGGGGAGAGGAATTGGCTAATTCCTCTCCCTAACTTGGTCCAGAGGAAGGCAAAAAACCCTAGCGGCGCAAGGCCAATACGCTCCGGTAGGGAAAAAATTCCTTCCTGACCCCTGCAAGAGGCGATCGGGTGACCCCTGGATCAAGCTTCTGTTCGTTGGAGAGACTAGGGGGGGTGGGGATGAGAGGTGAGTGTGTTGCTGGTACAGAATGATGGTTGCCTGAACAGGTGCATCTAATTTAGGATAATAAATGGAGTGGAGGTGGACATTTTAAAGGCAGACTAACAGGTCTTTGAGGGTCAGAATTCTAGCTGATAGACAGGTGTTCAAATACTTCTTTGCAGCTGTATCATACAAATAAATAGTTAAAAAATCATAAATTGTGATTTCTGGAATTTTTTTTTGGATTATGTCTCTCACAGTGGACATGCACCTACGATGACAATTTCAGACCCCTCCATGATTTCCAAGTGGGAGAACTTGCAAAATAGCAGAGTGTTCAAATACTTATTTTCCGCACTGTATATTGTTTGTGGCCCCCGGGGCCACAAAAGATATATACCGTATTTATCAGTGCTGCCCTGGAGGGGACAGGGAGGGGGCAGGACGAATGCGTCAGATTACATTAAGAGAAGTTTACTTTGTATTAAAGAGTCCACCGAGTAAACAAGAGATTCTCCTGTTTGTAATCTGGCGGCACTCGTCCCGCCCTTCTCCCTCTGCCCTCCAAGGCTGCAGATGGGCATTGATCAGGCTGCACCGATGACAATGGTAAGGCTGCATTCATGGCACATGTGAGGCTGCATTCATGGCACATGTGAGGCTGCATTTAAGGCACATGTGAGGCTGCATTGGTTACAATGGTAAGTCTGCATTCATGGCACATGTGAGGCTGCATTTATGGCACATGTGAGGCTGAATTGGTTACAATGGTAAGGCTGCATTCATGGCAAAAGTAAGGCTGCATTCATGACAATGGTGAGGCTGCATTCATGGCAATGGTAAGCCTGTTCATGTTATCCGCCGATAAATACGGTATATCCAACTAACACGCCCAAGCTCATCCTTAGTCCTGAGCAACGCTCTGGGATTCGTTGGGGCCACAAAAGAAATGTATACAGTATATCCAAATAATACGCCCAAGCTCATCTCTTCACCACACACAGCCACAAAAGCAAGAGAATTCTTGTTGGGCAGTGTATTAGTTGCTCGGACGAAGACACTTAGGCCTCTTACACACACATCAGTTTTTCTTCAGGTTTTTCTTTTCAGTTTACCAAAACTATGTAGTACAAGGGCCTGCCTGATTGCATACAAATTGAGACTCTTGAGGTTTGACCTCATATTAGATGGATTTGGTAAACTGAAAAGAAAAACCTGAAGAAAAACTGATGTGTGTGTAAGAGGCCTTAGACCGAATTTAAATAGTTCAAAGAATGTCAGGCAAAAAAGTCGGCCCTCACGCATGTTCACTTCATCAAATCTGGCCCTCTTTGAAAAAAGTTTGGACACCCCTGGTTTAGATCATTATTTGTTGCTCTCGGTAACCCCTTTTCAATTAGCCTTCCCTTAGGCTATTCCCCGTCCCCCTTTTTTTATAGTTATGACTATTGGTTACAGCAACAAAACCCAATAGGGTACATGATCAATTATAGGCGACTGTATTGATCACCTATATATTAGTGCTTAACTTGCGCCCCCCTTTCCCCATTCCCCTGTATTTTTGATAGGAGGCAACCTAAACACACACACCTGACACATCTACGCAGGGCTGCTGATAGGGGGGACCACCAGTCCTCCTGTAGGGGGCCCGACACACAGGGGGGGCCCGGACAGTGAGGGGGGTCAGTGCAGCGGCAGAACGATGCCTTGTGCAGCTCTCTGCAGCAGCTGAAGCTTATTTCTCACCCTCTAACCAGCCTTCAGAGTGAGAGACACACAAGGCATTGTTTTCTGTAATTAACTCCCAGGATCGACATTCACATGTAAATTGTCCAGCTATTTATATGTAAATTCTTCAGGTATTTATATGTAACTTAGGTCTGCAACTCAATGGCATATGCAAATTACCCCCTACTCTGAATGCCACCCACCTGGAGGATGTAAACAGCCACTTCTACACCCATTGAGCCTCCCACCAGATACTGCACTTGCAGAGTGGTTCAGTTCTGCAGCGGGAGGTGAGTAGAGTGAAGTGGGTTATATGTTATTTTGGGAAGCAAAGGTGACCAGGTAGGGTTCAGAGGTACACAGTGAAGGGATCACCATTTAGGCCCCTTATACACTGATGTGCCAATCAGGTCCGCCTGTCAGTTTTTCAGGCAGACCTGATCGGACCAGCCATAGCTCTCTATGGAGCATTAGATGTTAGCAGATATGTGGCACACGCCGGCATCTGATCCAATCCTGTCCACTAAAAACAGACTGGTTGAACGTAAAAAAAAAAACCTGACAGCTCCAGTTGGGAGTCGCTGTGCTAACCATGCAAGGTTAGTACCGAGGTCTCCTCCCATTGAGCTGTGGCGTTCGATGGCTCGGTTCTCAGTGCAGAGGTGGCGAGGGACAGATGCAGAATCCACCTAGGATATCATACTTCTCTTTTAATGCATTTGGTAGTATAGTCTCCTGATCACAGTAAATCTGATCTCACTACAGTCCTTTGTGGCACTTAAGGTGACCTGCTACAATTTATGCTGATCCTGGTACATAGTGTTGCTGGATGTTTACTTTTTACCATACATCGATCTGTATAACCACGAGTCACAATGGAAGCTCTATGTCAATTTTCATAGAAAAAATATAACAAACTATAATAATATTGCATGTACAATTGCTGCACAAGCCATATTGTAGTTTAATGCGGAACTTCAGTTATTTTTTCATCTTTCTATCTAAATCTTCTGGCCTTGTTGTTGTAACTTTGGATAGTAAAACATTTTTTTTCTACCAGTAAATACCTTTAGAGCCCACTTCCTGTTTCTTCTCTGATAAAAAGCCTAGGCATATGACATCATGCATAGCTCTGTCTCTCACTTTCGTGAGAGTTTGCCAGAAAGGGAGGGGGATGAGTCATAAGAGGGCCGATGAGAGCTGCAGAGCTGGAGGTGTGCCTCTGTGTAAATCCAAGAAGTGAACAGGTAGCAGCTTCAGCTGCCTACAGTTAAAATGATTGCAGCCAGACTCAGTGGAGAGAGATCTCTGCAGCATATTTGGCAAGTACAGAATCACAGTATATATAAAATAAAATGCAAAGTGGTTGGAGGGAAGCTTCAGATTGGCAAAGATGTTTTTATTACAAATTATGCGAGCAGACTGCAGTTCCTCTTTAATGTTATTAAAAATTACCTTTCTTTTTCAAACTGCAGCACTGTAATTTTTGTGAAATTAATTTATTTCCTATGTACCTTAAAATGTGTATAACACAGTTTTGTGTAAAAAATCTTCAAGTGTTGAGTGTACAAGCTTTTGCCCATGTTAGTTAGATGGCACAGGGGTGGGCCATGGAAAACTGTGGGGGGGGGGGGTGTAGGGGGTATAAGGGGTGCTAAGAGGGAAACAAGGAGTTTTCCTGTATTATCTCCCTCCAAGTATAGTGTGTAAGGCACAGTTCCCTGTTTGACCAATAGAGGTCTTCCTATCCCATTAGGAGATATATACAGTGGAACCTCGGATTACACGCATAATCCGTTCCAGGAGAATGCTCGTAATCCAAAGTACTCGCATATCAAAGCGGGTTTCCCCATTGAAGTCAATGGAAACAAAAATAATATGTTCCGCATTGACTTCAATGGGATGCAATACTGCATGCGGTCACAGGTGGGGGGGGGGGGGCATCGGAGAGCCTAGAAAATTACTGGAAAGGCCTAAGGACACCTCGGCTGACCTTGGAAAGGCTCGGGAAAGGAGTATTTCTGTGTCTTTCTGAGCATTACCAAACGCCGCTGATTGAATGCGATCGGCGCCGTTCGGCGCAGCGCATATACGTTACGCTGACGCGAACTAGTGAGTCAAGTCCAGTATTCACCAAGCGCATGTTCGTTACTTTGCGGCGGAGTAACGAAAAAGCGCTGGCGCAACCCGACGCAAGTGGAAGTGGGTATGATCATATGTAAATGATGGGCGGAGCCCAGCGCAGTGACTTACGTTCATCGCATCATCCACGGAGCATGCACAGTGAGGGAGGGCTCCCCTCGCTCCCCTGTGCGCATGCTCACAACTTCCGTCGGCACCACTTCATGGCGCAATGTCTTCCGTTGCGCGTATAAAAGCGGCCGTAGATGCGCCTTTCCGGGGCAAAAGTATATCCGGTTTCCCCCACCCCAGGGAAGTAACTTTTGCTCTATGGTGGCTGCTCCCGTTCCCCCCAAAGAGAGGAGTAACCTCAATTTTAATGCCCAGGAGCTCACCCTAGTGATCTCCGCTATGGAGACGTACAACGACTTTCTCCACGGCAGGAAAAGTCGGAAGACCAGCCGGGATAGAAAGCAGGGCATCCTGGAGAGCATTGCTGGCAGGGTCAATGCTTTGGGCTACTCCACCCGGACTGCTGCCAATATCGGTAAGAAAATTAATGACTTGAGGCGGAAATTCCGGGGCAAGGTGGCCACCATCAGGAGGCATGAGAGGGGCACGGGTGGTGGACCCCCATGTGCGGTCAGCCTGACCACGGAGGAGGAGGTGGTCGCCCGCTGCCTGGAGAGGGAGCAGTTGGAGGGGGTACCGGGATATGATTCCGTGGAGGAAGGCTCCAGGACAGGTAAGTGTTTTTTATCCCCTATTTGGTGTGTTGCATGTGGGGGGGTACATGTGCCAAGTGTGTGGGACCACCCAACATGTGTCTGCTTTGTGTCATCCACAGATGACGGATCTGGGCCAGCATCTGTCGGCGGCCAGTCCACCCCAGCCCCCCAACGGCATCCTGAGCCCGACCCCCTGGGTGGTGAACAACATGAGATGGAGGAGAGTGCCCACACCTCGCCTGATGAGGTGGTTGAGGAGGAGCCTGGCTTTACAGATCAGGACTTTGTTTTAATTTTGGAGGAGTCCTCCCCTTCTGCAGGGCCCTCTGTAATCCCCTCCCCCATTCTAGGAAGCCCCTCAAGGGCGACTCCATCCCCCCGGGGACAACCATCTCCTGGCCCCAGGAAGGCGACCCGGAAGACCAGGGGGGTGTCTGATTTGGTCCATGACCAAATGGCCCGGGACCAGGCCAGGCAGACCCAGCAGATGGGGGAGATTGCTGGGCATCTAGACGGAGTGGCTGACAGCCTGGGCTCCGTGTCCCAGCTGACCAACGCTGTGCAGGACGTCAGCTGCAACTGCGCTGCAGTGGTGACCAGCCTGGGGGAGGTGCAAGCTGATGTTCGGCACCTCACTGCAGCCGTCCATGCCAACACTGCTGCCATCCGAGAACAGGGGAGGCAGAGGCAGCGTGACCAGCGACATAATGTCACCCGCCAGCTGAGGATGCAGGCCCAGACCAACCACTATCTGAGCCGGATTGCCGTGGCCTTGGAGGGCATGCAGCCAACACCTGCCAGGAGTGGCCCACCCGGGGATCAGCCACCTCCAGATGCCCCCCCACCCCCACCCACTCCCTCCAGGCAGCTGAGGAGCCAGAGAGGGCCCACAAGAAAGAGCCCCCGTCAGCCCAGATGAGGGCATTTTTTTTTTTTGTATATTTTTGGCTCAGGTTATGAGTATTTATTATTTATTTGAACTTTGCTCCAGTTAGGATTTTTTATTTTTATTTTTGCTCAGGTTATGAGTTTTTATTTTGATTTCGGTTTTTGCTCAGGTTATGAGCTTTTTCTTTTAAGTTTAACTGCACACTGTCAGGAGTGCAGGGGACAGTGTGAATGGTGTGTGAATGTGAGGGGGTGGCACTCCTGCCAGTAAGGGGTGTCACCCTCGGCCGTTGGGGAGAAGTTATCCCCACGGCTGTGTGAATGACGTGTGAATGGTGTATGAGTGGGAATCTGGCAATGCTGTAGAAATCTGTCATTGCCTTCAGCCGCAGCTCCTCAGTGGTGGGTCTGATGAAGTGGTTGGACATGCGTCTGAGGATTGCAGGGACAACCTGGTGCACACATCTTCTCATGGAGAACTGTGACATCCCAGCCACCACTCCACTTGTACGCTGGAATGATCCACTTGCAAGGAAATGAAGTGTTGCCAGGACCTTCACTAGTGGCTGCACTGCTTGTGAGCGGTGTGTTGGGCTGGTGATGTCATCCTGCAGGGTTGTGGTTAGTTCAAGTATTGCATCTGGGCTGAATCTGAAGAGGCGATACACCTCCTCATCCCCCATGCCAAAGAGGCTCATGCGCGTGCGGTATATCCTCTCACGTGCCCGCCTCCTCCGTTCCGGGGGACCCATTAGTAGTGCTAGGACCACGGCTGCCCCTGGCATGTTGGCACACAGAGGTGTTGTCCTTGCAAGTGTGGTTGGTCAGCTTGCTATTTTCGTCGGTAACGCTGCTGCTGTAGCTGCTCTCCTGCTGACCTGTGGACGTCTGGAGTAAAGATAAAGCAGCTATTTGTAGGAATAACTTTGCGACAGATGGACGACATACGCGCGGCGCATGTAGTCAGCGTCTGGTGCTAATCCGTTCACAAATCGGGAAATCTCCCTCATTTGCATATTTGCATGGCAAATCAATAGGCGCGACGGATGCGACAAGCAAAAATATGCGCTTACGATACTCTGGCGAGGGAAAGTTAAGCCGATCGGAAAAAGCCAGTTTTCTGTTGCATCTAGTTTGGTGGGTACGGCCGCATAGATACAACGGCGCATCTTTACAGTTACGCGGCGCATATCGATATATTCCAGCGCAAGTCTTGCTGAATCTGGCCCTTTGTGTCCATCCACACATAGGCGTTTATAGGAGTTTAAAGGCTGGGGCGTTTAGAGGAGAAAAAACTGCCAGTGCGTTCAGGAGTAGCAGCGTTTTGCCAGAAAAAACTCTTGATGTACCTAAACGTGTGTAAACGCATCTAAAAGCGTTAATTTAATTTCATAACATCCAAGCGCATGACGCACCTAAATGCGTTACACATTCTTTTTATACCAAAACACTGCTGCAAGGAGGAAATGGCATCTAAGAGAGATAGCCAAACATCCAGTGTGCATGAGACCGAAATGTACATATCATACATAGAGGAGGGAGGAGGAGAAGATGTTAATGTACAGGTCCCATATAGTGGGAGGATGGAGATGAAGGAGTTAAAGGGTCACTAAAGGTTTTTTTTTTTAAGCTAAATAGCTGGTTGTCCTCATTGTTTGTTTTTGCTCTGATGTTGCTGTAATTCTCCTCTGTTCTGGTCACTTCCTGGTTGTCTGTTTCCTGAGGACCACAGTACTGGGAGCTTCTAGTTTCGTTTTCCAAACCATCACTGCTCCTTGGCTCTGTATAGAACAGATACAGGATAACATGCAAAATCTAAACTAGATGCAAAAACGAAACTAAAAAAACTACAGGTACATTATATGATTGATTTTTATCTATTTTTAATTGTTTTTTTGTTTTTTGAAAAATTGTTTTTATTGAAATATTTGCAAACAAGACATACAAACATTTAGAAGGGAGAGTACCATAGCACAACACCAGGTCTCTCACGACCAACATGGTCTTAACATCAACTGCCTACCAACATACCACCCGACCCCATACTCCCCCCCATAACCCCAAAACTCAGTCCGCCACCACCCCGGACAACAGCACCAGAAAAAGAGAATCAGGCATACAGTTTAGTTGATCCAAGTAAGCATTGGCAAGTATAGAAACATCCAACTCAATATTGAATTATAATCCCCAGCGGACTGCCCCCCCCCAAACAAGGGGATGATCAAACAAAGATCAAGCAGAACCCCCCCTTCCGTTACACCAAGGATAAGCCCATCTGTCTCTCATGTATAGCTAACAATCTGTAAATCATAGCCCACTAGTCAGCCCCCCGCTCTAACCCACAGTAGCATCAGAATCATACCAGACCCGCCAAACTTTATCAAACTTTTTCTCACACCCCCTGGAGAGGTAAGTCGCTTTATAGAAGGGCATCATAGAATTCACCAGTTCCTTCCAGAAAGCTATACCCGGTGGGGCGGGTGACTTCCATTTGAGAAGAATGGCCTTCCTCCCATAAAACAGCAGTATATTTAACAATGTTCTGAGGGCCCTGGAAGGGACCACCTCCTCCACTAGGCCCAAAAGACACACCTGCACCGACAAAGGAACGGGCACCTGTAGCATGTCCCCCAGACAAGAAACCAACCCCTCCCAAAATACCTTTATCTGTGGGCATTCTCAGAAGATGTGCTTTGCATCAGCCGGGAGGGAGGAGCACCTCCAGCATTCCGAGGTAAACGACGGATACAAAACAGAAAGCCTCGCAGGGGTAAAATACATTTTGTGCAAAAATGTAAAGTGTATAAGCCTATCCCTTGCTGAGACCAAGTGCTTAAAGGGGCGATCCCACATGTCATCCCAATCTTCACTATCTATGCCAGGGACCTCCATCTCCCACCTCTCCCTGCATTTAATTATTGCCGCCGGGCTTTTCTTAAACATCTCCTTGTATGTGACAGACAAAGTCTTAGGAAGGTCCTCCACCATGAGCATGTCCTCAAGAGCCGACGTTATGGACTCAATCGTCCTCTCCCGGAATTGAGCCCGGAAGGCGTGGCGAAGCTGAATGAACCTGAAAAAATAGGAGTTGGGGAGATCAAATCTAACCTTAAGCTGGTCAAAGTGAGTAGTGCCCCATAACTAGTTATGTCTTTAAGAAGTTTAATACCCCTTGCCACCCACACCATCGGATCTGGGAAAGAATAAAAATTAGGCAGCTTGGGATTCCCCCACAGCGGAGTCTGTGGCGAGAAACCCATATAGCTGGGGCAGGCCAGGCCCACCGCCTCATCCCACGCCCTGACTGTCGCCCGCATGGTCGACGTCAGCGGCAGGTCGGACCCTGCACCCCTATGTACAGCCAAACAAAGAGTCTCGTAAGACCCCAAGTGAGCCGCCTCCAGCACCGTGGCAAAGTCCCCGTCATCAGAGGTCAGCCACCTGTGGACAAACACAAGTTGGCCTGCGAGATAATACTTCCTCCAGTCGGGCAAAGCCAGCCCCCCTGACCCCAGGGTTCCTGAAGCACTTTAAGTCCTATGCACGGCGTTTTGGGGGCCCAAAGGAAAGAACTAGTAATACCATCAAGTTGTTTGAAAAAGGATTTAGGAACTCTCACCGGAGCGTGCCGCAGGAAGTATAAAACTACCGGGAGAATTTTCATCTTCAGTAAACTTACACTTCCCATAAGTGAGAGCGGAAGCTTCTGCCACGCCTGAGCTTTCTGTCTAAAGAAGGACAAAAGGGGCACCAGCAGGGCCGCTGATAGAAATCATGGGGCCCCATACAGCCTACCTGATGGGGCCCCCTACAGCTCCACCCCTGGTCCCTCCTCTAGCCCCACCCCTGACCACGCCCCTGACCCCTCCCCTGACCCGCCTTGAAACAAGGTGCAGGTTTGTCTACAAGTGATAATTATTTTTCTCATCCATGCCGCCAATGCTATTATGTGCTGCAGACAGTGCCAGCCATGACACTAATGCCAAAACGCATGTGTTGCCTGCAGAGACAGTGCCACCTATGCTGCCAATGGCATTATGCCATTGGCGGCATGGGTGGCACTGTCTGCAGCACAATATGTCATTAGCGGCATGGGTGGCACTGTCTTTGCCGCACATTATGGCACTGGCAGCATGGGTGGCACTGTCTCTGCAGCACAATATGGCATTGGCGGCATGGGTGGCACTGTCTGCACCACAATATGGCATTGGTGGCATGGGTGGCACTGTCTGCAGCACATTATGGCATTGGCGGCATGAGTGGCACTGTCTATGCAGGCAGCACATGTGTTATAGCAGTAACACATGTGCTACCTGCAGACAGTGCCACCCGTGCCTCCAATACAATATTGTGCCGCAGACAGTGCCACCCATGCCATGCCGCCAATGCCATATTGTGCAGGCAACTGCCCGTAACGCATGTGCTACCTGCAGACAGTGCCACTCATGCCACCAATGCCATAATGTATAGATGCTGGTTGCTGCAGACTGCAGTAGATCTTGATCCCCCCCCCCCCCCAAGCAAGCAAGCACACACACCTGTGTTAGCCGGGAGTCTCTTCCTCCCTGATCCTGCTGCTGCCTGGACTGTCCACAAACTATTCCTGACAGATGCCAGCTGCTTCTTCTTCTTCTGCCGCCGCCGCTCGCCTCACACCTTCTCTCACGCGGAGGTAGAGAAATCAATCTACGGCGCAAGGCAAGGCATAGTAGAGGACATGCTGGCTGGCACTTGAGCCAGCATGAGGAGCGCCTGAAAGAAGAAACAGTCCCTCCCCCTGTCGCCACCTACAAGCATCATAGATAGGTACAGTGCAGAGGTCTGGGAGGGTTGCGTGGGTGGCGCCAAGGAAGAAAACACTGGTCCGGAACTTGAGCCAGCATTAGGAGCGGGTGCGGGAGAGAAGAGACATTCTTCCGTGCCCGAAATAGAAAAAATAGTCCCTTCCAGCTGCAACCTACAGGAACGGAAGGTAGTGTGCTATTAAAATAAAAACGTAAAAAGCAATGGTGTCCTCCTGGAAAACGATGTTCAGTCAGGGCTGTGGAGTTTTTTTTTCCCCTACATTAGTTCTCTGTGGATGTTTGCCAGGCCCCCCTTGCTGGCCGGGCCCGGTACAATGGGGCCAGTTGTACTGGCCTATCAGCGGCCCTGGGCACCAGATTAAGCGTCATATAATCAGCACTGTTTGCTGTGACCTTGACTCCCAAGTAGGTAATGGAGGAGACCCATTGTAAAGGTAAGTTTGGATCCGCCCCCCCCTGGCTCCCTCATCCAAGGGCAATACAGAGGACTTGCCCCAATTCATCTTCAGTCCGGAAAAGACAGTAAAATCATTCAAAATACTCAGGGCCGCTCAAAGTGAGGGTCCAGGGTCTTAAAGAAACAATAGCATGTCACCGGCATATAATGCCAGACATTCCCGTATAGTGCCCACTCTAATAGCTCCCACCTCACTAAGTGCCACAGCCAGGGGTTCCAGTTGTGTAAGAATAGTGAATTAATATTCGCTATTGTCTTCCTGATTCTCCTCCTGGCCAACTAGGAATCGGGTCCTGAGACCCATCCCCCATTTGGCTGAGGGGAGAAAGGATCCTATTGGCCACCTATTAGCACAGCGGAAGCTTCCGTGATGCAAAGGAAGAGGAGATGCAGGGGAAGCCGCCGCCCATCACCTGGAGGAAACACTGTCCGCAAGCAACCTAGATGGAGTACATGCAGGGCTGGTGACCTACTGACGGGGGGGGGGGGGGGGTTGTGGGCGCATTGTTTGCCACTCCCAAAAAATTTACCGCCAGCCACCACTGATGACCACCCATCTGTGATTTCTGCCATGCCATTTTTAATCGGTACTGCAGCAATAAGCTGCACCACTTTGAGGTTCGTAAACGAACAGCAGTAGATAAGTGGATAAGGAGGAAGACATGACTGAGAAAGTACCTAGGACTCAAAGAATGTGCAGATTTTGTGGGCACAACACGCGGCAGAAGTATATATATATAAAATATAGTGTCTTTATTACAAAAATAAATAAAACTACACATAGATATAGCAGAAGCATCAGCCCCTACAAATACCCAATAGGGTAGGGGCGCCTTAGAAGTCTAGATATCACAGGTATCCCTGCTGGCTCACAGTAAGCTGGTGGGGATTCCCATGATATCTGGACTTCTTAGGTGCCCCTACCCTATCAGTGTTTGGCTTAGCTCCAATAGTGAGCTCCCAAGCCTGATATATTCTTTGAGAGAGTCCTAGGTACTTCCAGGTAAGTCTGCTGTCAATGTATGCATTTCTATATATGTCCCATAGCTGGCAACAATAAAAATCAGTTTTACCCTGAGATATTGAAACAGTTAAACTGTTGTGTTGAATAGCTGAAGAGTGTACAGGATTTTTTCTGTGTGACATGAAAACTACATACTCACAGGAAATAGTGTACAGCAGTGGTGGCCCGCCCATAGGGACGCACGGGCGCCGCCCCCCCTCCCGCAGTCACAAAAAAAAAAAAAAAAAAAACGGGCCCTTTAAGAACTTTTATTCGGCTAAAATGTCATTTTGACATTTTAGCCAAAGTTCTGGCGGCCGTCAATAGAGGGCGCTGCAGCGCCACCCCCTCTCGCAAATAACACACGTTCAATGCAATGCATTGAACGTGTGTTATTGTTGCCAGCTGCCTGGTCTATTCATATAACCGGACATGGGTCGCCGGTTACCTGAATAGCGGCAGCTGGTTGGCTGAGGGGAACTGCCTATCAAAGCCAGCAGCTCTGATAGGCTTTTCCAGTACCGCCCTCCGGCTCTCGGAAGTCTATACTCGGAGCACAGGCAACCTGCGGTCCTTGCATAAGACTGACGGCCGTTTCAGCCAATCAGGTTCCCGGATTCTGGTTATCAGGAACCTGATTGGCTGAAGCTTCTCCACGGCAGCAGAAGACATCGAGGGAGGACATGGAAGCATCAGGTAAGTGTTTTTTTTTACTGGGAAAGGGGCATCATGGGGCACAGTGGCATCATGGGGCACAGTGGTGACAAAGGGCACAGAGGCGACAATGAGCACAGTGGCATGGGGCACAGTGGTGACAATTAAAGGGCACAGTGGTGACAATTGATGGCACAGTGACTGCATATGATGGCATGGCACAGTGGTGACAATTGATGGCACAGTGACTGCATTTGATGGCATGGCACAGTGGTGACAATTGATGGCACAGTGACTGCATATGATGGCATGGTACAGTGGTGACAATTGATGGCACAGCGGCTGCGTTTGATGGCATGGCACAGTTGTGACAATTGATGGCACAGTGGTGGTGTTTGATGGCATGGCACAGTGGTGACACTTGATGGCACAGTGACTGCATTTGATGGCATGGCACAGTGGTGAAAATTGATGGGCACAGTAGCTGCGTTTGATGGCATGGCACAGTGGTGACAATTGATGGCACAGTGGTGGCGTTTGATGGCATGGCACAGTGGTGACAATTGATGGCACAGTCAATGCTTATGATGGCATGGCACAGTGGTGACAATTGATGGCACAGTGACTGCCTTTGATGGCATGGCACAGTGGTGACAATTGATGGCACAGTAACTGCGTTTGATGGCATGGCACAGTGGTGACAATTGATGGCACAGTGGTGGCGTTTGATGGCATGGCACAATGGTGACAATTGATGGCACAAGTGGTGGCGTTTGATGGCATGGCACAGTGGTGACAATTGATGGCACAGTGGCTGCATTTGGTGGCATGGCACAGTGGTGACAATTGATGGCACAGTTGCTGTGTTGCATGACACAGTGGTGACAATTGATGGCACAGTGGCTACATTTGGTGGCATGGCACAGTGGTGACAATTGATGGCACAGTTGCTGTGTTGCATGGCACAGTGGCTGCATTTGATGGCATGGCACAGTGGTGACAATTGATGGCACAGTTGCTGTGTTTGATGGCATGGCACAGTGGTGACAATTGATGGCACAGTGGCTGCATTTGGTGGCATGGCACAGTGGTGACAATTGATGGCACAGTTTCTGTGTTTGATGGCATGGCACAGTGGTGACAATTGATGGCACAGTGGCTGCATTTGGTGGCATGGCACAGTGGTGACAATTGATGTCACAGTGGCTGCATTTGGTGGCATGGCACAGTGGTGACAATTGATGGCACAGTTGCTGTGTTGCATGGCACAGTGGCTGCATTTGATGGCATGGCACAGTGGTGACAATTGATGGCACAGTTGCTGTGTTTGATGGCATGGCACAGTGGTGACAATTGATGGCACAGTGGCTGCATTTGGTGGCATGGCACAGTGGTGACAATTGATGGCACAGTTTCTGTGTTTGATGGCATGGCACAGTGGTGACACTTGATGGCACAGTGACTGCATTTGATGGCATGGCACAGTGGTGACAATTGATGGGCACAGTAGCTGTGTTTGGCATGGCACAGTGGTGACAATTGATGGCACAGTGGCTGCATTTGATGGCATTGCACAGTGGTGACAATTGATGGGTACAGTAGCTGCGTTTGGCATGGCACAGTGGTGACAATTGATGGCACAGTAGTGGCGTTTGATGGCATGGCACAGTGGTGACAATTGATGGCACAGTGACTGCATATGATGGCATGGCACAGTGGTGACAATTGATGGCACAGTGACTGCATTTGATGGCATGGCACAGTGGTGACAATTGATGGCACAGTGACTGCGTTTGATGGCATGGCACAGTGGTGACAGTTGATGGGCACAGTAGCTGTGTTTGATGGCATGGCACAGTGGTGACAATTGATGGCACAGTGGTGGCGTTTGGCATGGCACAGTGGTGACAATTGATGGCACAGTGGTGGCGTTTGATGGCATGGCACAGTGGTGACAATTGATGGCACATTGGCTGCATTTGGTGGCATGGCACAGTGGTGACAATTGATGGCACAGTTGCTGTGTTGCATGGCACAGTGGTGACAATTGATGGCACAGTGGCTGCATTTGGTGGCATGGCACAGTGGTGACAATTGATGGCACAGTTGCTGTGGCACAGTTGCATGGCACAGTGGTGACAATTGATGGCACAGTGGCTGCATTTGATGGCATGGCACAGTGGTGACAATTGATGGCACAGTTGCTGTGTTTGATGGCATGGCACAGTGGTGACAATTGATGGCACAGTGGCTGCATTTGGTGGTATGGCACAGTGGCTGCATGTGATGGGCACAGTGAGGCTGCAATATTTTTTTTTCCGTTTGCGCCCCCCCCAAAAATTTTGAGCACCAGCCGCCACTGGTGTACAGCCTTAAAATTGGTTCTTTTTTTGGCTTATCACAATGTAGCCTGCATTTGCGGATGTAGACCCATTGTTAAAATGTTTTTAAAGAGGCTGTGAATATTGTCATATGTACCCAAACAAAATATGAATCCCTGCACTTTTAAATTATTTTCTATATAAGTCTGAGACATAAGCCAGTGTACAATGGACGGAATTAACCTTTCAGGGGACAGCACCATCTAGTGGCGTTACTGTGCATCACTAGGCAAACAGCTACAGTATTCTGTAAGTGCTGGATATACACTCACCGGACACTTTTTTAGGTACACTTGTTCAATTACTTGGTAACACAGATTGCTAATCAGCCAATCAAATGGCAGCAACTCAATGGCATCTAGTCATGGTGAAGACAACTTGCTGAAGTTCAAACAGAGCATCAGAATGGGAAAGAAAGGTGATTTAAGTGACTTTAAACATGGTATGGTTGTTGGTGCCAGATGGGCTGGTCTGAGTATTTAAAAACCTGCTGATCTACTGGGATTTTCACACACAGTCTTCTTAGGGTTTACAGAAAATGGTCCAAAAAAAAGAAAAAAATATCCAGTGAGTGGCAGTTGTGTGGACGAAAAAATGCCTTGTTGATGTCAGAGGAGAATGGGCAGACGGATTGGCAGAAGGGCAACAGTAACTCAAATAATCACTTGTTACAACCAAGGTATTCAGAATATCATCTCTGAATGCACATCAAACCTTGGAGCAGATGGGCTACAGCAGCAGAAGACCACACCAGGTGCCACTCCTGTCAGCTAAGAACAGGAAATTGAGGCTACAATTTGCACAGGCTCACCAATTTTTTTTATATTTCTATATTTTTTATAAATTCTTTCTTTTTCATAGGACTTACATTACAATTCATATTCAACACATAAAATCTTCTTATAACATCCTTTTAATATTTCCATCTAAATATATCCCTGTTAAAAGGGTGGGGGAAGAGACATTTTTATAGAGAGAGGGGACATTTTCCTCTAACACGTGTCATGTGATATGTCAAAAACTCTCCTTCTCCCCAGGCGTCGTTCCCAATATACAGACATAGGTTTTCTTCATTATTACGATGTTTTTATTCTTCAAGACAGGACAGCAAACAGTCAATGCTTACATATTTGGCAGCGGGTAAAACTTGGCAGGATGGTACATCAGAATGTTTCAGAAGGAGGAAGATGGATGTTAAGATGGTATGTCTTTCTCCTGGGAGAGCCCTCCAGTATGGTGGGGCCACCTACCTCCATCTCTCTGTCGGTGACCCTAAGGCCCCCAGAGCTTCCTAGATAGCTACTTACATCCAGGGCCGGCGCAACCACCAGGCGGACCAAGCGGCCGCTTGGGGGCGGGCAGGTCCGCAGCCTGGGATGGGGCGAAAAAATTACCAGAATCGCGGCCGTACGATTTCTCAAAAGCCGCGCCTCCGACGTCTTCTGTTCCGTGATAGGCGGAAACAATCAGCTTCCCAGGAGGCACTGTGTTCAGTGTCCGCCTATCACGGAGGCGCTCTCTCGTCCTGGTTTGGTGTCCGCCTATCACGGAGGCCATCTCGTCCTCGGACGAGAGAGCCTCCGTAGGCGAACATGAACACAGGCGAACACTGAACACAGTGCCTCATGGGAAGCTGAATGTTCCGCCTATCACGGAACAGAAGACGTCGGAGGCGCGGCTTTTGAAAAATCGTACAGCCGCGATTCGCATGGAATAAGGTAAGGGCACGGACGGTCTGGTGGGGCAGGTCTGGCATGTAATGGGGGCAGGTCTGGCATGTAATGGGGGCAGGTCTGGGGCAGGTCTGGCATGTAATGGGGCACAGTCTGACATGTAATGGGGCACAGTCTGACATGTAATGGGGCAGGTCTGGCATGTAATGGGGCACAGTCTGGCATGTAATGGGGCCAAAATGGAGCTTCGCTTGTGTAGGCAGAAATCCTTGCACCGGCCCTGCTCACATTACATCTCTTTATACTGTTTAAAAGCCATGCTCAGCACAATTTCTTTTTGGAATAGCTCCAAGAAAGGTGACAAGCTTCTGTCTCAAACGTAACCCACTTGAGTATATTTAAATAACACATCTCCTCCCATTGTCCTGACGTAGAACTCCAAAAATACATGTAACCTACACAGATGTAGTTTCCTATAACTGACTTTGTCTGTCCTCAAGCTACCTCAAAATGGCCATGTTTAAATATTGTTCTCAGAAACTTTTATCACATAAAATATAATAAATTTAAAATCTAACAATCCCCTTACTACATTAACATCCTATATTATGTTACCTCTTTTCTACAGCTCATTGACCCAATGTGACTTCTCTTTTTCTTATTTAAACACGCATCCCTTCTATTATAGAAAGAAAATAATACAGGAAAGAAAAAGAGGGAACACTCTCATTAAGGGATCCTTCCCCCTCCTCCTCTCCAGCAGGCAGTACTCCCCTCTTACCCATCTACTCCACCAGTGGCGGCTGGTGCTCAAAATTTTTGGGGGGGCGCAAACGAAAAAAAAAAAATCAGCCTCACTGTGCAATCAAACGCAGCCACTGTGCCATGCCACCAAATGCAGCCACTGTGCCATCAATTGTCACCACTGTGCAATGCCATCAAACACAGCAACTGTGCCATCAATTGTCACCATTGTGCCATGCCATCAAATGCAGTCACTGTGCCATCAATTGTCACCACTGTGCCATGCCATCAAACAGCAACTGTGCCATCAATTGTCACCACTGTGCCATGCCATCAAACACAGCCACTGTGCCATCAATTGTCACCACTGTGCCATGCAACACAGCAACTGTGCCATCAATTGTCACCACTGTGCCATGCCATCAAACACAGCAACTGTGCCATCAATTGTCACCATTGTGCCATGCAACACAGCAACTGTGCCATCAATTGTCACCACTGTGCCATGCCATCAAACACAGCAACTGTGCCATCAATTGTCACCACTGTGCCATGCCATCAAATGCAGTCACTGTGCCATCAATTGTCACCACTGTGCCATG
Organism: Rana kukunoris; assembly: GCA_029574335.1. NCBI lineage: Eukaryota > Metazoa > Chordata > Amphibia > Anura > Ranidae > Rana > Rana kukunoris. Next base: position 399,335,029 of record CM056051.1, read on the forward strand.
CCATCAAACGCAGTCACTATGCCATCAATTGTCACCACTGTGCCATGCAACACAGCAACTGTGCCATCAATTGTCACCACTGTGCCTTGCCATCAAATGCAGTCACTGTGCCATAAATTGTCACCATTGTGCCATGCAACACAGCAACTGTGCCATCAATTGTCACCACTATGCCATGCCATCAAACACAGCAACTGTGCCATCAATTGTCACCACTGTGCCATGCCATCAAATGCAGTCACTGTGCCATCAATTGTCACCACTGTGCCATGCCATCAAACACAGTCACTGTGCCATGCCATCAAACACAGCCACTGTGCCCCTCAATTGTTGCCACTGTGCCCTTTAATTGTCACCACTGTGCCCATTGATGCCACTGTGCATGTCACTGTGCCCTTTAATTGTCACCACTGTGCCCCATGATGCCACTGTGCCCATTGTCACCACTGTGCCCCATGATGCCACTGACTGTGCCAATTGTCACCTCTGTGCCCTTTGTCACCACTGTGCCCCATGATGCCACTGTGCCCATTGTCACCCCTTTCCCTGTAAAAAGCACTTACCTGAGGCTTCCATGTCCTCCCTCGATGTCTTCTGCCGCCGTGGTGAAGCTTCAGCCAATCAGGTCCCTGATAACCAGAATCCGGGAACCTGATTGGCTGAAACGGCCGTCAGTCTAATGCAAGGAACGCAGATTGCCTGCGCTCCGAGCATAGACTTCCGAGAGCCGGAGGGCGGTCCGGGAAAAGCCTATCAGAGCCGCTGGCTTTGATAGGCAGTTCCCCTCAGCCAACCAGCTGCCGCTATTCGGGTAACCGGCGACCCATGTCCGGTTATAGGAATAGACCAGGCAGCTGGCAACCAACAATAACATACATTCGTGCAATTATGCACGAATGTATGTTATTTGCGAGAGGGGGTGGCGCTGCAGCGCCCTCTATAGACGGCCGCCAGAACTGCGGTTAAAATGTCAAAATGACATTTTAGCCAAATAAAAGTTCTTAAAGGGCCCGTTTTTTTCTTTTTGTGTGACTGCGGGAGGGGGGCGGCGCCCCTGCGTCCCTATGGGCGGGGCGCCACTGTACTCCACCCCCTATATACAAGGTACAGGCAGGGCCGATCCTAGGGACACAAGCGCCTGGGTGCAGAAATATTTCTGGCGCCCCCACGTGGGCGTCGTCATTTTACGAACTCCTTCCCTTTACAAATGTTTCTATGGCAATGACTCAACCACAGAGATGCCCCCTTACGAAGTCTTCATTACCCTGGGATCCTTACATGATCTCTTAACAATAAACAAAATACAGGAAGATAACCAGAGTACTTTTTTGGGACCTGGAGGGAGGCCTCTGATGGACACAGAGAGGGCTTCTGTTAGAGTGTCTGTTATATGTTCGGCGCCCCCACCTCTGCAGGCGCCTGGGTGCAATGCACCCTGTGCACCCTGCCTAGGATCGGCCCTGGGTACAGGGCCTACTTCTTTCTGTATTTCTCATCTTGGTCTTTCAGCGTCAAAGTAAGAGTCTCCATCCGTTGAATTTCTGCAATTCTAGCAAACCACTGTGCTCTTTATGGAGGACTATCACTCTTCCACAGGACAGGGATGCATGCCCTCGCTGCTGTAAGAAGATGTTTAAGCAATGAATTTTTATCATTTTCGACTGATTTTTCGACTGCTGGTCTCTCTCCGAGATGCACTCCCATTATTATTTTGACGGTTTCGGCAACCATTCTCCATAACTCCTTGATTTTCCCACATTCCCACAAAATGTGTACTATAGTGCCCTCCGCCTCATGACACCTCCAGCATACATCTGACACCTGAGGGTATAGCCGATGCAATACAGAGGGTGTTCTATACCATCTGGTAAGAATTTTATATCCTCCCTCCTGATATCTACTCACTACTGACGCCTTATGGGTAAACAGCAGAACCCTGTCACTTTCCTCTTGGGAGAATATAACCCCCAAGTCTCTTTCCCACGCCTGGAGAAAGGAAAGTTCTTGTGGTGTTTCTAGTCCAGTCAGCATAGCATAGAAATATGACAAGGAATACCTCACTAACTCCCTGTTCAAGCATATCTGCTCAAATCTTGACAATTCTCTAATTTCCGCATAAATATTTGACTTTGATCGATCTAGTTCTGGTGCTACCTCTTGTTCAATCTCTGAGCTTGTCATTAAAGGGTCACTAAAGGAAAACATTTTTTTTTGCTAAAATGACTGTTTACAGGGTATAGAGACATAAAAGTTAACTGATTCCTTTTCAAAATTATTAAAAATCAATCATATAATGTGCCTGCAGGTTAGTTTCACTTCTGAACTGGCTTCATGTTTCTGTGAAGTAGAAATAGACACACAGAACAAAAACAAACAAATCCAGGGCAGTGTTTTGTTTTTAAAATGAATCTGATTGGTTCTGGGAAGTTTTAGACACACAGTAATGACAGTTTAGACCATCGTGAGAAAGCTCCCAGCACTGTGGTTATAAGGAAACAGACAAGCAGGAAGTGTGGAGAACAGAGCAGGATTACAGCAACTTCAAAGCAAAAACAAACAATAAGGACATGAAACCAGTACTGCAGTGAGGTAAAGGAAGCTATTTAGCTAAAAAAAAGTTTTCTTTTAGTGATCCTTTAAGCGGTTATCCACTTGCTGGTTGGCAAGCCCAGATCTCAGGTTGCCGACCTTCCATCTGAGAGCATCAGTGTTGTGAATGAAACCGGCGGTAGAGGAAGCAAGCGGCTTTTCAGAAAGTGCACCACACCTGCAAGATATAATAGACGTCTATAGCAAAGTGCAGCTAACTGGCGGGAAAACCACAGGTACGCTGCGCCGCAATAGACCAGACCATCAGTATAAAAGCAGCCTTAGGCCCCCAATGCAATCGGACCCTTCATTCACTTCTATGGAGTGGCAGATGTAAACAGACTTTTGTGTGTTTACACCTGCCTACCTCCAATACGATCTGCTAAAAAAACAGAAGTGGATCTGTCCCCTTCCATCTGATTGGATCAGAGGGCCCATAGAGTAGATTGGGCTGTGTCTGCTTGGCATATGCAGACTGGACACAGACCTATCATCTGCCCACTCTACTCATTGTGGCCTGCGACTGGTTACTAAGTCGCTTAAGTGGCCCTCGGCCTTTAAAAGGTTGGGCACCCCTGCCTTAGCCAACGAGAAGTTTTATCGTTGTTTCATTGTAAGTATGAGAGGGGGGGGGGCTTCCCTCCTTCTCTCTCACTTTTGCTATAATCATAGGTGTGCACAGCCTATTGCATTAGGGTGTGCACCCTTAAGCTCAAAAACAAATGCGTGTTTATGTGTCTACTCATATATGACCCCAGCTCATTAATCCCCCTGCAGGCACAGTGAAAGAGAAGAGCATAAACATTTCTTTTATGGTAGAGCCAATAAGAGGGAGATCTTTCCCATGTTCCTGCTGCTACACAAGAGTGATAACAGTAATGTGCATGGGGTGATTAGGGTGTGGCTGGGCCCATCCGGCACACCCTGTGCGCTCGCCTATGGCTATAATCTTCACCTTGTAAGCTTCACACAAAATGTACCGGTGCATTTTGAATAAATTGTCTTAACTTTTAAACACATGAGTTTTTTTTTTTTATAGGATATAAAACAAGTGAATAACAAAACGTAAAAATACAAAACAAAATAGATCCGCGCTATCTAAATAAGTGAGCAGCTACAAAAACCAATAAACAAGTGGAAAGTGACAAACAAAACATGTTAATTGTAGTGCCTAATAATATCCCAAAGTGTATAAACTATGGGCCAGATTCACAGAGCGAATACGCCTGCGCAACAGGAGATGCGTGTGCGTAAGTCTAAATGTGCGCGTGCGTTTCGATGCACGGCATCCCCAAAACGAGATACGCAAGAAATCTACTTTTTTTGGTCCAGCGTAATTTCGTTAGACAGGCGCATCCGTCTGCGCAAAACTGCGCTAGACAGACCATTGATTTGCTAGTCAAATATGCTAATGAGGGACTTACGGGGATCCACAAAAGAACGTTGGGGCAGCGCAGGCTACGCAGTGTGCGCAACAGCAAAATGTCCTGTCTAAAATTAGACCATATAAAAGCTGGTCTAAAAAGAGAAAAAAAGTCTACATGTTAGATAAAGCAACACTGTTAGTGAGGAGCTCAGCAGTCAGGCGGCGTACACACGACCGAGGTTCTCGCTGGAAACCAGCGAGAACCTCGCTGGAAGCTGCATTCCAGCGAGGACCTCGGCCGTGTGTACACAGAGCGCTCGCCCCGCCCGTCGGGAATCCCGTCGAGCGAAAAGAGAGCACGCTCTCTTTTTGCTCGACGGCCCGCCTGGATGAATGGCTGGTTGCCATTCCCGACGGGCGGGTCGCCGATTTCGACGGCCGGCAGAGAACCTCGACGGGCGGAACGATGTGTTCTGCCCGTCGAGGTTCTCTGCCGTGTGTACGCGGCTTCACACGTGTTGCACAACAATCTGTATGCCAACATGCCAGGGGCATCGTCGCGCATAGCTTTACTACTGACTTTAGATGAACAAAGAAGGAGGAGGGCACTGAGGATGGCATGGAGGAGGGCACGGGAGAGGATATACCGCACACGCATAGACCTCTTTGGCATGAGTGATTCTGAGGTGCAGTGCAGCCACTGGTCAAGGTCATGGCAACACTCCATGTCCTTGCCAGTGGCTCTTTTCAGCGTACAAGTGGAGTGGTGGCTGGGATGTCACAGTCCTCCATGAGCACATGTGTGCACCAGGTTGTCCCTGCAATCCTCAGACGCATGGCCAACCAAATCATCAAACCCACCACTGAGGACCTGCGGCTGAAGGCAATGACAGATTTCTACAGAATTGCCAGATTCCCACGCACCATCGGGGCCATTGATTGCACACATGTGGCACTCCAGCCCCCCCAGGAGACAGAGCACATGTACCGCAATCGGAAGCATTGGCACTCCATCAACGTACAGGTGATAGTCGATGCCCAAGGCCTCATATGGCACGTCCGTGCCAAACACCCAGGGTCCAGCCATGACAGCTACATCTACAATCAAAGCCACATCCGAATGGAATTCGATCAGAACGTGTATGGGGACACCTGGCTGGTTGGTGAGTGACATGGGTGGCAGGCATGACTGTCCCCCCCCATGATGCACACATCACAAGGGGCACATGCATGACTAACATCCTCCTGTCTTTTCCCTTACAGGTGACTCTGCATATCCACTGGGACCCCATCTCATGACTCCTATCCGGAACCCCCAAACCCCAGGAGAGGAAAGATACAATCAAGCACATGCCCAAACACGTGCAGTGGTGGAGCGCACCTTTGGCCTCCTGAAGTCATGTTTCCGATGCCTGGATAAGTCTGGGGGTACCCTCTTGTATTCCCCAAACTTCGTGTGCCATATCATCGGTGCATGTTGCATGCTGCACAACTTCGCAGTAAGAAAGGACCTGCAGATTGACCTACATGATGACCTGACCCCTGAACCAGACAATCCCCCCCTAACCGAGGGTCCCCCGTCTTCTGAGGGAAGAGCAGCCAGGAGACAGCTCACATTGGGCATCTTTGCACGTTAAACAAACACATTAATCATGGCACAATGAGAATGCATGCATGCACACCACTGTGGTCCCTAGCACACACACCCCACATCCTCATCAAATTGGATTGGCACCAGTCCACCATGCAGGACTTGTGAGCAGCAACGCCACGCCAAGGCTCCAATTATGTCACTGTACATTCATACACCATTCACACGGACCTGGGGATCACTTCTCCCTGGTCCTGGGGAACCCTACTCCACCAAAATTGAGGGTGACAGCCCTTTTCCGGCAGGAATGTCGCCCCCACATTCAAACAGCATTCACAACCCAAAAAAACAAAAAAAATAAAAAATAAAAAAAATGACCAGCAAAATCAAAAAATTTCCAGCAAAAAATAAAAGGGGAGAAAAAAATTAGTGCCCTTGACGTGAGCCACGCCTGGGGCGCCCCCGGCCACGGCCCCGGCTCCTCAGGGGAGACTCATGGGGAGGGGGAAAACCGGAGAAGGAAGAGCAGCCCCTGATCTCTGCCCACCTGGCGGCCTGCCCTCCAAGGCCACGGCTATTCTGTCCAGGGCACCACCTAGTGTTGCCGTGTTGGCCTGGATAGCCTGGGTGAGGGCCCTCACATCCTGCCCAACGCCTGCTGATGTAGTCTGCAGGTCGTTAAGGCAGTTTGTGAAAGCCCGGGAGTGGCAGTCCAGGTTCCCCAGCGTATCCTTGATGGAGGACAGGATCTCCTCCATCCGCACCAATGTCTGGCTGACCTGTCCCAGATGGCGGGTCTGGAGGAACTGGTCCCTTCTCAGAGTGGAGGGCAGGAGATCGGCCACCCCCCTGGTCTTCTGGGTCGCCTTCCTGCCTCCAGCTTATGCTTGTGGCCGGGGAGAAGGGGAGGCCCTTGGGAGAGGAGCCATGTTGGGGGAGGAGGGGGGGCTCCCCCTTAGGGAGGGCTGGCTGCTGCCAGCCAGAGGGGAACGGTCCTCCAACAACAATAGGCCAGTGCCTGACATGGACTCCTCCTCAAACTCCTCCTCCTCAACCTCCTCCTCTTCAACCTCCTCCGCGGACTCCGGCCTTGTCGGGGGGGCCTCGTTAGGCTGCTGTCCTGGGGATGGTGCGGTCAGGCCAGATGGCCCTGCACCCTCCTGCACATCTGTGGATGACACAAAACATTCACAGGTTGGAGGATCCACACACTTGCCACATATTCCCTTTCACCCCCTCCCCCACACATGCTACACACCTGATATAAAAAAAAAAACTTACCTGGCAACACGGGCTCCGGACTTGAGTCAAAGCCGGGCAGGCCCTCCACTTCATGCCGATGAAAGGTCAAGGCCACCGCACGCGCACGCTCCTCCGCTGTCAGCCTAACAGCCTAACACGGCATGGTGGGCCCCCTCCTGTGCCCCTGGCATGGGCAAGCATTTTGGCCAGCTTCTTTTTGACCAGACGCCGGAGGTCATTAATCTTTTTGTCAATCCCAGACCGGTTCCGTGTCTCCCCCTTCCCCGCTGAATTCACCTGGTCAGTGATGATGTCCAAAATCTCCCTCCTCCTGGCCGGGGTGGTGTTGGCACTGTCCGGGCCGTGGAGGAAACGCCCATAATCGCTAATGGCCCGGGCAAGAATTTGTTTCTCCCCCAAAGTGAAATTTAGTTTTCGCTTTCTCTCTGTCATACTCATACAAAAACTCACTCCCAGTCAACAAAAATCAGTCACAAAAACAAGCACAACCAATCAAGCAAGAACACACACAAAGAGAAAACTAACACCCAAAAAATCACACAAGCACTCAGCAAAAAACAGTCACAAAAACAAACAGCAACAATTAAGCAAGAAAACAAACGACCAGAAATATATCAAACAAACAGTCTCTCAAACACTTATCAAAAAACACTTTCAAAGATCTACTAACAAACACAAGATCACACAGTACACTAATCTGACAAATACAAAACACAACGCAACTAACAACGGGACAAAAGCACTTTGTTAAATGGGAAGGGACAAAGGGATGTACTTTTGCAATGGAAGTGCGTTTGTGTCTGTCTATTTATGCTGTCTGCGTAGTCCCTAGTCCATTTCCAATTTCACTGATTGCGCCGTTCCCGAGTTGTGAGCATGCGCAGAGAGGTGCTGACCATGGTCTCCTTCAAGCGCGCATGGGGTCACGGCTCATTTCAATGTAACACGCCCACGTCCTTCCCAATTTGTATTACTCCGCCTTACGCCTCTGAAATAACGTTACGCATGCGCAATTTTCTGCGCAAAAGCTACGAGAATAGGGTGATTATGCGGCTACATTGCGCAAGTCTAACGTAAAGGCGGTGCGCTACGCCGGTCCAATAATGCACAGATTTACCTGAATCTGGCCCTATTTATCTTATATAGAATTGTCTGAATAACATACTGTATAACAATGGATATATATAGAAAATGAGTAGAAATCACCAATGTGAATGGTGTGCAATCAAAATAAATGATTAAATGCAAATACATATATTTGGGTTGAGGAACAAAAATATCTAATAAGTGAAAAAAGTCCTATGCAAACATATATGAGGTGGAAAACGTGAATTTCCAATGGGTGAAAAGTCCTATGTAGACAGGAAGGCCTAATGGTGTTCCCACCAGTGGCGGTGCGACCATAGAGGGCGCCGGAGCGCCCCCCACTCTCGCACCACCATTGTAACAATACATAGATTTACGCATTGCATGAATCTATGTATTGCCGCTGCTGCCGACTATTCAGATGGCCTGCCCCCTTACAAGTGACGGCCATCTGAATAACGGCAGCTGGTTGGCTGTGGAAGTGCCTATCAGAGCCAGCGGCTCTGATAGGCTTTCCGATTACAGCCCTCCGCCTTCCAGATGCTTATCCAAGGGACGCACGGGGGGTGCATTCCTTGGATAAGACTAACAGGCGTCTCAGCCAATCAGGTTACCGGGTCTGGTTACCGGTAACCTGATTGGCTGAAGCATCAAGAAGGGCAGGAGAAGACATCGAGGGGCGGTAAAAGCAGGATGGCTGACCCCAGAAAGGTAAGTGCCAGGCCGGGGGTGGGGGCATTTTACAGGGCACAGTGGCAGCATTTTACAGGGAACAGTGCTTATAATTGCTGGGCACAGTGGCGAAAATTGATGGGCACAGTGTCTACAATAGCTGGGCACAGTGGCGACAATTGCTGGGCACAGTGGCGCAAAATTGCTGGGCACAGTGGTGACAATTGATGGCACAGTGGTGACAATTGATGGCACAGTGGCTGCGTTTGATGGCATGGCACAGTGGTTACAATTGATGGCACAGTGGTAACAATTGATGGCACAGTGGTAACAATTGATGGCACATTGGCTGCATTTGATGGCATGGCACAGTGGCGACAATTGATGGCACAGTGGCGACAATTGATGGCACAGTGGTAAAAATTGATGGCACAATGGTAACAATTGATGGCACAGTGACTGCGTTTGATGGCATGGCACAATGGCTGCATTTTATGGCATGGTACAGTGGCGACAATTGATGGCAAAGTGGCTGCATTTGATGGGCACAGTGGCTGCCTTTGATTAGCACAGCTTCAGTCCTCTGAGTAGCACAGCTCGGCCACACAGCACACTGGAAGAGACTTGATTTTTCTTTGCGGCAAAGTTTAGCTGAAGTAAGTAATACTTTACTGTTGTAGCTGGAAAAGAATAAAATGTTTCAACATAATGTGAAAGTTTCAGGATATTGGAAGGTGACAGGTTCTCTCCATGTGCTGATTAAGTCTGAAGTCTTTTGAAGTCATTCGTTCATTTCAGGTACCGACTGGCAGGTGACAAGCCTCTCAGTGTCCGGATACCTCGATCCCCGGTGGATTGTCGAGACCCTATTGGATCACCAGCCTCTCATTGGCTCTCCTCAGATGGACTCCCCACCAAACAGCTATTCCGCTTGGGATCTTCAGGATTGGGAACCCAGTCGACCACTGGGCTCCCAGGCCACGATTCAAATGTTCCGGACCAGCCTGTCCCAGAACCAGGAATTCCGAGTGGCGCGCGGGGCCCCGGCCCGGTAGGCCATGAAGCCGGGGCGCCGTGGTGCAGACACCCTAAAGGTGGATGCCGCACTTGAAGAAGGACCCAGAACTAATGGCGCCTGCCCCATAAATACCCTCCCCCAGCATGCACAGCGAGGCTCAACCCTCCTGATTGGCTGCTGGGGAAGAGCACCCAAACCTTGACGCCACTGCTGCCATCTACTACACCCCAGCACAACAGAATGAGCCCACAGCACAGGCAAGCTGAGACAGAGACCCAATTTGAACATTTTAACCAGATCAGAGTTTAACTACACTCTGATCTCTCTCTAAATTTAAATAGCACCGGTACTTCGAAGTAACCAGCCGCTACACATGAATTAGGCCACAGTGAAAACGTCAAGACATGGCATTGAGCTCTCACAAATAGAGTCTCCAAAAGAATCCAAGAAATTATCAAATGGTTTAATTCTCCACCATCTACCAGACAGAAAATAACAGTTTTATATGAGCTGACCCATTGAAAACGAGAAGATCGCAAGTGGACAGTGTACCTGCCTGTTAATTAAAAGGATAGAAGGGGAAAATCTACTACTTGTAGTAATGGACACTTTTTCAGATTGAACACTAGATGGTGATCTTACTCTCTACTAATATTTTCCTCCCAATCTGCTTTCTAATCAGTCTTGTGTTCTTAGAAAGAGTGGATCAACAGTTTGAGGAATCTCCACTATTCAGCTGCTCTGAGATGCCCAACAAGGCTTCCAGGGCTATCAATGAGCAGCTTTTTCATTGCATAGTTTAGTTGTGACTTCAGAAACGAATTAGAGCAGTTGATAGAGTATCCGGGCACATTGCAGACAGATGCTTTTCAGTGCTGTAATGCTTTAGGTTTTAAACATATAACAAGGCTGGTAAACGCTTATTTGTCTATAACCAGCCATACAGTATATAACATTTGAATACGATGTCACCTATTCAAACAACAGTGGTAAAGTGTATGGCAAGTTGAATTACAGCCTATGTGTGGTCAAAAAGGTGGTTGTGTGTTGGAGAATCTGTGGGACTACCCATAGAGTTAACAAACACTTTCTATAGAATCTTAATAATAAAGAGTTAAAGGGGTTGTAAAGGTTTGTTTTTTTATTTTCTAAATAGGTTCCTTTAACCACTTAAGCCCCGGACCAATATGCTGCTAAATGCCCAAAGGCGTTTTTACAATTCGGCACTGCGTCGCTTTAATAGACAATTGCGCGGTCGTGCGACGTGGGTCCCAAACAAATTTTGTGTCCTTCTCTTCCCACAAATAGAGCTTTCCTTTGATGGTATTTGATTGCCTCTGCGATTTTTTTTTTTGCGCTATAAACATAAATTGAGCGACATTTTTGAAAAAAAAAAACAATATTTTTTACTTTTTGTTATAAGTAAAATCGAATAAACTAAATTTTAGTCAAACATTTAGGCCAAAATGTATTCAGCCACATGTCTTTAGTAAAAAAAAAAAAATCGCAATTAAAAAAAAAAAAAAAAATAGCTACCTAGCGGCAACAGTGACACTAATACAGCGATCAGAAAACCGAATCGCTTAGTGAGACTGGCAATAGGGGGTGAAAGGTTTAACTAGGGCGGTGATCAAGGGGTTAAACCTTTATTAGGGGAGGTACGGGGCTACCCTGGACCTGACACTAACTGCCTGTCACACTAACTGTCACACTAACACTAAATGCAGTGATCAGTAAATATATGATCACTGCAATCAGTGACACTGTGATAGGGGGCTGGGGGGGGGGGGTGATGGGAAGGGGTTAAGTGTGCCTATGTGTACTGGTGTCAGTGTGCTGTTGGTGCGACTTACTTGTGATGTCTTCTCTCCTCTCGTCGGATTGAAAATACCACCGAGAGTAGAGCTGACATCACTTCCTCTGCCAGTGTTTACATTACATAGGCAGAGGAAGTGCAGGGTGGAGGCTCGGCGGATTGGCTGGGAGTGATCATGAGGTAGCAGACAAAAACAAACAGCCGCCCCCTCATCCCGGATCGCTCCCACAGGTAAGACGCCCGCCGCATGTAGCGGGGGGGTCACGATCGGACCCCCGACCCGCAAGAAGGCAGGGACGTACATGTACGCCCATCTGCCTGTACGTGCCATTCTGTGGACGTACATATACATGCCACGGGCATTAAGTGGTTAAGCTAGTGCATTGTTGGTTCACTTACCTTTTTTTTCGATTTTCCTTCTTAGGCTGGGTTCACACTAGTGCGGTGTGAATTTCAGCTCTGTAATCTCTGCAGATAGATAAGGGAAGTGTTCAGCAGATCCATTGCGTTTTAGCTGCGGATTTGGAGACCTGGGAGAAGTTCCGAGTGAGAGGAGAGTGGGGGAGAAATGTATTGAGCTGAATGAGAGAAATTCCTGAAGAGAACTGAACACATCTGCGAATCAGCTGCGTACCCATAGAAGATAATGGGACTGAATTCGCACCTGAGCCGCACCACAAGGCATAAAATCCGCACACGTTTTTACTGCAATGCGCAGTGCGAATGCATCGCACATATGTGAACCAGCCTCATTGAAAACAATGTATTTAGAAATGTTCTGCGTATTAGATGCGGTTTAAGCCGCAACCAATTCGCATAGGTGTGAACCCGGCCTAAATGTTTTTTTTCTTTGTCTGAATTTCTCACTTCCTGTTTCTCCTTAGTAAGCTTGCCCCCATTATCTGTCTGGGGGTTAGTCAGCCAGAACAGCTTACTGAGGAGGAACAGGAAGTGAGAGATTCAGACAAAGAAAACAAAAAAAAAAACATTTAGAAGGGAAATCGAAGGAAAAGGTAAGTGAACCAACAATGCACTAGCTTAAAGGAACCTATTTAGAAAATAAAAAAACTAACCTTTACAACCCCTTTAAGGGTCACATCATGTAGGCCTCAACTTTTCCTGGTGTCACTCCATAACTGATCCCTACTGTTCAGTGTGTCTAATTTATCCTGCATGCTAGTGGGCAGGCACCAGAAGTGTAGCCCCCCCCCCCCCTCCTGTTGTTAAACTATTCCTAGACATTCATGGTGTTTTCTCTCACATATCAGCAATGTCGTGTTTTGGGATATTACAATATCTGAATGATAGAGTCACAAAAACACAACATTTTCACTGGTTCTTTTCAATGTTAACACTAACTTTTCATTGGGTGATATTTGCAAAACTCAAACTTTGCATTGGTGTTAGAGATGAGCTTGGGGTTGGCCTGAACCCATGTTAGGTCAATGATGTCATAAGCATCCTTGCCCCTTTCTGTATGGAGCAGGGAATGCCTCTTTAGCAGCTGATTGCACTGACAATTTCCCTCCATGCTTGGACTGAACACACGCTCATCCCTAGTGTTTAGTGCAAAACTCCAACTTTGCATTGGTTTTTAGGGACATTTTTTAAAGGAGAATTGTAGCCTGGGTTCATTTAGCTGGTATAGAGTGCCCCCAAAGCTCTGTTCTATCAGGCAATGGATTGGGGACAGTAAAAGAAGGGAAGGATCAGAGAAGACAGGATTCCACATCCTTTTTACGCAATGCAAAGGTATAACCCCTTAGGTTCCACAGTGAGTATAACGAGCATGCTTTACTGCATATACAGACTGATTTTACTGTTATGCATTGTAAAGCCTATTTATTTTTTTATAAAAATAACAAACCTGTTATACTCTGTGCAGTGGATTTGCACAGAGCAGCTCAGATCCTCCTCTTCTTGTGTCCCTCTTTCGTGCACCTGGCCGCTTCCTCTTGTCCAGTGCCCACACAGCAAGCAACTTGCTATGGGGGCACCCAAGCCTAGTCACAGCTCTGTTAGTCCTCCAGACAGGCCTTGCCCCCACTCTCTCCTGATTGGTTTGCTGACTTTATTTGACAGCACCAATGGCACCCCTGTTGTGTTTTAGCCAATCAGGAGGGAGGGTCTCGGATGGCCGAGACACTCATGGACATCGCTGGATAGAGATGGGGCTCAGGTAAGTATTAGGGGGGCTGAGGGGGGCTGCTGCACACAGAAGGCTTTTTATCTTAATGCATAGAATGCTTTAAGATAAAAAAAAAAAACTTCTATTTTTACAACTCCTTTAATTCTTGAATTCCGTACCTCTGTAGAGGATGTGAACCTCTGCAGTGCGAATCTGCTCCTGTAGCTCTGGGAGACAGACCGCTGGCGGAAGGAGTGTTTAGAAAAACATCTTCCTCGTTGCTAGAGGTCGTTCCACTTGCAACAAGCACATGCTACCAACAGGCTGCTTGCTAGTTTTCCATTACCCTAGGTTACCACTTGTATCTTCACACTGCATTACTTCCATGCTGATGTCTTCATACCCCAAGTACCTTAGTGACCTGAACCGTGGGATGGTTACACCCCTTTAGTGACTTCAGACAAGGTGGGAACAAAATGTACAAAATTTTACTTGAAAGTGCAAAAGGCATTACAAAGTCCAAAGACATTATTCTTCCCTACATTCCTAACCCTAACGCAGGCTGTGTGTTGCCCTGGCATACCTGCAAAGGTAGTACCCATGTAATTAAAGAGTCCATCAGAGGCATTCTCCAGCAGCGGGTGTCTTCGGGGTGAAAGCCCAAGTTCTGATGACTTTACATACAGGTGGTAATGATTAGCGACATCCTACTGCTCCTCGTGGGTGTTGTTCTCTGTCTCCCTCCCTTACAGGTACTGAATCTCTCTCTGGGGGAATCTCCAAATTCTTTCTGTACCGGAACACTGTCCACCCAGAGAAAAATCTGACAAAAGACCAAAGAATTACACATTCGTAATTGTATTGACTTTTGCTTCCTTGGAAGTGTTACATTTCCTCCTCAGTGTCTTTTTCACAGCTGGCAAGCGAACAGGTACGGTCAGCAATCTGTCATTACACCTTGTATGTCAGGCACCAACTGCTGCGAAATGATGTTCCATTCACAGTCTAAAAATAATTGCAGGTGAATGAAAAACTCTGCAAACATTGACTTCTAAATACCTTTAAATCAGGCATGTCCAAAGTCCGGCCCGCGGGCCAAATGCGGCCCCCCTGTTGATTTAATACGGCCCCCTGGGGATTTGGATATATATTGTTTGTGGCCCCCGGGGCCACAAAAGATATATACCGTATTTATCAGTGCTGCCCTGGAGGGGACAGGGAGGGGGCAGGACGAGTGCCGTCAGATTACATTAAGAGAAGTTTACTTTGTATTAAAGAGTCCACCGAGTAAACAAGAGATTCTCCTGTTTGTAATCTGTCGTCACTCGTCCCGCCCTTCTCCCTCTGCCCTCCGAGGCTGCAGATGGGCATTGATCAGGCTGCACCGATGACAATGGTAAGGCTGCATTCATGGCACATGTGAGGCTGCATTCATGGCACATGTGAGGCTGCATTTATGGCACATGTGAGGCTGCATTGGTTACAATGGTAAGTCTGCATTCATGGCACATGTGAGGCTGCATTTATGGCACATGTGAGGCTGCATTTATGGCACATGTGAGGCTGCATTGGTTACAATGGTAAGGCTGCATTCATGGCAATAGTAAGGCTGCATTCATGACAATGGTGAGGCTGCATTCATGGCAATGGTGAGGCTGCATTCATGGCAATGGTAAGCCTGTTCATGTTATCCGCCGATAAATACGGTATATCCAACTAACACGCCCAAGCTCATCCTTAGTCCTGAGCAGCGCTCTGGGATTCGTTGGGGCCACAAAAGAAATGTATACAGTATATCCAAATAATACGCCCAAGCTCATCTCTTCACCACACACAGCCACAAAAGCAAGAGAATTCTTGTTGGGCAGTGTATTAGTTGCTCGGACGAAGACACTAATGCCGCGTACACACGGTCGTTTTTTGCGATGAAAAAAACGACGTTTTCTGTGAAGTAAAAAACGACGTTTTTGAAACGTCACTTTTCAAAGACAATTTTGCATACACACCATCGTTTTTTCACAAAAAGCGAGGTTACGTTCACCACTCTTTTCCATTGAAGCTCGCTTCATAACTAGCTTCTGGGTATGCGCGGGTTGAAAAACGTCGTTTTGAAAGACGTTTTTGCTACACACGGTGACTTTTTGTGAAACAAAAAACGACGTTTTGAAAAACGACACAAAAAATTCAAGCATGTTGGAATTTTTTTTTGGTCGTTTTTTTGAAGACAAAAAACGACGTTTTGCCCACACACGATCAATTTAAATGATGTTTTAAAAAACGTCGTTTTATTTCATCGCAAAAAACGACCGTGTGTACGCGGCATTAGACCGAATTTTAATGGTTCAAAGAATGTCAGGCAAAAAAGTCGGCCCTCACGCATGTTCACTTCATCAAATCTGGCCCTCTTTGAAAAAAGTTTGGACACCCCTGCTTTAAATAATTTTATTTCATTAAAATTTTAATCTAAAATGAATCCATGTCAATAAGATTTGTTTAACAAGTCATAACATCTGGCCCTATTCAGAAGCGAGGTGATAATCTTGTCACCCTTGTTATGTTTAACAACAATTTGCTGGCTTTCACGGCTCTGGAGGTTTTGTACCTGGTCTTTTGTTTGCATTTAAAGCGGAGGTCCGGCATTAAAAATCTTTTTTTTTTAAAGTCAGCACTCATCAGCTACAAACACTGTGGAAAGAAAAAAAATTGCGCTAAACCTTGTAAACAAGTACGGTGTAAACAATGTAAAACAAACATGAACTATAATATTGAGCTAAATGAAACAATATTCATGTGTTAATAGTGAAAAAACCTCATGAAACATTAGCATATCATATAAACTTCAGAGGTAAAAGTCCATAAATCAAATAAATTAATGAACAAATGGGTCGCATCTGTGACCACAATAAAAATAAAATTAGAACGCTCCTTCACCAGTGAAAAAAAGAGTCCTAATGCTGGCCATACACTCCACGAAAAATCGTCCGAACGAACTTTCGAAAAACGAAAGTTCGGTCATGAGTGCAAACGATATTGCCATCATGTAATGACCGATAAATCGTTCAGTGGACATAAATAAAAAATAAAAAAATGGTTCGTTTTTTTTACATATACCTAGTGCAGAAAGTTTGGACGGGAAACACATTATTCCAAACTTGTCCTTCGTTTTTTCGGCTCAAAAACGTCCCGGTTATCGATTTTGTGCCCGTTAACTGAATTTTTGTATAGTGTATGGCCAGCATTAGACAGATGAATCACCAATACAGAGTGATAACAATCAGCTGTAATCCTCCACCGATAAGGCATATGAATCTGCTTACCAGATCCTGCCGTTCCTTTGATTATAGGGGACCCCAGGTAGCATGTAGATATACAGGATTGCTGAGCCAGAAGTTGGATGGAAGCAGCCTAATAGAAATCATCGCCTCATTCCATTATCCCAAAACATTGATGGTCAGGTTGTATAGATATGGAAAAAGACAAGAAAAAAGGGGCCTTGATCATGTAAAACATTTTAAAACTTTAATATTAAAAAATTGTACATACTAAACACTCACAATTTTGCAGTGATTAGAAAGCCTTTAGAGTCTGATGTCCCGGCCGGATACATACAGACAGACCCGTCCGTACAGGATAAAACAAGCAGTCCAGGGGGGTGATGCCAAATGTACCGCTCATTAGTGTTGCTCACGAATATTCGCATTGCGAATATTCGTTACGAATATTGCATATTCGAGTATTCGCGAATAACTCGAATATTGCGGTGAATATTCGCTATTGCGAATATTCGTATATTTTCAAATTTATTTTTAAAACAAATCACATCCTACTGATCTCCATCGACGTCTAAAAGCATTGATGGTATGATTAGAGACCCTGGGCCGAGTAGCTGAGGCGATCCTTTTATGTTGCCGAATATTCGCAATGCGAATATTCGTATTACGAATATTCACGAATACTTTCTCTGCCCTTCTGTGTTTTGTGTATAAAAGAAAAAAAAATTGCTTTAGTTTAGTCATATAAGTTTGTGTAAGTAGAGTTAGTGTTTAGTGCATATTAGTTTAGTAATCCAGGAAATGATCTCCGTTTTCGCGTGTTGACGAGAATTTCGCAATCAATTTCGCATTCGCATTAGCGAAATTCCGCAAAATTTTTTTTTTGGATAAAATATCACGAATATTCGATATTAACGAATATTTCGCGAATACTTTCTCTGCCCTTCTGTGTTTTGTGTATAAAAAAAAAAAATAGCTTTAGTTTAGTCATATAAGTTTGTGTAAGTAGTTAGTGTTTAGTGCATATTAGTTTAGTAATCCAGGAAATGATCTCCGTTTTTGCGTGTTGACGAGAATTTCGCAATCAATTTCGCATTTGCATTAGCGAAATTTCGCATTCGCATTTTGCGAAATTTCGCATTCGCATTAGCAAAATTTCGCAAAATTTTTTTGATAAAATATCACGAATATTCGATATTAACGAATATTTCGCAAATATTCTTCTATATATTCGTAAAATATTGCGAAATCGAATATGGCGTATTCCGCTCATCACTACCGCTCATACAAACGCTGTAGCTGCTGACATTTAATAAGGACACTTACCTGTCCAGGGTACCCGCGATGTCGGCAGCCGAAGCCGAGCAATTACTCAGGTCTCGGCGGCCCTGCCGCCATCCTCGGTGAGGGAATCAGGAAGTGAAGCATTGCGGCTTCACTTCCCAGTACCCTACTGCGCATTCACGAGTCGCGCTGCGCTATGCGAATGGGAGGATGTCTCCTGGGACACACACAAGCTCCCAGAAGACACTGCTTCCCATTTCCCAGGAGGCAGCGCGAGGAGGAGAAGAAAGAAGACCACCACAGATGAGGAAGTGGTAGATTAGGACGATCTGCCTAGTAATAGGCATTTCTGGTAAGTATAAAAAAAACCTACGCTTTAAGTTGCTTTCTCCATACAAGTCAAGGTGAGTGCAAAAGCAAGAAGCTCAATGCACTTTAGAAGCAGCTTGAAGCAATTCCTTAAGGTTTGGTTCACATATGTGTGAATTGGATGTGGGTTTCCCCATATCCAAATTGCGTGATATGCGAGTGCGACCGGCTCGCAATTGAGCCGGTTCACACAGATCCGGGCAGGCCGCAATTTGATTCCAAAAGGGACCTGCGCATGTTCGGGTCCAGTTCAGGTGCAAACTCAGCCAAAAACTATGAAACTGAAATCAAAATAAACCTGATGCGCACCTGAACTGGTGAACGGGAACACATCAGACCCCATGCTAGCAACTGCGGCCACACATATGTGAACCCGGTCTCAAGACATATTGAAGAAACTCAAAGATAACTATCTTAGAAACACCCTCACCCCAAACCTTTTGAGTGCTTCCTGATGGTGCCAGTGATGCCAGAAATACCAAAACAGTGGGCTCCAGCACAGTGCAGAAGCACAATCTTGCGAGATTTTGGATACTCCACTTTTGCAGGAGGCAGAGATAAGGCACACTGGTGCCTTCAGGAAAGGCCAGAATTAGTGGCAGTGCAGGAAAAATTATGTTTTTGGATCATGATATGAGTCTTTGAATCAGGGTCAAAAGATTACTTCAGTTCAGGACTGGATGACTTATACAGGAAAGTCTCTGATACCTCCCCTTAGTTCTGGAAGGTTGGCAAACCTTCTGGAAACTGAAGGGCTAAGGCCATGAGGTTTGATCTGCATACTTAGGGGATTTTAGCCAATCCCTGTGTGGTGGACCTGGCACGGTGGCTAAGCCAACCCTTCATGTTGAGTCACGCCGGCAAGGGAGTCGAGTGGAAGATGGAGTGCTGAAGAGACTGTTGGTGGTCCTTGAGGAGAACCCCTGCCGATTTAGGGAAGGGGGGGGGACGACTCTGCCTCGGGCTAGGGCTCAAGCTGGCCTGGGAGGATTCTGGCAGCATCACGGTCTGGAAGGTGGACAGTGTGAGTACAGCAGCACATTCAGGAACTTGCAAAAGGAAAGACTCATGTAGCAACCCTTTCTGGAGGACAGCATTGGGCTTAAATATTTCATATACCTTGCCCTGGGAAATCTTCAATAGCAGCCAGGTGGGCTAGTGAAGAAGCAGCCAGGTGAACTGGTAGTTCCTGAGTAGTGTTGCTCACGAATATTCGCATTGCGAATATTCGCTACGAATATTGCATATTCGAGTATTCGCGAATAACTCGAATATCGCGGCGAATATTCGCTATTTCGAATATTCGTATTTTTTCAAATTTCGCAATCAATTTCGCAATCAATTTCGCATTCGCACTAGCGAAATTTCCCAATTTTTTTTTTATAAAATATAGCGAATATTCGTAAATATCGAATATTCGTGATATTTTATCCAAAAAAAATAGCGAAATTTCGCAATCATTTTCGCTTTCGCATATGCGAAATTTCGCATTTTTTTTAATTTTTTTTTATAAAATATAGCAAATATTCGTAAATATCGAATATTTGCAAATATTCTACGAAATATTCGCGAAATATCGCGAAATCGAATATGGCGTATTCCGCTCATCACTATTCCTGAGGTCAGTGAAACTCAGATCAGTGTCCACAGTGGAGTTAGAGTCACTCCTGTATGCCATCTATAACATTTGTGCTACTTTGAAAAGGGGCTTTTGCTTTTATATCAGAGACGGTCACGTGCCGGGGGTGAGATCAATCGGAGTTGTACATAGAGAGGAAATTGTCCCCTGATTTTTGTTGCTATCAAGTTGGAAGTCCCATAATTTCTATTCCCGGTCCAAGTTTTTACCCCTAATAAAAAATAAAAATCAAGCTTAAAGACTGTCCTTTGTGTCTAGAGAAAGTGTGGAGAATACTTGTTGCCTGGCTGTGCAGGAATAGGAAACCCGATATCCAGTGGCTCCTTTGGTGGTGAGCACCTACACATAGAAAAATCCTTAAATACCCCCTTTTAGCCTACTTAAGCCTGCTGTCACATGTACTTTGCTGGCACCTCTTCTAGGAGTGGAGACCAGTGATACCCTTCATTCCATGACTGCCACTGACCAAGTCCCCTCATTGTCATGTTATTACACCATGCAGTCTTTGGGAGGGGACTCTGCCCCTGAACATGCAATAGGAAATGTTCACATCAGCCAAGCAGCCACATGCACAATTGAAGAAGGACCCTGATCCTCTGCAGTTTAGAAGATGGAAAATTCTGGATATGGTACATTGACTGACCTTAGATTTAGATGAGGTATTTAGTGTCATTATATTGCCTAATTATCATTATAATTATTCATTTTTCATTATTATTTTTTTTGCAGTGATTAGTTATACTGTGGAGTGGGAAGGGGGCTCCCTTATCTATCTTGCTCCCTTTATCTATGCTGCTCAGGGGAAGGAGCAGTCATAGTTGGGCCCCCTGATCTCATGGGCCCAGGAGCAGATGTAGATATGGTCTAGGGTGCTCAGTGGAATATTTTAGCACACTATAAAAGCAAGAAATAAATGCAGAAGCTGGCCAAACTCTTCAAAAAGCTCCATCTTCCCTCCATCTCCATACTTTTCCAAATATAAATAAAATAAGTACATAGGTTGATGATATAAATAAGCCAGCCATTTATATGAGGAGAGGATGTTCGGCCGCATGCTCTATTCTGGCTGCCTGTCTGAGTCCCACACCCAGCCTGGTCCCATTCATCATCACTTGTATTTACACAGAGAGATCACACAAGGCTGACTCTGAGGAATGTTAGCATTCAGGTTCCCTGTTCCAGAACAGCTGATTTCGTTCCAGGGCACTTACATAACTACCTGATCATGTCTTCTTCTTGTGTTCTTTCCTTCTCTTTTCCTGAGCAGTTTGCATTTATGAATTTTCAAAAGGCTTCATTGTCCAGCATGGTTTTTTAATGTTTTTCTATTTCACAACTCTACCGCATTGATGGCATGTCAAATATGACACAACAAGATGTAGTTTAACTATCAGGGGAAGCTGGGTCCAAAGAAAACCTCTTTAAAACACAAGGCCATCCCTTTCTATAAACATTCCGAAAACAAGGATTATTTTTCCTCCTTAAAGTATATTTAAACCCAAAACCAAAAATGTAATATTTTGTAGTGTAGCAGCCTCTAGTTAGGGAGGTGCTAGTGTAGGATTTTTCTAGCAGAGTAGGAAAATTTAGGCAGGCCTGGCTGATGGCTAGGCCCGTTTGCTTTCATTCTAGACTGGGAGTGGCTCAGGATAGCAGCTGGTGACTTACAGGCAGCATCATTGGGACCTCCCTTTTCTTTCTAGAGTTTTCAAGAAAGATCTGGAAAGAAAGGAGGAGAGGAAAGGTGGAGCTGTCGGGGGTGTCTTGAGGAGCCCTGACCAATCCCCAATCTGGATTGGCAGGGGGCAGACCTCCAAATACCCAGGGTCAGACAGCTTTGGAGGACTTGTCGGGTGGAACTACTGGAGTGAGAGAGTTTTGAGGCTTTCAGTCGGGGCCCACAGGGAGCTCCCCTGCCTTGGGCTGGGCTCGGGTACATCCAGGAGGAGAGAAGAGATCCTGTGAGAGAGACACATAAGAAGACAGCAGGAGAGAACACTACTCAGAGACTCCAGGGAGGACAACTGGTCCACCTTTGCAAGTCTTTCCTTTTCCTGGTTGTTTACTGGGACACTGTGTACAGACAGCTTTACTTTGGGAACACTTCATTGCATTTCTATTCAAACACTTATTTAGGCATCCTTAGCTGCATTAAGCATAATACATACTACCATTCTGTTACTACACCCTATTGGATATAGTTAAAGAGCTCTGACTGCTGGTGAAGACCATCAGATCTGCAATGGGGACATTCTGTCATTGCTGCCTAAGGGCCCTTATACTAACGTCCACAGTTCCAGGGGACAGTCCCTAGATTGAGGACACTGTCCCCGGACCAAGTCTGTGCCTGATTTTGTCCCTGGATTGGATTTGAACAGGGGCTGGGGCAATTTCAAAGACAGTCAGTGCAGAAAAAAAAAATCACACACCCCGACTCCACCGCATCTACTAGCTTAGGGGGTGTATTTTTTCCATTATCTGCCTTGGCTCAAGTCCTTGCCTTCCCTGGCGGAGTGATCTTCCTCCGCACCCCACACAGTAGTAGCCGGGGGCCCAGAGAGTGAGACTTGACAGGCTGTGAGGCGATGGGCAGAGAGTCGCTGATTGCCGCCATTACTAATAAAAAAAATATGTCCCCGGATTTCATTTTAAAAATCTGGTCACCTTACCTTATACCATCTTTGCATAGCCTCATCTCTCATTAGGATAAAAGGGTTAAACAGGAGAAGGATCTGAAAATCTCAATCCCAAATGACCAGTGGGATTCAATTTTTTTCCACCTACACAAAGGTTCGATGAATGTCCTGACTCAGGAGAATAGCTATAAGTTATATTCGAGATGGTATAAGACTCCTTTGGTCATTAACAAATACAATCCGAACTATTCCCCAATGTGTTGGAGATGTAAAACTAACCCCGGTTCGCTTCTCCACATATGGTGGGAATGTCCTCTCATCTCACCATTCTGGACTGATATTCACAAGCTCATTTCTTCAATTACTTCTTATACCCCAGATTTTACAGCCGGACAGTACTTGCTACACCTATCTTCTTTGCCTAACTCGGTCTATAAAAATTCTATTATCGTTCATCTAATTAATGCGGCCAAATTATGCGTCCCCAACAAGTGGTCCCAAGCATCTCCTCCTAGAGTCTTAGACTGGTTACGTAAAGTTGACCATATTGCTAAGATAGAAGTGTTGATTTCACAATCTAGAGACACTTCAAGAAAATATAGCAAGAAGTGGGCTTGTTGGACTCAGTTCACAAAATCTAATGATTATAAGATGTTGATGCATACTTATCCAAGTTTGGATTTGGGAAGACATTCTTTACCATTCTTTCATCTTCTTCTTCTTTCCCCCCTTTTTTTTTGGGTGTGTCTTTGTATATTCTAAACGCTTGTAATATTGTTATATCGCAACCACATGTATTTATCCCCTCTCTTGCCCGTCCCCCTAAGTACTTGTTTGATTACTACTTATTCACTGATTTATTGTGCTCTTGTATTTATGCTCTTATATAGAATCACCTGTTATTTGCTTATACCTGTTGTATGATGTTGTGCTTTATGTTATTGCTTTATGTATACTTATATATCTTAAATATAAAAAAAAGGGTTAAACAGGCCTGCCTGGGCTTTCTCTTTCTAGAAGCATTGTCAGAATCTATGCTTAACTTTGCTTATCCTTTTAGGCTATGTTTGAGTTGTACTCCATTGTACATATGTATATATACGATCCTGTGGTTGCCAACTGTCTTAACTATTTCCTGGGGGAATCATTCTACTGAGCTTGTGCTATTAACCAAAGCTCAGTCATGTACATCTATATCTTCTCTGAAGCATTCCATTCCAGTAAACGTTAACAGAATATAAACATATTGGGCCAGATCCATAAAGCACTTACGCCGGAGTATCTCGAGATGTGCCGCCTAAGTCTAAATTTGCGCCGGAATATCTATGCACCGTACCCACAGAACTAGATACGCACCAAAATAGGCTATTCCCGACCGTCCTAACTTGCCTACGACTGCACCTCCTAGGCGCACATTTATTCCATCTAGGTGCACATTTATTCCGTCCACACCATTGATTTCCTATGCAAATATGCAAATGAGGGAGATACGGCGATCCACAAAAGTAAGTTTGTCCGGCGCAGGCTACGCCCTATGCGCATCAGTTGCACGTCCGCTCTAAAGTTAGTCCTTATAAAAGCAGGTTTAGGGACGAGCTGAGCAGCCACACTTGCAGGACAACAATCTGTATGCCAACATGCCAGGGGCATCCTTGCTCATAGCTTTACTACTGACTTTAGATGAGCGCAGAAGGAGGGGGGTACGGGGGAGGGTCTGCCGACTGCCACAAGGTACTGGCAACACTCCATTACCTTGCCAGTGGCTCTTTTCACCCTAATGGCTAAATATATATTTTATATACATTTTTTCTGTTTAGTAATATATATTTAATATTTTAAATATTATCATAATTATATTATTTATTATTATAAACATTTTTTAAAATATATATATATATATATATATATATATATATATATGTGTGTGTGTGTGTATATAAATTGGGTGATGGCCCTCAAAATAATGGAACACACCGACACGACACAAACCTACAAACAGCAACAGACAACGGAGCAAAAGCACCTTGCTTCAGGGAGGGAAAAAAATGGATGTACTTTTGCAATGGAAGGGCGTATGTCTGGGCCTATTTATGCACTGGGCGTATCTCACTAAGTACGCCGGGCCTAGTTCCTATCTCATTGATTGGGCCGAGTAGTGAGCATGTGCAGAGATACTCTGACCATAGTCGGCGTCATGCACATGCCCAGTCTGGCCGGCCCTTCATTTTCATGGGGTCACGGCTCATTTCAATGGAACACGCCCACGTTCTTCCCACTTTGAATTACACCGCCTCACGCCTCGGAATTTAAGTTGCGCCCGCGCAAATTTGGGCGCAAATACTCTGTGGATACGGCACTTACGTCTCTAATTTAAGCCGGTGTAACGTAAAGGAGATTCGCTACGCCGGTCTATATATGCGCCGATGTACGTGGATCTGGCCTTTTGAATGTTGTCTTATTACTCAAAGAGGTTACAAGGATGTCTGAAACCAGAGTGTCAGGTGGGTTAGAATGTTCACAGGGTCATGGCGATGCAGATGAACAGGTAAATCCAAGCAGTCCTCAAGAGGGCCGTGCACCTATACTAACTAACCTGTTTAAAGGGGTGTTCCACCCAAAAATATGACCCCTTCTTAACCCACTCCTCACCCCCATACATGCCACATTTGGCATGTAATTTTTTTGGGGGGGGAGTGGGGGCTTCAGTAGGAGTGGGACTTCCTGTCCCACTTCCTGCTTCCGCCGAGGGGCTGGTTAGGCGATTAAGCTTAATCGCCTACACCAGCCCCCTCCCTGTAGGCGATCACATGGGACACTGACAGGTCCCATGCGATCGCCTCTCCAATCAGCGGCGAGCCGCGCCGCGCACGCATGCGCAGTACGGCTCGCGCATGCGCAGTGGGTGCCCGGCCGTGAAGCCGAAGGCTGTCACGGCTGGGTGCCCACAGACAGGATGGAGACGCCGGCCGGGGAGGGGGGCAGAGGAGCGGAGCCCCGGTCGGCGCGTCGCTGGAACGCAGGAGCAGGTAAGTGAGTGTTTATTAAAAGCCAGCAGCTACACTTTTTGTAGCTGCTGACTTTTAATAAACACCATTTTTGGCTGGAACACCCCTTTAAGAAATATCTGTATACTTCCCTATGTTTAGGCCGTTCTGGTCCAATCATGTAATCTCCCCTGTGTCAGACAGTTGCAGGGGAGAAAAGAGAGTGTGTGACAATGGTTAAAATGTGTGAGCGGTGACATCACCCTTAGACTTACTATGGCCAATCCATCGTCACATACCTTGCTCTCTCTAAAAACCATTGCTAGCCATCCCAGGGGAGTAGATCATGTGACCTGATCAGAGCAGCCTGAAAATAGGTATGTCTACAGAACTTTCTTGCACAGATTAGTTAGTATATGTGTTGGGAGTGAGCAGTTTGAAGATTAGCTAGGTACAGTGGAACCTCGGATTGCGAGTAACGCGGTTAACGAGGGTTTTACAATACGAGCACTATATAAACAAAAAAAGTGTAGCGCTAAAATTATGTAAAAATATATCATACAATGAAGTATCATATAAATGGTGAAGAGTGACAAATTAAATTGTGCTTATAAATATGACATTGAAGACCAAAATTAATTCATTGAAAAAAAGTGTCCAATATAAGTGTCCAAATAAAGTGACAACAATGGAAAAAAGTGTTGATAGTCGATCCACCACCAAGAATTATTGGGAAGGCTTACCAGAGAGTATAGACCCAGCTAAGCGTACGCTTAATGAGTCAATAAGGCATGTGTTGTGATGACAGCCAGGCAGTAGATCTCCCAATGGTGAGATGTGGACAAAATATCAGAGCAGAACGACTTTTCATATGATGAGTGGGAGCCAGGAGATAATATGAAATGCCAGCATCAGAATACATTGGACGTAGGCTCTTTTATTAGAATCCAAGGAGCTCAGTATATAGCAGCCAGGGGAGGGAAAATGAATGTGGACATAGTGTGATATCGTTTTAAAATCTTTACTAAAAATTGCAAAGCACAGAAGGTTACACTCACATTTAGGAAGACAAGTCAAGGCATCATACAATTCAGCAGTAGAGTCAGCTGGAAACCCGACGCGTTTCGATCCAAAGATCATCATCTGGGGTGCTGACTTACTGCTATGACTAACCACAATATATACCTGTGCCCCCTTACCACGATCGCGGCTCCAGCTTCACTCAATTGGTTGTTGATTGCCAGGTGAATAGGAGCATTGTCGGCGTGCGCTCCAAGCCTCGCCTCAAAGGACCAGGTTGGAACGCAACGTCGACTACGCGGACATTCCACTACGTGTCATAGGTAAGCGCATCAAGCTAGTAACAGGAAGTGCGTCTAACTGTATAACACTCGACGCTATGCGCTTCAAGCCTCACACCGGAAAGGGAGGCTGGAGCGCAACGTCATACGTGAGAACACAGGGAGATCACGTGATACTGCCTAAGATACTAGGGCCAGGAGACTGTCACCACAGAACGTGACAGCAAACTACTCACTGCACCTGCAAGTAGACAAAAACGGGGCATATGGAGACTATAGAGGGAAAAATTCCAACTATATGTTATCCATGTCGGGGGAATTTGTGGTATATAAAATAAAATAAAACACGTGCAGGAAAAGGAGAATAACCTGTTAGTGTAAACATATGAATCTTGTACAGAGCCTCATAATGTTAACAAATGGCATAAATGAATAATGCATACTTAACAATAGTGCCATCATAGAATTCAAATAAATTGAGACACTAAAAATTAAAAAGTAGACTAAAAATTGTAAATTAATACATATTAAAATATCATGTCTTAAAGTTACAAAGGCACAAAAAATATCAGGATTTGTTAATGAAGGCATTTATGTCCCACTCGACATTGAGGCCATGTGGGACATACGTGCGCAGTTCATATATCCAGTAAACCTCAAGTTGGGAAACACCCCTCAGTTTAGCTCCTCCCCTCCAAGGTGGTACGTATTTGTCAACTATTAAAAAATTGAGTGCCCGTGGGATTGCGCAGATGACATTCTCTATAGTGTCGTGGGACAGTATGTTTGGTGCTCCCACCAGAAATCTTGGCAACATGTTCACCTACCCGTACGGAAAAGGCCCGTATAGTACGACCAACGTACTGTTTTCCGCACGGGCAGGTGATAAGGTACACCACATGAGTGGTGGCACAAGTGCAAAATGACTTGATGGGGTAGCTGCGACCTGTAATAGTGGACCTGAATTCTAGTGATTTCGATCTCCCATTAGTGTTTACTAAGCAGACACTACATTTTTTACATGGATAATACCCCTTCATATCCTGAAAGAACACTGGGCGACAGGGTGGATCAACAATATTGGGGGCAATTCGGTTTCTAAGAGTAGGAGCTCCTCTGAAAATAATTTTAGCTCTCTCTGGTAAATTAGGCCCCAACACTTTATCACTCCTAAGTACGCCCCAGTGCTTGTCGATAATGGACTTGATGTCTCTATGCTGGTTGGAATATGAGGTAATCATAGAGAACTTGAAAGAATCATCAGGTTCCCGTGGGGTTTTATCTGTCAGGAGTGTACTTCGTTCTATTAGTGCCACTTTCTGTAGCTCTAGATCTACTGCTGTAGTGTTGTACCCTTTCTCAACAAACCTACTTTTAAGCATAGATGCCTGTAGAAAATAGGTGTCATCGTCTGTACAATTCCTCCGTAGACGAAGAAACTGGCTACGTGGAACGGAATTGAGCCAACTTTTATGGTGGCAACTATTAGTTGGAATGAAACTGTTCCGATCAGTTGACTTGAAATGGGTCCGAAATTTAAAACTTCTAGATTCCAGTTCAATTTCCAAATCTAGGAAAGTGACATCACGCATAGGACACTACATTGATTCCTATTTGCAACCCCTAGTGAAAGCAACACCATCCTATTTAAAAGATACTACTTCAACTATTAAGCTGTTAGAAGGGATTGAGATTAAGGGTGACTACCTTCTTGCTACCGCTGATGTAGCATCCTTATATACTTGCATCCCCCACCAACTTGGAATAGAAGCTGTTAAACTTTTTCTCGATCGCGAACATACCATCGTAGAGGCGCAGAAGCAATTTATTATTGAGCTATTAGAATTTGCAACCACCCACAACTATTTCTGGTTCGATCAGAAATACTATCTACAGACACGTGGGGTGGCAATGGGGGCCAAGTTTGCCCCCAGTCTTGCCAATCTTTTCATGGCCAAATGGGAGGAGGACGTCGTCTATCATGATCAACATCCGCCCCTCGTTCTCTGGGCGAGGTACATTGATGATGTCCTCCTCCTATGGGATGGTTCGCGACAGAGCCTAGAGGAATACTTCTCATTCCTTAACACCAATGAACGTGGTATTTCATTTACTTTCGATTCCAGTCCCGTGAAGATCACTTTCCTAGATTTGGAAATTGAACTGGAATCTAGAAGTTTTAAATTTCGGACCCATTTCAAGGCAACTGATCGGAACAGTTTCATTCCAACTAATAGTTGCCACCATAAAAGTTGGCTCAATTCCGTTCCACGTAGCCAGTTTCTTCGTCTACGGAGGAATTGTACAGACGATGACACCTATTTTCTACAGGCATCTATGCTTAAAAGTAGGTTTGTTGAGAATGGGTACAACACTACAGCAGTAGATCTAGAGCTACAGAAAGTGGCACTAATAGAACGAAGTACACTCCTGACAGATAAAACCCCACGGGAACCTGATGATTCTTTCAAGTTCTCTATGATTACCTCATATTCCAACCAGCATAGAGACATCAAGTCCATTATCGACAAGCACTGGGGCGTACTTAGGAGTGATAAAGTGTTGGGGCCTAATTTACCAGAGAGAGCTAAAATTATTTTCAGAGGAGCTCCTACTCTTAGAAACCGAATTGCCCCCAATATTGTTGATCCACCCTGTCGCCCAGTGTTCTTTCAGGATATGAAGGGGTATTATCCATGTAAAAAATGTAGTGTCTGCTTAGTAAACACTAATGGGAGATCGAAATCACTAGAATTCAGGTCCACTATTACAGGTCGCAGCTACCCCATCAAGTCATTTTGCACTTGTGCCACCACTCATGTGGTGTACCTTATCACCTGCCCGTGCGGAAAACAGTACGTTGGTCGTACTATACGGGCCTTTTCCGTACGGGTAGGTGAACATGTTGCCAAGATTTCTGGTGGGAGCACCAAACATACTGTCCCACGACACTATAGAGAATGTCATCTGCGCAATCCCACGGGCACTCAATTTTTGATAATTGACAAATACGTACCACCTTGGAGGGGAGGAGCTAAACTGAGGGGTGTTTCCCAACTTGAGGTTTACTGGATATATGAACTGCGCACGTATGTCCCACATGGCCTCAATGTCGAGTGGGACATAAATGCCTTCATTAACAAATCCTGATATTTTTTGTGCCTTTGTAACTTTAAGACATGATATTTTAATATGTATTAATTTACAATTTTTAGTCTACTTTTTAATTTTTAGTGTCTCAATTTATTTGAATTCTATGATGGCACTATTGTTAAGTATGCATTATTCATTTATGTCATTTGTTAACATTATGAGGCTCTGTACAAGATTCATATGTTTACACTAACAGGTTATTCTCTTTTTCCTGCACGTGTTTTATTTTATTTTATATACCACAAATTCCCCCGACATGGATAACATATAGTTGGAATTTTTCCCTCTATAGTCTCCATATGCCCCGTTTTTGTCTACTTGCAGGTGCAGTGAGTAGTTTGCTGTCACGTTCTGTGGTGACAGTCTCCTGGCCCTAGTATCTTAGGCAGTATCACGTGATCTCCCTGTGTTCTCACGTATGACGTTGCGCTCCAGCCTCCCTTTCCGGTGTGAGGCTTGAAGCGCATAGCGTCGAGTGTTATACAGTTAGACGCACTTCCTGTTACTAGCTTGATGCGCTTACCTATGACACGTAGTGGAATGTCCGCGTAGTCGACGTTGCGTTCCAACCTGGTCCTTTGAGGCGAGGCTTGGAGCGCACGCCGACAATGCTCCTATTCACCTGGCAATCAACAACCAATTGAGTGAAGCTGGAGCCGCGATCGTGGTAAGGGGGCACAGGTATATATTGTGGTTAGTCATAGCAGTAAGTCAGGTCGGGTTTCCAGCTGACTCTACTGCTTAATTGTATGATGCCTTGACTTGTCTTCCTAAATGTGAGTGTAACCTTCTGTGCTTTGCAATTTTTAGTAAAGATTTTAAAACGATATCACACTATGTCCACATTCATTTTCCCTCCCCTGGCTGCTATATACTGAGCTCCTTGGATTCTAATAAAAGAGCCTACGTCCAATGTATTCTGATG
Organism: Rana kukunoris; assembly: GCA_029574335.1. Classification (NCBI taxonomy): domain Eukaryota; kingdom Metazoa; phylum Chordata; class Amphibia; order Anura; family Ranidae; genus Rana; species Rana kukunoris. Next base: position 399,366,121 of record CM056051.1, read on the forward strand.
CTGGCATTTCATATTATCTCCTGGCTCCCACTCATCATATGAAAAGTCGTTCTGCTCTGATATTTTGTCCACATCTCACCATTGGGAGATCTACTGCCTGGCTGTCATCACAACACATGCCTTATTGACTCATTAAGCGTACGCTTAGCTGGGTCTATACTCTCTGGTAAGCCTTCCCAATAATTCTTGGTGGTGGATCGACTATCAACACTTTTTTCCATTGTTGTCACTTTATTTGGACACTTATATTGGACACTTTTTTTCAATGAATTAATTTTGGTCTTCAATGTCATATTTATAAGCACAATTTAATTTGTCACTCTTCACCATTTATATGATACTTCATTGTATGATATATTTTTACATAATTTTAGCGCTACACTTTTTTTGTTTATATAGTGCTCGTATTGTAAAACCCTCGTTAACCGCGTTACTCGCAATCCGAGGTTCCACTGTACCTAGCTAATCTTCAAACTGCTCACTCCCAACACATATACTAACTAATCTGTGCAAGAAAGTTCTGTAGACATACCTATTTTCAGGCTGCTCTGATCAGGTCACATGATCTACTCCCCTGGGATGGCTAGCAATGGTTTTTAGAGAGAGCAAGGTATGTGACGATGGATTGGCCATAGTAAGTCTAAGGGTGATGTCACCGCTCACACATTTTAACCATTGTCACACACTCTCTTTTCTCCCCTGCAACTGTCTGACACAGGGGAGATTACATGATTGGACCAGAACGGCCTAAACATAGGGAAGTATACAGATATTTCTTAAACAGGTTAGTTAGTATAGGTGCACGGCCCTCTTGAGGACTGCTTGGATTTACCTGTTCATCTGCATCGCCATGACCCTGTGAACATTCTAACCCACCTGACACTCTGGTTTCAGACATCCTTGTAACCTCTTTGAGTAATAAGACAACATTCAAAAGGCCAGATCCACATACATCGGCGCATATATAGACCGGCGTAGCGAATCTCCTTTACGTTACACCGGCTTAAATTAGAGACGTAAGTGCCGTATCCACAGAGTATTTGCGCCCAAATTTGCGCGGGCGCAACTTAAATTCCGAGGCGTGAGGCGGTGTAATTCAAAGTGGGAAGAACGTGGGCGTGTTCCATTGAAATGAGCCGTGACCCCATGAAAATGAAGGGCCGGCCAGACTGGGCATGTGCATGACGCCGACTATGGTCAGAGTATCTCTGCACATGCTCACTACTCGGCCCAATCAATGAGATAGGAACTAGGCCCGGCGTACTTAGTGAGATACGCCCAGTGCATAAATAGGCCCAGACATACGCCCTTCCATTGCAAAAGTACATCCATTTTTTTCGTCCAATGTATGCTGATCCTGGCACTTCATATTATCTCCTGGCTCCCACTCATCATATGAAAAGTCGTTCTGCTCTGATATTTTGTCCACATCTCACCATTGGGAGATCTACTGCCTGGCTGTCATCACAACACATGCCTTATTGACTCATTAAGCGTACGCTTAGCTGGGTCTATACTCTCTGGTAAGCCTTCCCAATAATTCTTGGTGGTGGATCGACTATCAACACTTTTTTCCATTGTTGTCACTTTATTTGGACACTTATATTGGACACTTTTTTTCAATGAATTAATTTTGGTCTTCAATGTCATATTTATAAGCACAATTTAATTTGTCACTCTTCACCATTTATATGATACTTCATTGTATGATATATTTTTACATAATTTTAGCGCTACACTTTTTTTGTTTATATCACTTGTTTTTGTGCAGAATTAGTCCTATTCTGTAGTGTTTGGCAGCTTTCTTTATTTCTTTATTTGGGTAGCGCGGTGTTATATGTACTATTGTGTATATATATATTTTCTAATACGAGCACTATATTTATAAAAATCCTAACTCGGTTTGCGAGTGTTGTCTCGCAACACAAGCAGGATTCAGGCCAAAGTGGTGTACAGTACTGCAATTGGCCTGAAGTGAGGGGGCGTCGGAGCCGAGCGCCACCAATCTCAGTCGATTGGCGTCGATTGGAAATGCTCGAAAAGACACTAAAATACTCCGTTCCTGGGCCTTTCAGAGGTTTGCCGAGGTCAGTCGATCTGTACTTTGGATTACAAGCATTCTCCTGGAACGGATTGTGCTCGTAATCCGAGGATCCACTGTATATCCTGAAATACTACTTTAGCCAATTTTACCCCTTCTGCACCAGGCCAATTTTCAGCAGCTTTCAGTGCTCTCATATTTGGAATGACAATTTCTTATTCATGCAACACTGTACCCAAATAAATTGTTTGTCAATTGTTTCACACAAATAGAGCTTTATTTTGGTGGTACCACTGGCATACCTCCCAACTTTTTTTGAGATGGGAATGAGGGACACCTTCTTGAGCGGGGGGGGGGGGGGGGGGGGGGTGCCGCAGATCTGAGTTGTTGAGCGGGGGGTTACACGGATCAGAGTTGTTGAGGGGGGGGGTTCGGCGGATCGGAGTTGGTGAGCAGGTGAGCAGGAGAGGGTTCCGCAGCTGCTGGGACAGTGAGTCATCTGATCTAGCGGGTTACAGCAACACTGCAGGGATGTCCCCTTCTGTAGGGAGCGCCGTTGCACCCATCTGGGTCGGAGCTAGGTTTGCCATGTCGCCCTCTTGTTGCCCAGCCCTCTTGCACAGCAGCTGAGAAGTGTGTACTTGATGGACCCGGGAAGAGGCTTGGGCCTAGATTGTTGACCCTTTTTAAAGCCTCTCCCAGAGTTCTATCTTTGGGGCAGATGACATGCTGGCATGTGTAGTCCAGGGATAGTTCTGCAGAATCAGGATGCCTGTTCAGGAGCAGGCATGGACTGGCCATTGGGACTACAGGGAGTTTCCCGGTGGGCCGATGGCTCAGTGGGCCGGCTTCAGTGACAGCGGACTGCCGCCCCCCTCCGCTTCTCTGTCTCGTCCTCCCCGCAGCGCTCACCTGGGGGGAACAAAGAAGCAGGGGGAGGACCAGAGGAGCAGGGACCACGACAGAGGAGCAGGGGGGACAACAGAGGAGCATGGGGGGAGGGGACAGACAGCTGACTCAACAGCTATGGCCTGGGAGTTTCTCCCTTCTGCCTAATCTTGTCCCATAAAGGGGGGTACTGAACTGATTCTTTGCCCCTGGTGAAATAATGTCTAGCTTCCCCACTGGTACTGCCTATAAGAGTACCAGTACCAGCCGTTCTACTCTAATAAAGTAGAACGGCTAGTGGCTAGTGAAGGGGAGAGGGGGCTTGAATGGCTGGGGGGGGGGGGGGGTGAAGTCCGGCCGCCATGATAGAGACCTGTCAAAGTGGGCCAGTCTGGATGAAGTCCAGGGCCAAATTTCTGTCCCAGTCCAGCCCTGTTCAGGAGACTACAGTCCCCACACTGCTCTCTGCTGGGCTCAAAAAGATGATGCAAGTAATTTCAAGCCCAGCACTAGAGGAACATAGGGACTGTCAAATAAGGGAGAGGGTAAGTCTGCAGTGCCAGATAACTGTAGTCTGCTGTCAGCTACACACAGATCTAGTCCAATCATTTTTTGCTAACAGTTCAGGAGATAGGGATTTCCATTTTATTCACTGAATTCTTCTGTCAATACTTCAGAAAATGGAAGCTCTGTATTGACAAACCCACAAGGCCTCCCAACACTACATTTTCAGTGCTCGAAAGTGTTGTTGCTTTAACAAAAATGACATTATCCAAAATGACATAAGATTTTTTTTCTTCACTCAGGACAAATCTGAAAACGATGACAGTGGATACTTAATCTTGTGTTAAACTTCCTGTTACAGTATACTGCTTAGTCATACATTTATTTTTATCTTCCTCTCCTATCTTCAGAAAAAAATCTACAAAGAAAATGTAATTTCTGCGGTCGGACATGAGAAAGATGGTGTTGGTCCGGAGATACGGAGACATTTTTCAGAAATGACACTGCAGGAGGGAAAGTGTTGGACATTAGTCATTTTATATATTTTTATGGCAGAATATTCTTAGCACGTTCTAAAGTAGGAAATATTCAGCAAGATCAACAACACAATCAAGCTCAAGCCACATTATAGTCGGGGGATCATCAGTAAATACAAGTTAACCCTGGACGATGGACGATGTGATATAGGCCCCATGCTCAATGGGCGTTTAGGCCTCATGCACACAACAGAGTGCCTTTTAAATGGCTCTTGAGGGTTGCTAACGCCTCTTTTAAAGCCCTTATTTACACTGGACGTTTAGCCCCTGTGCCTGAGATGAGATTGGCGTGTGGTTGGAAGACACGGAAGCACCGTCTAGCTCCACTGTTGGATGCCTGTAAAATTTCTTGAGAGCCTAAAAGCTGCTGCAGCTGGAGAGTGCACAAATCAGTACTACGTACACCTATGCCTTCCAACCACTTGAAAATGCTGGAATCTCATGCACAGGCAGTGCACACCCAGTGTGGACGAGGCCTTAAAAGAAGCTTACACAACCCTCAGGAATCATTTGGGGACTGCTTGGATTTACCTGCTCATCTGCTTTGCCGTGACCCTGTAAACATTCCAACCCACCTGACGCTCTGGGTTCAGACATCATTGCAGCACCTATAAGCAATAAGACAACACTCAATACGTTTATATGCTGTTAACGTTTAGAATATGTCAGATAAGCTATCATTGTACAAAGGAGGTAATGGCTCTACTGAGATTTGAATAACAGTACAAATTTAGCAGAGTGATTCCTCCGAAGACAGTTGGCAGACAGCAGGATTCTATATACACATATATACGATAGAGTACCACTTGGACATCTGAAAGAATAAGCGAAGTTAAGCATCAATTCTGACAATACTACTAGAAAGAGAAACCCAGGCCGGCCTGTGGAACACTTTTATCCTAATGAGAGATGAAGTTAAACAAGGATGGTATAATAGGGTGACCAGACATCCCCGGTTTAGGGGACAGTCCCTGGATTGAGGACACTGTCCCCGAACCAAGTCTGTCCCCGGTTTTGTCCCCGGATTGGATTTGACCATTGGCTGGGGCAATTTCAAAGACAGTCGGTGCAGAATTAAAAAAAATTATCTGAATTACACACCCCGCTCCACCGCTCCTACTAGCTTAGGGATGTATTTTTTTCCCATTATCTGTGCCCCTTTCTGATGATCATGTGCTGGTCAGAGCGGAGGAAATATTTCTTCAGTTTCGGGTGCATGCCTATTCAGCTGCGCTCGCATGTTCTTCTGCCAAGTCCCGGGCAGTGGCCTGCGTGCTTATCTTCTTGCCTTCGCTGGTGGAGTAATCTTCCTCCGCTCCCCACCCAGTAGTAGCCGGGGCCCAGAGAGTAAGACTTGACAGACTGTGAGGCGGACCGCGGCAGCAATGGACAGAGAGTCGCTGATTGCCGCCATTACTAACAAAATATGTCCCCGGATTTCATAACAAAAATCTGGTCACCTTATGGTGTAAGCGCCCTTTAAGCAGCAATGACAGAATGTCCCTGTTGCAGATCTGATGGTCTTCGTCGGCAGTCGGAGTTTGTTAACCTCCCTGGCGGTATGATTATGTCTGGAATTTTGTACCAAAAGCAGTATAATTTTTTGCATGGAAATTTGGCGTTTTATAGTGTAGCCCTGCAATTCTTAGGAATAACTCACTTAAATCTGTCCAAACAAGAGTCTAGTAGACATCCCAGGTATGATAAAGTTTGAAACACAAAATCATACATTATAATATAATAAATAACTATAAATAATTATAACAAATAATAATGTAATTATAATAAAAATTATTCAATAATGTAATAAAATCAAAAACACTGAAATTTGCTCAGTTGCAGAATTTTCGCTGTCATTATTTTTATTGTTTGATGAAGAATTTCTCCACAAATCGCTATTGATCAATTCTGCAAGTGATTCTAATTTATTGTCACTATTTTCTAGCTGGTCTAAAAGCACTTTTGATGTAAAGGGACACTTTTTGGTTGCTATGGACAATCTCCAGTTTCCAGGCAGAAAGTACAGTTTTTATTATATAAAACTGCATTCAGAACACTGGGCAGACCACTAGGGACAAAGGGGGTGTTTAATTATTTCATACAGTACTGTAATCTGTAAGATTACAGTATACTTTATGTGTATTGTGTTTTTCACTTTTTGAATTTGGCCCTGAACTCCATCCCCGTGTGTCGTAACGTCGCAGGGAACGGAGCTCGGCGGCACTGTGAATCGAGCGAGGAGACACAGCGGGGACACAGGATCCAGGAACAAGATAAGTAATTTCCCCCTGTATCCTGCGATGCAATACCGGGCTCTGGGATACTGCTTTTGGTATAAAAAAATTCACGCCGAGCCTGACTCGGGATTACCGCTAAGGAGGTTAACTATATCCAATAAGGTGTAGTAACAGAGTGGTGGTATATCTTGTGCTGACCGCAGCTAAAGATGTAAAGTAAAGCTGTCTGTACACGTGTCCCAGTAAAATAACCAAGGAAAGACTTGCAAAGGTAGGCAATTGGACTCTCACCAGTGACCAGGTCCAACAAACGCCTTCCAGATAGCGATTTCCGAATGGATGTCCTGGCTGCGGACCCACTTTTGATGATCACTCGAATGCTGAGCACGAAGCATGGGTTGCTGTATGGTCTAGTTGGTGCTGATCATAGATATCCAAAGAACAGTAGGCAGCTCTGGACCCCCTTCTCGGTCGGTCAGGAATGTTGTTCTTAGAATCACTTACGCATTGATACACTAAAGATCTGACAGGTGTAAAGCAATTACACCGTCGGATCTTAGATGTAATGACAACGCTGGCCGCTAGGTGGCCTTTACGTTGTTTTCTCATTTGCCTATGCAAATGAGCCTAATACGCTGTTTCCCGAAAGTTTTTTCGGCGCGGCGACGTAGTTTACATAGGTTGCGTACGCGTAAGGTTACCCCTGCTGTATGAGGGGTATGTTTCCGAAGTGCCGTCGTTGCCATGTTAAGTATGGTGTCGGGTCAGCGTCGTCTTTTTCCGTCGGTTACGTTGTTTTACTAAGTCGTTCGCGAATAGGGAATTGCGTAAGTGACGATCACGTCGTTTTGACGTCGGTTTCAACGACGATTTCCGACGTGAGCTGGAGCATGCGCACTGGGCTTTTTTCCCGGCCGGCGCATGCGCACTTCGTTTGACCCGGGGGCGCGCTTAATTTAAATACAGCGCGCCCCCTCCTTCAGTATTTGAATTACGCGGTCTTACGACGCCGCATTTACGCTACGCCGCCGAAAAATAACGGAGCAAGTGCTTTGAGAATACGGCACTTGCTCCAGTAATTTGCGTAGACTTAGTGTAAATGCGATACGATACGCTACGCCGCCAGATACGCCATTTTTTGAGAATCTGGCCCTACAAGTGCAAAGTGCACTTGAAATTTCACTGAAGGTGCACTTGGAAGTGCAGTCCCTGTAAATCTGAGGGGTAGATCTGAAATGAGGGGAAGCTTTGCTGATTTTATCATCCAATCATGTGCAAGCTAAAATGCTGTTTTTTATTTTCCTTGCATGTCCCCCTCGGATCTACAGTGACTGCACTTCTAAGTGCACTTGTAGTGCAAAGTGGATTTGCCTTTAGTAAACAACCCCCAATATCTTTTAATTTTTGCTATAATAAATATCTTAATTTAAAAAAATATATATATTTTTTTTCCCTCAGTTTAGGCCGATATGTCTTCTTCATATTTTTGGTAAAAAAATCACAATAAGCGTGTATTGGTTGGTTTGCGCAAAAGTTATAGCGTCTGCAAAATAGGGGATAGATTTATGGCATATATAATTATTATTTTTTTTTTTTACTAGTAATGTAGGCGATCAGTTATTTTTTTTTGGACCAGTGACATTTATACAGCGATCAGTGCTATTAAAATGCACTGATTAGTGATTACTGTATTAATGTCACTGGCAGGAAAGGAGTTAGCCCTGGGGGGCGATCAAGTGTTCCCTAGTGTGTTCTAACTGTGGGGGGGTGGCTCTGACTGGGTGAGATGACAGATCGTTGTTTCGGAACACACAATCTGTCTCCTCTACCCTGAGAAGACCGGGATTTGTGTGTTTACACACACAGATCCCGGTTCTCGCACTGTCACAAGCGATCGCGGGTGACCGACGGACATCGTGCCCGCCAGGCACTCGCATCGGCTCGCACGCCTCCTACAGCATCTTAAAAGGTCGATGTACAACTACAACAGCTCACCCAGGGGAGCCAACCTGCCGCAGTGTAACTGTGGCGGCTGGCCTGGGAACCAGTTAAATACATAAAAGTGTATGTCTGTGCTTCTGCTCAACTGAAATCCCAAGAAGTGTTATTAGCCTTGTTGACTATAGAACAATCTCTCAGGCCTCGTACACACGATGAGATATGTCCGCTCAAACTTGTCCGACGGACAGTTTAGAGCGGACATGTCTCATCGGATTTCGGTCCGATGGCGTGTACACACCATCGGATCAAAATCCCCACCGGCAGACAGCGTGGTGACGCGGCGGTGACGTTGACGCCGCCACGTCACCGCTACGTCACGCACCAGGAAGTAAATACTTCTGCGCGCATGCGTCGGATCCATTCACAGGATACGACGCATGTGCGGGAGGATATGTCCGCTGGTTTCCCGTACTAACCAGCGGACATATCCGACGGACAGGTTTGTAGCAGACAAATTTCAAAGCATGCTTTGAAATTTGTCCGATGGACAAACCTGTCCGCTAGCCCGTACACACGATCGGATTTGTCTGCTGAAACGGTCCATCGGACCGTTTTCAGTGGACAAATTTGATCGTGTGTACGCGGCCTCAGGGTTGTGCTGTGGGGAAATGGTGTCCAACTTTGCCTAATGTTGCCATTTCTGCCACTTTTTCTTCAAGCCATACCTGAACACTGTAGTGGGGCAGGGCAATTTAGTTCCCTAGTAATATACACTATAGTATTATAAAAGATCTGGGACAACTTTGGGTGGCCCAAAGATAGTAGTAATGCGGCGGGCATAGTGCTCCACGGTGAATAGTGCATGTGGCCAAATTGCTCTTGCTGAAATCATCACTCCCACAATGATGCCGAACCTGACCCCAGACAGCCACCCACAGCTCCCAGATGGCAACAGATTTTTTTTAGTGACTTGGTTACTTGGGGAGCCACAGCCCTGTCTGAATAATGTGTCCAGGTTTTAGGTGGACTGAAACCCTGACACATGATTTAAAACCTGCACTCTCAAGGTGAATCCTGGACAGGTGTGAACCCTAGATATTCTACAGATGAGAAGTGAATGATATAGTAATGTGTGGTCAAAGGGTATCCATCTAGGTGGCACTAGTGGTGTACGAAGTCTGCATTACCTCCTAGTACACAGCAAGCTGGACATACAGTTGGAGCATATAGAGTGGTCACCCTGGGCTCCTCCAATCTATGGGATTCATTCACAGTATACAGATCACAGCCATCCTACCCGCTATGTGTGATCACTGCTGAATCAGAGCAAATAATCTCTGCCAGGATATCAGTGCCCCCCTAGACAAAGGTATTCAGGGGATTCCCAGAATGAAGCAGTTAATGGAGGAATAGGAGAACCGAGTACTGGGGGAGGGGGGCATAGAGGCAGTGGCGTCTCCAGCTTTCATATTTAGGGGGGCACATGGGGGGACAGGGACAAAAGTAGGGGGGACAACTATAAAATGCAATTATATATATATATATATATATATATATATATATATATCTATCTCCTGGGGCCCTTTACTACGATCCCACAACGGGCCCTTTTACATGTTCTGCAGTGAGCTCCCTTCCTACTATACTGGGGCCCCCCAGGGTGGCAGAAAACAAGAGATATATGTCACCAGCGCACCAAGAAAATATAAGGGTCCAAAGCAGTGGGAGGACTTTAAGGGTTGCAAAGGTTGTCTGGTGTTCTGCCACTGTGGGGTTCCCCAGCTGTCCTGTCCCTGCTATTGGCAGCGCTGGTCTGGCATCTGTCTCCTTGGCAGTGGCGGCAGTCTATTAGGACCTAGTGCTGGTGACATTATGGATGCATGCAGGGGAAGGCTGGCACTATTGGTTATAGAGGGCTGAGCCCCCAGCTGGTCACCTAGCAGCAGTAATGCTGTATAACCTTCTCTGTTGACATGCTGATCGGAATGTGATCCAGGTGATGCTCCCAGTCAGATCTAATAAATACAGTATTTATTAGCATCAAGAGTACAACCACATATATATATACATAATCAAACGTATGTTCCTCAGCCATGTGGGCTCTATGCCTGTAAAGTGTGGGCTCTATGCCTGTAAAGTGTGGGCTCTATGCCTGTAAAGCTTTGATCAATAAAATCTCTGATATTTAACACTAGGATTTGACTGGGACCATCACCTGGATTGCATCCCGATCAGCATGTCAGAGAAGCTCCACTGCTGCTAAGCAACCTGCAGGGAGCTCAACTGTCTACAACCAATCGAGATGGGCTCGGGTGTGTTTGAAATCCCACATGCCCAATCCCGCCAGGAAGCCAACACTCCACAGTGCTAATCACAGGCAGTGAGACATTTCCTGATCTGTGCAGAGCTGGGGACTGGGAAATCTCTCACTGCCTGTGATTAGCGCTGTGCAGTGTGGGCTTCCTGGCAGGCTCTGGCATGTGGATTTTTGAACATGCCCAGCCCATCTCTAACAACAAATTGTGCTGGCCCTCCTGTACATCAGCTCCATAAAGTAACCAGCTCTGGGTTCCAATGTGCTGCCGCCGCTGCCAAGGAGACAGAGACCAGCGCTGTGAATAGCCGGGACAGGACAGCAACTCTGGTTATTCCAGCACTGGTCCACACTGGCAGGATTCCCCCATCCACCTATAATGTGTAGATGGGGGAATTGGATCATTTCTTTTTTTTTTTCATTCAACTTAATAGTTGAATGAAAAAAAGTGATCAATGTATGGGCTGCCTAAGAGCTAAGACCAGCCATAGACAGTTTAAATCTCAGCTGGTTCAGCAGGAACTGGCTGAGATTTGAACCATTAATGAGCAGATTCTCTTATGATTATTACTAGTGGTTGCTGTGTAGCCACTAGTGAGAATCACTGTGTGTCGGGAGAATGCAATTGCTGGGCAGGAGGGATATTCCCGTCAGCACTGTCTGTGTTGATGAGGGAATCATGCAAGTTTCTTTCCTGCAATCTGTGGATGTAGGAAAGAAATTTGCACTGTATATTACCTGCCTAACTGAAAGTGAAAGTGTAACAGAATGGCCCGTGACACCCAGAGACTTTTGAAGGATGGGGGGTACTTGAGTGCCAGCATCACTAATGACTCTTGGGTCTAGGGCAGAGGTGGCAAACACAAGGCCCGCCGGCCGAATGCGGCCCTCCAGGCCATTTCATGCGGCCCTCGCACCTCTCCAGTCATCCTCCAGACCCTCATTTTCTGCTTTCAAGCAATGCATCCAACTTCTTCCCAGCAGCAGCATAAGGAAAGGGGGGTGCACTGTGATGTGAGGGAGAGGGGGGGGACTCAACTTCTGATGGTGGGGGGGCTCTTGACATCTGATGTAAGGGGAGGGGATGTGCTGGACATCTAATCTTACAGATACAACCGGCCCTTTTGAGGGCAATCATAATGCTGATGCGGCCCACGATGAAGTTGAGTTTGACACCCCTGGTCTAGGGTCATCCTGTGCCCCTTTTGGGCATAGGGTGACTGAGAAATGATAATGATAAATTACATGGGAGGGGACATTACTGATAATTCATGTTTTGCAGGATATCTTGAAATATTACAAGTTGTTAAAGTCTGACTCCGACAGGTCAATAGAGTGTTTTCATTCAATGTGGGGACACATGCTTTTGAGCTGTTAATTGAGTCTGCTCCTAGACATTCCTTTGTGTGATGCTAATACTGTTTTGTGTCCATTGTCCTAATTAGGTCTGCTCCTAAGACCTGTTCATTGTGTATGCTAATGACACTGTTAAGATGTGGAATGTGACTTGTCAAGCTGTAGTAATTAACCCCTCTAAATGCAGAGCCAGACCGTCTGGGTAATGAGTAGTAATTAACTCATCGGAATGTCATTATCTAAAGGAATGTGTATGAAGCCCCCCATTGTGTGATGTGTGGGTGGAGTGTGTCTTTGTCCCTGTGATTAACTGTAACATGTTTGTACTGTATATAACAAAGCTAAGTTACCATTAAAGGATTCATTCGTTCATTTTGGAACCAGTACCAGAGCTTGTTTTGTCTCGGTTTTTCTGGGAAATGAAATGGGTCGTGTCTGATGTCTGTCGGACTGTCGGATAAGCTGTCGTGGGGCGATGGAATGGAATATCGTAAATGGTGGTGACCGTTACAGAAAGTAAATTGTGAATGTTTTGAAAGAACAGGAGAGGGGGAGGGAGACAGATGGGGAGAGAAGGGATGGAGATAATGCAGTTCAGTGATTACAGTGTACTGCAGTCTGCAGTGCACACACTTACCCACGGCCCAGGCTAGAATCTCAGGCATCATTCACACACATGCTGCTGATTTTCATATTTCCTGAACACACATCCCCTCTCTTCAGATACAGCACACCGAGATAGTGTGGGCGGGACTGAAAGAAGGAGGAGGAGGAGCTGTATTCCTCCCTGCTTGTATGTGGGGGGGAGGTAGCTGGACTCGCTGGGCTGTAAAAGAGTGTCAGACTGACACTTGGCTAAGCTTGCAGTCACCACTCTCGGAATTTACAGGCTGGTTCTTCTGTCCTAAGGACGGGAGAAATCAGTCTGTTTTTTCAGTAACTGAGATGAAGGCTTGGGCCCCCCCTCCCCCACAGTGCTAATGGAGTCCTTTCTGCAACTCGCTCTTCTCCGTGCCAATGAGGATGCAGGGGAAGAAGCAGATCGGGCGGCTGTGGTTGTGTGAACGCTCGCATTATGCAGTGTCAGCGAGCTGAGGGAGGGGGGAGGAAGCCCCACAGAGCTGACTGGGGACGCTCTCCCTCTCAGGAGAGACTGTTACTCCAGCGGTGGCCCATGGTGGGGCACAGCATAATGTTGGGGGGGTCAGGGCCCCCTCTGGCCCCCCCCTAGAGACGCCTCTGCATAGAGGCTCTGGTGGGACATTCAGCCTCCACCATAGATTGTTCACACAGGACCAGCTGTGACATTTCACTTTTAGTTTGATGCACACATACACTTTCATCATGTGTTCTCACTAATGCAGATTGTTAATTGCAAAGCACTGGAGAATCGCACACAATGCCAGAGCTGAGGTCTCACCCCACATGTCACCCATCAAATGGACAGGAGCCTGGCATGTGCAGCCACCTCAGGCTGTCCTACACTCACCACACTGCAACAAGAAGCCAGCCCATCATCATCACCCTCTCCGTCTATCAATGCACCGCTGCCATCACCACTGATCCTCATTCTATCCCCCTCTTCAGTCTCTACTCTGACTAGAAGAGAAAACTGTGATGGGGTGGGGGCAGGCAGTGACAGACCAGAGCCTGGCGGAGATGAGGAGTCATATAGCCTCTAATACAACTGACATCGTTCACCAGGGACACGTGAGAATGAAGAGCCAGAAGCTGGGGCAGGAGGGGGACAGGGAGAGGAAGGGGAACCATGGACGGCCCGTCCCAGCACTGAGCACCCCAACACTGCTCATCCCCCAGCCACAGTCCGGTCTGAATAATGTGTCCAGGTTATGATTCAAAACCCAGACTGACACACACATGCAATCAACTCAGTGAACTCAGTGACATTAAGCCTGTTAAAAGTGCAGGTTCAGCATAAAATTATCTACTTGCCAGACAGAGCCCAGTAATGATGAGCCTGTGATTTACTGATTTACTGCACTACTAAGTTAGACTGAGGATGGACACTCTGGCCTCAGTGCCCCCACCTACTGTGCCTTAATGAGTGGCAACTGGCCTCTTCCTAATTCTAAATCCCCGGGAGACGATGGTCTTCCCATGGAAATTTTCAAGCAGTATGGGGGTATAGTTTTGCCACGCCTGCTTAAGGTTCTTAATTATGCCAGGGAACAACAGTGTTTACCGGACTCTATGACCAGAGCTTGCATTGTTCTCCTTTTAAAACCAGGTAAGGACCCACTTGACCCGGGTTCGTACAGGCCGATTTCGCTCTTACAGAGCGATATTAAAATCCTAGCAAAGGTCCTGGCTCTGAGACTCAACAAGGTTATCTCCTCCATCATTCACACTGATCAGTCAGGCTTTATGCCCCAGAAGTGTACAGCCATCAATCTTCGCAGACTTTATCTGAACATTCAGACGGTGTCGGAAAACATGGGGAATAGAGCTCTATTGTCATTAGATGCCCATAAGGCTTTTGACAGTATAGAATGGGGCTATCTCTGGGCTGTTATGGGCAAATTTGGCTTCGGTAAACAGTTTCTGTCATGGGTGAAGCTGTTATATTGTTCGCCCAGGGCGGTGATTAGGGAGGCGGGGCATGTTTCAAAACCTTTTACCCTGCATAGGGGTACCCGTCAGGGTTGCCCGCTGTCCCCGCTTCTCTTTGCCGTCGCCATTGAGCCCATGGCAGCCTTGATCAGGGAGAACCAGAAGGTGAGGGGCCTTCAATATGGGGGGATTCAGGAGAAGATTATGTTGTACGCGGACGACACCATGCTTCTTTTGGGTGACACTGATGGATCCCTGAAGGAGGCTATGGAAGTAATCGGCAGGTTTGGGACCTACTCTGGCCTAGTCATCAACTGAACCAAGTCCTCGCTTCTACTGTTGGATGATATCCCGGGCGGCGGGGAGCGAATGATACACAATGTACCGGTATCCACGGGATTTAAGTATCTAGGTATCCAGCTTACCTCTGAACCATGTGACTTTCTTACACTCAATTTGACACCGCTACTAAATAGAATTAGAGATAAAGTTAAAATCTGGTCTCGCCTCAGGATGTCCTTGGTTGGCAGGGTCAACCTTATTAAAATGATTTTTATGCCCCAACTTTTATACCTCTTACACAATACCCCTATGGTCATCCCTCTAAAAATGTTCAGAATTATTAACTCCCTTTTCAGGACCTTCATTTGGCAGACTAAAACCCCTAGGGTGAAACTGGAGCAATTTCAAAAGCCTAAGACGGCGGGAGGCCTCGCCCTCCCTAATCCTTGGGTCTACTATTTGGCGGCTCAGGCGCAGCACATCGTCAGGGTTATGCCAGAGAGCCAGGTTCTTGAGGGTGGTTGGGGGCAGTCGGATCCCATTAGGGCCCTGATGTGCTATGCCACTGGCCTCGATGGTGTACCTACTGGTATGGAGGCCTTGGCGTATGCATCTTCCAACAAAAAGCTTCCCACGTACGCGCTGCTGCAAAAAATCTGGAACAAACTTAGACAGTTGCAGGAGGTGGAGGGGTTCACAGGTTATAGCCCGATATGGGACAATGGGTACTATGGAGAGTTGCTCTCACTGGACTGTGGGGCGCGGTGGAGGAGGCACGGTGTTACACTTCTGGGGCATATTTTTGAGGCGGGTGAATTGATCCCCTTCCCTGTACTGAGGGAGAGGTACTGCCTTCCACAATCAATGCTCTTCCATTACATGCAGTTGAAACACGCAGTGATGGCACAGGCAGGGGGGGCCCCGTGGGTTCTTTCGCACACACCGATATTTAAATTTATGGCAGAAGTATCTCAGTTTAAGGGATTTATTTCTAGCGCTTACTCCAGGATTTTGAACATATATTTGGAGGGTTTTCCCCTTACGGTATTTACTAAGTGGGAGAGGGACATGGGGACATTTGAGGATGAGCAATGGGAGGAGGCGCTTCAGGCAGTGCAGTTGTGCTCCCTGAATGTGGCCCAGCGGTTGTCCCAATTATACATAGTTCTCAGAGTGCATTACACGCCTGATAGGCTGTTTAAAATGGGTGTGAGATCAGACTCCAGCTGCACTAGATGTGCAAGGGACCACGGAGACCTGATTCATTTGCTGTGGCGGTGCCCCAAGCTTCATCTGTTCTGGTCAGGGGTCGTGGCTCTTCTTAACAGGGTTTACCTGTCCAACATACCTATTGACCCGAAGCCATGTCTTTTGAGAATTATGGATGATATCTCGATGGACGACAATAGCAGGCAGGCCATATTGAGAGCTCTATTCCAGGCCCGTAGATTAATTCTTCTGCGTTGGAAGGCGGTTGATCCCCCAACGTTGAGGGAATGGATTACTCAAATGGGCGCCACCATAAGAATGGAGAAATATGTCTATCAGCATAGGGGTTGTCCGGGCAAATTTAAACGTATGTGGTCCCTGTGTTTAGATTCCCCTGGCCTGTCCCCAGTTGATTTGGTCTTAGACAGATTGTTTAGTTAGATGGAGGGCATTCGGCTGTGCTGTAAAGGGGGCGGGGAGTTAGACTCATTGTACATATGGGATTCGGGTGCTATAGGGGTCTCTTGCGGGACTGGTACCCTCGGAATAATGGCGTAATAATCTATGTATTTTATGTTATGGAGGAGGTGGTTGTACTTCTTGTTTGAACTGTTATATGCACTGCTGGAATGTTTTGACGATGTAAGCATGAGCTGTGAATTTGCTGTGATTTTCCCCTTTTGTTTGTTTTTTGTCAAATTTTTTATTTTATTTTTTCTTTGTGTTTTTCTTCCTTTTTCTTCAATAAACATCTTTGATTTAAAAAAAATGATCCCTGACCCCACGTAAATGACGCACCGAACGAACTGCGCATGCGTCGGCCGTGAACGTATCCCAGTGCGCATGCTCCAAATCACGTCGCAAATAGTCAATGAAAACGACGTGAACGTAACTTACACCCAGCCCCATTCTGAATCGGCTTATGCAAATGACGTAAACGACGTACAATACGACGCTGTTCCGACGTCCATACTTAACATTGGCTGCGCCTGCTACAGCAGGGGTAACTTTACGCTGGACTTACGCTCACGCAAACAAGGTAAAAAAAAATTGCATATTCGACGCGTAAATCGACGTAAACGCCACCTAGCGGCCAGCGTAAATATGCAACTTAGATACGACGGCGTAAGAAATTCACGCCAGTCGGATCTAACACAAATCTATGCGTAACTGATTCTAAGAATCAGGCGTATAGATACAACCCCACTCACTCAGAGTTACAACGGCGTATCAGGAAATAGGCCGGCGTAACTCATTGCTGAATCTAGACCTTTGTGTTTTTTTCAAAATTTTCTGTCTTTTTTTGTTTATAGTGCAAAAAATAAAAACTGCAAAGGTGATCAAATACCACCAAAAGAAAGCTCTATTTGTGGATAAAAAATTCTAAAAAATATAATTTGGGTACAGTGTTGTATGACCGCGCAATTGTCATTCAAAGTGCATCAGTGCACAATGCTGAAAAATGCTCTGGGCAGGAAGGGGGTTTAAGTGGCAAGAAAAGGAAGCTAAAGTTAAACATTGAAGTAAACCTTATATTATTAACTCAAATGCCTTTGAAAATACTTTAAAAAAGATAAAGCATTTTGTATTTGCTGATATCTTAACGCAGTGTGATGCCTTAAGTTTTACTGCACTTCATTGTAGGCCTCTGTGGATGCTTTTTTGGTATTTCAAAAATGGGTTATTATCTGGAACAGCCCTAGGAAATTCCATGAATGATAAAATGACTCAAATGACTTATGACAAGCAATACAGCTAGCCACAAACATTACATAATGGGGAAGGTATCACTTATGATATTTCAATAATGCAGTGTTAACATGAGTTGCAGATGGCCACTGTAAAATGAAAGAAGTGTAAAGAGTCATTTTAGGACATGTGTCACATGTACATCTTTACTAGGTATTGTACTTCTGGGAAAGAGGATTGGATAACTGAGAACTTGTTTTATGAATATTGAGGAGGAACTGTTTTACATTTATTGGTCTGCTTTGAAGTAGACACCCAAGAACCACAACATTTTCATATCTCCTATTTGACCTTGGATTTACAGTAAAACCTTGGATAGAGAAGAGAGGCGGCTCTAAGTGTAGCAATATGGTTACATTTAATATAGGGACAACAATTAATAACTCAAATGGTTTATAATTAAAACAGGCACATATAAGTATGCAGGAATCCGGGGTAATGATGTCCACATAGACCGTCCTCCACACCGCCATTGACGTCGTCCCATCCACACTGCGCTTAACGAGCAATTCAAGCCTCAGTTTCAGATCGCTCAACTGCAGGGTAGTCTTCCCGGTCATGATTGCAGACTGACAGTGGTGAGAGCTGGTGGTGCGGAGGACGGTCTATGTGAACAGCTTTACCCCAGATCCTTGCATACTTAGATGTGCCCGTTTTAACCACTTTCCCCCCGGACCATTTGTCAGCCTAAAGACCAGAGGTGTTTATACAATTTGGAACTGCGCTGCTTTAACTGGTAATTGCGCGGTCATGCAATGTTGCACCGAAACGAAACTTGCGTCTTTTTCTTCCCACAAATAGAGCTTTCTTTTGATGGTATTTGATTGCCTCTGCGATTTTATTTTTTTGCGATATAAACGGAAAAAGACCGTAAATTTTGAAAAAAAATGATTTTTCTTATAACAAAAGGTAAAAAATATTGAATAAACTAAATTTTAGTCAAGCTTATATTTATTGGTTTTCGCAAACGTTATATGGCCAGATTCACAGAGCGATTACGCCTGTCTAACTCGTGTTAGACTGGAGTAATTTCAAATTACGCGCGTTTTTTAGCTAGTCGGAAACCTCAAACCATGAATAGACGGCTGCGGGCTTCAATTCGACTGGATTACCTGTTCGTACGCCTTCGGATCTACGCTGCAATAAAATTGCGGCCACTGGGTGGACTTCCCGTCGTTTTCCGCGTCGGGGTATGCAAATGAGCTTTTGCCGGCGATCCCCGAAATTACGAACGTCTATCGCAATCTCTTACGGCACCTTTAGTCATCTTTTTTTTACGTAACACTATACCAGCTTTTTGCTGGTCTAATAATAGACAGCCCATGTTAAGTATGGCCGTCGTTCCCACGTCGAATTTCTACGTTTTCCGACGTCTTTTATTATTTTTGACGTAAGTCGTCGGGGAATAGGAATGTTCGTAAACGACGCTACTCAAACAACGAATGACGTAACGACGTGATTTCGCGCAATGCACGGCGGGAAATTTCTGAACGGAGCATGCGCAGTTCGATCGCCGCGGGGACGCGCCTAATTTAAATGCTTCACGCCCCCTAATCGCGTATTTCCAATACGCGGCGAGAAATAGACTACACCGCCGTAGCCTACGGGCAAAATTCTACCAGAATTCCATTTAGAGCCTGGTAAAATATGGCAGCGTAGAGTATTTCGATTATGCAGCGCAATATTAAGTGTATCTGAATCTGGCCCATAGCGTCTACAAACTAGGGTACATTTTCTGGAATTTACACAGCTTTTATTTTATGACTGCCTATCTAATTTCTTGAGGTGCCAAAATGGCAGGGCAGTACAAAACCCCCCCAAATGACCCCATTTTGGAAAGTAGACACCCAAAGGAAATTGCTGAGGGGCATGTTGAGCCCACTGAATATTTATTTTTTTTTGTCCAAAGTGATTGAATAATGACTAAAAAAAAAAAAAAATTACAAAAAGTTGTCACTAAATGATAAATTGCTCACACATGCCATGGTTATATGTGGAATTGCACCCCAAAATACATTCTGCTGCTTCTCCTGAGTACGGGGATACCACATGTGTGGGACTTTTTGGGAGCCTAGCCGCGTGCAGGGCTCCTAAACCAAGCACGGCCTTCAGGATTTCTAAGGTCGCAAATTTTTGATTTCACTTCTCACTACCTATGACAGTTTTGAAGGCCATAAAATGCCCAAATAGCACAAACCCCCCCCAAATGACCCAATTTTGGAAAGTAGACACCCCAGGCTATTTGCTGAGAGGCATTTTGAGTCCATGGAATATTCTATATTTTGCCAAGTTGCGGGAATATGAATATGAGTACGGGGATACCACATGTGTGGGACTTTTTGGGAGCCTAGCCGCTTACGGGACCCCAAAAACCAAAAGATCAGCAGGTCCAGACCAGATTTTATTGGCCTGGACCTGATGAGTGATCGGTTCTGTACCGAATCCGATCGCGCGTGCCCCACAGCCGTTCATGTACAGGACGTAGAGCTACGTGCTCCCGCGTAGCAGTGCCACCGCCCCGCAGTAATATGATGGCGGGCGGTCGGCAACTAGTTAATCATCAACCATGTGAGTTGCTAAATGTTGTACCTTCATTAAATGTAACCATATTGCTACACTGAGGCCGCGTACATACCATGAGATTTATCCGATGAAAACGGTCTGTCAGACCGTTTTCATCGGATATGTCTGCTGGGCTATTTTGGTTTGATCTGTGTACACACGATCAAACCAAAATCCCCGCCGGCAGACAGCACGGTGACGTGGCGGTGACGTTGACGCCGCCACGTCACCACTCCAGGAATTAAAATACTTCCACGCATGCGTCGAATCCATTCGGCGCATGTGGGAGATTTTTGTCCGCTGGTTAGGCGTACTAACCAGCGGACATGTCGGACAGACGGGTTTCCAGCAGACAGATTTTAAAGCGTGTTTTGATATAAAAGTGCTTTGGATTACAGGCATGTTTCCGGAACAAATTATGCTCGCAATCCAAGGTTTTACTGTAGCAATATTGAGGGGTTCTTGCTTCACACAGACCCCTAATTAAAGCAGAATTACACCCAAGAACAAACATTGTATATTTTGTAGCTTACTGATCCTTAAACAGTGGCATGAAAAAGTATTCATACCCTTTAAAATGTTCAACATTTTGTCATGTTTCAACCAAAAAGTTAAATGTATTTTATTGAGACTTTATGTGATAGACCAGGGGTCTCCAAACATTCTAAACAAAGGGTCTGTCTATTGTCCTTCAGACTCCAGGAGAGCCAGACTTTGGCCAGCGGAAGTAGAATCTGTCCTGGTATCAGTGGGAGTAAACATCTGGTATTAGGAAATGGAATACGGCCATATCGTTGGTATCATAGGGAGTAATAGTGCTCCATTAGTGGTGTCAAAGGAAGAAATGGTGCTTCATTGTCGGTGTCAGATGGAAGAATAGTGTCTCGTATCAGTGGGAGAGATAGTGCCTCAAGGGCCGGATAAAGCCAAGCAAAGGGCCACATCTGGCCCTCAGGCCGCAGTTTGGAGGCCATTTTGATAGACCAACACAAAGTGGCACATAATTGTGACAACTATAAGTCGTGCACTCCACAAATCAGAGGGTAGCACAGTGGTGTAGCGGTTAGCACTTTCACCTAGCAGCAAAAAGGGTCACTGGTTCGAATCCCGACCACAACATCATCTGCCTGGAGTTTACATGTTCTCCCTGTGTCTGCGTAGGTGTCCTCCCACACTCCAACGATATTATAGTAGGTTAATTGGATCCTGTCCAAATTGGCCCAGTATATATGTGTGCACGACTGTGTGTCAAGATCCTATGGGGTAAACGACCGCACCAGCCAGGAAGACACTGGCTGCAATAGAGTTGATAGAGATATGGATGGAGCCAAATACAGGGTAGTCTTAGAAGAAAACCTGTTAGAGTCTGCAAAATACTTGAGACTGGGACGGAGGTTGCCCTTAACCACTTAAGGACCGCCTAACGCCGATATACGTCGGCAGAATGGCATGGCCGGGCACAGGCACGTACCTGTACCTTGCCTTTAAGAGCCCAGCCGTGCGTCACCAGCGGTGCGTTCGAGACCCGGTCTGAAGCTCCGTGACCACGCCCGCGGGACCTGCAGGGCCCGATCACGGCCGGTGTCCCGCGATCGGTCACAGGAGCTGAAGAACGGGGAGAGGTGTGGGTAAACACACCTTCCCCGTTCTTCTGTATTGCAGAGTCACTGATCGTCTATTCCCTGTTATAGGGAACGATGATCAGTGACATCACACCTACAGCCACGCCCCCCTACAGTAATAATTACTCCCTTAGGGCACACTTAACCCCTTAGCGCCCCCTAGTGCTTAACCCCTTCACTGCCAGTGTCATTTTCACAGTAATCAGTGCATTTTTATAGCACTTTTCGCTGTGAAA
Organism: Rana kukunoris; assembly: GCA_029574335.1. Taxonomy (NCBI): domain Eukaryota; kingdom Metazoa; phylum Chordata; class Amphibia; order Anura; family Ranidae; genus Rana; species Rana kukunoris. The sequence goes on from CM056051.1 coordinate 399,388,169, forward strand.
ATGACAATGGTCCCAAAAATGTGTCAAAAGTGTCCATCATTAGTAAAAAAAAAAAATATATATATTAATAAAAATGCCATAAAACTATCCCTTATTTTGTAAACGCTATAACTTTTGTGCAAACCAATCAATAAACGCTTATTTTGATTTTTTACCAAAAATAAGTAGAATACGTATCGGCCTAAACTGAGGAAAATTTATTTTTTAATATATTTTTTGGGGATATTTATTATAGCAAAAGGTAATAAATATTGCATTTTTTTTTTTAAATTGTCGCTCTATTTTTGTTTATAGCGCAAAAAATAAAAACCGCAGATGTGATCAAATAACACCAAAAGAAAGCTCTATTTGTGGGGAAAAAAAAAGGAAGCCAATTTTGTTCAGTAGCCACGTCGCACGACCACGCAATTGTCAGTTAAAGCGACGCAGTGCGGAATCGCAAAAAGAGGCTAGGTCTTTAACCTGCATAATGATCCGGGTCTTAAGTGGTTAAGTCAGCACACATCCCCAAACATACAGCCAGAGCTACAATGGAATGGTTTAGATCAAAGCATATTCATGTGTTAGAATGGCCCAGTCAAAGTCCAGACCTAAATCCAATTGAGAATCTGTGGAAAGACTTGACAATTACTGTTCACAGACGCTCTTTATCCAATCTCACAGAGATTGAGCTATTTTGCAAAGAACTATGGGCAAAAATGTATTTTTTGTTCTTTCCGACTATTCATTATCGATGACTATAAAGAAATAATTGATGAATGTATTCATACAGTATCCGTATCTCTTTTGGATTTATTTTGATTCATTCGATTTTCGGATGGGCAGTGTGAGTGTGCTATCTGGCCAATGGGCTTGTCCCTTATTCCCTTGTGTGTTTTTCTGTGTCATACCATTTAGAGTCCAGACAGGGTGTGGTGGGCAAGTGGCACTGTTTTGTTGGTTTATCAGAAGTATTGAATACCACCTCTAAACGAATGGAACGAATACGAATTCATCCAAAGTTACAAATTATCCGAAGTAGGGGTGCAACGGATCGTCACCGATCCGTGATCCGAACGGGCCACCCCGTTCGGATAGGTACACCATGCGATCCGCGGAGCGCTCTGGAGCCTCGGCCGTAGGAAAGTCCCCGGCTTCGGCCTAGCTCCGGAGCGGCAGCCATCTTGCTACACCCCGTGTGCTTGCCAGAGCCCAATGCATAGCGTGCCTCCCCGCACAGCGAGCTCACTGCAGACATGTGGAGAGTGGAGACAGCATCTGTGAGCTCCTGCAGGTAGGAGATCCGTTGCACCCCTAGTAAGCAGGATTGTAATGTTCAATCTGAAGATAGCAAGACAGAGGGAGATAAGGGGCCAGAGGTATTTGTGGAGAGGCCCCCTAACAGCTGCATCTGTAATGGGAGGACATGGGGGCAAGTGGACATCTTTCATTACACCCAATAGAGTTTTACATACAGTTATTTTCATCACAAAATGGAGCTTATACCCTTAAATACAGTATTTGTAAATCCAACGGACTGTTTCAATGTAAAATTTAATGTGAAAATCAGAGGTGTTCTGTCACAGCAGCAATAAACAGTCCGTCGGATTTCCAAACACTGTATTTAAGCACATAAGCTCAGTTTTGTGTTGAGAATAACTGTGAAATCTAAAACTCTGGTGGGTGTAACAAGATTTGTCTTTTTTTTTTTTGCCGATCCGAAAATGATCCGATCCGTGACTCCTGATCCGAGGATCGATCCGATCCGTGAGTTTTTCGATCCGTTGCACCCCTAATCCAAAGTAACGAATGCCAATCATAACGGCTGATCCGTCATGAAACAAAAATGAAACAAAAAGCTGATTGGTTTCTATGCAGAGCTACTCCAGGTTTTTCACTGTTCAGTTTTAGTAAATCCTCCCAATGTCTACCCCTACTCTGCACATGCTCAGTTTCTCTCTATTTTTAGGCACTGGGCCAATCTGAGCTCAATCTGCTGCTGACAGCCTAAAGATTTACTGCTGCTCAGGGTCTCTGGGTTTCTGCAAAATGGCAGCCTTTAACAAGAAGCAACAGGAACAATGCTGGGGGCAATTTGCAGCACACACTAATTTTGGTAGCATAATTATTCATGTGGAATGTATGTTGCTTGCTAGAGAATAATATTTTCTATCAAATTGTTAAGGGTAAAGTTCTGCTTTACCTTTGGGTCTAGCTCCCATCTTTATGCTTATTTCATCATTTCAAAAAGTAGCAACCTTTAGCATGCTATCAGCCATCATCTTGTCTTGTTCCACCAGCTGTAAAAATATAAATGGTGACATCGGATTGGTTATTCTGGTTTCTGCATTGCGCACATCCTTGCAGCCTTCACTGCATGATGGTGAGAAATTATCCTAAGCATATTTCTGGCTCCTTTCCCCTCTTTGCTTAAGAATCTTCTTTCCTAAAGCAAACACATTCCATTCCCCGTGTAATTACAGGCATCTTTAGAGATATTTTTACTGTCCCATGCTGTGCATGCTTACTATTTTCATTCAGCTTATTTTTACTTTGTAAGGCCATTGAAATGTGTTTATGTATTCATCTTTCAGAATTTTAGGGAGTTTTAAGTATGTATGATCAGCTGCAACTCTGAGCTCAAGGCTGTAAAATTCAGTATATGTATAGACAAAACTTTTTTTTAGTTTTGGATAGAGTGGGAAAGGATTAGAACCCCTGTCAAATTGTATTGCTGCCTGTGTGCTGGAAAAAAAAATCATACCAGCCCCATAGCATTTTTATACCAGCCCAACAGCAAACGTCATTATTTTCTTGTTTTCTTGTTCATGAAAGGGAAAACCAAACATTTTAAAGCACATTTGAAGAGGGTATTATATATAGAGAAGATAGATATGAAAGCACATAGGCCTCCTCTGCTGGGGCCCCTGGGCAGTGCCCAGGTGTGCCCTCTCATTAACACAGCCCTGCTCAGGTGCACCTTGCAGGGATCAGTCAGTTGGCTCCAGCTTGGTTTGGTGACCCGAGTCCTTCACGGCACTGCACTGCGTTTAAAATGCGAATGCGCGAGAATGGGGCGGGACGGGCGGTCCATGATGACTAGACGTCATCGACTTCCAGGAAGTAACTGTTTGTGGGCTTCACAGTGCCCACAAGCAAGATGAGAACCTTCAGGAACGATTTTTAAAAAGTATCATTTGAGAAAAACTCTGCGGAGCGGCTGCGGATTTGGAAGTAGTAAGTGTAGTGCTACCCCCGCATGAGCCGCTGATTAGATTTGGGATCTACTTTCAGTAACCTATTCACCCCCTTTAAATGGCTCGAACCCGCCCTTGACACATCAAGCAAGTTGCAAATATATTGTGAATCTCACGTGTAACTATGAGATTCCAGTAATACACAAATAGAGCATCTAGAAATAACATGCAATATTATTGTTACCTTTCTTTTTGATTGCAGACTTCAAAAGAAGACACACCTCACAGTAAATGCAATTGAATCAAAACAAGTTTACTTGTTATGCATTAAAGCAGAGGTTCGTTCAAAAATAAAATACAAATTAAAAGTCAGCAGCTACTAACACTGTAGCTGCTGACTTTTAATAAGGACACTTACCCGTCCTAGTCGCCAGCGATGTCGGCCCCCGCCGAGGCCAATCCTCGATCCTGGCAGCTCCAGGCACCGCCATCCACAGTAAGAGAAACAGGCACTGAAGCCGTGCGGTTTGTGAATGGGCCGGCTGCTTTCTGGGATGCACACAGTTCCCAGAATGCAGCTTGCCCCATTCACAAGAAGAAACAGAGTGTAGGAGGAGGAAGAGAATCGAGCGCAGAAGAAGAAGAGGCAGATTTAGCACTTCAGCATAGCAACGGCTATTTAGGGTAAGTAAAACATTTTTTTTTCTTTTTTTTTTTTTACATTTTTGGTGGAAAGATTTTTTTCAGGGTGGAACTCCGCTTTAATAAAAAGAACAAGCAATGAATTACACTCATAGTTATCTTATCTATCTGTCTCAACAAAGGGCCCTTTGCGAGAGTCAGCAAAACAGCAGAAAAACTTTCAACAGACTAAGTTCAATAATCAACTTTAAATAGCCTATGCTCGCGAGCTCCCCTAGTGGGTCTCGATCAGGCCTAGCCGGCTAAAAGTCCAAAAAGTTCCTCAGTGACGAAGTCTGTTTGTAGGCTCGTTGGTGCACTTTTAAATATATTTGTAATCCACAGGGGTCTTTAAACTCAGTCTAAGGGGTGATTAACATAGGCGTAATGTACCGATCCTCCAGTCGGCATCAGTCGATATGGCTAGCGTGACTTTCAGATATTCCTTAGCGGAACAACAAACAGTGTGTCCTCACTAAGATGTGAGGTACTGTAAATAACAAAGTCATTGGGTTTGGAAATGTGGGCAAGTGCCCTCTCACCCGAACAGGCCTAGTCCGCCTGAGCTTCTCACAGGGATGAACCTCTCAGCAAGCCACGACACGATGCTAGGCCTCTGATGTCCTGCTTTCCACAGCTCCGGTCAGCAGTCGATCCGTCTATCCGATCTGCTGGAACATTAGCTGGGCACACTTGAACTTGTTTCCCTCTGGGTGGTTGGTCTTCCGGTGGACCCAGGCCTAGGCTTTGGGCCTAACAGCTTGCCTGTAGTGCTCTCCACAATTCCTGCAGAGGAAGAAGTGCAGGTCCCCAGAAAGCGAGTTCAACTCTGCCTTGTCTTTAAGTAACCTTCCCCATAAAGCTGCAGGGCATTGTGGGAGGTATAGTCTATCTCTACCAATTGTCAATGGAGTCGTGTCTCCTGATTCCTCTAGTCCCATAATGCACTGCTTCAAGAAATATAAACTTATGTACAGTACAACTTGATCAACGGTATGGATTCAATTCTGCATCGCTATTTGTAATAGTCCATGATGGCAGAACCCCGCTACACAAGTGTACTTACTTTTAACATGAAAACGTACCATGAAAGGAGATAATGTTAAAAATTGCTCAGTGTGGTTGGAACCCCACTTTAAGTTCCTGAAGTTGCTCTCGATATGTTTTATACCTTTCACGATTTTTGTTAACATGTCTTATCCATATTTTTGTGTATGTGAGGTCTTCAGAGCTGAACATAGTATTCTAAATGAGGTCTCAGTAAAGATCTAAATAGGGGAATCAGGATCTCCTTCCTCCTGTTGATGAGAATACAGGTAGCAAAAAAAAAAGTTCCACTTTAGCATAGAGTTTAAATATTACATTGATTTTATTGTTCTGTGTAACAAGAGCAATTAGGATACTATTCTATTCCTAAATATAAAAATAGCTATTTTACAAATTAGAGACATGAGTTTTTTTTATTTATCTTGATCAGGGGTCTTCGAACTCTTCAGTACAAGGACCACATCATATATTTTACAACTATTTGTGAGCTGAATTTATATATATTTTTTTTTAATTAACGAGTTTCCATTTACATCAGGATCCCCACCAGAGCTCCCCCCATATCAGGATCCCCTTGAGAGCCTCCTTTATTACAGAGTCCTCATCAGAGGTCCCCTTTACATCGAGTGATGTAAGGGAGGGGAGGGGGGCATCAGCAGCCTCCGCTGACTTTAAATTTTCAACCTGCGCACATTGAGGATATTCCACTGACCCTAGCTGGTGGCAGCACTGTATCCTGGCCTAGGCCAACAAGGCCCAGGCCTAGGGCAGCATGTTGCAGGGGGGCAGCACATAAAGAGTCCCCGCCGGCTTGCGCTACACTGTTAGTGTAACGTCAGTCTTATGGGGCAGAGAGGCAAATTAGTCTAGTGACCCCATAATGCTTCCGGTATGCGGTGGGGGGGGGGGGCTTCTAATTTTGTCCTATCATCCTGGACCACAAACCTTCCTCACTGTGCTATGTATTTTTTTCTGCACCATTGGCATGGTTATATCTTCTTAGTCCTCTCCATAAAATTATCAGAATTATGTGCCTAAAGTAGAACTACAGGAACAGTTTAAAAAATAAATAAAACATTTGTATAGAGTAAGATCTTAAAAAGCAAGGGGTATGGCCTTGACAGTAAGGGGTGGGTCATATTTAAATATGGGGGTGCACGAGTTTAGTCAGGCAGTTTAGTCAGGCCTGGGGCAGCACAAAACCTAAATACACTACTAGCTGGTGGTCAAGTAAAATTATCTAGTAGGCCAGATGTGGCCTGTGGGCAGTAGTTTGGAGACCTCTGATCTAGATGCAATGTAACCCTTATTAAATGATTTATTTATTTTTATATGTCAGTACACCCAAGCACGATACAATGACTTCTAATGCATTATTTTGAGCTCTTTTGTTTTTAGGTGCAGGGATGTCTGTTCCATTTTTTTGTGCAGCTGCATCATGTCTATAGGGTCACACCTGTGATCCTGCCATTGGTAAAACCCAATGGCAGGATTGCTATGGAGGACACAGCAGAGGGGTGAACCACTTACCTGCTTACATGTATCACTCCACTGTTTCTGGATTAGGGTTTTGCCATCAGTAACTGCCATTCTGCAGTATTTTGCAGAAACACAAAGTAGGTGAGTGCATATTCTAGCGGTCATGTCACTGACGAGTCCTCAGTATTGCAAGATGACAAGTTTGACATTCGCCTGCAAACACATCAAAATTACTTGCACGTGTAAATGTATGGACTCATATTTCATAAATGCATTCTGCCAATTCATATTGCATGTGCCCTCTAATTGGAAATGTTCAATACACCTGCATATCCAGTGGAAAAACTGATGCGTTTTAATGCACGGAGGAAAATAATTCTTTTTATTCTTAAGGAAAACTCTAATGATCCTGAATTAGTTTTTAGTGTTTTACTGATTCCCTTCTGAAGCAATTTTTAATTTTTCACGCGTTAAAATCAGCATTTTTGGCTTTAAAAGTATCTAAAACTGCAAGAACATTACACTTTAGCATGCAGAGGCCCTGTAAAATAAAAAGATGGCAGTTTCAATTTTTTGTGCAACTATTTATCAAATATACAGTATATTTTAAGGAAAAAAGATACACTATCTAGTGTATCTTTTTTCCTTAAAATATATATTTGATAAATAGTTGCACAAAAAATTGAAACTGCCATCTTTTTATTTTACAGGGCCTCTGCATGCTAGAGAATTGTAGAATTGTAGTGCACACAAACACAATTTAATCGTCAATTTTGTGTACAAAATAGAAGATGAGGTATCATTGAGTAAATAGATACCAAACATGTTAAAGGAGATGTAAAGGAAAATGTTTTTTCACCAATCTATGCATTAAGGTGAAAAAACATCTGATAATAACGGCCCCCCCTCCGAGCCCCCCTTATACTTACCTGACCCCTCGAAAGTCCCGCGCGCGGTCCCGCGATCCTCTTCGTCGCTCAGCCTGGCCGCTGATTGGCTAGAGCGGATCAATTGAGAGCAGGGCAGCCATTGGCTGGCGCTGCTGTCAATCACATCCAGTGACACGGCGTGCCGAGGGGCGGGGCCAAGTGATACAGTGAGCCGCTATGGCTGCTCGCTGTATCCCGGGAGCGCCCTCGCAATTAGTGACCACCATGCAAGCTCTCGCATGACTGTGGTGACTAATTGCGGGGAGGACCAGAGACAGCCGCCGATGGACCCAGAAGACATGGATCTGTGCAAAACGAACTGCACAGTGGAGGTAAGTATGATATGTTTGTTATTTAAAAAAAAAAATGTTAATCCTCAACACCCATAAAATATCAAAACATGATGGTACTTAAAGCAGAAGTAAAGCCCACTTTGTGATTTTTATCTACAGTTAAGCATATAATAAGGCTTAACTAGGAGATATTCACCCTGCATGCAGCCAGTGATATCACCGGAGCATGCGATCTAAAGTCCCATAATACCTTTCCAGACCTTTAGAGCTTCATGCTGGAACCGAGGGCCAGTCACACAGCCAGAGCACACGAGCCCGGAAGAAAGACTGGGGGAATTTGTCAGCCCTCTTAGCAGTGACAGTGCGCTGCTGGATGGCTTTGTTCCAAGGTAAGTATTGTATAATGTGCTAGTATGCGATACATACTAGCACATTAAGCAATTGCCTTACAGGTGCCCTACCGCTTTAAAGCTTATGTGCCTGCTGTACCATGTACTTTAATATGAAAGTACCATTTTCTCTTTGTATTGCTTCCTTAATGTAAAATCACTGGTGTTTCTGCCAACCCCCTTGCTTTTTCTTTTAAAAACGTATCACGCTAAGCCGAAGAACACACCGTGTTCAGTTCTCTAGCTATGCTGGGAACTCAGCCTGCACCAATGATCAGACTTGTTCTGACATGCCCCCCCTGCACAGCCTCTCACTGGGAAGCTCGGTGTACTGTTGCTCCCCCCCCCCCCTTCTTATGCAGCTGAGAACAGATGGAATGTGATCACTTAAAAAATGTATTTATAATTTTATTTTTTATATCTATACTTAAATGTTTTGCATTTCATTCCTATTTTAATCTGAATGTGTTGTTTTACAAGGTGATCTTTTACAATCACTTACAAGAATCAGCACAAAAATCATTACTTACAGTCAAATCAATGTGTCCCTTGTGTTGATGGCTGCGGGATTAGTTGAAATCTTTTGACCTTCAATTCCCCCATACCCCCCACTGTATTCTGCTTGCATAGTGAGAATTATTAGCGCCAAGAGACCTGTCATATGCACTCAGGCCGCGTACACACGAGGGGATATGTCCGCTGAAAACGGTCCGATGGACCGTTTCAGCAGACATCTCCGCTCGTGTGTATGGGCTAGCGGACAGATTTCTCCACCCGACAGATTTCAAAGCATGCTTTGAAATCTATCCGGTGGGAATCTGTCCGCCCGACATGTCTGCTGGTTAGTACACTTACCAGCAGACATGTCGGCCCCCACCGCCGCCGCGCCGCTGCTGAATGGATTCGGCGCATGCGCGGAAGTGTTTTACTTCCTGGTGCGGTGACGCGGCGGCGTCAACGTCACCGCCGCGTCACCACTACGTCACCGCGCCGTCCGGCGGCGGGGAATTTGATCCGATGGTGTGTACACGCCATCGGATCAAACTCCCGATCGGACATATCCGATGGAAATGGTCCGCGGACCGTTTTCATCGGATATATCCGATCGTGTGTACGCCGCCTTAGTGCAGAGCGCTGACTATACCCCCCACTAATAGAATCTGTATTATAGATTGCATGAATGAAAAACAATCGGACGGATGAACAAATAGTCTGCTTCCTTCATTCATAGATAGGTTTTCATTCATAGAAGCTATAGTATGATAGAAAAGGGGGAGAAGGTTTTAATTCCCCCTTTTCTCATGGGAAAGCGGCAAGGCAGGCAGTTTCAAGGCTCCCCCTGTTCCAGCTTATCTGCCTGTCACATGGCATAGGAGAAGAGAAATGTGACTTTCCCGGGCTTTCTTTGAAACACCTGGTGTTCACGAGGCCTGGGAGAGGGTTACACGTGACTTTCCCGGGTTTTTTGTGGTTCTGGGGCTCAGTTCCAGTTCTAACCAGCCTAGTCCAGTATTAAATAGGGCTATATAAGGAAGGGTTCCGTGCCGCTCATCAAGCCGCCTCAGAGGACAGGATTGTGGTGTCCCCTCCCCCCTCCCCTTTTGTTATTTTTGTCGCGGCTGCAATTATGTGGTAATGTCACCTTATATAAAATAATAAAATAATTTAAAAAAAAAGAGAGAGAGAGAAAACTGAGTAAAGGTGGACAAATCTGTTATGACTTTTTTAGATGGGTTATTTGGAATCTGAAGTTTTATACAGCCTGAGCCGTAGTGGTTGGGTTTGTTTTAAGTTTAAATAAATGATTTTTAATTTAGTATGTCTTAACACCAATAATAAAGCAGCTGCGGCCTTTCTATTCCATACAGGTGTCAGTCTATTATTCTATTTAATTCTTATTAAGCTAAGTAAAGGGTCTTGTCTGCTGTCCCATAGCTTTTATAAATGGTGGAGGTGGGTTGCCGTTAACTTAATTGCCATCACAAGGTGGCTAACATGCCTCCTATGTGATATTGGGCAGGTAACAGATATTCTGCAGCCGCGGACTCGCTTCAACCTCTTCTGATTTTGGGCATACTAAATACATCCAAAATGCTGAACTTTACACTTTCCTATAATATACATATTTTAAAGATACTATGCTATGTCTGTTACATCTTACCATTCCATGTAGTGGCTGCATTCATTTTTCATTTTTTTTTTCTTTATTTTGATCTGTTGATCATTTTATTGTTTTGCATCACACAGAACCACATATCAAGACTTTAATGTGACATTTCTAATTAAGTTAGAAAGAAAGTAAACAGTCTGATGCACTGTAACAATACATCACACACTGTCCCTCACTGCTCCTACACAGTGCACACCAGCAGCCTCGCATTGTTCTTTGGAGCCAAATCCCTGTGTCCCTCCTTGTTTCTCCTCCTTGTAGTATTTATTATCCCTCTTTTTGTTCTGATGTTTAGACCTCTATAAAATATTGGAATACTTACTGTAGCTAGCAAAAATTGTATTCTACACTAGACCATATATCCAACATCTAAATTAGCATTCTTCAAACTGTGGCTCAGGGTCCAGATGCAACGCTTTTGTTGCCTTTATCCAGCTCTTGGGGCACTATTCCATTCACTGACGCCAACGGTGAGACACAATTCCTCCACTGACCTTAATGATGGGACATGACTCTTTCCACTGACACCAATTATGGGGTATAATTCCTTCCACCGCCAACAACTGGGCACAATTTCTCCCACTGACCGATGAGGCACCATTCGTCCAACTGACACCAATGAAAGGGCACTATTCCTCCCAACAATGAGGCACAATTCCTCTCAATGACACTAACAATAGGTTACAATTCCTTCCATTGACACCAACAATGTGGTACAAATCCTTCCACTGACACCAACAATAGGGAACAATTCCTTCCATTGTCACCAACAATGAGGCACCGTTTCTCCAAATGAAACCAATTATGGGGCACTATTCCTCCCACATTAAAGTAATAAAAGATATTCCTGCGCTGGCCAAGTCTAAAAGGTGGGGTACTGCAGCAAGCACTGAAGGTAGTATCAAGACCCAGGTAAGTATAAATTCAGAAGTAGTGCTGCGCTGTGCATAAATAGGTGATAAAGTGCAAATGTGCTCACGTGACAGGTACACTTGAAAGGCAATAAATGAATGGTCAACATAGCAAAAATAAAATATATTCATTTGCAACAGTATAAATAATGGATTGATAAAGTGTCCAAATACTGTGAAAAGTGTACCACGAAATAGATGTGAGAATAAACTCATAAAATCTTTAAAATGGCATCATCATGTGACATGTGTAACCATAAATAAATATATTCACACTAAAATTCCATAAAATGAAATAGAAATGACTTTCAAAAAATTTAATTAAAAAAAAACGCAGTGCAGATAATGTCCATAAGGTGCAAGCTGGATGGATGGCTGTGTGTGCATAGTGATCAGGGTGAAGGTGCTGGTGCTAGTAGTCAATCTCTGGTATGGAGTGCTACCGATAGGTGGTTGCTGGTTCTCCGTGCAACTTGGGGTATACAGTAGGTGTCCCCTTACATTACCGCTGTAAGGTAACAGCGTATGAGTGTGTGTTTCAATCTGCTGGTGGCTCCTGATGTCTCAGGCTCCGCTGGTATCCGCTGGTATGTATCTTTACATCAAAGACTTTACGGGCCAGATTCATAGAGCAATTACGCCTGTCTAACTGGTGTTAGACAGGAGTAATTTCAAATTTCGCGCGCCGTATCACTAGTTTGAATCCTCAAACCATGATACGGCGGCTTCGGGCTTCGATCCGAGAGGCTTACGTCTTCGTAAGCCTTCGGATCTACGCTGCCATCTATTTGCGGCCGCTGGGAGGAGTTCGCGTCGTTTTGATGCGTCGGGATATGCAAATGTTTTTTTACGGCGATTCCCGAAGATACGAGTGGTCGTCGCAATCGCTTTCGTCTATTTTTTTGTACGTAATGTTAGAGCAGCTTTTTGCTGCTCTAACGTTACGTAGCCCATGTTAAGTATGGCCGTCGTTCCCACTTCGAATAATATTTATTTTTTATTTTTTATTTTTTATTTTTGTTTACGTAACTCGTTCGGGACTAGGATCGCCCATAAACGACGCTACATAAACAACGAATGACGTCACGACGTGATTTCGCGCAATGCACGGCGGGAAATTTGGGAACGGAGCATGCGCAGTTCGATCGCCGCGGGAACGCGCCTATTTTAAATGATTCACGCCCCCTACTCGCGCAGATGGATTGCGACGGGAGAAATACACTACGCCGCCGTCGTTTACTGGACAAAATCTACCTGAATTCCACGTAGAGCCAGGTAAAAAACGGCGGCGTAGTGTATTTCTGATACGCTACGATAATCTATTTCTATGTGAATCTGCCCCTACATCTTTAAGCGTCCCTGGTGTATCTATATCAGATAGCCTCACATTGGGGCATGGGGGGATGTTAAGAAGGATGCTCGATAGTTTAGTATTTAAAACATTTATTGGAATCAGCAGCAATAATAAAAACAGGTACTCACAATGTGAAGTATCAGACAGGCATGTCAAAAACGAGTCGCAAACTCGTCCAATATCACTTCCGGGGCCCTGCGTTCCCACACGTGTTCGTTACAGTCACGTAACTTCTTTGAGGGATAACTAGAGGCCTTTAGGAAGTGGCTTTATATATGGTTGTGAATTGATACAGGTAATTACTATGGTGGCCATTTTCTTGTAGCTCTGGAAGTAGTATGGTGGCCATTTTTGGGTAGTTTTTGTCACCAAAAGTAAGTCGGCGGCCATTTTATTGGTTGTCCATGGTCAAAAATAACATTAAATGTCTACGGTGGCCATTTTCTTGTAGCTCCTGGTGGCGGAAGTAGTATGGCGGCCATTTTTGGATTTTTTTTTTGTCAGCAGAAGTAGGTCAGCGGCCGTTTTCACGGTTATTTATGGGGATTTTTTTTTTTTAAATAAAATAAAAATGGTTGCAACGGCGGACATGTTTGGGTGGATTTGGTCACAGTAAACCATGCAGTGGCTTTAACTAAAAGCACAATCTAGTAAAATAGATACACATCCATTTAATGGCTATTTACTGCTGGCCGCAAGCGGAGAGATGGCCTAGAAAACTAGAAACATCAGTAGAACAGACCGGGTCATCTAGGGGGTAGCGGGGACTATGCAAAAGACCCATGATGCTAATAGTAAAAGAATATTTTGGCATAAGACTCTAAAGCAAATAATATAATGCTATGATAAAGGTCATACTTACTAACTTTGTGTAAATATGGAAAAAACAATTAAAAACAAATGGCCAATGTCTATAAAAATTGAAATGGTAAGATATTAAAATATAAAAAATATATAAAATGTAAAAAATAGACATTAAACATACGGCAGGTGGATAGACAGGGGAAATATTGCTAAAATTATTCTCAAGGAAACCCAGAAGCCATAATAGTCATAAAGATTATTATAGAATGGAGGTAGAGGGAGGGGGGGTAGTAATATGCAATAGCACCGGAAATTATATCAGCGAGCAAAATGACATAGTAGGAGAGGCAATACTTGTGGAATAGTTCATAAACTAGCAATATTAAAAATCACTGATAAAACAATTCAGATCGAATTCGATATTCAAGCCCCCGGGTTCGAAAGTGTCCAACGTGAATATCCATTTTGACTCAAGTTGGCTTAGTGTCCTGATTTTATGGCCCCCCACCAGTGTCTCACGTAAGGTTCGATGCCCCAAAATTTGACTTGTGTGGGGTCTTTTTTGTGATGGGTAGCAAAGTGTTTAGACACACTGGGGCAGATTCACAGAGAAATGGATTATCGTAGCGTATCAGAAATACACTACGCCGCCGTTTTTTACCTTGCTCTACGTGGAATTCAGGTAGATTTTCTACGGTAAACGACGGCGGCGTAGTGTATTTCTCCCGTCGCAATCCATCTGCGCGAGTAGGGGGCGTGAAACATTTTAATTAGGCGCGTTCCCGCGGCGATCGATCTGCGCATGCTCCGTTCGCAAATTTCCCGCCGTGCATTGCGCGAAATCACGTCGTGACGTCATTCGTTGTTTATGTAGCGTACTTTACGGGCGATCCACGTCCCGACGAGTTACGTAAACAAAATAAAATTTTAAATAAATTCGAAGCAGGAACGACGGCCATACTTAACATGGGCTACGTAAAGTTAGAGCAGCAAAAAGCTGCTCTAACATTACGTATAAAAAAATAGACGAAAACGATTGCGACGCCCGCTCGTATGTTCGTGAATCCCCGTAAAAACACATTTGCATATCCTGACGCACCAAAACGACGCGAACTCCTCCCAGCGGCCGCAAATAGATGGCAGCGTAGATCCGAAGGCTTACGAAGACGTAAGCCTCTCAGATCGAAGCCCGAAGCCGGCGTATTATGGTTTGAGGATTCAAACTAGTGATACGCCGCGCGAAATTTGAAATTACTCCTGTCTAACCCCAGTTAGACAGGCGTAATTGTTTTGTGAATCTGCCCCACTGTGCTTATCGAAACCTTTTATTATGTTTTGCACGTGTTCTTTTATTTTGAGGGGTCTTTTTGTCCGGCCTATATATTGTAGTCCGCAGCTACATTCTAGTGCATAGACCGCCCCTTCTGTGTTACAGCAGATACATTCTTTGATTTCATATGATTTTTCTGTACTGGTGGAGGTAAAGTCCTTTTTCTTTTCATTTGGATGTTTCATTCTCACACATGCGTAACAGCGCTTGCAGGGAAAAAAAAACCTTTCCAGTGAAGAAGGTCAGGCCTCTTCCTGGGGGTCCGGGATACCTTTCACGGTCTTGTCTCGAATTGTGGGAGCTCTTCTATAAACAAATTTAGGAAGTCTGTGGAGAGTCTCTTGCAGATGTTTATCTGCCAATAGGATATTCCAATAGCGCTTGATAATCTTTTCGATTTGTTTATGTTGCACGCTATAATCGAAGATAATTGGTACCATAATTGGAGACCGCAAAGGACATGGTATTAATTATTTTCGATTATAGCATGCAACATAAACAAATCGAAAAAATTATGCCAAAGTAAAGATACATACCAGCGGAGCCTGAGACGTCAGGAGCCACCAGGAGATTGAAAGACACACTCATACGATGTTACCTTACAGTGGTAAGGTAAGGGGACACCTATAAACCAAGTTGCACAGAGAACCAGCAACCACCTATCGGTAGCACTCCATACCAGAGATTGACTACTGGCACCAGCACCTTCACCCTGATCACACACAGCCATCCATCCAGCTTGCACCTTATGGACAGGGCCGGTGCAAGGATTTTTGCCAACTCAGGCGAAGGTGCATTTTGCCACCCACATCCCCCCCCCCCCCCCCATGCACGCACGCATGCGTCTTTTCATCGGAGGTATACAATATCTGAATGAAAAATGCTACGAAATACTCATACATCTCAAAGTTTCATTTTTAGCATCATGTCAGAGTACAAAGTACAACCTTCCCGTAGGAATGAATTATAGTGTATTTGATTGAGTAAAGGTGAGTATAAAAGTTTCAGGGGGTTGGGGGCACAGCAAGCTAAAAAATAAATAAAAATGTGTATTTACACTTTAAGGACAGATTTTATTTCAGATTTATTTACTTATCCGCAGTTCATTTTTCCCCTGCTGAATACAGAACATAAACAGAAGTATAATTACCATTTAAATCCATTTTTCATCCAACAGTGTAATTATAGTAAAGTGTGCCAGTCTTGTGTTCTATTTCCGAATTTCAGTGTGTATAATGTTCAGCCAGCACCTGTCTCTAGACACAGGGAGCCGACAGACCAGTTGGAAATCTTTCTCATTCTTCAGTTACGGAAAAAAATACAGACAGTCGGAACTCCGAGGAGAGGGAATGTAAATTCATGTACCAGTGTATTCAGCTGTTCCTGATTATTTCCTACTACATGCTAACTTCAGGGTTCAAGGGGTGCTAACTTGTCTGAACATTGCACAGGGTTCTAGGCTGGCCATAGATATCACAGGGTGGTCAGATGTACCAGCACAGTCCAACTGCGTCTTTTCCCTTTCTTTGACTTTAGACAGAAACAATCTGGTGACAGAGTTATTGCAAAAGTAATGCATGGACAGTCCACACAGCAGCTCAAATTAGGGTAAATGGAGATTAAGCAAGGATTCTTTTCAAAGTGGACCTAGCATCCGGGTTGCTACCTTATCCCTTTAAAACTGAACACATTTTAATTACGCAGGTTCTGATGCTAATTTAATGGAAATAAGGAGAAAAAATACCGCGCTAAGTGAACAATTGCAAAAGCAGCAACTAAAAAGTGATATACACACAAAATAGACAATGGAAAAATATGTAGTTGCGCTGTGATAAAGTAATATGTGAAAAGATACTACTACAAGTAGTAATGAAATGATATATCAACAAGAACGAGAAGACTGGGTTTTCCCCCCTTAACTAAGAGATAACTCACCCCCAGATATGATAAGTTAAGAGTTATGATATGACAATGTATATCAATGTTTCAATTATGTGTTTATACCTATAATGAACAGTCTCCTCTTGCTTTTTTTTTAAATGAACAATTGAAAATTTGTATGATATGAAAAGAAATAAAGAATGAATATTTAAAAGTAATGAAAAATGCAAATGAAACAATAACAAATGTGTTAAAGCATTAGTTCAGTGAAGTCCAAAAGAAAACACAATCAAATGCAAAATCTTTAGAAATTCAAAAATGAAGAAATCCACCACCGAAAGTGAAGACACCATAAGGAATGCAGGCTTACCAGATGGCAAGCAAGGATAGCTTGCGGCTGTAAACCCCAGCCCGGGCCTTTAATATTAACTGCAGCACTCGCCAGTGATAAGGCAATCAATGAATCCTCAAAGCACGGATGTCTCCAAGCAAATGAGATACCGAAAAAATAATGTGGACTCACAATAGTGAAATACCATATAAATAGTATAAACATTTATGAGATGAGACGTGCCCCAGACGACGTCATTTGTGTGACTAAATGCGCGTCGGGAGAAGGAGACGTGCTGACGTCATCACGTGACAGTCCAAACGGACGGGTGTTTGCTTAGCCAGCCAGCTTTATCTTACATGCTGAATATACAATCGTTCTAATTTAATGCAGGTACCATATATACTTAAGTATAAGCCGAGTTTTTCAGCACATTTTTTTGTGCTGAAAATCCCCTTCTCGGCTTATACTCGAGTGAGGTCCCACTTACTGCTCTCCGCCAGCCCGCTTGTTTATTTTCCCCGCCTGTAGCTGCGCAGGTCCTGCAGACAGAGCCGCTCCCATCACTACCGCCCATGCTGCGATGCTCTGCGTTATGATTGGCTGCTGGGACTGCCGATGTCCTATCAGCCAGTGACGTCATTGGTGCGGCACCTCCCGGCTACCTGCCCGCTGTTTGTATTAACAATCCTTCAGCGTGTCTAGCAGCGGGCTGGAGTCGGGAGATGCAGGAGAGCTGAAGTCGGCTCTAGTACTCAGGCAAGTGCTAAAGATGCACCGTACATGTACAGTACACAGCTAATGGGGACACACGCTGATGATGGGGGACACTCTGATGATGAGAGACACTCTGATAATGGGGGCACTCTGATGATGGGGAGACTACTGATGGGGGATTTTATTTTATTGGTATCTATTTTTATTTTTGAAATTTACCGTACCAGTAACTGCTTTATTTCCCACCCTAGACTTATACTCGAGTCAATAAATTTACAATTTTTTTGTGGTAAAATTAGGTGCCTTGGCTTATATTCGGGTCGGCTTATACTTGAGTATATACAGTAGGTCACTAAGTGAATTTAATTACCATCTTAATCAGCCACAGAACCTGTGTAATTAATATGTGTTCGGTTTTAAAGGGATGAGGTAGCAACCCTAGCTAGCTTCAGTTCTACAGTATTTTTGGTATATATTACATGCAGGATAATTACAATGTAAGGGTAACACTTCCAGATATTTATTATCTCCCATAGAGATCACAGCACCCCCCCTGACAATGACTTTTTTCTGCTTTTCTCTCCAGAAGCCATATTTGATCGGGCATCATTCAAGTTCATCTACTTCCTAAATTGAAATGACACAGTCATGCAAATCCTGGTGTCTGTGCAGATTTTGGCTGCAGTGTTCATTTTGATTAAAAATGTTGGTTTAGTTTTAGTCGTATTTAGTCTTTGACTAAAATGCCATTTTAGTTGCACTTTAGTCATCTGAATTGTTTTAGTTCTAGTCATATTATAGTCGAATTCCAGTACATTTTAGTCGACTAAAATCTCCAGTACATTTTAGTCGACTAAAATCGAATGTGCCTAGATACATTTTTATGTATTATGTAAGCATTTCTCTAGAATTTACTCATTTTTCTCCTGGAGTAAAAATCAAATAAGATGTTTTTATTTACCAGCCGAAGCAGTTATACATGGCGATCCAATTAGCTAGCTAGCGGGGGAGGCAACCAGCAGGGCCGGCGGACTCAATGTCCACCGGTCACCCACGTCACCGGTCAACAACCCTGTCTTCAGGGCCCACTAACAGGCTAGATTTTATGTATTACCTTGGGGAGATGCAGAATAGAATACTATAATCACTGAGCAGCAAATGATATCACCTGTGATGTACTTCAGGACAGGGTTGATGACCACTGGAGTAGAGTGAGATCGTCTGCTCCTAGTGATTAGGAACATCGATTTCTCTCCTCCTCCAGTAAGCACAGCCCCCCATACAGTTAGAAACACCTCCCAGGGAACACATTTAACCCCTTGATCACCACTAGTGTTATCCCTTTCCCTGCCAGTGTCATTTCTACAGTAATCTGTGCATTTTTATAGCACTGATCGCTGTATAAATGTTACTGGTCCCAAAAAAGTGTCAAACATGTCTGATCTGTCTGCCGCAATGTCGCAGTCCTGCTAAAAATCGCAGATTACTGCCATTACTAGTATAAAAAAAAACAATAAAAATGCCATAAATCTATCCCCTATTTTGTAGATGCGATAACTTTTGCACAATCAATATACGCTAATTGGGATTTTTTTTACCAAAAATATGCAGAATACATATTGGCCTAAACTGAGGAAGAAATGTTTTTTTTTTTTTTAGGGGATATTTATTATAGCAAACAGTAAAAAATCTTTTTTTGTTTATAGCGCAAAAAATAAAAACCACTGAGGTGATCAAACACCACCAAAAGAAAGCTCTATTTGTGGGGAAAAGGACATAAATTTGTTTGGTTACAACGTCACACGACCGTGCAATTGTCATGCCCTAAGACCTCATGCACATGGGAGAATAAGGTCATATAACAAGCGGGCATATTTCCATCCTCAGAAGATGCAGCTCCCGATTACAGCCGAGCACAGGTGTAAATCCCTGGACGCATCAATGCTCATGTTTATGCAAGTGCAGCATATACCCATGTACAGCAAACATATAACCATTTATTACTATGGAAAGCAGCTGTGTCTCCTGGGCACAGAAATGTGTCCACAGTTTACATTCTACAGCCTCATGCGCCTGCATACATGAGGTTTAAATCATTCTTTGCATTGACATAATGATTCTTGAATGTTGAAAACACATACAAAGTTTGAAAAAAGTGAATAATCAAACAGGCAAGAAGAGTGATTTTTATAAATGCTTTAATAAGAAATTTTTGCCGGCGGTAACACAGTGCCACAGAGATTCACAGTAGTACTCAGAGAGAATAATGTGCAAGCTCTTCACTATAGAACCATCTTTCCACATTATTACAGTTAGACACATAATGAAAATCAGAAACACTAGGCAGGGAGGCAGTCATGTTATCTGTATGCTTTTCTTGGCTTAAAGTAGAACTCCAAAATTATATATACAGTATCTCACAAAAGTGAGTAAACCCCTCACATTTATGTAAATATTTTATTTAAACTTTTCATGTGACAACACTAAAGAAACTACACTTTGCTACTGTAGCGGTACCCCCGAAGGAGCTGCTGATTAGTTTTGGGTCTACTCTCTGACCTATCCACTCCTTTAAGTGTCTCGAACCCTCCCTTGGCACACCAGGCAAATGCAAATGTATTGTGAGTCGCCTGTTTGCTAGGACCACAATAACACACACAAAATACATATATATATATTGACATGCAATATTATTGTTACCTTCTTCTGAATGCAGCCCTCAGGAGCAAACACACCTCACACAATCAATATAGTAAACCAAGGGTAACTTTACATGGCATGTAATAAGAAAAGAATAAAACATACAACAGATTACGAGTATATATATATACTGTATATATACAGCTGACTCTGCAAAGGGCTATAAATAGTCTATGCTCGCGAGCTTCCCCTAGTGGGCAATTCCTTTAAATACAGTTGCTAATAATCTTGGTTAGGCCTGGCCTAGATAACTCCAGAATGTTCCTCAGTGGTGAAGTCTATTGTAAACACGTTAGTGCACTTTAACTTGTTTGTAATCCAACGGGTATTCAAGATATGTCTAACGGTATGATCAATACAGGTGCTTGTGGAATGATCCTTAAGTCAGTATCGGTCAGCCTAACTTCCAGATGTCATATCTCTTAGTTAAATCCGAATACAGTAAGCTATTCTGATGCGTGGAGCACTAAGAACCACAAGGCTAAGATAGTATTGAAAACTTGGGCAAATGCCCTCTCACCCGAGCAGGCCTAGTCCGCCTGAGTTCCTCACGAAAGATACGCTGATCAGCGACCACACAGTCTCTGGTCTCTTGCTCTCCACTGTTACAATCGTCAGCTGGTGAGTGGCTCCGGTCTCTTGGAAGCATGAGCTGGACACACTTAAACTTGTCTCGCTCCGGATGGCTAATCTCCCAGGGGAATTCAGGCCCAGGCTTCAGGCCTAGCTGCTTAGCTGCAGTGCTCTCCCTCGTTCCGCAGAGGGAAGCATGCAGATCCCAAGAGCGCAAATTCAGCACCTCCCCGCCTTTAAATAACCTCCCCCATAAAGCAGTGTGGAGGGAACCGTAGTCTATTTCTACTAATGTCAATGGAGTCCTTTTTTCCTAGTCCTTCAAATCCCACAATGCATTGTTTTAGAACAAAGAAATGAATATATATATACACAACAAAATGAAGGGAACTTAGACATGCATAACCATCAAATAGTTTATGACAGTATACCCCCGCTACATTACAATGTAAAAGTAGTGAGTGTACAGCTTGTATAACAGTGTAAATTTGCTGTCCCCTCAAAATAGCTCAATGTCTAAACCGCTGGCAACAAAAGTGAGTACACCCCTAAGTGAAAAAGTCCAAATTGGGCCCAATTAGCCATTTTCCCTCCCCGGTGTCATGTGACTCGTTAGTGTTACAATGTCCCAGGTGTGAATGGGGAGCAGGTGTGTTAAATTTGGTGTTATTGCTCTCACTCTCTCATACTGGTCAATGAAAGTTCAACATGGCACCTCACAGCAAAGAACTCTCTGAGGATCTGAAAAAAAAAAATGAATTGTTGCTCTACATAAAGATGGCATAGGTTATAAGAAAATTGCCAAGACCCTGAAACTGAGCTGCAGCACGGTGGCCAGGACCATACAGCAGTTTAACAGGACAGGTTCCACTCAGAACAGGCCTCACCATGGTTGACCTTTTTTTTTTTTTATTAGTGGAGCAATTTTACCAGTGGTGGGGTAAGACTTAGGCTACCTACCCCCCCAAATGTGGGGTCTCTGTGACTTTAGATCACCGAGCTAAGACCCTCGAAGCTCGATTTTTATTTATTTTTTAGTCTGCCTCATCTGCCTCCCCAGACTGCACGTCCCTGCTGGACTTTATTAACTGGTAAGTATGTGTTTTGAAAAGTAGTGTAATAGGTAATTTTGAATTTTGTAAAGCCATAACGTTCTGATCACTTTTTTGGCTGTCGAAGTGCACTTGCCAATCAGGGGCTCATCCGCAAACTGTCAACACATCTGGGGGGAAAAAAGCCAGCCACACATCATAATGTTCAGCGCAAGTACAAGTTTATTATTCCAGGACAAACCCCAAGCCCTGTCTGGGACCTCCTCCACTGATGCATTTCACCTATAGCAGGTCTTAATTATACAGAACCATCATTTCCTTTTCTCAGCAAGTTTTTGAATACAGCGTTAAAATCAGTAGGTTATTAGCTTGGATGGTAAAGGGACAGTAGCCTACTACCCACATTGGCAGCGTTAAGGATGCAAATGATTACTTACTTTCATCCCCAGAATGTATTATTGCCAGTTTTTTTTACTTTTTTTGGGGATCTATTTTTCTCTTCTGATCTCCTTACCTTCCTTGATTTTGTTCCCTTACCTACACTAGACCAGGCATCTAGGGAGCATTTAGAAGTTAATATTTGCTTGGAGGAAGTTCAGAAAGTGATAGGTGGTCTTCAGTGTGGGAAAACTCCTGGGGCGAATGACCTCCCAATGGAGTTTTACTCCCAATTTGCTGATCCACTGTCCCCTAAACTTATAGCCTTTTTTGCTGATCCTTCCTCCTTGGACTTACTTCTTATGTCTATGGAGGAGGCTGTTATTGTGCTGGTTCCTAAACCAGGGAAACACCCACTGGATTGTGCTTCCTATCAGCCAACCTCTTTAGTAAATGTTAATGCCAAGATTTTTTCCAAAATACTGGCGAGCCGTCTTTCCACGGTAATTGAGAAATGTATCCACGTAGACCAGATAGGGTTCACGCCAGGGAAAGGAACTGACATTTTTGTTTCATGTAAGTGAGTTTTTGTCTTTAAGTGATGGTATTACACTATTGCGGCCTTTTTGTTTCTCCCTGGCAATCCATTCCGAGGGCTCAATCCTATTTGCTGCCGATGGGGACCAATAAGTGACCTGGCTCTACGACTTCCTCCTAGTGGATAATCACACGCTATCTGGGGTTCTCTTTTAAATAAGGGGCCACCAGAGTTCTGGTAAGCGGCTATTATTTTCTGCAAGGTGGAGGATCTTCTATCAGCACTTTTTAATAGAGTGTCACCCTGATCATCAATATTATTCACATTCTTCTTCACTGGTGTTGACATTTTCAATTAATTTAAAACTGTGAAATTCATTTGTTTTTGATTGGATCAGATGGACATTAGTCTTATGACTATCACCTGTGGACATTTATTTTGTTTTGTTCATGTTTGTAGCGCATCCTGTTTTTTATCAAAGGAACTGACATTCTTGTTGTAAAGCGCTGCGCAACTGTTGGCGCTATATAAATCCTGTATGATAATAATAATAATAATTAATAGTGTAAGGTGCTGTAGGAATATATAGTCAGAGCCCCAAGCTCAAAACAGGCTTGTTTGCTAACAGGGAATCCCAGCCCTAAAATTTGACAAGGAATTTAGGGAAGTGTCATGATAAGAGAAACAGGAATCTTACCAATACTGACAGCGCCAGGAGAAGTCTGTTTCAGCGCATGCGCGGGGGCGCGCGGGTGCGCGCGCGCGATGTACGCGGCGCGAGCGTGCACGCGGCACGCGCGGCGGGAGCGCGCGCGTGCTGACGTCATTTCGGCGCCAAGAACCGCTATTTAAACCATCTGATCCCACTGTATCTTGCTGACCAGTCTGCAGCAATTCCTGACTGAATCTGAACCTGTTACCTGTCTGCCTGATTACCGAATACCTGACCCGGCTTCCGTTGACCCTTCTCTGCCTGCAGCCTGCCTCTGACCCCGGCCTGATCCGACTACCGACTCTGCTTGAACCCGTCTTGCTGTCTGCTTACCTGATTCACCGACCCGGTCTGAACCTGATTTAACCCTCGTACCTGTCTCCGTCTCCTGATTGGTGCCTGATCCAGTGTCTGACAATCCCTTGGCTCCTATTCACAAGTGCTACAACACCGTTCCTGTGTTTGCTGGATTTCTGCTAGGACCTCGTCAACACCTGTTCACTTCCTCTTCCGGTCCATCTCCAGCTTCCCACCAGGCACTTGTGTCCCTCTAGACTTTGTATCCCCTGTCTGCTCTACCAGGGGTTCCTGAGTCAGAGGATTACGAGAGGCCGTTCCCTGCACATTGGGCTCCATAACCAGGTACGTGACAGGAAGTGGGCATTTAAGTGGTGATTCCCTGATGATATAGCATACACATAAATTCTTAAAAAAAAAATATTTATTAAAATATACATAGAATATACATATCCAAATACATAAAAGGGGCTCCCCTATATAAAATGACCACATGTGTAACGAAACATCAAATGGTATAATATAAAAACGTGTCATAGCCTAACGTTGGGTGTTGTATGGAGCTTGCCAGCATGTTTCCTGGTGCAATGGTCCTCAGGTCTTCATTCCACAGAGTATAACTCCACAACTATGCTATGTATAGACAAATATAAACATTATCAACATACAGTGTTATACCTAAAGCTATATTCCGTAACTACATATCCCTCAAAAAGGAGGGGGAGAGAATATGGAAGGAAAAAAAGAAAGGGGGGGGGGCAAAGCCCAAAAAAAAAAAAAAAGAAGAGCACTCAACAAAGTCTATAAGTGTACCTTAAAATTGTCTGGCACGTCCGAGCATCAGTCACCAACATATAGGAAAAGAAACCCAGCTATATTAGAGGATACCCTCAAACCTTGAAAGAATAAAGGAGAGAAGCACATTATATTAAAGGAATCCTGTATCTATACTGGGATAAAGCACTATGCATATGTGTTAAAAAAAGATCACATCATACTCATTGCTGTGTTGTAAAAAAACACACGTGACCCACCTGGATATAATGAGCCAATCTAAATTTAATCAGAGGTTAGGTAATCCCTGCAACAAGTGCACATCATCCAATGGCTTAGTCAATCAAAGGATCCTTATTCTAATAGCAAATAAATATACATATCAGTACCTGGGATAAATCACCACCCACCCATTGTGGACTAAACCAGAGAAGCAGACATCCAGCCAACAATGCTTACCAAATTTGTGATATGTATCTCCCAACAATGACACAAATAAAGGGTAAAGATGTCTCACATCTCTGCAAAATGCATGTAAATACCTCCCATATCTGGACAGAACCGATAAGTATCCCCTGAGGAAACCGAAGTCCAGCCTGAAAGTCCCAAAAACCAACCTGCCCCTTGAGTAAGCACTGAGCATCAGTGCAAAACGTCAGCTGTGTATCCCACTTCTTATTTTTGCTGTGGATTGTAGTGTATTTCCATTTTACTATTAAAGGACAATTTGGCAATTCCCAGGAGTGCGGCTGTCTTGTTTTCTGCTATATGCATTGCCATCGCCCGTGGTCTCCGGGAGGCGATTGACTAGCCAAGCAGCTTCATCTGGAGCAGTACAGTATTTATTTTATTTTCTACAAAGTCGACAGTCAATATGGTGCTGGGCAGTCGACAGGGTGCTGGGCGGGTCCTCTCTCCATTGACCAATCAAACCAAAAAATAGCCTATAACAGTCCATCCTCATGAGTTCAAAAAAGGGGGTGCCAAAAATCACCCAATGCAAACCGACTATCGTACATACAGACATTCACCTAATAGACGCCCAAAAAGGGCATCCCCAATATGAACGAACATCCAAGGTGAAGGGGCAAGTGTGCCATTCAAGACATCCATGCACTATACAAGACGTGATACAGCGTTCCACTATCCAAAATGGCCATTCAACCGGAAGTGCGTTCAACATGAGAGCACACCCGCAACAACCAGGTAGTCTCAAATGGAAATCACGGACAGCACCCCCCAGAGGTGCACACCACTGACCGGTCAGACCACCTCCCCCATCGCATATCAGAACCAAGAACTCCAGCCAGTGCATCGCCACAGACCAACCAGCAGCAACAGTATTCAAAAGACAAAATACAACACAGGGTGGAACCGACCTACCAGAACTTCCATCAGCTCGATGTCTCAAGGCCGAAGGAAGATCTCCAAAATAGCATAAATATAATGTCTACTATCAAACCTCCAATGGAGACCTAGCACCGACGTGTCAAAGATCGGGACACCAATACACACACACAATTAGATAAACGGACAGACGCACAAACAGACATACAAGCAGGCATATTTTCTTCCCCTCCTTTTTGAGGGATAGCTAGCTATATAGCTTTTTGAATAACACTGTATGTTGGCAAGCTCCATACTACACCAATTTGACATTATGCTGTGACAAGTTTTTATATTATACCATTTGATGTTTTATTACACATGTGGTAATTTTATAGATATAGGGGACTCTTTCTTAGCCCACTTTATGTATTTGGATATGTATCTTCTATGTATATTTAAATAAACGTTTGTTTTTACGAATTTAAGTGTACACTATATCATCCGGGAATCACCACTTAAATGCCCACTTTCTTACATTCTCTACTGTTTCCTTAATAATTAACATAAGATGGCTCTTCCTGAACTTGTCCCTTTCACATGATAACCTAGTCACTAGAGTGATTGCCTTGTTGGATGGCAAAAAAGTGTTTGCACCAGGTGAAATAGGTCTATCCTTGGGAAGTCCTTTGACGTTTCAGCTTCGGACCAAAATACCTCCCTTGGATCCAGTCTATAGAGCCCCTAGGGTGTGGGTTTAGAAAAACCCTCATCTTCCCTAATAAGAGAAACAGGAATCTTACCAATACTATGTGTGAACTCCCCTAAAATCGACTGATTATGGAAGCTCTGGAAAGACGACATTCCCTCCCTGGATAGAAGGATTGTCTGGAGCAGGGTCCCAAGTTGGTCATTTCCTCTAGGAACAAACTCATACAGGTAATATGTTTGCATAGGATTTACAACCCCCTCTTCTTTTTTGATTTATGCTCACCATGTCAATCCTCTTTGAATGCATTTTATTGTAGTGTTTTGAACTTTCTCAATAAACCCCTCCTGTTTTGTAGAAAAAATTATACAGAGCCAACCACTGTCATTGGGACTTGAAGTACTTTTTCATGGATTTTGGTCCAAATGGGCTTTGGCCGTGAATTTATACATACGGCAGAATATTTTCAGACAACTTTCACCAAATCACATGGTTTTTCAGCTCTTGCAACTTCTGCTATTGTTGTCTGATCTTTAGCATTGGTTCTGAGCATGCGTGTTTGTACTTTGGACTTTAGTCAGATGGACTTGTGTACACACATTTGGATTATCCTCCATCGGACATTTGTTGCTGGAAAGTTTGAGAGCATTCACAGCGAACTTTTGTCCGATGAAAAAATGAAAACTATTGTCAGATGGTGCATACACACAGTTGGATTGTCCGAACAAGCACGTTCGTTGGACCGCTGTTGTCAAAAAGTCTGATCGTGTGTATGGGCCTCTACACTTCTCCACTCTGAATAATCTAAAAACACGATTTAAATGGAGCTCTACCTTACTTTTCCATCTCAACTTGTAGGTATCGTTAAATCAATAATAAAAAAAAAAAAAGTCCAAAGAAAATGTATTTCTATGCAAAAAAAACACTGCGCAAAAATATAAATTTGTAAATGCTGCCAGTACCAAAAATTGTAGATACAAATTTAGAAAGAGAGTTAGAAAGGGGAGGTGAGGTGCAAAAACTTAGTTTTTCCATCGTTAAATCAATGTGGGAAGATTTATACCCCCTCACTGCAAAAAACAGCATTTGAGTATGTACGTTTTTTCCTAAGACCATTTCTGTTTTGCACTTTCAGCGAAACTTAATCTGCTTTAATTAATTATTGATGAGGCTGTTTGATAGTTTAAGTAAATAGGACCTCTTCATTGATCTGAGCTTTGACATACAGTATATGGTAAAAGAAGATTTCAGCTTAGTGATCCTTTTGCTTTTAGCAAAATGAGCAGGATTAGACAGAATGCTTTCAAGATGTAGGGCCTGCCTGTGAGACTAGATAGCCTATCGACGCTCTTCAGAGGAAATAGAAAAATTGGAGCACATCCTATGCCACATAATCAGAACCACCAACACTTCTTTACTGATGTATTCTATGCCTTGATGATCACAGTCAAAGGGTTCACTATATACATTCTTAATTTTGTTTTTTTCCTGGCACCCCTGCCAGACAACATAACCAGATGCTCAACCGTCACTGCAACAGGGGCACAGCTGGATCAAAAATACCCCCAGCCTGCTAATTGGATACTAAAGGAGCTAGATTCACCATCATGAAGCTACAGTAGGCTGCAATACCTTTCCCTATATATCCAACATTAAGCAGGGGGCTCTATGAAGTAGGGATCAACTGATTATCGGTGAGGCCAATTATCGGTGGCCGATATTCACTTTTTTTTAAGTATCGGGCACAAGATTGCCGATATTGGTTCAAGGGGTTTTACCGGGGTAATGCCTGCAGATGCAGGCATCACCCCTGTACTATTCTTTAGAGAGGACGGTTGGCTTTATTGTAATAACAACCGATGTGGCTTATCAGCTGCTCGGCTGTTATTACAAGCATGCATTCTGCCACTCGCCTGGGCACTTCCGTCCTACCGGGAGGACCGAGCAACCAGCCGTCACGTCCGCGGGCTGGCCGAAGACCCGAACAAAGCCAATGCTTTAATCAGGTCTTGGATCTAGTAACCCTGAAGAAATGTCATGACATCACTTCACGGATTACTGGTATCTTAAAGGCGCCAGTTATAAGAAAATATATATATAAAAAAAAAAAATTCCGAACTTAACATTTTGAATACTTTCAAGTGCAGAGGGGGCCCCTGATCCCTCCATAAATAGTACCTGTCACTGCGTATTACAGTCACAAGAGATGTTTACATTCAGTGATAAAAGAAAAAAAAGGGTACATTGTACAAAATATCGGCACACAGTATTGGCTATTGGCCTGAGAGGTGGCCGAAATATCACTATCGTATCGGCACAGAAAAAAAACCGATATTGGTTGATCCCTACTGAGAATTATAGAGTAAGTACACAAAAAATGCACTTATCTTTTAAACATGGATTTAACATTGGACAAATATTAGATAAATGCATATTGTGGCATACATTATCATGGTGCAAAAATAATCAGTAAGTTCTGCCCCCATCTTAGATGATCATTCATTTCAATATATTATATTTATATTTAACTGTTAAAGCCAACAAATCACTACACTGATTCATTTAAAGTTAACTTGTGGCCAGATGTGAATGGACTTCAAAACAAGTCCTCACCTACCCCTGTAGCTACAGAAAATCTGGGGCAGTTCACTGCAGAATCAATGAAGTTGTCCAATCAGCCTGCTCCTTCTGCCTGCAATAACTCAGCAGGCTTTCAGCATTGTAATTTGTAATGTAAACACAAATAAGGTGCTTTGAAGGAGAGAGGGGGGAACAGGGTGGGCTGATCCAGTTCTGGGAGGAGGGAGCTGAGCTGCCAAGTCACTAATGGGAAGAGAAACAGGGAGAACTGAGCTGCTGAGTAACTGCTGTTTGAAGGAGCAAGGAAGCAGAGCTGCTGACTCATCACTGTGTGGGAGAGCTGAGCTGCTAAAAAGATGACTTAGGCCGCGTACACACGACCAACAGATATGTCTGCTGGGCTGTTTTGGTTTGATCGCTGTACACACGATCAAACCAAAATCCCCGCAGGCAGACAGCGCGGTGACATGACGTTGACGCCGCCACGTCACCGCACCAGGAAGTAAAACACTTCCGCGCATGCGTCAAATCCATTCGACGCATGTGCGAGCAGATATGTCTGCTGGTTAGCGTACTAACCAGCAGACATGTCAAACGGACAGATTCCCAGCAGACAGATTTTAAAGCATGCTTTAAAATCTGTCGGCTGGCCAAATCTGTCTGTCCGCCCATACACACGATCGAATCTGTTTGCTGAAACGGTCTGTCAGACCATTTCCAGCAGATAGATTTGATCGTGTGTACGCGGCCTTAAAAGCCTATAGTTCTTTCATTGTGCACTTTAATGCTCTATTGCTCCACAATGCAGGTACAGGGGCAAGTTAGGCCAACACCGGAAGGGAAGGGAAAAAAAGCTTCGCAATGGGCTCTCCCACCACACTGCAAGGGTTAAATGCTTGTTAGGTGTAGGCTGAGCTGAAAGGAATGTAATACTTACATTAACCCCTACTTTGACACCCTGTTCTTCTCCCTGACACTCTGGGCCAGGGCCATCTTTAATATGGTTTGGGCCCTGGGCAAACATTTTTTTTGGGCCCCCCCAATGCAGATTACCACTGACCAGTTATAGAGGAACTACAAATCCCAGCAATAATACATTATACAGCGCAATGGAGAATACCAGCAGCCATAGAGGAACAACAAATCCCAGCAATACATTATATAAAACGCAATGCAGAATACCAGCAGTTACAGAGGACTACAAATCCCAGAAATAATACATTATATAAAACGCAATGCATAATACCAGCAGTTACAGAGGACTACAAATCCCAGCAATAATACATTATATAAAACACAATACAGAATACCATCAGTTACAGAGGACATCAAATCCCAGCAATAATACATTATACAGGCTGCTAAAAATATTATTGCAGGGATTTGGTGTTTTTTTTTAAACAGGAAACTTTAAAACAGGTCCCCCTTACCTGTTTCTGAAGCCTTGCAAGTCGCGGCGGCACTGCGGGTGTGTGTATGGCCTGTGTGGTGAGCGCGGCGTGGTCTGGACTCATCCTTCAGATGTCGCCCGCAGTGGCAGCCCACACACAATGCTGCCCCCCAGGACAAACCCCCCCCCCGTCCATTAGTACAGACCCCCCCTCAGGACAAACCTCCCGCTTCAATTAGTACAGACCCCCCCATAAACCACCCATTAGTAGAGACCCCCCCTATCCATTAGTACAGACCCCCAGACAAACTAACCCCCTCCATTTGTACAGACCCCCACCACAAGCCATCCCCCACAATTAGTAAAGAACCCCCCACAATTAGTACAGAGCCCCCCCACAAGCCATCCCCCACAATTAGTACAGAATCCCCACAATTAGTACAGAGACCCCCCACAAGCCATCCCCCACAATTATTACAGAGCCCCCCACAATTACTAACAGAGCCCCCCACCAGCCATCCCCCACAATTAGTACAGAGCCCCCCACAATTAGTACAAAGCCCCCCACAAGCATCCCCCACAATTAGTACAGAGCCCCCCCACAATTAGTACAGAGCCCCACAACTTAGCCATCCCCCACAATTAATACATCCAGACCCCCCCTCAGGACAAACCCACCCGGGCAGCAGCTGAAGAGGACAGTGTGCAGCTGTGCCGCCGGGGTGAAGAAGATGAAGTTCGTGACACAGGACTCAGGAGGGAGGACTTGGTGAAGAAAACACTGCGGCCGTGGGAAGCGCGGCCTCAGGGAAGGAGAGGAGGAGGGAGAGGTGAACTCTGGCGCTTGAGTGCCTGTGGCGCCTGGGAGAACTGCATCCCGTGTGGCGCACTCAGTCTCGGCCGCGAATATGCCACCCTGTTTCTTGGCTGGCGCTGGCCCTGTGTCAGCGCCGATTTGCGGGCAGCACGCGGGCTTAACGGGCCCCTCTGCTTTGGGCCCCTAACAGTGACAGGGCCCTGGGCAGCTGCCCCGTTTTGCCCTGCGGTAAAGACGGCTATGCTCTGGGCCATGGGCAATATGTGGATGGGTGTAGCATGGTGCGGCGTCAATAACACACACAGAGGTGGCTCTAGGCTTTGTGAGGCCTTAGGCAAAACTTGACATGGGACCCCAATCACACCCATGATGGGAAAAATAATTCAAGGACAAGAGCCTCTTCCCCACAACCCTGGACGGTGGTTGTGGGGGGTCTGCGAGCAGGCGGCTTTTTGGAATCTGGAAGCCCCCTTTAACAAGATGGCCCCCAGATCCTGCTCTTTATGTCACCTGGTGAACCCGCCCGCTTGAGACGTCATTGACTAAGGGCATGCTGGTGTGTGGGTACCCGTTGACGCCACGAGGGGTGGTGTCACCGATATTCACTGTTGATAGGGATGCAGTGAGCGGCCCGCCCGACAATCCCTGAGTCAGGGCATTTAAAGACAAAACCACTGCACAGGTTAAGAGAAGGCCCAGTCAACGTTAAGAACCCCCCCTGTCCCTTTAAACCCCCCGTACATCAGGGGGGCCAGGGGACAAGGGGGGGGCCAGGGGCCCCTGGGCTTAGGGGGTGCAGTTAGGGTTGCGCCCCCCCAAGGTACCCCTAATAACATGTGAGTGTGAGTAGCCTTATAGGCGAAAAAAGAGGGGGGGGGGGGTAGAACAGGAGGGGGAGGGAGGAACAGTTACAGAGGAGCCCACATTAAAAACACTCGCCACTGAACACCACAGTCAGAGCCCCAAATCCCAATTACATAAATTGGTATTGACAATAGAGGCACAAACAAGGGGGGGTGTAGTGTGGGGGGGCCAACTTGCCCGGGGGGGGGGGGGGGTATCAATTTTGGGGGGGTGGGGGTGGGGGGGCTCAGTGGCAGGAAGCACCAGCACGGGGGAGGACTTACAGGTGACAAAAAGCTGTAGCAGGGGGGTAGGGAAGGGGGAGGAGGAGGGAGAGGTGACCTCTGGCGCTGGGAGGGTGGGGCCTGGGGGACAGATACAGGGGTGGGGGGGGGGGGGGGGGGGGGGTGATAGGTGAAGGAGGGGGGGGGGGTTTCTGCTTTGCTGAACGCGTGGGGGAGGAGGTTGGGGTGGGGGTGGAGAGGGGAAAACGAGCCCAAATGGGGAGGTTTTGCAGGAATAAAAAGGCCGATAGGGACAACTGCAACACAACTAGAGGAATTTCTGGAACAAGACACCAGAATAAAATTTAAATTTTTTGCTATTTCCTCGGAAACACTTCGAGGAACATATAGACCCAATCCCACCCAAAGTTCCCACCCCCCGCCCCCCACAAAACAACCCTCTAGTGGCTCCCAGGACTCCCTATGATGTGTTCTTATTCCCTCAATGATGAGACGAAGAACTTTTATTGGTGTATTGGAAAAGGTAAACATCCCAGAGGCCAACTCCCATACATACAGTTTTCCATCTGGGGCGGGGGGGGGTGGGTCCCCGGGGGGGGGGGGGGGTTGCGCGGGAGGGCCGGGGCACGGGGGGGGGCCCCCCTACCTCCTCTGAGGCTATGGGGGTAGGCGGGGGGGAGGGGGGGGTGGGGGAGGCCTGAGGCGGTTGGGGGAATTTGGGAGGGGTGACAATAATGGGGGGGTGGGTATCAAGTTTCCATGTTTGTTTTAAATGGGGGGGGGGTTAACAGAGGGGGGGGGGCTGGAAGGGGGGGGGGAACAAAATGAGACAAAGATGAAGGTGTAGGGGTGACAGGCTCGGGGAGTGGGGCGGGGGGGGAGGGTGGGGAGGGTGGGATGGGGGTATAAAGGGGATGTGGAGGGATGGAAAAGAAAGAATAATAATTGTGATTTGGTACAAATAGGGAGTGAAAATGAACACTTAAGTTGGGAAGAAATTTTCAAGAAATTTTTTTCATTGGAATCCAAGCTTTTTACTCGTTTGGAAGGTGCGGGGACTAGAAGCATTCGTTTTGTACTCTCTTTCCCAGATCCTTTCAACCAATCATTACAATGGCGGGGCTGGGGGTGGTGGGGAAGGGGGTTATTATCTCCGGGGGGGGGGGGTGGGGGAGGGCTCGGTTTGGGGGGATGGGGTGGGGATCCGGGGGGGGGGGGGGGGGGAGGCCGGGGGGGGGCACGGATCATTCTCAGTTCTCAAACCCCCGCAATCTCTTTGATATACGACAATAACCGACACATCCGAGTACTCTTTTTGATTATGGGGCCATCCATCCACCAAAGAATGGCAGCCATAGTTGCCTCTCTCGCAGCACCCCCCCGCCAACAAAGTCCGCCGACTGATCTTTTTTTTGTACTTACCACGTTTGTACAGGGGTGAGGTACCATCCGCTTCTACATTTGTAATTCATCTCCGCCATCGAGGTATCTATGGCGGAGGCGTGGGTCAGGTGCATTAATCCTATAATCTCGGAGTTGTTTCCCCGTTCCCTCTATCGATCCCTAATCCTTTTCCCCATTTTTTCTACTAATGGTGTAGCCCCTCGTGCTCCTATCTTGATGAGTATTTATATATAACTTGGATATCGTGCGCCCCTAGTGTTCCCGTAGTGCACAACTTTTCTAGGGGAGTCCGCTCCGTCCCCAGCTCCGTAGTGGTTGGGGTAACTTCCTAGTGAAGTGTTTGATTTGTGAATAGTGCCAAAAGTCTTAAGTTCCATATATCTTTTCCCTTAGTTTCCATCACAAAATCCTCAAAGGTCATCTATTCGCCTCCTATTATAATGGTCCCCTAAGTATACTACGTAATCTTTTTTAATTTATATTTTAAAAAAAAATAAAAATAATCTTAGTCCACATTTTTTCCCCTTCACCTTCACCTTGCCCCCTAAAATATGGATTTTAATTTTTAAATTTAAATAAGGTGAAAATGGATTATTTTTTAATTAAAAAGTGGACTTAAGTGGACTCTTAATGAATGTCAGAGCCCTATCCCACATTTTCAAAGTGCTTTTTGTGAGTTG
Organism: Rana kukunoris; assembly: GCA_029574335.1. Lineage (NCBI taxonomy): Eukaryota > Metazoa > Chordata > Amphibia > Anura > Ranidae > Rana > Rana kukunoris. The sequence continues at coordinate 399,422,679 of CM056051.1, forward strand.
TAGTAATTTGTGCTGCTGTGGTCGGTATTGAGTAGGAATCCATAAAATTTTACTTAATTGGTTCTGGGTTTGGGATTTCTCGATTTGGACCCACCTTTTCTCTTCTTTATCTCTGGCCCATTCTACTGCTCGGGAGATTACCGCCGCCTTATAATAACTTTTGATATCTGGGGCCGCAAGGCCTCCATCCAGTTTGTCCTGTTTCAGGTTTAATAGGGAGATTCTATACTTTTTGTTTTTCCAGATGAAGTTCATTGCCACAGAGTTTAATTTATTCAGATATTGAGAGGGTAGGGGGATTGGTAATAACTGAAATTTTATATAGTATTTTAGGAATATATATCATCTTTAGAATATTTATTCGGCCCACCCATGAGATGGGTTTATTTTTTATTTTTGTTAGTTCACTTTTAATTTCATTTAATAAAGATATGAAGTTGATCTTGTAGATCTTCCTTTCTGTATTTGCCAATTTGATCCCCAGGTAATTTAGTTCTTTCTGCCAAGGAAAGAGAGAGATCTGCTTTACCGATCTAACTTGGTTTTTATTGAGATTAATATTTAAGATCTCTGATTTGGTCATATTAATTTTGAAATTGGAGATAGCTCCATATTGCTCTAACGTCAGAAGGATCTTGGGAATGGTTTTTTCCGGGTTGGTGATGTAGAACAAAATGTCGTCCGCAAAAGCGGATAACTTGTGTTCCTCCTCACTGACCCGGATTCCTGTGATTTCGGGGTCATTTCTTATCACGGACAAGAGGGGTTCAAGAGACAAAATGAAAAGAAGGGGAGATAGGGGACACCCCTGTCTAGTCCCGTTGCTCAACTTAATGGTATCTGAGAGAGTGCCATTTATCTTACATCTTGCTGTCGGCTGATAGTATAATGTCTTGGTCCAGTTTAAGAACCTGTTCCCCATTCCCACTGCACCCAGAGTGTGTATCATGAGTCCCCAGTCTACCCTGTCAAAGGCTTTCTCTCGGCATCGATTGACAGGAATAGACTGGGGATCTCCTCTTTCTGGGTCTTTTGCATCAGCAGCAGGGCCCTTATGGTGTTATCCCTTTCCCTCCCTGTTGGGTACAAACCCCACTTGGTCTGGATGGATCAGGTCTTGCATTACACCCTTCAGACGGTCGGCTAGAACTTTAGAGAAAAGTTTAGTATCAATATTCAAAAGGGATATAGGTCTGTATCCCGAACAGAGAGATCTATCCTTCCCTTCTTTGAGGATAATAGCCACTGCAGCAGATGAGGCTTCCAAGCTAAGTTGATATTGTATACCCAGACCATTAAAGTACTTACACAGTCTAGGTATTAGGATTTCACTGAACCTCTTGTAATACAGGACCGTAAACCCATCTGGGCCCGGGCTCTTATCAACTGTCATATTTTTGAGGGCGTTTTTTATTTCTATTTCTGTGATAGGCCTATCTAAGTAGGAACGTGCGTCCTCTTCGATTCTAGGTAGTTTCGCCCTGTCCAGAAAGGCCCTTAATTTTTGTCCCCTTACTGCTTCTTGCCCTTGCCCGTCAGTCTTTTTATCGAGTAAAGTTCTTCGTAGTACTTTTTAAAAGTGTCAGCTATATCTGCGGTTGCGTACACTTTCCCCATTTTGTCGCTTGATTTTTTCAATATAGTTCCTAGTAGTTTTCTTTTTTGCCATTTTAGCAAGGTATTTGTTAGGTTTTTTTCCCCACACGTACCTCTCCCTGGCAATATTGTTAAGTTTAATCCTAGCTTCTGTTTCCATTATATCTTTTAATTCATTTCTCTTTATTATTAGGTTAAGATATTGTGTTTTTTTGGCCTCTTTCTTTGTGCATTTTCTCTAGGTCCGCTATTTCTCTAATCAGTATTACCCTCTGTTTGTTTCTCTCCCTTTTTCCTTCGGGAACCTTCCCTGATTAAAATCCCTCTGATATAAGCCTTGTGCGATTCCCAAACCGTTGCCATGGAGATTTCGTCTGTTTCATTTATGTCAAAGAATTGCTTTAGTTCTGTCCCAACCCTCTCAACTCCATCGTTATCTCGAATCAGGTAGTCATTTAAGTGCCAGGGCATACGCTTGAAATCTGTAATTGCAGTTTTGATTTTCATCATAATGGGAGCGTGGTCAGATATGGTCATTATCCCTATGCCTGGAGTACGTTCCATGGGGGGGCGAGAAGAACGTATAGTCCCGCTCCCCTGGATGAAAAGCCCTCCAGGCATCGACCACCTGGCAGTCCACCATTTTTCGTGTGAATTGTTTTAGGTTCGAGTTGTTGATATCTCTCCTCGGGCAGGTACTGTCCTCCTTGGGATCTATGACAAAGTTTAGGTCCCCCATGAGAATTAAAAGACCCTCAGCGAATGTATTTATTTTGTCCAGGATCCTGCATATATACTTTGTGGGGTGCCTGTTGGGAGCGTAGATATTGGCTAGTGTATAAACCCTGTTTCCAATTGTCCCTTTTAGAAACAGGAACCTGCCCTCTGGGTCTGCCAGACTTGCCATAAGGGAGAAACCCACCCCCCTGGCGAAGCCGATAGCTACCCCTCTAGCTCGACTTGTTACCGCATCGCCATAGTACCAAATGGCGTATGTGGGGGAGTAAAGTTTAATATTTGAATTCAGGGTCAGGTGTGTTTCCTGTATGAGGATCACATCTGCCCTGTATTGTTTGATTTCCTCGAGGATCTGCATTCTTTTTCCCCTAGAGTGCAACCCTTTTACATTATAAGATAAAAACTTTACCTCCGCCATTTGGCCCTGTCAGTCCTAAGTTGTACTATGGAGTCCCTGAGAGCCACCTTCCCCTTACCCCCTCCTTCCCCCCCCCGCCCTTCCCCCCCCCCTCCCCCCTCCAACCCCCATCTCTAAGTGCCCAACCCTCCTCCCTCCTCCCCCCCCCAACCCAGCCTGTCTAAGGCCTCAGATCTGTGGGGGTCATCGTGCCCCATCCCACTAGATCGAGATTTCGAGATTTCGAGGTGGCACTAACCCGTGCCTCCCCCGCCTAGGGCTCTTCTCCTTCACCTTAGGCCCTAGTTTTTACTAGGCGGGGGGCTGGCCTGAGCTAGGGGTTTCCCCACTCCCCACCCCTCTCTTCCCAGCCCTCCACCCCCCCCCCCCCCCTCCCCCACTCATTCGGACCATCCAGGGATTTCTATTATAGGTAAGTCCAGTTTGTCACAGAAGATGGGAAGATCTTCTGGGAAGGTTAATGAAAAAATTTAATTGTATCGCCAGAGAGAGATATCTCTGGGGAAACAAATCTAGTAAATATTTAGCTAAAATGGCCCACAAAAAGAAAACTAGAAACTATATCGAAAAAATTAAAAAGCCAAATGGTGACTTGGTCTATTCCACCAAAAACATTGCTGCAACCTTTAAGAATTTCTATGAGGAACTGTATAACATTAATCAGACAGGGGGGCTGGGGGAGGGAGAAGCAGCCAAAATCAGAATGTTTCTCGAGAAAGCAAGACTACCAAAGATTGATGATATCGATAGCTCCCACATGGATAGGCCCATAACTGAGCCCTAAAAGATACGGCAGGGGGGAAAAGCCCGGGACCAGATGGGTTTACAGTGTACTATTACAACAAATTTAGCAATATACTGATACGAAGGCTCTGTAATTATTTCAACGGTCTAGGATCTGAGTATGAAATAAGTAAGGATGCCCTCACCGCATCTATCGCGATGATATTAAAAGAAGGGAAAGACAGCTCACTCTGCTCAGGATATAGACCAATATCTCTATTAAATTCAGATATCAAACTTTTTGCAAAAATTTTAGCGGAACGATTGAAAAGGATTATGCATGTCCTAGTCCAGCCGGACCAGGTGGGTTTTGTACCCGGGAGAGAGGGTAAGCATAATGGCATAAGAGCTCTCCTTCTAATCCAGAAGTTAAAGCGGGATGGGTCCCAAGGGATATTCCTGTCAGTTGACGCTGAAAAAGCCTTTCGACAGGGTAGACTGGGGACTCATGCTGCAAACACTTGAAATAATGGGATTGGGAGATAAGCTGATGAGATGGATAAAAGTTTTAAATCACCATCCGACTGCAAAAATTTAAATAAACGGTACACTATCGGAGGCCTTCGAAATGAAGAATGGAACTCGACAGGGCTGCCCATTGTCCCCATTACTCTTTCTATTATCCTTGGAACCACTCTTAGCCACAATTCGGAATGACCCAGACATAAACAAGGTAATGGCAGGTAAGGAGGAACACAAGCTGTCAGCCTTCGCTGACGATATTTTGTTCTATCTTACAAAACCATCTAGCACGATTCCTAGGCTTGTGCAGGTATTACAAGAATATGGGGATATATCAAATTTTAAAATGAATATAACCAAATCAGAAATTTTGAATATAAACCTCAATAAAACAGAGATCAGGCAGGTGAAAGGGATCTGTGCTTTTCCCTGGAGTAAAGAACTGAAATACCTTGGCATAAAATTGGCTAACTCATTTAGTCAGATTTACAGAATAAATTACATCCCTCTGTTAAACGAACTAAAAACTGAGATAAAAAAAACATAAATAAACCTATTTCCTGGATAGGTCGCATAAACATGTTGAAAATGATAATAATACCAAAAATATTATATAAGTTCCAGTTGATCCCAATAGCTCTACCCACTCAATTCTTTCGAACAATTAACTCAATGCTTATGAACTACGTATGGAAAAATAAAAAGCATCGTATCTCCCTCCCAGTTTTAAAACAAGATAAACAATACGGGGGCCTAGCAGTGCCTGACGTCAGGAAGTACCATCAAGCAGCTGTCCTGTCACGGGCGGTGGAGTGGGCCAGGAATAGAACAGATAAAAGATGGGTGCAGATAGAAATAACACATGCAAAAGTAATATTGGGAAATATATGGATACCCACACAATTAAGAGCACTAGATAGAAAAACTTTGGAAATGACACGCGACACGTTAAGAGCATGGGATAGGACATTGTCACGAATGGACAAGAAACATAATTCTCCACTAATACATTTAAAAGGAAATCCATATTTTGCACCGGGGGAAAAAACAATTGGTGGGAACTGGATTAGAAAAGATAAAGTCTACCTGAGGGATATTATCAGAGATGGGGAAATTAGGACCTATGAGGAGCTGAAATCCAAAACGGACACCTGGGATTTAAATAAGTGGAGGTACACCTAGCTTCAACATTTTGTCCAACATCTCCCCAGACCATTACGGACGAAGGAGGAGCTGACCCCATTAGAGAAAGTAAGTCACACGGAGAACAGAAAGGGCACGGTTTCAAAATTATATAGGTTGTTAGTAAGGTTAGACGCAAAGGGGGATCCCCCCTTTGTACAGAAATGGGAAAAAGAATTAGGAACACTTAGAGGGGAAATCACGTTCAAGAAATTAATGAAACTGACCCATTCCTCCGCGTACGGCCGAGACTAATTACAAATGTATCTCGGGCTGGTACATTACTCCGGATAAAACCTGCCATTTTAAAGCAGGCCAGTCTGCTGAGTGCTGGCGAGGATGCACGGTTAGAGGCACTATGGCGCATCTATGGTGGACCTGCCCGAAAATCCAGAAATTTTGGGAAGCGGTCCTGACCCATATCAAAGAGATCACAGGGAAAGAGCTAAAAAAGGACCCTTGGACTGTACTCTTCCATGGCAGCTGCGAGAGTATAAAAAGATATAGGCAGTCACTGATCCCTCATTTACTAAATGCCGCGAAACGGCTTATACCTAAAAAATGGCAGGAGACTGAGAGCCCACAGATATGGGAGTGGATCGATGCTGTTGAGGAAACATACAGAATGGAGGACCTGAAGGAGAGTATAGTTAAGGCAGAGGGGGACTTCCAGGAAAAATGGAACAAGTGGAAGTTGTTTAAAAAAACGTGGAGCTATGTCGAGCAACTGAGAGTATAAGGGCACTATCTAGGAGGCGAGATGTAATGTCTGTAATTACCACCAACTATATTAAGTCATTAAGTAATAATATAAACAGAGGGGCACAAACACCTTTTTTTTTTTTCTTTTTATATTGTTTTTAATATTATTCTGTAACTAACTATAGGAATTATGAGATAAATAACACTATCTTTGCGATAACCTATTCCTGCGCCCGTTCCGAACCTGGGACCTAGGGGGAAGGGTGGGGGGCGTGGGGGTTGGTGGATGGGGGGTAGAAAATCATATTGTTTTTTGTTTTTCTAATGCTCTAGTTGATGATGTGTATGTCTCGCTGTCTACGATATAAGACTTATTTTTGTACATCCTTGGGAACTTTAAAAAAAAAAAAAAGTGGGGGGAAATCCTCAACATAATGTACTATACCACAGATGATGCATAGCAGTTAATGGAGACGGACAGGCATATACCCATGAGCTGGTCTCTAGGGTCTGGTATGAGCTGATGTGGAACAAATAAAATAAATAAAAAAAAAGCCGATCCTTACGCTTTCTCTACTTGTCTGGAACCTGCCACTAATACTGTCGCTGACAGATGGGTGACCTGTCCCTACACTATCCACACGCTAAAAGCATGCCAACCCCCCGAGCCAGGATCTTAAAACACTCTACCTAGCCCAAGATGGCTGCCAGCATTGAACTGGATACCTGCCCCAGTGACCCAGGAAACCATAGAGGAACCAGGTTCCTTTAGACTTCCTCTCCCTCTGCCCTGCACCTGCAGTGGAGTAAGCAGGCTGCACCTGCATACATGTACTTCTGTGTCATCATATACAATGCAGAGTTGTGTACCCTGCATTTGCACTTGGAGGAGGCAGGCGTGCAATGGTGGCCAGTAGCGTCTTAGGGAGGAGGCTTCACACAGACGGAAGGAGCCTACAGAAGCAATAAGTATGGAATTCATGTCCTGCTTTCAAAAACTGTACAAGTGCAACTCAATGTGCATTCTGCACAGTGCATGTGTGCTGGGATGACTGCATTCCTAAATGACAACACCTCTCACCAGCTGTCACCACATGTCAAGATTTAGTCTGCAGTTTTCCTGTCTGTGTAATTCTTACCTCCGTGCTGCAGTGTTGTTTGGCTTCTGTTCTCACCTATGGGCATCGCCTGCTATTCAGTGGGTTTTTATTTCCTTTTTCTTCCATCACTTCTTGGTCCACCTCCTAGTTTGCTTACCTATATAATACACGCTTAGTGCAGCCTACAGTATACTGTATTGCCCCACCATCAGGGGTCTTGGTGAAGAAGCAGGCTAGGGCTTGGACTCTGTGCCCTGGGAAACACCAAGTTGGAGATCTACAAGGGTTCACTATCACAGACACCTGACACTGTGGTGGCCTAGCATCTGGAAGAAGCCAGGTAGAAGATCCTGCACCAGCGAGGGACATTGAAGAGTTGAAGGATAGATGAGTATCGCAGAGTTTAGCTCTGATTTAATGGGCAGTTAACCCTTGCAGTGGGGGGTAACTGCAAGGGTAATTTATTCTAGTGCCCTGATCTGAGCTTTATGAATAGCCTGGCCATTTTAGTCTTGAGCCATAGCCTGCTAAATATGTGCAAAGGAACCATGAGTGTCACCCATTGGCTGAAAATCCTAAATATAAAAAATTACTTTTAAATTGTATTTGTCAGAAAAAAAACTGCATACAGATCAGTAGTGGGTGCCGCCCCATTTCTCCTGCACCGTTCTATCCCCATAGATAGATTCATGCATTGCATGTGTAGCACTACCCCCGAAGGAACTGCTGGTTTGTTTTGGGTCTACGCTCTGGTTGTTAACCCCTGAAGTTGGCTCAAAACCCTTCCTCGGCACAACTGGTATAATGGTAATCGTGGACCCCAATGAATCGTTGGAGGGCACAATATCCCGTCACACTACAGCAAATTATGTAAATTAATAATTACCTTGAATTGAATGTATCCTGCAGTATGACAGATAGACTGTACACAGATTTCAGCTTAACCAAAATGACACTTTACTGGTAAGGATAAAGCAAAGAAACAAGGGTAAAGCAGTAGTGAACTGCTCGCAGATCCCTGCAGAGTCAGAAACAGTAACAACAAACGGGTATAAGTTAAACTACAATGTCTATACAGACCTGTGCAAGCACACAGCAAGGGGATTCCCTCAACAAGGCATCCACATTGAAGCACCCCCTTGCCAAGCCTCATCCAGCTCTCTCTATCAACAATACTGCACAGTATAATAAACCCAGTTACTCAATCAGAGAATATTAAATGGATATCCATAATCTGCAAAAACCAAATAGGCAGTCTTTAAGGGGTATACCTAACTAACGTGGTTTGGTTGATCAGACCAAACCTCAGTTCAAATTATCCCAAGAGTCTGTGCACTGATACGTAGGCATGCGTTGGCATGCAAGGGGTAATTTTGTAATCCAATGTGGTAATAAATAAACTGGCAAAAGAGCCCCAAATAATGAAATCACGCTGGCCAATAAGGACAATCCATCCTCCAACAACATAGTCAGTAGGTCTTGGGCAGGTGCCCATCTCACCCAACTAGTTTAGGCCTTGTCCTTTCGTGACACTCCGTATGCGATCTCCGATCACAGTCTTGCTAGACTTCAGTTCTCAGACAGGTCGCAGGGATACTGGAAGTAAGTCCGATTCTCCGTTAGAGGTTCTGTCTCTCCTCTTCAATTGCGATCCGACCGGGCGTAGGTAGGCCTCAATTCTGGCCTTCTTCCATGGAGACACTTCCACAGGTGTCCTTCTGGGTTGGAGAGGCGGTCCAGAGAGAGACATGTGCTCCAGTGGCCCTCAGTGACCGTTACCACACGCTAGAGGTCATCATAACCCTCAACGCATTTACAACTTCCTGAAGATTAGTGGTTTGAAATAAAATAACAGCTTTATAAAACATCCAACATTTTATCCTAATTCCTTAACGGTAATGAAAACCAGTTCTGAAAGTTTCTGAGGAGCATCCTTATAACTCATAAATCATTTGTAAATGGCTTTGAACAACACTTGAGGATTTTTTTTTTTAAATATCTTGCCTGAAGAAATACTTAGGAATTTGATATTAAAAGACAACATCAATGACAAACATTAAAGACGATATTTTGGCTGTTGTTAAGATAATGTAAACAGGGGGAAGACTCATATTCTGTTTTAAAAAGGACCTATCAGTTAAGGTTAAGGCCTTAGAGGAAGCCAGGTCACAACCAGTAAACATAAAAATAATTGGCCCTATGATGTAACCAACTAGAGCACGTTCTGTATTATTAACAGCCAAGCAGCTTTTCCCTTTCTTGTCACTGCAGTAAGTTAGATCAGCAGTCCCCAACCTTTTTGACACTGTGGACTGACTGCATGAAAGAAAATTATGCCAAGGCCCACGGGGGGTAAGTGATATTTTGCAGGCGATTTGTTGAGGCAATGGGTGGTGTTTGCACTTCGATAATCCCAGCACCATGGTTGATATGGTGTCAGCATGATTGAAGCTCATCATTTACATTATTACATTGAAATAAGAAAATAAATAGTTCAACTCACCATAATGCCGAATCAGTGGGAGCCCCGAGTGTGTCACTTGCCACTGTCGCCTACCACCAGATGCAACATGTCTTTTGTCACCATCGCCTGCTACCAAATTCAGCTTGCCACTGTCACCTGCCAACAGATGCAGATTGTCCCTTGCCACCGTTGCCTGCCAACAAATGCGGCTTGTCACTTGCCAGGTTCGGCTTGTCACTTGCCAGGTGGGGATTGTCACTTGCCAGGTGCAGTTTTTCACTTGCCAGGTGCAGTTTGTCACATGCCAGATGCAGTTTATCACTTGCCAGGTGCAGTTTGTCACTTACCAGTGAGAGTGGAACCGCCGAAAAACCCAGTGTAGTATTCGCGGCCAGCTGTAAGGACTGAACGGTGGTGATGCGGGGTGGGCGGTGAGAGATGATGTCATCTTTTTGCTCGCACGCAGTACCTCAGAAAATGTTGTGTTCGCGGCCAGGGGTGAGGGCAGAACAGCTGTGATGCATGGCGGGCGGCGAGAGATGATGTAATCTCTCTGCTCGCCCGCCACCAACGAACCCCTGAAAGTGCAGCCTTGTTGGCGGCCCGGCTGCAAACAGGCTACGGCCCGGCAGTGGGTCGTAGCCCGGGGGTTGGGGACCCCTGAGTTGACCATACAAGAAAGATATTGATTGGACTGTACACTGCAATATACTGCATTTTTGTTCTTGAGTTTAGTTATCCTATAAGAATGTGTTCCTCTCAATGTAAAGGATTTGACAAGAAAGTATTACGTTGCTCTGGATTGTGGAAACATCCTGTGTTCTATTTCCTGGGACTGGTGGAATGAATCAAGCAATCCCAGGAGAGCAGCTGAACTGTGGGAACATTTGAGGTGACAACTGTTAGCTGGAGCTGTCATTGATGTCTGTGACTGAGTGACTGAAGCTGAGCAACACAGCCATCTCAGTTCTGGTCCTGTTAAAGCTGCCTAAAACATCAATATATGAGGCACCTCTATTAACCACTTCAGCCCCGGACCATATTGCTGTCCAAAGACCAGAGCACTTTTTGAGATTCGGCGCTGCGTCGCTTTAACTGACAATTGCGCGGTCGTGCGACGTGGCTCCCAAACAAAATTGGCGTCCTTAGATTTGGATAGCATAGGGGATTTAGAACCCACAAATAGAGCTTTCTCACCATTTGGTGGTATTTGATCATCTCTGCGGTTTTTATTTTTTGCGCTATAAACAAAAACAGAGCGACTATCCAACGTTTGAAAAAAAATGCAATATTTCCCTTTACATTTTTCTATAATGGGAGCAAATATCCCCAAAAATATATTGGGAAAAAAAAATATTTTTCCCCCCCTCAGTTTAGGCCGATACGTATTCTTCTACATATTTTTCGAACTTAAAAAAAAAAATCGCAATTAGCGTTTATTGATTGGTACATTGCGCAGGAAAAGTTATAGCGTTTACAAAATAGGGGGTAGTTTTATGGCATTTTTATTATTATTATTTTTTTTACTAGTAATGGCGGCGATCAGCGTTTTTTTTTCGGTACTGCGATATTATGGCGGGCACTTCGGACACTTTTGACACATTTTTGGGACCATTGGCATTTTTTTAGCGATCAATGCTATAAAAATGCATTGGATTACTATAAAAATGCCATTGGCAGTGAAGGGGTTAACACTAGGGGGCAGGGAAGGGGTTAAGTGTGTTCCTAGTGTGTTCTAACTGTATGGGGGGGGTGGACTCACTAGGGGAATCACTGATCTTCTGTTCATACATTGTATGAACAGAAAATCAGCGTTTCCCCCGCTGACAGGAACGAGCGCTGTGTGTTTTCACACACAGCTCCCGTTCCCCGCTCTGTAACGAGCGATCGCGTGTGCCCGCGCGGCGATCGCGCCCGCGGGCCACACGCACGGGACTCGGGGGCGAGCGGGGGGCGCGCGCGCGCGGGCCGCCGGCGGCGCGCACGCGCCCCCTAGTGGCCGCGAAAGGCGCGATGTTTGTAGAGCTACGGGCTCTCGCGCACCCGTGCCGACCTGCCGCCGTATAACTGCGGCGGCTGGTCGGCAAGCGGTTAAGACTGGCATACCTAGGCTCACGTGGGGCCTAGGGTAGTGCCACGTTCTTTGGTTGGTGCTTCCCTGGGCCTTTAAAGTATATCTATTGCCAAAATGTTCTTCTTAGATTTGGATAGCATAGGGGATGGTTAGAACCCCTAATAGTTTTTTCACCATTGTGGGGATTTTCCTTGCTTTTCCTCGCCGGAGAAATAACAGAAAATCACAGAAACAATATATTCTGGAAAGCAACGTAAGGGAAATGTGGAAAATCCCTTCCTAGATTGTGTAGTTTAAGGAGCTTTTGGCTGCTTAAAGGTCTACATATTATATGTAAAATGAATATCACTAAAATGTAGGAGTTATTTTACCTGTTCAGCATTTTATCTCATGAAAACTGTGCTTCCAATAATGCCAAAATGCCCTTTTTTTCTGCTCTCATTAAAGGACCCCTCATTAAAATTCAGATCACCAGCCTAAAAAAAGGGGGACTTTAAAGACAATGTTTAATCTGCTTATATTTTGTGAAGCACCCTCTAGTGTGCTAGAAGTGTAGTACATTTGTTTTTTTGAGAACAGGTAAAATTCCAGGATTGGATGGTAGCCAAATCTGGGTGTGTTTTGTTATATGGATGGGGAGTGACCTAGAATAGAGCTGTGTGACTAGGTGGTGTCACTAGGACCTCCCACTTCTTTCCAGAATCTTCTGGTACTTTCTGGAGGGAGAGGTGGAGAGGGAAGGTGGAGCCACCTGGGGTATTCTGATTGGCAGGTGGCAGGCCTACTTAAATACCAAGGGTCAGCTCAGCTGGGGAGGAGTTGACCGAGTGGAAGATGGAGATGGAGTGTTATGCTGTCAGGGCCTTTGAGGGAGCTCTGGGCTCGGGTGCAGACAGGACCCTCTTACAACCCACAGAGGTGTCCTGACCAGGAGGCACAGGAGGAGCAAGGGCTGGTGAGTGTTCACACAGTCAGGAGGACTGGGAGGCACACCTGAGAGGACTTAGATGGAGTGGTCTGGGATGGGTGCAGAGCCAGTCTGGAGGATTGCGGTGGCACGGGCAGTGAAATGGGGCAGCTGCAGCCAGGAGGGCTAGTAGTGCCTGAATAGGTGGTATTGGGAGCAGTAGACACATGGACAGCTAGCACTGGAACTTTCCTATTTTTGCTACACCATAGGAGCCCGCAGTTCCTGCTTGCAAAGGGCATCTGCTTTAGTTTAAGTCTGGCTGAGCCAGTGTCAGGTCTACAGTGCTAGCTAGTCCAGAGAGTGCAAGTAAATGATTTGCTGGAGGAGTGAGGATTGATACTTTGCAAGCCAGGAAGTGCAGGAGGAGAATTTCCCCATCCCTATTCAAGTTTATTCCCCCTCAATAAAAAAAAAAAAAAAAAAAAACAAATACAAGAACTGCTTTCATATCTCTTAATGAGTAAAAAGTGTGTGCCTCACTGGGGCAGGGTGGCAGATGGACCACTGCATTCAGCAGCCCCTACGGGACATTTTGTCTTCCCCAGTTTCTCTCTCACCAACATGCTAAATACATTTTTAATTTTGGAGGTTTGTTGAAATTCACCATAACTACAGGATTTACTGTTAGCAATACCCCCATAGTTGCCTAGCTTATTCAAACCTAAGATAATATTTTGCAGATGATAAATTGTCTTCATTTGAATTTGTCAGGGTAATGAGCGAGGACAAGATTGACAACATCGTGGTAAATTAAGTCAAAAGGAATGGGCAAAGTAACAACCTCTAGCAGTGGCGGTGCGTCCATAGAGAGCTGCCCCCTCTCGCTCCTGCACCGCCACTGAATACAATACATGGATTCATGCATTGCATGAATCCATGTATTGTCGCTGCCATGTATTGTCGCTGCCGCCCACTAAATAACGGCATAACGGCAGCTGGTTGGCTTAGGAAGTGCCTATCAGAGCCAGTGGCTCTGATAGGCTTTTCCGATTACAGCCCTGAGGGCTGTAATCGGCTTCCTAATGGTTAACCAGGGGACGCACGGGGGTTACCGATAACCTGATTGGCTGAGGTTGGCTCTAATTTATGGGTACAGTGGCGCTAATTTATGGGCACGGTGGTGACAATTGATGGGCACGGTGGTGACAATTGATGGCATAGTGGTGTCAATTGATGGCACAGTGGTAACAATTGATGGCACAGTGGTGACAATTGATGGGCACAATGGTGACAATTGATGGGCACAGTGGCGACAATTGATGGCACAGTGGCTGCGTTTGATGGCATGGCATGGCACAGTGGTGACAATTGATGGGCACAGTGGTGTTAAATGATGGCACAGTGACTGCGTTTGATGGCATGGCACAGTGGCTGCATTTGATGGCATGGCACAGTGGCGACAATTGATGGCACAGTGGCGACAATTTATGGCACAGTGGTGACAATTGATGGCATGGCACAGTGGTGACAATTGATGTGCACAGTGGCTGCATTTGATGGGCACAGTGGCTGCGTTTGATGAACACAGTGGCTGCGTTTGATGGGCGCAGTGGCTGAATTTGATGGGCACAGTAGCTGCATTTGATGGGCACAGTAGCTGTGTTTGATGGGCACAGTGAGGTTGCAATTGTTTTTTTTTTTTTTACTTGTTTGCGCCCCCCAAAAATTTTGAGCACCAGCCACCACTAACCTCTAGTCCACCTCCTCACCCAATAAAATTTCCCTTCCCTGTCAAAAAAAAAAAAAAAACTCAGCCCTTTTAAGTGGTAAGCAGCATGTGACCTCCCCCCAGCATGCAATTCTTGGGCCTGAGTGGCCAGTTGCCAGGTCCTAACACTAACATGGTCGGGTTGACATGTTCAACCCTGTGTCAGCTCCAAACTATCTAGCATAGGGTTTGAGAAAAGAAGGTGTGAGGAAGTTGGACCCCAATGAGCAAAGTAAACAAAGTAAATTTTGTAGCTGACAAACTTCCTTCCTTTGGATATGTCACAGCTATGAGAGCAGGCAATGTCTAATACATCATGGGAGAATGAGGCAAGATTCCTTATCGGTATGCAGAGAAGCATGGAAAAAGGTTACCAATGCACACAGAGAAACTCTGGCAGACATAGAGCCTGACAGCATGTAAATAAATGAAAACGGTGGTGGAGAAGAAACTAACAGCTGGCAAGTCTGACAGACAGGCCGCAACTACACCTGCAGGAGTGCAAGCCCGCAAGTCTGATGTCTCCTCTCACGCTGTGGCTAGGCTTAGCAGATAAGAACGTCACGCTCTGCCAGGACTGCCTGTCCCAGGTGTGGCCTTTTGAAGGATCAAGCTTGTGATGTTGGTTGTTTAATGGGGCACGAGATGAGAGAAATACATGACTCACTCCCTTTAAGCACATCATTATTCTCTTAATCGTTGGCGTTTTCTTAAAGGTTGCTCGGCATTAATACCTGAAATTCTTACACCGTGTGGTGAAACAGCAGTCATTTAAAGCATTTCAATGAAAGGAAAAAAACTGTGGAATAATCTAAGCAAATATTTAATGGAGGCAATTAGATATATAAGAGGCGGAAAATCTAGTATATGCTTTTGGGCCTAAGCATCAAGGAAATGTAATTGGACCACACAGGGGGTTGTATTGAGTCAGCAGACTTTCTAAGAGTTTTATAATAATTGTTTACACAAGGTCTGAGGCAGGCTACTTTCTTTAGGCATACAGGTCTTAGCTCTACCCAAAGAGAAGGAAATTGTCCAAGCAGGGAACAAAAAAGTAGGGGTTTTAACCACCTTTCCACACCTAAGTAAAACTAAAAAAGTTTATTTATTTCCTAATATGTGTAGCAGGGTCCACCTGTCGGAATCTAATGACATGCTATCCCCGCCAGAACTTTATTCACGTTTGTAAATACTAAAGTTATCGTTAAGGAGTTAGGCATTGTGGGACTACGAGTAGCTGGAGATATGGACTCCATTGACTCTGAGGAGAAACGGACTACAATTCCCACAATGCCCTGCGAGATTTGAACATGTGACACCTCCGCACAGACTTGTGGGGGAGGTTACTTAAGGAGAGGGTGTGGCGCCAGTTCTCTCTCTCGGAACCAGCCTCTTCTCCTCTGCAGAGCTGCTGACAGAGACAGCCGTGCTGCTAGGCCCAGAAGTATGGGCCTAAATTCACAGAGAGACCAGCCATCCGGAAGGAAGCAAGACTCCAGTATCCAGCCCGTGTACCCGGAGATCGAAGAGGCAACCCAGCTGACAACTGAAACAGTGGAAAGCCCTCGTCCGGGACCCTTGTGCTGTGGAGCAGCAATTTACAGACGCACCCTCTGAGAGGAACCCAGGCGGTTCGGCCTGTCGGGTGAGAGAGCACATGCTCAAGTTCTAACTCTCTCTTTAGACAGACACTTTAGTGCCACCTCACAGGCCACCCGCCTCTGTTTGGCCCCAGCTTAAACTTACAGGCCTTTCACTGTTCATAGTGTTTATACAGACGTGACTGATGCTGGCCAGTGATCAGCTCACCAACGTTGATG
This sequence comes from Rana kukunoris, assembly GCA_029574335.1. Lineage (NCBI taxonomy): Eukaryota > Metazoa > Chordata > Amphibia > Anura > Ranidae > Rana > Rana kukunoris. The sequence goes on from CM056051.1 coordinate 399,438,696, forward strand.
TTCATCACACTTTACCATTATCATCTGTTCCTTGTGGATTATAACTTAATGTGCACCTTCCGGCCGCAACGTGGACTTTAGCTGTTCACTAGTTTAGCCGAATGGTACCATTCTTTAGGATAGATTTGTTTCTCTCATAAATGCCATTTGTGGATTTCTGCAAGGGCCCTTGCGAAATCATATTGTGTTATTGCATAACAACTATTCATTTTATAACTTAAACTTGCGCTTGTTCTTTTTGAGTACTTATTAAGTAAACTCCCTTTGATTTAAATATACTACTGTGTGGAGCGTATTTTTCTAGTCTGGAGGGACCATCCATCATTCAGGTAATACTATCATTATATTGTCATTAAATATTGTGTGCCTGCCATTGTGTCCCCCCCAGCTTAGCAGGGGTCACAATACACCTACCAGACTTCTGATGTGTCAAGGGAGGGTTCGAGCTATTTGAGTAGGGGTGAGCCAAATCAAAGAGAGTAGATCCCAAAAACAACCAGCGGCTCCTGAGGGGGTAGTACTTCATATAGTATTTTCAGAGTGTGTTAGGATTCCACCTTATTTGACAATGGGCTTTCTTCTTGTGGTAACGAAAGAGTCATCTCTTCTCTTCTCTCTCCTGCTGCGAGATGATAAGCTGGATGGGGGCAGTTGGTGCTAATGAGCAAAACAAAGTCAAGTCTTCTCTTCTCTCTCCTGCCGCGAGTTGCTAAAGTCAGACAAAAAAACACTGACTGGTTTTTCCGACGGAATTTCACTCAAGCTGTCTTGCATACACACGGACACACCAAATTCCGACCTTCAAAAACGCGGTGACATTGAACACTAAGACAAGCCTAGAAAAATTAAATTTAAGTGCTTTTGAGCATGCGTCAAATTGTTTCCGAGCATGCGTGTTTTTTCTCTGTCGGGATTCCATACAAACGAACGGAATTTCCGATAGTATTTTTTTTTTCCGTCGGAAAAAAAAGAGAACATGTACTCTTTCTATGTCCGTCAGAATTTCCGACGGAAAAAGTCCGATGGGGCATACACGCGGTCGGAATATCCGATGAAAAAATTCCGTTTGACTTTTTTCATTGGAAATTCCATCCGTGTGTATGCGGCATTACAGTTTATGAAGAGGATTCATTCACCCAAACTGGTAATCTGTGTCAAGCATCTGCAGACCAGCCTGCTCCTTAGGACCCTCCACCTTCATGATATCCCTTATTATGGATAGGGGACTGAGCCATAGTCCACTTCACACAAAACAGAAGACTCCATTTTGTGCTCTGTGTAGTTTGTTTTATTATTAAAATGTATGTTCAAATTTTTAGTTATACTGTATATTCTTTGCCACATCGTATTTCAATTATTTTTAGCATACTCCTATAATCTAAACAAGCATAAAAAGTGGTCTTAAACCCAAAAGTAAACATTTATCATATTGCAGGTTACCAAGTATTAGATGTAGTGGCAGCATTTGTTTCTTTTTTAGGCTTTCTTTCTTTTATTTTCACCTGGTGACTGGCCAGTAAGTCTTATTGTTTTTTTTTTTTTTTTTTACAGAACAAGCTGTGCTGAAGATGTCACAATTAGAGGGTTGAGACAAACCATTTAACACTGAAAGGGGTGCTTACAATGGTCATCTTTTATTTGTTTATGTAAAATCTTATGTAAAATGTTATCCCAAAAGCTTAAAAAGTCTGAATCTAACACTCTTCTCCCCCCAGATTGACCATGCTGCTGTCCAAAGGTTTCCCTGTTGTTCCTTAGGTACTCTAATACAGGAGGTGTGTTTCTGGCCTGACCAGCAGGTGAAAACAGAAGGAACAAAGCCTAAACAAGAAAACGAATGCAGCCACCACATCTAAAGATTAGTAAGCTGCAATACATTATGTTTTTGGTTTTGGGTTTAATACCTCTTGAAGTCTGTAAACTTACTTTGTGAAGATCCTCACAGATTTACTTCTGTGAATTATATCATACCTATTCACTATGCCATGCAAGTCACACATTTCATAGAGCCTGCCTTCTAAGCTACAGAGGTGTTGAGAGGAGTGTCAGAAAGAGGAGTCAGTACAGGAATCACTGTTTGCAGGCAGCAAGTTACCATGGGATATGTAGTCCCTAGAAATTGAAAATAAAAAGCAGATATAGACTCTGGCAAAGCAATGCAGGGAATCCAGGAAGTTATGGAAAAAATGACCAACAGAAAGAAGGCACTGGCAATATGAAAGAAGATTTTTCATGTAAACTGATATTGGATTGTCAAAAATAACTATTGTTTTATTCTAATTACAATACTTATGTTGCAAAGTGTACACTGCAACCATAGATTTTCATTTACAGATGGGGGTCTGATAATTTGCAAGCACCCCCATCAGCCTTGTAACGTTTAGAACTCTTCATTTTTTTATGAAAATAAAACTATGTAGCAAAAATCATTTAGAAACCATATAAAATAACGTAAAAAATGTTCACGATTTTGGCCCTTTGATCTGTTAAAAACAAATGTAAAAAAACGTTTAATTTTCTTGTTCACTTTATATGGCCTTGTAAGGGACTTTATTTACATAATACACCATAAATACTTAATTTTTTATAGAGCATTGTATGTATCTTTCTTACTTATTCTGCCTGTTATAGATAGCCTAGGGACACACATCCCTGGAGAACTGTAATCCTAAAATTAAAGTTAGATGATTAAAACTCTGATATGTTTTGGTGAATGTGTCTGAAAGTTCTGAAGCAGAAATACATTTCATCCTGTTTTCAGTATATTATACCTGTTAGATCAGGAACGGGAAACCTTTTGAGCATAGTGTGCCAAAAAAAATTTTTCAAAGTAATTAAGCGTGCCAATTTTTTCAATAAAAAAAATGCACATATGTCCCACCCTGTACCCTCCTGTTCTTCTGCCCTATCACTGTAACCCTCTGCTCATCTGTCCCACCAATGCACCTCCTTTCACATCTGCCCCACCGCTGTACCCCCCTGCTCATCTGTCCCACCACTGTAACCCTCTGTTCACCTGCCCCATCACTGTACCCCCTGCTCTTCTGTCCCACAGCTGAACCCCTTTCTCATCTCTATCACTATTTTACCTCCTGCACATCTGCCCCACCACTGTACCCCTCTGCACATTTTCCCCAACCGCTGTAACCACCCTGCTCTTCTGTCCCACCACTGAACCCCATTTCTTATCTGGCAAAGCACTGAGCTACCCTGCTCATCTGTCCCACTACTGTAACCCCCTGCTCATCTGCCCCATCACTGTAACCCCCTGCTCTTCTGGTGCACCACTGAACCCCCTTCTCATCTCTTCCACCACTGTACCTCCTGCACATCTGCCCCACCACTGTACCCCCCTGTACATCTGCCCTACCGCTGTACCCTCCTGCTCTTCAGTCCCATCACTGAACCCCCTGCTCATCTGCCCAGCCACTGTGCCCAGAGCTGTATCCTGGCCTAGGCCAACAAGGCCCAGACCTAGGGCAGCACTTTGCAGGGGGGCAGCATGAAGAGTCCCCGCCAGCTTGCGCTACACTGTTAGGAAAATTAGTCTAGCGCCCCCATAAAGCGACGGCGCTGCTTCTAGACCACAAACCTTCCTCACTGTGCTATATGTTTCTGCTGCACCATCTACTTAAAGTAGAACTATAGGCAACACTTTTACCATCCCTGTCCCATTGCAAAGATTTCCCTTCACTTTCTGCTCTATGGGCAACCAGGAAGTAAGAGGAAATCTAAGTAAATTAAGGGAATCCATTGCCCCCCAGGCCCTCAGAACTAGTGTCCTCACTCGAAAATTTCAGGGCGGGTCTTAAACAGAACAGGGTGTGGCCGTGACAGGAAGGGGTGGGTCATATTTAAATTAGGGGGTGCACGAGTTTAGTCAGGCCTAGGGCAGCACAAAACCTAAATACCTCTGACTGTACCCTCCTGGTCGGTGCACTTACCTCAACCAAAGGCGGCTTTCTCAGCTCTCCTCCGTGGGCATTACAAACGGTCATCTCCTTCCCCTGCTCAGCAGCTTCCATCTCCTTCTTCTGTCCTGAAAGGGGCCTGGAGGTATGAATAGGCAATACAGAATATACTGTATATATTGTCTTGTTAGATTGTGACACAGTTATTTGTATGCTGACACTTTTGCGTGACTTCTTTCCAATTTTTTTAACAATGGGTAGTCACATAGGGAAGCTGGATATGGAGGGCCCCCTTATTCCAAATTTGTGGCATTGCTGCATGTTCCCTATGGCACATATGGTTTGGGGTGCTATGTTTGGAGATCTTAATTTTTTTAATTGTTTGGCAAATGTCCAGCAAACCAAACTTTGCTCCGCTCACTCTTCACAAAGCCAAACTTTTGCAGCTTATACAGCAGACTAGATGAAAGAACGGCCTAGAGTAGAGAATTTTTAGAACCTCTGTCAGGCTTTGCTGTAAATGCCATCAATCTCTATGCAGAGATTTCCCTTTCCCTCTAAGGATTCCTGGGTCACTGGGGAAGCTATCCAATCGGATGCTGCCTTCTATCAGGTAAGGCGACACAGGATCATCCCTAGATCAGTAGGCCCCAGTGGCTCCTGGGCCTATATCTCATTTGCGAGGCCTCAGGCCAACATGGCCCCGAGGCGGAAACTGGCAACACATCCCTGAGGCCAGGAGGGCCCTCAGATGAGGATCGGAAGACGAACCCCACAAAATGGTGTCTGTGCCTTAAGTACCCTCTCCAGAATGCACAGCGGGTTCACCACGCACCCCTTGGGCTGCTTCTGGGAAAAGAGGCACCTAATGCATCCAGCCTGTTGTCTTTCCAACCCTAACCAGCGGTGACAGGGACACCCATCGTCAGGAGGAAAACCATGCAACCAGCTGAACTGAGACAGAGCCATAATTTAGACACAATCCTTCTGATCCAACTACTGCTCAGATAACTACAATTTTAACACATAGTGCCCACTCATTGGGAGCAGGGCGCTACACCCCCCCTCACATGTACAGTATAATGGAGATGAAGAAAGCAGGGAATGATTGTAGTCCTAATCATTAGGGCAGCCTAGCGTAGTGTTTCTCAACCTTTTTTCAGTCAAGGCACCCTTTAAAAATTATGGACAATCTTAAAGCACCCTTTAAAAATTATGGGCAGGCTCAAGGCACCCCATTCTAAAATGTAAGAACTATTTTATTTCTTTTACATAATTCAGAGACATCCACACATATAGGACACCCAGTCAGAGGTGATTTTTTTCTTCCAAAGTAAATACACCTTTGAAAACTGGTACTGACGAGTATTCCAATGTTTTTTTTTTCTCCTTCAGTTTTCACTCAGCTAATGTGACCCCAACTCTGATGCAAAGGGGCAGGGGGGTCAAACAAGGATGCTCTGCAGGCGACTGACATCCTCCTTATCAGCTGATGCCTTGTACACGCGATCGGAATTTCCGATGAAAAAATACGTAATTTTGTGTGTGTGCCCCATCTGAGTTTTTCATTCGGAAATTCCGATGGACTTAGAAAGAGAAAATTGTTTAGGAAATTCCATTCGTCTGTATGGAACTCCAATAGAGAAAAAAACATGCATGCTCAGAATCAAGTCGACGCATGCTCAAAATCATTGAATTTTTCTCAGCTCGTCGTAGTGTTGTATGTCACTAGGTTCTTGACGGTGTGTATGCAAGACAGCTTGAACGGAATTCCATCTGAGAAATCCATCAGAGTTTAGGCAGGCTTCACCAGCTTGTATGCAATTTTTGGGAAATTTTTAGGCATTTTGTCAAGGCACCCCTGAAGAAACCTCAAGGCACCTCAGGGTGCCTGGGCACCCTGGTTAAAAAAGGCTGGCCTAGGGTGACAACCATGCTCCTCGGTAGATACAGCACAATGAGTGAGCATTGTCACACTGGGGCTAAAAGTGTTCTAGCAGCAGGATTACTAGAGACTAATGCAGCCTCCACATTTATAGCGGAACTAAAGTTCTGTTGTTACTCACTGCGAGCAGGCAGGCTTTTTACTGTATGTGAGACATGCAATTGACTTTACCTACCTGCTTGCTCACAGCAATCCCGGAAATGTAAACTGTGCTGCGCATGCGCAACACATTACAGCAGCTGGGCAGATCCCTGTGTGCCAGAATTATTAGCTCCTGTGCATGTGCAGGACTGACATCATCCCGCACCAGCCATTGATGGCCAAAAACCAGCACACAGAAGATTCTGACACTGGCAAGGGACTATTAAAAAGGTGAGTATTAACCCTTTGATTCTGCTTTAGGCCCCTTTCATATGGCTCTGTAGCAAAATCACGGTAAAAACGCATATGTGTTTTTACCACAATTTAGCTGTGTTTCAAATGCATTTTTCAGGAAAACGTATCAGTGCGAAAGAGCTCTTAAGTGCCTGTTCACACTACCGCGACTGGGGATCCGACTTGTGTCGCCTCAAGTCGTGTGACATGAGCAATTCAATTGAAGTGAATGAGAGCTGTTTTAATGTACAATACTGAAGTCATTCCTGTACTACTTCAAGTCGACTTCTAGGCAACTTGTACCCATAGATTTCAATGGAAGTCGCCTCCAAAGTCGGATCTCTGTCTTAACTGAAGCAACAATACAGGAAGAGAAAATAGTTTACTCAGGCAAACCCCTCCCTCCCACAGAGCTAATTATTCTGTGATTGGCCACAGCCAAAGTCGCCTGTCCTGGAGGCAAATTTAAGTTGCGTTGTAAGTTGCTCCAAGTCGCACTGAAGTCGCCTTGCAAAGTCGCTTCTGTAAGTCGGGTTGCCCCTGTGTGAACCGGCACTTAAGTGAATCTTTGCCAATAACAGTTTGATAACAATTAATGTTCCTTAACAAAAGAACATACATTCCACAGTCTGTCTCATTCCTGTTGCTTTCTTTCCCCTTCAGCAACCATAAATCGTAAAGCTTTCAGCTGATTGGCCTCTAGTAGCTTTGATTTTAGGTACAGTGCAGAGAATAGAGAGCAATTGAGCATGTGCAGAACAGAATAAGATTGCGCATTACTGGATTTTAAACAGTATAAGCACCAGAGGTGGTATTAGAATTTTCAGGGCCCCAGTGCGAGAAACCCCTTGACCCCCAGCCAGGGCCCTTCCCTCCGAGCCCGTGGCCTTTCCCACTGACCCCAAGGCCCTTTATTCCCCTGGCAGGGCTCTAATTATGGTCCCGCAGCAGGATCATTTCACATGCTCTGCAGCGGGCCTCCTTCCTGCTGTTTTGGGCTCCCCACAGTAGCAGAATGCTGGAACCTGGTTGCAAGTGAGACCTTTGTGACCCTGGTAGTTCCACCAATGGTATTAGTGTTTTTTTTTTTTTGTTATTTTATTTTTATTATTTTTTTAAACCATTTTCTTTTTTTATTTCTTTATTACTTATAATTTTTACTATTTTTTTTAGAGTCCCATTGGGGAAACCTCCGTGAAATATCAGGGGTTTGAACAGACCTCTAATGTTTCACTTTTGAGACAGAGAAAGAAGATTGAAGACACAGCCCCTTCCCCTGCTCTCCATCCTGAAAAAATCCTACAGGGGAGCACACAGGGGCCCTGGGGCAGCAGGATAGAAGGGGCGGCAGGGACAGTATATAGAGGCACTGATTCCCTTAATTTTCTTCCTGCAGCCATTAAATGCCTGTGGGAGGGAGAGGAGGAGGAGCCGGATTTCAGCGACTGCAAGAGAAGATGAAGGGCATCAGTTCCTCTATATGGCCCCCATCCAGGTGTAGAGAGGAGCGACAGGACCCTCCCAGAACATGGGGACGAGTTCCAAATGTGACCCCTGTAGTTTCGCCCTTGACAGGCACCTATTTTTAATGTATTACATCCCTATACCTGAAAAGGGGGCCACCCTGATGTGATCTAGCAGGACCTAATTTTCTGACTAAAGTTCCACTTTAACAACCTCTTAACGCCACAATATATCAGATTATTGTTTTGGGATTTGGATACATCTTCAATGACTTCACCTTACCTCTACATGCTGTATTTCCACCTTTACCTGTTTGTCAGATCACAGATAATAGTGTAGGTCGAACTGAAAAAAAAAAGCCTGAGGCCTCGTACACACGATCGGACATATCCGATGAAAACGGTCCGCGGACCATTTCCATTGGATATGTCCGATCGGGAGTTTGATCCGATGGCGTGTACACACCATCGGATCAAATTCCCCGCCGCCGGACGGCGCGGTGACGTGGCGGTGACGTTGACGCCGCCACGTCACGCCCGTCACCCACAGGAAGTAAACACTTCCGCGCATGCGCCGAATCCATTCGGCGGCGGCGCGGCGGCGGTGGGGGACGACATGTCTGCTGGTAAGTGTACTAACCAGCAGACATGTCGGGCGGACAGATTCCCACCGGATAGATTTCAAAGCATGCTTTGAAATCTGTCGGGTGGAGAAATCTGTCCGCTAGCCCATACACACGAGCGGAGATGTCTGCTGAAACGGTCCATCGGACCGTTTTCAGCGGACATATCCCCTCGTGTGTACGAGGCCTGAGACTTGTGATCGACACAAAGTACAGGAACCCAGGGTTGTTTTTATACATTTACCTGGAGTTCTCCTTTGAAGCTTCTAGATTTTTCATTAATTTATGTTGTACATGAAACGGCTGCACAATTATCATGAATTCAACAAGAAACAAACACGATAAACAGTATCTTTTTCATGCCACATGTTGCAGTAGATTTCTCGCTGTGCCACATTTAATTAACATAATGTAATGAAATGATAATCATCCCTTTAATTATACTGTTTAAAGGAGCAGGCAACTTGGGAACATAGCAATCCAATTATGTATTACGTTACTGCAGTAATGACAGGTGGCTGCAATCAAACATGCTATATAAATACACAGTGCTTCTCCCTTGACCTGTTTGGCTAGGGGGGTCAGTGTGTTTTGTAGTTCATTCCCTTTAACTCTGAGTGCTGAAATGTTAAACAATCTAGAAGGGATGGTTGATGACATGCAGTTTTGTTTTAGCAGAAAAGCCTCTGTGAAGTTTTGTGTTCATTACAATGTATGCACAGCAATAGAGGGAGCCCATCAACAGCTGCCCAAATAGACTTTCTATTCACTGTGTTCTTTAACCAGCCAAATATGTCAACTGACAGCTGGTCATTGGGTTTATGGGAAAGAATACTCTAAGGCCGCGTACACACGATCGAACATGTCCGCTGAAACTGGTCCACAGACCAGTTTCAGCGGACATGTTCGATCGTGTGTACAGCCTATCGGACAGTTTTCCAGCGGACAAAAGTTTCTAAACATGCTCAGAAACTTGTCCGCTGGAAACCTGTCCGTCGGACATGTTCGATGGTTAGTACGCCCAACCATCGGACCAAAATCCCGCGCATGCGTCAAATTGATTCGACGCATGCGCGGAAGCATTGAACTTCCTTTTTCCAACACGTCGGTGTGTTCTACGTCACCGCGTTCTGGTCCGAGGGGATTTTGGTCCGATGGTGTGTACGCACATCAGACCAAAATACCTCTTCAGACATGTCCGATGAAAACGATCCGTCGGACCTGTTTCATCGGACATGTCTGATCGTGTGTACAGGACCTTAGAGTACAAATAGTACAAGGATGTGGCGGACTAAAGAGAGGCTGTTCACAGCTCAGCAAATCCATACACTTTAGGCCGCATACACACAATGAGACATGTCCGCTCAAACATGTCCGACTGACCGTTTGCAGCGGACATGTCTCATCAGATTTTGGTCCGATGGCGTGTACACACCATCGGACGAAAATCCCCTCTGGCTGACTCCAGGAAGTAAAATACTTCCAAGCATGCGTCGAATCCATTCGACACATGCGTGGACAGTTATGTCCACAGGTGAGAGTACTAACCAGTGGACATATCCGACGGACATGGCTCCAGCGGACAAATTTCAAAGCATGCTTTGAAATTTGTCCGCTGGTAAAACATGTCCGCTAGCCCGTACACACAATCAGATTTGTCTGCTGAAACGGCCCGTCGGGCCAGTTTCAGCAGATAAATTTGATCGTGTGTATGCGGCCTTAAAGAGAACTAGTCATCAACAAGCATTGTAATCATGGACGTGTCCACTCTTGTATTTTTTTCTTAAAATTGTATCCTTACCTCCCAACGAATATTTGTTTTATTGTTAATATTTACTTGTATTCACTTCCTGGTATGGATGAAATTTGAGGTTGAGGTTGAGTGCTGGGCAGTAAGGTTGTCCTATCTCCTGACTGAGTTCAATGCTGATAACAGACACTCAATCATAAATACAAAAGAATGTTCTGATCTACAAATACGGCAGCTGCTGACTTTAAAAAAATGGACACTTACCTGTCCAGCGCGCCCGCAATGTCAGCAGCCGAGGCTGAGCAATCGCTCGGTCCTCTGCTGCTTCTGCCGCCATCCTCGGTGAGGGAATCAGTCAGTGAAGCCTTACCTTCACTGCCCGATTCCCTACTGCGCATGTGCGAGGATCGCGGTGTGCCGTCACTGGTCCCCGCTCTCTCCTGGGAACAGTGTTTCCCAGAAGACAGCGGGGGGAGTGACGTCACAGGCTGGATTCCCTGCGGGGATCAGACATGGAAGTGGTGTAAATACTTGTCTCAGACAGGTATCTGCACCCCCCTCCCCCTGAAAGGTGCCAAATGTGTCACCGGAGGGGGGGAGGGATCCAAAAAGCAGAGGTTCACATTTTGTGTGAACCTCCGCTTTCAGAAGCCCAGATTGAATATCAGTGATCAGCACTAAGTTTAGCCAGGAAACAGGTCAACCTCTTTGGGGACCTTACAGCCTGACATTGAGCTGAGTTCTGCTTTGAAAGGGAGTGAGTACTGCCCCCTTCACATGGTCGGACCGTTTAGGTCCGCCTGTCAGTTTTGATAGTGGACCTGAATGGCGGCTTCATGCATGTCTATGGAGCTTAGGGTGACCACGTGTCCCGGATTGCCAGTCCCGCAGGCAGGGATGTATTTAGGTTTTGTGCTGCCCTAGGCCTGACTAAACTTGTGCACCCCTAATTTAAATATGACCCACCCCTTCCTGTCAATGCCACACCCCTTACTGTTAACCTCTTTCCCACCGCGCCATAAGCATTTTACTGCTACGGCGCGGCAGGGTTATCTTGGGACGACGTCCCTGGAACGTCGTCCTTCACTTTCGCGATTGCGCGTCCCCTGGGACGCGCTCGCGAAAGTGTCCGTGCTCGCCGGGATGGCGCGTTCACTTGTAAACAAACCGGCGTCATTTGATGACGCCGGTTCCTCCCTCTCCTCCCTCTCCTCTCTGTACAGTGTGCGAGGAGAGGGGGGGGGGCGGGGTGTCAGCAGCTGAGCTGTGGCTGGATCTGTGACAAATGCAGTCACAGATCCAGCCATCCCTCAATCCATCCCAGCTCTGCAATACCCAGCAACCCCAGTACCCAACAACCCAGTACCCAACAATACCCCAATCCCCCCAGTACCCAACAATCCCCCAGTACCCAACAATACCCCAGTACCCAGTACTCAACAATACCCCAGTACTCAACAATACCCCAATACTCGGCAATACCCCAGTACTCGGCAATACCTCAGTACTCGGCAATACCCCAATACTCGGCAATACCCCAGTACTCGGCAATACCCCAGTACTCGGCAATACCCCAATACTCGGCAATACCCCAATACTCGGCAATACCCCAGTACTCGGCAATACCCCAATACTCGGCAATACCCCAGTACTCGGCAATACCCCAGTACTCGGCAATACCCCAGTACTCGGCAATACCCCAATACTCGGCAATACCCCAGTACTCGGCAATACCCCAATACTCGGCAATACCCCAGTACTCGGCAATACCCCAATACTCGACAATACCCCAATACCCTGCATGATACTTTGCAATACCCCAATACTCTGCAATACCCTGCGCGATACTCTGCAATACCGCCTATGGGGATTTTTAAGTAGCGAAGTTTGGCGCCATTCCACGAGTGTGCGCAATTTTGAAGTGTGACATGTTGGGTATCTATTTACTCGGCGTAACTTCATCTTTCACATTATGAAAAAAAATTGGGCTAACTTTACTGTTTTGTTTTGTTTTAAGCACAAAACAGTTTTTTAAAAAACATGCGTTCAATAAATTTCTGCGAAAATACCGTACGAGATAAAAAGTTGTAACGGCCGCCATTGTATTTTCTAGGGTCTTTGCTAAAAAAGCATATATAATGTTTTGGGGTTCTATGTAATTTTCTAGCAAATAAATGATGATTTTTCCATGTAGGAGAGAAATGTCAGAATTGGTCTGGGTGTTCCAGAACGCCTGATGGCACTCCCTGCATGTTGGGCCTCTGTATGTGGCCACGCTGTGTAAAAGTCTCACACATGGGGTATCGCAATACTCGGGAGGAATAGCAGAATGTGTTTTGGGGTGTAATTTGTGGTATGCATATGCTGTGTGTGAGAAATAACCTGCTAATATGACAGAAACAAGTTTTTTTTTTGTTTTTTTTACAGAATTTTCAGTCGTTTTTCTTTTATAGCGCAAAAAATAAAAAACCCAGAGGTGATCAAATATCACCAAAAGAAAGCTCTATTTGTGTGAAAAAAAGGACAAAAATTTCAAATGGGTACAATGTTGTATGACTGAGTAATTGTCATTCAAATTGTGAGAGCACCGAAAGCTGAAAATTGGTCTGGTTAGGAAGGGGGTTTAAGTGGCCAGTGGTCAAGTGGTTAAAGACCTGCCCTTCCCTTACCTTAGCCTTACTCTATCCAAAATTAAATAGAAAAGTGTTCCTATAGTTCTACTTTAGGCACACAATTCTGATAATTTTATGGAGAGGACTAAAAAGATATAACCATGCCAATGGTACAGCAGAAAACATATAGCACAGTGAGGAAGGTTTGTGGTCCAGGATGATAGGACAGTCAAAATTAGAAGCTCCGCCCCCCCTACAGTTGCGGAATGCTTGCCTCTCTGCCCTATAAGACTGGCGCTACACTAACAGTGCTACACTAATAGTGCAAGCCGGCAGAGACTCTTTCCGTGCTGCCCCCCTGCAACGTGCTGCCCTAGGCCTGGGCCTTGTTGGCCTAGGCCAGGATACAGCTCTGCCCGCAGGTCTGTCTTGGGCACCTTCATTTCAGGACAATACAGTGTCCCAGAATTAAACTGACACAGCCACCCCCCAAGCCAAACTAGTGCCCCCAAAAAAAGCTGCCACATCACTACTTTACTCACTGACAGTACTTGTCCTAACTGGAAATGCCTGGAGGAGCACAATCCCCGCCCCCTGCTTGTAATTGGAGAAATCATAAATCCTGCCTCTTGTGTCCAATCAGCACAAGCTGATTTTTGGGAAGGGGGTGTCCCTGAATGGTAGTTTAAAAATGTGGTCACGTAAGGGAGCGTCGGATGTCAGCGGAGACATGTCCGCTGACATCCGACCTGATCCGATCCACCAAAATCAGATGGAATGCCGATACGTCCCCATCCGTCCATGGAGGATCGGATAAGGTGAGATCTGATGAAAACGGACATGCGGCGCTGCACAAGCCCCTCCCCACTCAGTGAACAGAGAGGGACTTGACATCCACCGGCTCAGCGGAGATCAGCGGATAGAGATCTCCCGCTGAGCCGGCGGGAGCTGACGGACTGTGTAGCGACGAAGTCCTCCTTGTGTGGAAGAGGCCTACAAGTCTACCTCCAATAAGTAAAGATGCACTATTTTATTATTTTAACCACTTCCATACAGGGCACTTATACACCTTCCCGCCCAGACCAATTTTTAGCTTTCAGCGCTGTTGCACTTTGAATGACAATTGTGGGGTCATGCTACACTGTACCCAAACCAAATTTGTATAATTTTGTACCCACAATTAGAGCTTTCTTTTGGTGGTATTTGATCATCTCTGCGATTTTTTTTTCTGCAAAAAATAAATAAAAATTACCGAAAATTTAGAAAAAAATATGTTTTTTTTTAGTTTCTGTTATAAAACATTGTAAATAAGTACATTTTCTCCTTCACTGATGGGCACTGATGGTACTGCACTGACAGGCACTGATAAGGCGGCACTGATGAGGTGGCACTGATGTGGTGGCATTGATGGGCACTGATGATGGGTACTAATATGCAGCACTGATGGGCGGCACGGATGGGCACTGATGGGCGGCACGGATGGGCACTGATGGGTGGCACAGATGGGCACTGATGGGCAGCACAGATGGGCACTGATGGGCGGCACGGATGGGCACGGATAGGCGGCACAGAAGGGCACTGAGAGGTGGCACGGATGGGCACTGATAGGTGGCACTAACATGTGTTGTACTAATCGATGCCAATCAGTGCCAAACAATGCCTGACATTCAGTGATGTCCATTGTGGGCACTGATTGGCATCCATTATCATTTGTGTCTGGTGGTCTAGGGGGACATTTCTTTGTTTTACCTCCCTGGTGGTCCAGTGGGCATCCCTGGTGGTCCAGTGGGCATCCTCGGGGGGGGCTGTGCTGATAATCGATCAGCACAAACCCCCCTGTCAGAGGAGCAGCCGATCGGCTCTCCTCTACTCGCGTCTGACAGACGCGAGTGAGGAAAAGCCGATTACTGGCTTTTCCTGTTTACATCGTGATCAGCCGTGATTGGACACGGCTGATCACGTGGTAAAGTGTCTCCATGAGAGACGCTTTACCTAGATCGGTGTTGCGGGGTGTCAGACTGACACCCTGCAACAACGATCGCCTCAATGCGCTCCTCCAGGGGGGAAGCAGCGGCTCAATATTCTGAGGACGTCATATGACGTCCACTCAGCATATTGAAACAACTTTGCTGCCGTCAATATGTCATTGGCGGGCGGCAAGTGGTTAAAGTGCAACTAAAGGCAAATATTTTATATAGTTTTGTATTGAGTGCAGCAGGGCTTTTTTTTTCAAACAATAGGTGCTGGACCTCCTCAACCACGACCACCCAAAACCCCTCCACCCACACACACCCTCCAAATCACATCAAATAGTGGGTTTGGTCAGTCAAGTTTCACAAACAGTAGGGGTTGGTATTAAATACCAGGATTGCATTACATACAGAGTGCAGAGTTCAGGGGGGTTACACACAGAGTTCAGAGCTGTCGCTTGTAAACACAGAAACCAAACTTCTGTGTTTACAAGTGAGAAGTCCCCCCCCCCCCCCACAAGGGTCCTGAGCCAGAGGAATGCAGAAAGCCCTGGAATGCAGAAGAAATAGAACCCCTGTCAGTTTTTTCTGTCTGTTTCACTGTTAGGGAGATTCCCCCTCTCTATTTGTCCTGTCTACATTGAAAATGAAAGTAAAAGAAAATCCCAAATTTTGGCTTGTCCCCAGTAAAGTAATAGAGGGAAAATCTTTCAATGGTGACACCAGTTCTGGTGACCTGGGGATTCCCAAGGGCTTCCGTTTATTTGCAGGGATTTCCTCTCACATTTTGTTTTGGCTGTGGGACAGGAAGTAAACGTAAATCTCCCCAATTAGACTTACCCTTACTCTATTATACTTGCCCATAGTTCTACTTTAAGTAGTTGAATTTAAATCTATCATTGTTTATGACAGTGCAAAGCCCTACTATTGTGAAAATGGACGTTGAAAGAACATAGGGTTTGCACATATGCAGAGTGCAGGGTTCAGGAATATCAAGTGCCGCGAAAACTGAAGTTGTGGGGATTTTTCTAGATTTTGGTAATTCCGGACTGGGTGGTGGAGTTTGGAGATTTCAAAGAGTTTTGGAAAGGAAAAAAAATCTCCATCCCAGTGTCAAACTCTTGCAGGAAACCATCAGGCTGTGGGCTCCCATTAGGAGGCACGTGTGCTCCATCCAAGAGACAGGTCTGATATGTCGAGGGGACAAGTGCTCTCCACCCAAAAGCCAGGAGGCCTCAGGCTCGGAGACAGGAGGGCTTCAGATGGGTGCCAGGAGATTCCCTATTACTGGGCCCATGCAGTGGGGTGCTGCAACTGAAGGCTGAGAGCCAGGAGAACTGGGTGAGATGGTCCAAGGGACCAATCAAAAGCCAAAGCCAAGGTATGAAGCCTAAGCAGTGGGTCTGCTGAAGAGAGAGCCAGATGACTCGGTATTATTTTAAAACGGTGTTTACTATGTTTCAGTTTGTGAAAGAAGGGGGAGCTCTTTAAAGAGCTATTCCTATCCATTCATTCATTCAGTGCAGCTAAGACTTCAGAGATGGAGATTGAGGTCTGTGTTTTCAATCTCCTTTCTATGTCTTCAAAGTGGAACATCAGAGGTCTGATTAGACCCCTGATATCTCACCAAAGCCTCCAACAGGGCTCCCAAAAAAATAATAAAAATAAAAATAATATTGTGTAATAAAAGGTAAACATATAATAAAATAACAAAACTAAAAAACTCCTGACACCAGTGGTGAAACTACTAGGGTCACAAAGGTCGCTTTTGCAACCGGACCCTTACGTTTCGCCACAGGGCTCAGAGGGAAGGGCCCTGGCTGGGGTTAGGGGGGCCCTTCATGGTTTAGTGCACTGGGGCCCTGAAGGTTCTAGTTACGCCACTCTATCTGTGTATCTATCTATCTATTTTATATCTATCGGTCATCTATTATCTATCTATCTATCTATCTATCTATCTATCTATCTATCTATCTATCTATCTATCTATCTATCTATCTATCTATCTATCTATCTGTCTGTCTGTCTGTCTGTCTGTCTGTCTGTCTGTCTGTCTGTCTATCTATCTATCTATCTATCCATCAATCACATATTATATATTATACAGTAAATCCATTAATGATCTATTATCTATTAATTCTTTGTTATATATCTCTTTTATGTATCTTGAATTTTGTGTGCCATCCTTTATACGTAAATACCAAGAGATCTGTTTTCCTCTGTTCCACTGATCACAATAGGTTTTTTGAATATTCTTTACAACCTGTTTTGGAGACAGGATTAAGAAAACCCCAGAGCTCCTGTCAGCTGGCCTGATGGAGGCACAGTGAGTGAGATTTACAAGCCTGGATAGACCTTGGATGTTTCCTCTTGCAAGAAAAGCTCTGCAGTGTGACACTGCTGCATTGGATTGCTGTAAGACTACTGCATTTCATTAATTTGAGAGTAACCCATAGAGACAGGCTGCTGCATTGAAACTATTGATTTAAACTGATTGGAGGCTGCCGCACACCGCCACGCTGAAATGTGTTGTAAGAGATTTTGGAGCGCGGGAATGGAAATAGATCAGGCCAGAGTGATTAACGCAGTCAGTCTACTGTGCGGGGAGAGCGTTCCCCTCAGCCCACTTGCTTGATTATTCTGATGTGTTGGGCTTCTACCTGGATTCCAGGGCAGTGTTTACATTTGCTTTTGCTGAAGGATGGCTAAGTCATTCCTCGCTGGAGCTTAGATGCTCACAGCTGCAGGATGCAGGGCCGCAGTCTGCATTTTTCAAGAGAGTGTCTTCATTACATTAGACCTAGATATCAGATGATGTAAACACCAGCATAATATGACATCATTTTGTTATACCCATGACCCTATCACCATGTCAGAGCCTAGATCATCCACAAAGCAACGTATGGCTAGGGCCTGGTAGATGTCCAGAGGACTCAGCTACAACCTCTATGCTCATGCAGTAAACCAAGGGGATTGTGAATAAGTCCAGTTTTTCTGGAGTGTGCAAGTGGTCCCTTCCTACAACCCCTACATGACTACAGGACTCAGGAAGAGAATACAGCCACGGCATAGGGGAGAGGACACAGGCATCCAAAAGTCCTAGAAGTGTTGAATTCTAAGGAGTTTTACAGAGGCTGGAACAGAAGAAGCAAAGGAGACGCAGGCCACACGCATCTACCCCTGATGAAGTGAGCATAGTCTTGCGAAATGCGTTGGATTACTTTTTATGCCTGTGTACTTTGCAAATTAAATTTTATACCATGATACGTGTAATGACATTTTTTTACTGATTGTATCATTTCAATGGCTTGGTTATGATTCATGTTGTTTATGTTTGCATGACAATTTTAATAAAATTTAAGCTGCATGCCCCGCCAAAGCACCCTGTTTCCTGCAGTCCCTGAAAGTCTCCATCTTGGAAGCACATGCACTTATAATGGATAGGTAGGGGACAGGTGAACCTGGAAGGAGCCACCCCTACTTAAAGGTACAGGGTCACACTGAACACCTAGGAAATAGCACTATAGCAACAAAGGCATCAGTGCGCTGCCTGACCAATATATTCAGGTACAAAAAAGTGGTCACTGCCCCGAACTGATCTTTGTAGCAAGGGGCACTGGAAGGGCAACGTATGTCAAACAAACCTACCAGTGCCACCTATCAGTGCTGCCTATCAATGTCACCTATCAGTGCCCTTGAGTGCCACCTATAAGTGCCCCTATCAGTGCCACCTCTCGGTTCTCACCAGTGCAACCTTATCGATGCCCACCAGTGCCACCTATTAGAGCCGCCTTATCAGTGCCTATTTGTGCAGCCTATCAGTGCCCATCAGTGCAGCCGTTCAGTTCTGCCTCATCAGCGCAAATCAATGAAGGAGAAGACTTACCTGTTTTTAAAATTTTATAACAAACTATGAAACTGTTTTTTTTTTTTTCATTTCTGTATTTTTTCGTTATTTTAGCAAAAAATAAAAAACCCTGCAGTGATTAACCACTTCAATACCTGTCATTCTTGCCCCCTTCTTGCCCAGGCCAATTTTCAGCTTTCAGAGCAATTGCGTGGTCATGCAACACTGTACCCAAATGACATTTTTATAATTTTTTTTGCTCTATATCCCCAATTTTTTCCTCAGTTTAGGCCGATATGTATTCTTCTATACTTTGGGACCAATTTGGACATTTTCACTTAGGGTAACAAAGGCTAGTTATACATTTGGGTGGTTGCCATATTGTTGTATAGCTTGTCTTCTGTCCAACAGGTCAATTCTTATATTGGAATATAAAAGACCAAGCCTGCACTCACCATTACCTCTGATGAAGGATATCTGGTTCTGCCCCCCATCCTTCCCTCCAAATACTGTAGCTGCTGACTTTTACTATAAGGGCAATGACTTACCTGTCCAGGCATCCAGGTGTGTACTCACCTGAGCCAATTCTTGAATCAGGTCTTGGTGCTGGCACCATCATCTCGGCTAAGGGAGAATGCCTTGCGGCTTAGCAGCCAGTTTCCTACTGTGCATGTGCGAATCGTGCTGTGCTCTGTGAGTGGGCTGACTGCGGGGGGAAGAAGGGGGGCTACACTTTCGGCTTACTTTGCTGTGGCAAAATGAGCTGGAAGTGGGAGCGGGTACCTGTCAAAACAAGGTACCCATTCGCCCCTCCGCACAAAAAGGTGCCAAATGTGGCAGCGGAGGAGGCAAACAAGTGGAGCTTCCCATTTTGGGTGGAGCTCTGCTTTAACTGAAAACTTACATAATAAAGAAGTAGGGGGCCAAAGCTCTTTTAGCCGCACATCGTCTGCACTCCTGTTATCCATATTCAGGTAACAGCTAAAGCCGGCTGATGGCTGGTGTCATTCCGCTGGTCCAGATTCTGAAAAGATCCTGACTTTAATGTCAGGATCCACCCAGATCCCTGACTGGGAGCTGGCTCAGCCACTTAGCGCACTGCTGAGTGCCAGATGCTTCCACCCCCTCCACAGCCTGGTGCTCCAGTGATCACTGGAGGGGCAGAAGCAGAAACCTAAGTGACTGACAATCGCCAGCTTTTTGCTCATTAAAAACCCAGATCACTCAGGCCCCGTACACACGACCGAGTTTCTCGGCAGAATCCAGCGAGAGGCTCGCTGGGATCCATATTCTGCCGAGAAGCTCGATCGTGTGTACACTTTCGTCGAGCGTCCCGTCTAGCAGACCGTTTCCAGCAGACAGATTTGATCGTGTGTACGAGGCCTTAGAAGCAGTGTGGGACAAATGCAATATCGGACCAAAGCTGCAACTAGCTAAATAAGTATGTATTTTTGTTATTTTCATATCCCGCACTTCTCTTTGAATAAATAAAAAAAAATCATGCAATACTGTATCTGTCTATTAAAACAGATTTGTACTACTACTATTTATTTGTACTTTTTTTGGTACTATGACTGAATCCTGTGTGGTTTAATGCATAGTGTGTGGCATTACAGGTGAGAACCATTGACACAAGAATATTCCAGAATTCTCGTCATCCATTGTTCACAGTATGTGTCTGTTCCTGCAATAAGCTGCATGCCCTTGTTCTGTAAACTGTTCACTCCGCCAGCAATTGTACCACAGAGAGAATCAATTGTGAGTCCCTGGTCATTATTCACAGCCAGCTGGATGGAAATGAAACATCCCTCAGTGGTCCTTTTTTTATTTTATTGGGTTTTCTAGCTCCTGCACACACACAAACGGTGACCCTCGTATACTAAAACTGGAGGAAACAACAAGAACAATATGGAAGGCCAGAAATCAGCTCATTAGCGCAATTGTGCAGGGGTTTGCAATAAGCTAACATACAGACTTGGATAGTTTTACTATTCGTATTAAATGTGTTTGTTAACCCTAACAGTCAAATTCTTCCATTTGGTTCCGGTTGGTCTGGTAAATATACTTGTATATCAGAAAAACAATCGAGAAAATTGGGACATACAAACAGGGTAAAACATTAATTATTATTGTATATTAAAATATAAAATCAGCGTTGTTACAAATGTATTATAAAAAACAACTTCAGTAAACAATACCAACACCAGACAGTAGTTGCGAAAAGCATCCAGCGTTAGATGAAAAGGTGTCAGGATCGACGCATTCTTCAGGACCTTTCCCCCTCTTTTTTGCTTCTCCTCTTTTCCCCCTCCCCTCCCCTTCCCTTCTTCATATAAATGTTTTTTTTTGCATCTGTGACTGCATGTTCTGTATAAGGTCCTCTTTTTTCCACCTGGGACCTGTGTATGTGGAGCACAGTATCTTCATACACTAATTGGTGTAGGCTTGATGGGTTTGTTTTTGAGCTAATAAGAAACATATATATGGTTTTCTTTTAATACAATGGATTTTGGTTGATCCCTTATGCACTATGCTGAGCCGATACCCTTTGTGATTGCATAACATTATTGTTGTCATTATTTATGAGGATTGGATAATAAGGTACTGTTCTGTTTATTTTTAGTTTTAAAATGTATATTTGCCATATCTGGATATGAGAAAGGTCTAAGAGGTCCTGAAGAAGTGGGGAGTCCCACGAAACACGTTAAACCTGACCCCTTTTCTGCTAAAGTGCAATGCTTTTTACAAATATGGTGCTGGTATCGTTTACTCACCTTGTACATATGTGATGAATTGTTTTTTAAAATACATTTGTAACAAGGATGATTTTATATTTTTGTATACAATAAAAATTAATATTTTAACTTGTCTGTATTTAATATTGAAGTCCCAATTTTCCAGATTGTTTGTGACATACAAGTTTTTGGGGATGATCCCTCTTTGGGTTTATTGATGCTCTAAAAGGGCCATCACCTTTACATTTATTTCACTGTTAAATATACTTGTGAAAGCGTTCTGTTCTATATGTATTATAAATGCAAAAAATAAAATAAACTTGTGGATCTGCCATAAATCTAGTGTGCTGCTGTGCACTTTGTAGTCTTAGCCCAAACAATGATGTTATCAGAAAGTGTCTTGACTACACAACACCCTAATGTTATGGCGATTTTGAGGGTTGTTCTCTAGTCCTAACAAACCGTAAATCTTGTCCTAGGGTGACAACACTTCTACCTAGATACAGTACAGTGAGTGTTGTCACCCTAGGACAGAAAGTATGTTACTAGGTTTTAAATAAAGTGAAGGTGAACATGAACCTCATATTTGCATAGCATGTACGTTTATCTCTTAGTTTACCCTCTTTCAGTACTGTCAGGTCCACACTTCCTGTTGTCACCACTGCCATGTTGTTCTCTGCTTCTTCCACATCAGAGGTCTATTTTCTCCACTACAGGTGCCGCTCTTCCACAGCGACACTGCAGTCGTAGGGGAAGTCAAGAAGAACATAGTTCCTCTATGGCTCCCCTGGTCACTGGGGAAGCCTCCCCAGTTGGATGTTCATAGTCAGGCATAGCCTATTTAGGACCTGGTTTGGAGGACTATTTCAAGTTGGTAGAGTAGGGACAGGTACCCTGCCTGGCAGGGACAGCCAGCGGTGATAAGGGTGTACAGCCGGGCCCCATAAATTCAAAGGGACCTGTTGAGTAGGAGGTCCGGCTGTACTGTCTTATTGCAAACACTGCTCCTCTTCTGTCTCCCACTGCAGCACTGTCAGCTTCACCTCTTCTCACTCCCTCCAGCTGCACTGCAAGGGGATTGGTTCTAGCACATGCACTCCTTATATCTGCTGTCTAGGCCAACCTGTGTGCCCTTTCCACCACACCAGCGCTTCCCTCTTCTCTGGCCGGCAGCTGATACAGGCATAAATGTGGATGTCATTTACTGGCTCCTTCCTTCCCTGAATTAACACAGTGAGTGATCGGTACCATTAACTCATGTGTCAATTAATCACTGAAGGCTGAAGCACAGTAAATTGTGTTTACTATGCTTCAGTTTGTGAATAAGCAGGAACCCTTAGATCTATTCTTATTCATTTATCTTTGCAGCAGAGTCTATTTCCTCAGTCACTTTCGGCTAGGGGAAGGGGGACCTGGCAAGTAGGCTGTAGGGGGCACTGTGATTTCTAACAGCATCTTCCCGTCTCTACAGACTCTGACAGTTCAGCTGCATTCTGCTCTCTACGCTGTTGGAACTGTGAGTGTTCCCACTTGGGCTGTCTTTCCACCTGGGTTTTTTTTTTAACTGTCTCTGCATTAGTTCATTTAAGTTGCATATAAGTTCTTTTATTGCACTGGGACTAAGTGTGGTATTCCACCGCACCCCACCTACACATTGAGCAACCAGTGATGATAAACATTTTCCCACAACTTGACTCTACTCTTTGTATTTATAGGAGTACACAATGAGTGTTATGCTGCACTGTGCATGCACCCCAGGCTGTATACACAGTAAAACTCATTGCTAGGAGAAAGGGAAAGAAGTTTACTGGCAGAAGAGACATACTAAGGCTTCCCAGCCAAAATATGTTATCTCCTAGTAATTTTGTGCAATTCAGCTTTAAAGAATAAATGCTTCTTAACATAAAATACAAATATCTACCCTCTCTCCTAAAAACAATTATAGCCCAAGAGACCACAGATGCTGACATACCTCAATATCATGGTCATAATCTCCCATGCTATTCCTCATAGTACTTACCTGTTTCCACTGATTTTATTTGCATATGACGGAGGGGCTTGTTGACAACAAAGTCTCAGGAGGCAAAAAAAGCAGCACCTAGCACAACCTTTCCAGCAAGGCAGTGTTTGAGTTTTGAATATGATCTTATGAAACAGTGCATATTTTTATTTTAGCTAAGATCAAGTGTAGTATCTGTTCTTATCAGTGTCCAGTGGGGGTGTTGCCCTATCATTTCGGCCTTATGGTAGGAGTGGTTGGCTGTATAATATCCCTGTTGGTATGATAGGGGTTCCAAAGGCTTGTACCAGCTGGAAAAGAAACCGAGGCGCCCACATGCAGTTGGGGCAGAGGAGTTCCACCTGGTTTGAATTGATTTACCTTACAGTATTTGACCATTGGCTGGGAAGGCAGAGAGTGCTCTTAGTAATACTTGGGTGTGGACCCCACGGTGTGAACAGGCACAAGGTCACAACACCAAAAGCCTTTTCTGCACTGCGCCTCGATGAGCTAGGCCTTTTGACTAAGTCTGAGGCAATTTTTGTAAAAGGCCTTAGGACTCAGCCAGTGAAGAGATGTATACCGCTCTGAAAACTGCAAATCCCCTTTGCGCCTACGATATGCCGGAGTAGGAAAGTTATGTCGGTCGGAGGAAGCCTATTTTCAGGCGTATCTAGTTTTGTGGGTACGGCGCATAGATACAACGGCGCATATTTACACTTATGCGGCGTATCTCGAGATAAGCCACGTAACTTCTACCTGAATCTGGCCCAATGGGCCAGATTCAGAAAGACTTGCGCTGGAGTATATCGATATGCACCGCGTAACTGTAAAGATGCGCCGTTGTATCTACGCGGCCGTACCCACCAAACTAGATGCGACAGAAAACTGTCTTTTTCCGACCAGCTTAACTCTCCTTCGCCAGAGTATCGTAAGCGCATATTTTCGCTCGTCGCATCCGTCGCGCCTATTGATTTCCCATTCAAATATGCAAATGAGGAAGATTTCCCAATTCGCGAACGGATTAGCACCAGACGCTGGCTACATGCGCCGCGCGTATCTCGTCCGTCCGTCGCAAAGTTATTTCTACAAATAGCTGCTTTGTCTTTACTCCAGACGGCCTCAGGTCAGCAGGAGAGCAGATACAGCAGCAGCGTTACCGACGAAAATAGCAAGCTGAACAACCACACTTGCAAGGACAACACCTCTGTGTGCCAACATGCCAGGGGCAGTCGCGGTCCTAGCACTACTAATGGGTCCCCCGGTACGAAGGAGGCGGGCACGTGAGAGGATATACCGCACGCGCTTGAGCCTCTTTGGCATGGGTGATGAGGAGGTGTATCGCCTCTTCAGATTCAGCCCAGATGCAATACTTGAACTAACCACAACCCTGCAGGATGACATCACCAGCAAGACACACCGCTCACAAGCAATGCAGCCGCTGGTGAAGGTACTGGCAACACTTCATTTCCTTGCAAGTGGATCATTCCAGCGTACAAGTGGAGTGGTGGCTGGGATGTCATAGTCCTCCATGAGCAGATGTGTGCACCAGGTTGTCCCTGCAATCCTCAGACGCATGTCCCACCACTTCATCAGACCAACCACTGAGGAGCTGCGGCTGAAGGCAATGACAGATTTCTACAACATTGCAGGATTCCCACGCACTGTGGGGGCCATTGATTGCACACATGTGGCCCTACAGCCCCCCAGTGCCACAGAGCACATATACCGCAATCGGAAGCATTGGCACTCCATCAACGTACAGGTGATGGCCGATGCCCAACGCCTCATATGGCACGTCCGTGCCAAACACCCCGGATCCAGCCATGACAGCTTCATATACAATCAGAGCCCCATCCCAACGGAATTCAAACAGAACGTGTATGGGGACTGCTGGCTGGTCGGTGAGTGTAATGGGTGGCAGGCATGACTGCCCCCCCCCCATGATGCTGACATCACAAGGGGCACATGCACGGCTAACATCCTCCTGTCTTTTCCCTTCCAGGTGACTCGGCATATGCACTGGGACCCCATCTAATGACTCCTTTCCGGAACCCCCAAACCAGAGGAGAGAGGAAATACAATGAAGCACACATCAAAACCCATGCAGTGGTGGAACAAACATTTGGGCTCCTGAAGTCCCATTTCCACTGCCTGGATAAGTCTGGGGGGGGGGCCTTATTGTATTCCCCTACCTTCGTGTGTCAGATCATCAGTGCATGTTGCATTCTGCACAACTTTGCCATGAAAAAAGGCCTGCAGATTGACACGCGTGATGACCTGACCCCCCTGCCA
The DNA here is from genome assembly GCA_029574335.1 of Rana kukunoris. Classification (NCBI taxonomy): domain Eukaryota; kingdom Metazoa; phylum Chordata; class Amphibia; order Anura; family Ranidae; genus Rana; species Rana kukunoris. Next base: position 399,464,221 of record CM056051.1, read on the forward strand.
GAGGAGAACCAGTCTGCTGATGGAAGAGCAGTCAGGAGGGTCCTCGCCGTAGGCATCTTTGGACACTAAACAAATACATTGATCACATGGACAATGCACGCATGCACACCACTGATGTCCCTAGATCACACACACCACATCCACATCGCATTGGATTAGCCCAAGTCCAACATGTAGGACTTGGGAGCAGCAACGCCGACTCAAGGCCCCAATGGTGTCGCTGTCCATTCATACACCATTCACACGTCATTCACACAGCCGTGGGGATAACATCTCCACCACGGCCGAGGGTGACACCCCTTACTGGCAGGAGTGCCACCCCCTCACATTCACACACCATTCACACTGCAACGTGTGCAGTATCATAAAAAGAAATTGTCTCATAACCTGAGCAAAATAACAAAGAAAATAAAAATCTCATAACCTGAGCACAATAACCAAGAAAATAAAAATCTCATAACCTGAGCATTAATGAAATAAAAAAAAAAAAAAAACATCATCTGGGATGCCGGGGGCTCCTTCTGGTGGCCCCTCTCTGGCTCCTCAGCTGCCTGGATGGAGTGGGTGGGGGTGGGGGGGCATCTGGAGGTGGCTGATCCCCGGGTGGGCCACTCCTGGCAGGTGTGGCCTGCCTGCCCTCCAAGGCCATGGCTATCCGGCCGAGGTAAGAGTTTGTCTGGGCCTGCATCCTGAGCTGCCGGGTGACCTGGTAATGCTGGGCCCGCTGACTCTGCCTCCCCTGGTCCCGGATGGCAGCAGTGTTTGCCTGGACTGCTGCAGTGAGGTGACTTATATCAGCCTGCACCTCCCCCAGACTGGTCACCACTGCAGCGCAGTTGCACTGCATTAGATATCTGGGCCACGGAGCACAGGTTGTCAGCCACTCTGTCCAGGTGCCCAACTATGTCCCCCATTTGCTGGGTCTGCCTGGCGTGGTCCCTCGCCACCTGGTCCTGGACCAGATCAGAGACCCCCCTGGTCTTCCGGGTGGCCTTCCTGGGGCCAGGAGATGGTTGTCCCCGGGGGGATGGAGTTGCCCTTGAGAGCCTTCCTAGGATGGGGGAGGGGATTACAGAGGCCCCTGCCGAAGGGGAGGACTCCTCCCAAAATAAAATAATGTCCTGCTCTGCCACAACAGGCTCCTCCTCAACCACCTCTGCAGGTGAGGTGTGGGCACTCTCCTCCACCTCAGTCTCTTCACCACCCAGGGGCTTGGGCACAGGATGCCGTTGGGGGGATGGGGTGGACTGGCCGCCAACAGATGATGGCCCAGCTCTGTCATCTGTGGATGACACAAAGCACACACATGTTGGGTGGTCCCACACACTTGGCACATGTACCCTCCCCCCCCCCACACGCAACACACCAAAAAGGGGGTAAAAATCACTTACCTGTCCTGGAGCCTTCCTCCATGGAGTCATATCCCGGGACCCCCTCCAACTGCTCCCTGTCCAGGCAGCGGGCGACCACCTCCTCCTCCGTGGTCAGGCTGACCGCACATGGGGGTCCACCCCCCCGTGCCCCTCTCATGCCTCCTAATGGTGGCCACCTTGCCCCAGACCTTGCGCCGTAAATCATTAATCTTCTTGCCAATATCGGCAGCAGTCCGGGTGGAGTACCCCAAAATATTTACTCTGGCAGCAATGCTTGCCAGGATGGCCTGCTTCCTATCCCGGCTGGTCTTTCTGCTTTTCCTGCCATGGAGGACATCGTTGTGGGTCTCCATAGCCGAAATTACAATCGAGACCTCCTGGGGATTAAAATTGAGGTTTCTCCTCTCTTTGGGGGGAGCGGGAGCAGCCATTACAGAGCAAAAGTAACTTCCCTGGGGTGGGGGGAAACGGAAATACTTTTGCGCCGGAATGGCGCTTCCGCTGGCGCTTTTATACGCGCAACGGAACACATTGCGCTGATGTTTCCCGTGAAGTGGTGCCGACGGAAGTTGTGAGCATGCGCACAGGGGGGCGAGTGGAGCCTCACTCACTGCGCATGCTCCGTGGATGATGCGCTGAACGTAAGCCTCTGCGCTGGGCTCCGCCCATCATTTACATATGATCACACCCACTTCCACTTGCGTCGGGTTACGCCAGCGCATTTTCGTTACTCCGGCGCAACTTTAGGAGCAAGTGCTATGTGAATAACAGTACTTGCTCCTAAAGTTTCGGAGGAGTAACGTAAATGAGAAACGTTACTCCAAATTAAAGATTCGTCCATCTACCTGAATCTGGCCCAATGTCTTTATTCAAAAAATGAAAATCAAAAAACAACCAAAATTTGCTGCAGTCAAAAAGAAGGAGTGGACAAAACAACAAAAGCTGTCATGTTTCATATCGTCACATCATCCTAGACTCAGCCAGTGCACTTATTTATCTAATTTATTTTCTTCTCACATTTGGCACTTTTCACTTTTGTGTGTGTTTTTTTTTTCCACTGGTTGGAGGGTGAGTCCTCGGGCATGCCTTGAATTCTATGGGAAGGATTTGTGGCCTTCAGGCTCCTTCCTCCTCTGAACTTGGGGTACTCTCTTTGAAAGAGCCCCTCAACCTAGTACTTGTGCCTTCGGCTGCCCATGAGGAGAGGGGTCCACCAGGCCATTAGGCTATGTGTACTGTGTACTGTGTATGTGTAAGTTCGTAACCTTGTCCCTGTTAGGAGCCTTACGCCTTGAGGGTTCAGGAAAAGATCCTACCCCTTTGGTGGACAAAAGCACACCCTCACGTGCACTTTTTTGTGTGTGTTCACTTGCAACTTTAAGTGCACTTAGCAGTTTTTTGTTTTCAGCAGTCTGAAGTCTGTGTACACAAGCTCTAATTCTGCTTTGTCACTGGATGACTGTCCAAGAACGGCTTCATAAATACAGCTGCTGATTGCTCTGGCAGCTTTGGAATTCTGTAATAGACGGATATAATAAAAATTGCATAGTTTTTCACAGATACCCATTGTCAGCAGACTTCCTATTCCACTGATAGGCTGAAATTATACTTAAATTAATGAATAATCAATTCAGATTGCATGTCATTTTCATTATAAATTACATCAAATTTAGAGCATTGCATTATCTCTGCAGTTTGGGCTAGTGGAGCTCTGTTAGAAGATCCTGCGGTCATTTAATAAAAAGCCATTTGTATGGATAAACAGTATGGCTGACCCATTAATCTAGTCTCTACAGAATTGCACACAGTGAAAGTGGTTCTAAAGGCAGAGGTAGTTTACCTTCCATTACCTACCATCCTCTGTAATAAAGAAAAAAACAAAACTTCTGTGTTCTGCTCCCTCGCAACCCCTCCTTAAATACTGACCTGAGCCTGATCTCACACAGCGTAGCTAGAGATCAAGCCCACATGAGTGCCCCTGTATTAAGCAGCTTGTTATTGGGGCACTCCAAAAAAGGGAGGAGAGGAGAAAGGAGCGCCAGTGGGGGACCCAAGCAGAGGAGGATTAGGGCTACTCTGGGCAAAGCTATTGCACAGAGCAGGTAAGTATAACATGTTTGTTATTTTCAAAAATACCTTTACAATCATTTGAAGAGTTTCTGACACAAGGAAGGCTTCAAAGCCATACAAAACAAAATAAAAATATTCCAAAAAATGTCTGACATTCTTACTGTTGGGGGAATCTGCCCATTCCTCACAATCTAAGATTTTTATATATGTATGTTTTTTTATACATATATATATATATATATATATATATATATATACAGTATATATATATATATATATATATATATATATATACAGTATATATATATATATATATATATATATATATATTGATATTGATATGGGGTAAGTAGACTGTAGTAGGTGCGTTTTTTAGAAAGGCTGTTCAACCCAAACATTAGTTTAAGGGTATGAGAGCCCACAATTTTTTTAGCCAATTGCAAAGAAAAAAGTACCAACAAAGAATCCCACGTAGGTCTTTTTCTAGCTTCAGCAAAAAAACACAATCACTGTAAATACCTGGCACCAGGCACTCTTATCAGCAGAACTGCTACTATTTGCGGTGGTCACACCAGACCATGGATTATTCAGGCTCACTTAGCCTTGGTTGTAGCACCTCACTGCACAGACGCACACTCCTGGCATGCAACCAGAGGTTGCCCACTATTTCAAATAGCCACGTCGTACGACCGCGCAATTGTCAGTTAAATCGACGCAGAACCGAATCGCAAAAAGTGGCCTGGCCAGCGAAATGGTCCGGGGCTGAAGTGATTAAAATGGTACATTTTCTCAGTTTGAACATATGATATGTTTTCTATTTTCTGTTGTGAATAAAATAAGGGTTTATGAGATTTGCAAATCATTGCATTCTGTTTTTATGTCGATATTACACAGCGTCCCAACTTTTTTGGAAATGGAGTTGTAATTCCAGGCACCCAGAGTAACACATTCCTATAGAGGCCTCCCATATGTTAAACTGGCATATCCCTGACACTTTTGGTTGGTGCTAGAGCTTGCCACTAAGCGTGGCCTCTACACATTTTTATTGGATAGCAAGTACCATATATACACGAGTATAAGCTGAGTTTTTCAGCACATTTTTTGTGCTGAAAATGCCCCCCTCGGCTTATACTCGAGTCACCTTTTTGCGCCTGATCTTCTGTAATTTGGGCACCCGATACCAGCCGGCCATAGGTCCTCTGGACTCCAAACTTGGCACACATGTAGCCCCACTCTTCCTCTACAAGAGTGAAAAGTTTGTTGTACGGGAGACGCACTGATTTTTCAGAAGCTGGGCACCCCTTCCATAGACTCCCATGTTAAACGGTTATTTCTCCGGTGACTTTGGAGACCAGGTACTGGCCGGTCGTAGGTCCCCTGGATCCGGAACTTGGCACACATGTAGCCTAATTTCTTCTCTATACGTGTGCAAAGGTGGTTGTCTAGGGGACTTACGGCTGGGGAGTACCGATTTTTCAAAGCCGGGCACCCCTTACATAGGCCCCCATGTTAAACGTCAGTCTAGTCATGGACACAGTGAGGCATGGGCACAGTGAGGCATGGGCACAGTGAGGCATGGGCACAGTGAGGCATGGGCACAGTGAGGCATGGGCACAGAGAGGCATTGGCACAGTGAGGCATGGACACAGTGAGGCATGCACATGGAAACAGTGAGGCAAAGTGAGGCACAGTAAGGCATGCAGATGGACACCCTAGGCTTATACACAAGTCAATACGTTTTCCCATTTTTTTGTGGTAAAATTAGGTGCCTCAGCTAATATTCGGGTCGGCTTATACACGAGTATATACGGTATGTCCATAAGGTAGGAAGAGACAGGTTACCCTTGGCACTATTACTAAGAATGGTCTGAGATTCAGCCGATACAGAAAAGTCCCTGTAAAGGTGATCGGTGATAAGCCTCTGAAGGAAGCTGCTATTCTTCCTCTAATGTGCCACAATCTATTTTTGGTCAGTATAGATATGCCTTTTGCTATGTTACTTCCCTGGAGCTAAAGCATTATACAATACCTGGAAAGTGGCTCTACCATCAAAGGTTTTTTTTCCACACATATTCTGTTACATGACAGAATACCTTTAAGATATGACTGCATTTTTATTCGGTTGCCATTGTCAAAATCTGCTGTTTTTCTGCCGCTGCTGAAATATTAAGTGTAAAAGAGCAGCGATGACAGAAACTATTCTTTTTTAACTGTGAAGAAAGACTTTAAATATGAGAGCGTTGTACAGTGGAAAACCTAATGACAGCCAGTCTCTTTATTTAGATTGCTGATAAATTTTCCTTCCACCGCAAGATTTTTCCACTCGCACCTCCTCCCTCTCTGTAGCAATTTTTTCTTTTCAGGCATCTTAAGCTCTGAGTTTGTACAGGGCTTCAAATATTGCAGAGAAGTAAAAATCATAGTGTTATCAGTATTTTTTGGGGTCTTTTTGATTGAGAGCATTCCCATTTGTGTTCTAATCTACACTTGCAATACAACAGACAGTCTCGGTGTCAGGGCTGATGTATAAAAACTCAAGGCTGGAGTAAATGCGGATCCGTCATCCATAGTACAGCAAATACTGACCTTCATCCAGTAAAATCATGCATAGCATCCTTCTAATTTTTTATTTTTGTATGCATTCAACATTACTGCTCCTTAGGAAACTGGCCTAGTGGCAGTGGGAAATTCGGTGCTGTAAATTTTAGCTGTCAAATATGGAAGCTTGTTTTGCTAACTTGTTTATGAGGGTGCTAGTTCCAAGGCTTTCATTCTCATCCTTGTTTCACTATAGGGACAAGCGTGCATCTAGTGAAGTAGCAATTTCCCTGATGACTTCTGATACACTATATTACCAAAAGTATTGTGACACCTGCCTTTACACTCAAATTAACTTTAATGGCATCCCAGTATTAGTCCATAGGGTTCGATATTGAATTGGCCTACCTTTTGCAGCTATAACAGCTTCAACACTTCTGGGAAGGCTGTCCACAAGGTTTAGGAATGTGTCTATGGGAATGTTTGACCATTCTTCCAGAAGCGCATTTGTGAGGTTAGGCACTGATGTGGATGAGGCCTGGCTCACCGTCTTCGCTCTAATTCATCCCAAAGGTGTTCTATTGGTTTGAGGTCAGGAAACTCGCTCATCCATGTCTTTATGGCCCTTGCTTTGTGCACTGGTCAAAATCATTTGGTGGATGGGGGATTATGGTGTGGGGTTGTTTTTCAGGTGTTGGGCTTAGCCTCTTAGGTCCAGTGAAGGGAACGCTTAAGGCTTTAGCATACCAAGACACTCTACTAGAGTTAAAAAAAACTATCCTTGCATGGGCATTCCTAAGGAGGGTGGCAGAGAACTTTAGATACTGAACAGAAGGAGATAAGTAAGTAGATAAGCCATACTGAGAGAAGCACATGGAGCTGTAGTCATGGAGATACACAGAGAGATCTTGCCTCTGTTGGATACTGGTCTGCATTTCCAACCTGTGGCTGCTTGGCCCTTTGACTGTATACATGTCACATTCCATTGTTACTCCTTTGCAGAATTTGCCTTACACCCTCTGAAGAGGTCAGCTCCTAGGCACAATGCCTATCTGTTCGGACCTTTCTCTTTGAGTTTCTCCCAGAACAAGAGGCTGCCCAGCATCTGCAAGCAAGATATCAGGACAATAGAGCCAAACTTGCTACTGTACCATCGATGAAGCCAGCAGTGTCAACTGTGGGTTTAGATCAATAATGTTCTTGTGGAGGTCCCTATCACCCCATGAGGCCATACGACATACAGCAGGTATAGATGGTTAGGCTGCTTCCCACAAGTTGCTTAGGGTTGAGGCTGACCTGGCAGGGGTAAGAGCTGGAGAACGACTGATAAGCTTGTAAGGTGGGGGGCTATGTCAAGGTGACAGAAAGGTCATCAAATCTTTCATGTTCCCCTTCTCATTGAGCACCAAGCAAGGGTTACATGAGGGACCTACCCCAGAGTGGGTTCCTCTGGCTACGCTAGGCACCTTTAATGCGGTTCTTTAATGCCCATGTTCAGGTCAAATATGGATTAGAATTCTCCTCCCAAAAGATTGCCTACAAAAAGGACCAGAAGTACAGTATGATTTCCTTCCTAAAATTTACCAAAAACACTTTGGACTTTATGACATGTTATCATGAATTGAATCTGGGGAGACACATCCTTAAAGAAATTGTAAAGGATTTTTTTTTCCCTAAATAGCTTCCTTTACCTTAGTGCAGTCCTCCTTCACTTACCTCATCCTTCAATTTTGCTTTTAAATGTCCTTATTTCTTCTGAGAAATCCTCACTTCCTGTTCTCCTGTCTGTAACTCACCACCGTAATGCGAGACTTTCTGCCTGGTGTGGAGAAAGCCTCTTGAGGGGGCGAGCAGGAGTGTCAGGATGCCCACTAACACACAGCTCCTTTCTCTATCTGCTAAGTAGAGAGTGTCCTGACTTGCCTGCTCGCCCCCTCCCCCTCAAGAGGCTTTCTTCAAACCAGGAAGAAAGCCTTGCATTACGGTGATGAGTTACAGACAGAAGAACAGGAAGTGAGGATTTCTCAGAAGAAATAAGGACATTTAAAAGCAAAATTGAAGGATGAGCTAAGTGAAGGAGGACTGCACTAAGGTAAAGGAAGCTATTTAGGGGGAAAAAAAATACTTTACAACCCCTTTAAGGATTGAGTGGTATTAGTAAGATCAATGGGGCAAGGCTTGTGCCTCTCTGTACAGTTGCCTTACCCTATCATGGACTAACCCTTGTAATTATTTGTTGAGGAAACTTTTTAGATCATTGCGTGTTGAACATGTTTCTTATTTGTTTTTGTACATGCAATGTTTGATATTGTTTGCCACTCTCTATTGAAGCACTGGTAATATGTCTTCTGTTGTCTATGTATATACTAGATGGGTAATAATAAAATTGTGTGTTGGGGGCTTTCAATACTCATGCATGTCATGACAGCGTACCATATGTTAAGTGGGGCATGTGTTGGAAAGGGCTACCTCCCCTTACTAAACAACTTGCTTGCCATGTAGGTGGAGAATGAGGTTTTCCCTAGTATTTAAGGGGTTTGAGGGATATAGTTGCAGGAACATAATCCAGAATATAGATGGACTGTGTGTGAGTTCTGCCCTTGTAATAAATTGTAATTTAAAATGTGACAGCGCTTGACTATGGTATCCCAGATATAACCTTTACTGCTAAGACCCACTGTTTATACTCCCCCTTAAACCTTTAATAATAATGAGACCACCACTGTAACTTGAGTAAAAACTGGCCGTAGCAGCCTCCTTTATTTTAGATAACTTCCAATAATAAATAACATATATAAACCATATAATTCCTGAGAAAAACAGTTCTTCTCATACTAGTGCTGGACTTTGCAGGCACCACTAACACTGACTTGTAAAACCTTTTAACATTATAACATTTTATTGGCACTGCGGTACCTCACCTCTGGTCATAGGCCTCAAGCCGACAAGCTGGCTCAGAGACGACCACTGACCGCAGTGCCCCCATTAACCAACATTCCAGATACACCTTGGTAGACTGGAAACCACACCCCTTCAGAACCCATACCACCTCTGGGTAATGGCATCCATATTTGGGGTAATTTCTTCTCTTGCAAAGTCCAAACACCTGCCACTGCCACGACAGCATGCACCTCGTACCTGCATAAGGAGAAACAAAACACAAGGGAACTTTTCTCCCCAGACTGTGTGTTTTCCGGGAAAAGAGGGGGGGGGGGATTTATAGCCTCTCCTCCCCTCCCCACTGCACCTCTCATGACACTCCCCCCTGGCTTGTAAGGGTTTCTGTTAACCCTGTCATGCCCGGCCCTCCGCCTATTTCTGGTTGTTTTTTTGCTCCGGGCCTCTCTGGAAGCAGAAAATTGGCCCAGGCAGGAAGGGTGTAAAAGTTCCCTGTATTGAAGTGGTTAAAACAAAAAGAAAAGGAAGTCATGCAGTACACTAAATCACTCACCACGCTGCCCCCTAGCCAGCCAGCAATGCAGAGCGGCTGGAGCAGTAAATCGCTCCAGCTGCTCTACGATTTGCTGTTTGGAAGGTGTGAATTTGCCTTTAGCTCTGTTGAATAAATGTAATGTTAGATGAACAAGTAAACTATCAACTTGCACTGGGGTTACAAGGTTACTGGGTTATCCCTCAACAGCTGCCACCTAGTTCTAAAAGAAACTGGCACATGCATTGATATTAAGCAAAACATATTCATTCAACTTGCTTTCTTTAAATTTCCATCCAGAAACAGTTTTCCTACAGCCTCAGTTTTGGACCTTTAAACAGTTCATTTCTGAGCTGAGCTGCTTCAAGAAAATCTATATTGGAAGGCACGTTCCTTGTCCCTCTAATGTGCTTAATTATATGATTGATGAGTCTAGCACACTTTTATAATGCTTGGATGTGTTGCTTATTAATTTGAAAGAATCAGGAAATGTGTTAAAATTTGACAGGCAGAATTAAGCTGCCCATGGTCGGGCAAATCTCTCTTCAAGTATGGCTGGTGATGAGAGACATGCTATTGTCTTGACTGCCACAAAACTCAACATTCCACAAATTAGCTCCCTGGTTTAGGTAGTAGGGTTGCCAGCTGTCCAGTTTATGCAGAGCCCGAAAAAACAAAGCTAAATTAAGAGTCAGTCCATGCAAAAAGGATTGAACGCAATCACTAAAATCTATTATAAGCTTTCTCTATTCCAACATTTTATATTTTTGATATGCATCTGTGTTACCATGTACTTGCATCAACCACTTCAGCTCCGGACCATTTGTCAGCTTAAAGACCGGAGGTCTTTTTGCGATTCGGCACTGTGTCGCTTTAACTGACAATTGCGCGGTCGTGCGACGTGGCTCCCAAACAAGTTTGATGTCCTTTTTTTTGCCCACAAATAGAGCATTCTTTTGGTGGTATTTAATCACCTCTGCAATTTTTATTTTTTGCACTATAAACAAAAATAGAGTGCCAATTTTGAAAAAAATTTTTTTCCTTTTTGCTATAATAAATATCCCCCAAAAATATATAAAAAAAAAATATTTTTTTCCTCAATTTAGGCCGACATATTTTTTACATATTTTTGGTAAAAAAAGAAAAGAAAGAAAATTAAGCGTTTATTGATCGGTTTGCGCAAAAGTTATAACGTTTACAAAATAGGGGATAGTTTTATGGCATTTTTATTAATATATTTTTTTTTACTAGTAATGGCGGCGATCAGTCATGACTACAACATAATGGCGGACACATGGGACACTTTTGACACATTTTTGAGACCATTTTTACAGCGATCAGTGCTATAAAATTACTGATTACTGAGAAAATGACACTGACAGAGAAGGGGTTAACCACTAGGTGGCGCTGTAGGTGCTAAGTGTGCCCTAGTGAGTGATTCTTACTGATGGGGGTATGGGCTACACGTGACAAGACAGTGATCACTGCTTCCCATTACAGGAAGCAGTGATCACTGTAAATGTCAGTAGGCTGAGCAGGGAGATGCTTGTTTACATCAGCAACTCCCCTTTCTTCCTTACCGTGAGAGGATTGTGGGTATCCCCATGGCGATCGAGTCCGCGGGACCTGCGGTCAGGCTCGCGCGCATCCACAATGCTGCAATCTTAAAGGGGACATACAGGTACGTCCTTCTGCCTGTCCGAGCCATGCCATGCCGTCAACGTATATCATTGTGCATTGGTCGGCAAGCAGTAAACAAATATCCGGTTCTCTTTGTATTGCTTCCTTTGTGTGAACTTCCTCATGATCCTCCCAGTCCCCTTGCTGTCCTATTTTAAACTGACCACATCAGGACATGGAAGTACATCCTTCCTAGTGTGGTCAGTTTGCTTCTATGCATTCTACTTGGGTGCACTGCCTACCTGTACTTCAATGGTCAGACTTATACTGACAAACTATATATATATATATATATTTGGTATACATTTGTTTAGGGCTACTCCCATAAGGGCTGCTTGATTTTCAGCTTTCATACAAATCAGTCCAGGGATATTTGTTTTGGTTTTGGTTATTTAGGGGATTAAAACTTGGATGGGGAGTGGAAATTTGGGATGCCCAGAACTGTAGAAATAGAACACAACTTGAGGACTTGCTAACTTTCTGCTGCTAAGAATTAACATTGCAAAGCTGTCCTCCTGTATGATTGATGGTACAGCAAAACAGATAACAAAAGTTCCAACTGCTGATTACAGGTGCTACTCCATGGAGAAATGCTAATGTATCTGGCTGCACTTGAATCCCCAGCTAGAGGTGTTAGGTGGCTTTAAGAGCTCTGAGCTGTCTCTAAGCTGTCCCCCCCCCCGAGTTATAGGCTAGCAGAGTATTGTACCCAGGGCTTTTTTTCTCAGAGAATAGGTGCAGGAACTCTCCCTTTTGGAGTTACCCCGTCTTCACCGCTACCTACCTCTGATCACCGTTCCTTGGTCCCACCACCTACCCACCTCCCAGCACTGCCCCTTTAATTTGTTAATCATAACAAGAAAAGCACTAAAATAGATCCCCTGCACCCAACAGCAGTAGACCCTCAGCAAAAATAGATCCCCCAGCAACAATTGACCACCCTAAAAAAAAAAAAAAACCCTAGCAAAAACAGACCCTCCATCAGCAATAAAAGATCTTCCCGCAGACAGTATCAATAGACCATCCAGCAGCCAGCTACAATAGAATTCTCTCTCAACAGTAGATCCCTCCAGGCAACAACTGACTCTCCCAGCAACATAAGGCCTACCCCAGCAACAATAGATACCCCGTCAATGACTCTCCTCCTGCATAAATACATCCCTTCCAGCAACACTAGATATTCCAGCAGCAATAGACACTGTCATCACATACATTCAGTTCTAGAGGTGCCGGAACTGCGTTCCCCCACGTTCCCGCTAAAAAAAAGCCCTGCTTATTTTATTTAGTGATGGTTAGTTTAAGCTGAATCCAACGTGGTTTGAAAATTACAGTCACATGGTTAATTTGAGAACTTTATTTTTGTGTTAATGCTTTGTGAAATGAGCCTTATGTCTGTTTATCATCAAATATCTATAACATGATCTAAAGACATTACAAGGGCATAGTCACCTATTAACCTCCCTGCCGGTATAATTATGTCAGATTTTTGATGCTCAAAGTGGTACAATTGTTTTGCATGGAAATTTGGCGTTTTATATCCTAGGCCTATAATTCTTAGAAATAACTCACTAAAATCTGTCTAAACCAGAGTCTAGTAGACGTCCTGGGCAGAGCTTTATTTCTCAGAAAATAGGTGCAGGAACTCAACCACGACCCGTTCAGATTTCACAAACAGTAGAAGGGTCTTAAATGGGCATTAAATACCAGAATTGCATTACATACAGTGTGCAGAGTTCAGGGGGTTACAAAGCAGTCACTTGTAAACACAGAAACCAGACTTCTGTGTTCACAAGTGATTGTGGTGAGCGGGCACCAAAGGGTCTGAGCCAAAGGTGGTGGAACTGAGTTCCACCAAGTTCCCCCAGAAAAAAAGCCCTGATTGTACCTTGCTGCCCCTGCTCTGTCCAAGCTTAGGATGTGAAGAATGAAGTTTATTTACTTAGTCCCTCTTGATGTAATCCTGAAGTCCAGATAGCTGCTGCACAGGCTTCCTGCTAAACAGGCTCAGCTCCTGAATTTTGGGGTGTTCCAATCTTCAAGCATCTTCAACTCTCTCTCCCTTACTAGCTTCTTCCTTCTGCCCAGGGGAAGAGCCCCCCAGCAAATGGCCCCCCTCACCTAGAGTTGCCACCTCATCCCTTTAAAACAGAACACATATTAATTACACAGGTTCTGTGGCTAATTAAGGTGGTAATTAAACTCACTTGGTGCTTTACCTGCATTAAATTAGCCTCAGAATTAATGTAATGTAATTAATATGTGTTCTGTTTTAAAAGGATGAGGTGGCAACTCTACCTCACTGGCAATTGGACCTTGGACTCCCACATGGTCAGGCTTCAGAACATTTATGGCCTGTCTCCCCACCTACTTGGCCTTACCTACCCAGGTGTTAGAGGAGACTCCATAAATATTCAGGCCTAACTTTGTTCCTCTACCCTATAAATTCCAGAACTATATAGCACATTTTGGAAGCCAGGGGAGATAAAAGAGGTCCTTGGAGCTCTGCCCAGCTAACACAAATAAATTAACCCAGCTCCTCTGCCTACAGAGCAAGCCAACTAAATTTCCCTACTCTGTACACCTGAGGGTGCTATATTTGCCTTGCATCTTTATTTAAATAAAATGGGTTGTTTTACAAGGTGAGGGCTCACATATACTTTAAGGGGTTGTAAAGGATTGTTAAAAAAGAAATAAAAAACATATCATACTTACCCCCTCTTACCCCCCTCCCTACCCCTGTGCAAGGTTTCTGTGATCCCCTAGCGGCGTTTCTGGCTCCTCCTCTTCTTGAGTGCCCCCGCGGAGACTCACATTCCCTGGGGGCACTCGCGCAGGCACGATCCCAAGTCCTGCTGCTGTGTCCATTGACACAGAATGCAGGACTCGGCGCCGCCCCCCGGCTCCCATGTTACTGGCTTGGTTTGACAGCAGCGTGCGCCAATGCTCCCAGAATATACAAAAGGTTGAGCCAAAGAACCCAGAATATACACAAAAATCAATGACTTGAGGGACCCCTCCCGTTCCTTTCCTATAGAGTCTGCAGGAGCAGTCAACAAGTGCAGGGCTATTGCTTAATTGTCTTAAAAGACAGCTCAGCATTCACTGCACTCACTGTGTCATGAATGCCTCCTGTATGGGGATTATTTGTAAAGTAAAATTTATATTAAAATCATACATTAAATGATTTTTAATATTTTATAAACTCATACAGATGAAAATAAAATAGATCAGAACGCACTATACTTTCCCTTTAAATTTACCCAGCAAGTCATTGAGAAGAAAGTCATTTTTCCCCCCAAGTATGAGAACTCATTGTATGTCACAAAGCTTTACTCAGTGTGATACCAACCAGCTTGAGTCTTCTTCTGTCACACATGACAAACTGTGCTAAAGTGCTAATACATAATATCATTGCTTAACTCTTACACTGCTGTTGTTCTCTAGATAATATGATTGTTGGGGACAATCCTATATTGTTATGACAATCTATCCTTTAAGAAAATCCAAGCTTTCATTTATTTGGACAGTTGTCCAGAAAGAAGTGCGTTTCGAATGACAGCCCTGGCTGTCAGGTTTCAGTAACAAGCACTTTTGAACTCTCACTAGTTATTGCCTGCTTGTTTGTTGCCACTCCCAAGTTGCTGCACGCAATGTTCAAATCAATATCTTGTTGCTTTCAGGAACTGGGCTCCATATGCCCCATACTGTTATTGCTATGCATATATACTGTGACTTCTTAAAACCAGTCTCAGTATACGGTTTAATTAATGCGTATCTGAACCCAGGAACAAACATTTTTATGTATTGCAGCTTACCAGTCCGTAGGTGTTGCGTCTGCACTAGTTTATATGTTTTAAGGCTCTTTATTTTCACCTGGTGATCCTGACACTTGTGTGTCCTACTCCCTGTACTGTACCTTTATTGGAGCAGCATTGTTATCCTGGGACTGGAAGTGTGTTAAGACTACAAAAAACCTATCGCTCTTCTCGTATTATCTCCTTAACAGTGGGAGGTGTTTTGCAGTCCACAGAGAGAATGCAGGCAAATCTGATAGGATTGTTTGAGATTTTTACCGCAGCATTGTCAGTTCAATGCAGAAAATTAGAAGCTCGCTGGATTTCTGGCAGATTAACAGAGATCAGCACTTACAGAGGTGTCCCCTATTTGACACTAACATAAAAAAAGTTTGCTTATATGTAAGTTTTGCTATAAAAAGTGTATGGGGACTTGCCCCAGGAGTCAATACAGATAATCAGTCTTTATTTCTTAGTAGAGATGAGCTCGATGTTCGAGTCAAACATAAGTTCGACTCGAACATCAGGTGTTCGCCCGTTTGGCGAACAGCGAACAAGTGGCTCTCCTATGCAGTGTTCGTGATCACCACACTGCAAATTAGACCACCAGGGAACTTAGAAAAAAAAAAAGGACAAAGCCAAGAAAAAAAAGGGGCAGTAAAAAAAAATGAGAGCGGCGTTAAAGTTTATAGGACACTAACATAAAAAAAAAAAGTGCTAATTTTAAAGGCTTATATGTAAGTTATTGCTATAAAAAGTGTATGGGGACCCGGTCCTGCCTCAGGGTACAATGTGAAAGAGAAAACAACCAAAAGTTTTATTTTTTTTTCAAAACTGAAGTTTGCGCAAAAAAAAAAATTTTACCCCCAAAAGAAAGCAGTGATTTTAATAATGCTTAAAAAGAAATTGGCTTGGGCAAAAAAATAAAGAGAAACAAAAAAATATGTAATATTCCTTTAAATATCATGCCTGGGGGTGTCCTGAGTATGCCTGTAAAGTAGCGCATCTTCCCATTTTTAGAACAGAACCACAGCAAAATGACATTTCTAAAGAAAAATATTTAATTTAAAACTACTCCCGGCGGATCCCGGCAATATAGATAAAAAACATTGAAAAAATCGGCATGGGTTTGGTCTGTTATGAATATTAAAGTGGATATAAAGCCAAATATATATATATATATATTTTTATGTCACAATGTAGAGTATAAGATTTCCTATCATCTGTGCCCAGTCTTGCCACACAGAGTTAATCCAGCGCTGAGTAATCCTCTTTTAATGTTCAGTGAAAATTAACAGAATTCCAGATAAAAACCTGCCAAAATATAAAGTCCGTTTCTCTCTTCTTGCTTTCAGTGACAGGTTATTTACAAATCTAGCTTGGACATGTTTATCATATGTTATATTATGTTTATCATAATATGAGGTGATCCAAAGTTCATTGTATATTACCAGGATGTGTTATGTGGGGGAGGGGTGGATTTCTCACTTGTTATACCTCATATTATGATAAACATAACATAACATATGATAAACATGTCCAAGCTAGATATGTAAATAACCTGTCACTCAAAGCAAGAAGAGAGAAAACAGACTTTTTATTTAGGCAGGTTTTTATCTGGAAGGCTGTTCATTTTCACTGGACATTAAAAGAGGATTACTCAGGTCTGGATTAACTCTGTGTGGCAAGACTGGGCACAGATGATAGGAAATCTTATGCTCTACATTGTGACATCAAAATCCAAAATCTAACACAAAATCCAAATAAGGCCCTTATCCGAGCATGCAATCTGGCAGGCTGCAGGAAAAGGGGGGGCGAGAGAGTGGCCCCCTTCCTGAACTGTACCAGGCCACATGCCCTCGACATGGGGAGGATGCTATAATATAATCTTATAATGAATGCTAAGTGCTCCAAATTAAAGTACTTTGTGGTTCAGGATAAAGTGTTTCAAGTGCCAAACTCCCCTCCTGTGACGCCACCCACCAGAGTTAATGGACCCTCAGTCTTGCAGTCCAGGGGTCAGTGAGGCTGTGATCCAATAGATCTGGTGTATGTAAACTGGACTCTCAGAGAAACTTCCATACTGGTATTCACGTGGATGGACTGAGGTAGATCAATCATAATGGGAAACAGATAAAAGCCAATAGTGAACTACCGCTGGTACTAAATGAACTGGTACTAAATGTAAAACAGGCATCAGTAAGTTCTGGGTTTACCGCTGGATGGCGTGCGACGTGCGTTTCACAGATAGTGGAAGTTGCGTCACTGGTTCGTGAAACTGGAAAAACTTTGACGCATTTCATCCCTCCTCCAGAGCGTCATCAGGGACCAAGGTTTGTTTATTGTTTATTCACTATTCCATCTAATGCGAGTTCTATTTAATATACAATATTCACATAAAAAATTCATCGGGACTCCATATTTGAATAGAATTTCAGACATATTAAAGGGAATGTAAAGGTTCGTTTTTTATTTTACTAAATAGGTTACTTTAAGCTAGTGCATTATTGGTTCACTTACCTTTTCCTTCAATTTCCCTTCTAAATGTTTTTTTTCTTTGTTTTCTTTGTCTGAATTTCTCACTTCCTGTTTCTCCTCAGTAAAGTGTTCAGTAAGCTGTTCTAAATGACTTTCCACCGCTCGGATGATGGTGGAAAGCTTACTGAGGAGAAACAGGAAGTGAGAAGTTCAAACAAAGAAAAAAAAACATTTAGAAGGGAAATCAAAGGAAAAGGTAAGTGAACCAACAATGCGCTAGCTTAAAGGAACCTATTTAGAAAATAAAAGACGAACCTTTACAACCCCTTTAAACTGAGTTCATTGCAATGGGGTCTATTCACTAATTGTGTCCCTTGAGATACCCCCCCTCCCCCCAATACTGCATGACTAACCCCTTCCCCGCCCCCTAGTGGTTTTTGTTACATTTATACATTAAAATAACTCATGCAGTATTTATTTCAAAAGTAGTAAATGCACTAAAAAACAAGCGTTATTTACCGAATGCATTAAATATTTGTTTAATAATATATATTTGTTATTTAAATGTAGCGTTATTTTTGTTGTTTTTTTGCAACTTTTTTTTATTTATTTTTTTACATGATAACACTGCACCAGAGAACGATGGTTCTGTAAATAAATGCACACTTTCTGCTGGCAGGTGTTAAATTACTAATGTGTTTTTTCTTTAGTGAATTGACTTTAACCACTTAAGCCCAGGGAAGGATTTGCCCCTTAACCATTTAAGCCCCAGACCATTTCGCTGGCCAAAGACCAGAGCATTTTTTGCGATTCCGCACTGCGTCGCTATAACTGACAATTGCGAAGTCGTGCGATGTGGCTCCCAAACAAAATCTATGTCCTTTTTTTCCCACAAATAGAGCTTTCTTTTGGTGGTATTTGATCACCTCTGTGGCCTTTATTTTTTGCGCTATAAACAAAAATATAGTGACAATTTTGAAAACAATTCTATATTTTTAACTTATTGCCAAAAATAATATAAACATTTTTTTTTTCCTCAGTTTAGGTCGATACGCATTCTTCTACACATTTTTGGTAAAAAAAAAATTGCAATATGCATTTATTGATTGGTTTGCGCAAAAGTTAATGGCATCTACAAAATTGGGGATAGTTTTATGCCATTTTTATTAATATTTTTTTTTCTCCTGGAAATGACGGCAATCAGAAATTTTTATCATGACTGAGACATTATGGCGGACACATCGGACACTTTTGACACCATTTTGGGACTATTGTCATTTTTACAGCGATCAGTGCTTTAAAAATGCTCTGATTACAGTAAAAATGACATGAAGGGGTTAACCTGTAGGGGGCGCTGAAGGGGTTACGTGTTTTCTAGGGAGTGCTTCTAACTGTTAGGCTATGGCTATGAGTGACACGTCACTGATCACTGTTCCTGATGAGAGGGAACAGACGATCAGTGACAGTGTCACCATAGGCAGAATGGGGAGATGCTCGTTTCCACTTGCCTCTCCTCTTTCTGCAGCTCTGTGATGGCAGGGGCAGGTAATTTCAAAGTGACGTATATATACAGTACTTTTCCCAGCCGTGCCATTCTGCCGACATATATGTACAGGAGCCGGACGGGAACCGGTTAATGACTATGCCATCTTTTGAAGAGCAGAGTACTTTTTGTGATTCTGCACTGCGTCGCTTTAACTGACAATTGCCCGGTCGTGCAATGTTGTACCCAAACAAACTTGACGTCCTTTTTTCCCACAAATAGAGCTTTCTTTTGGTGGTATTTGTGCATCTCTTTGTTTTCTTTTGCGCTTTTAACAAAAAAGAGTCAACATTTTTGCAAAAAAATATATTTTTTACTCTTTGCTATAATAAATATCCCCCCCAAAAAAATGTCTTCATCAGTTTAGGCAAATATGTACTCTTCTACATTTTTTTGTTAAAAAAAATTTGCAGTAAGCGTATATTGATTGGTTTGCACAAAAAGTTATAGCGTCTACAAAATAGGGAATAGATTTATGGCGTTTTTTGTTTTTTTTACTAGTAATGACAGCAATCTGCGATTTTTAGCGGGATTGCGACATTGAGGCAGACAGATTGGATACTTTTGACACTTTTTGGGACTACTGACACTTATACAGCGATCTGTGCTATAAAAATGCACTGATTACTGTAAAATGTCACTTACAGGGAAGGGGTTAACACTAGGGGGCGCCAAGGGGTTAAATGTGTTCCCTAGGTGTTTCTAACTGTGAGGGGATGGGACTGACTAGAGGAGGAGCCATATCGCTGTTCCTACTAAGTAGGAACATACGATCTGTCTCTCCTCCCCTGTCAAAACAGGGATTTGTGTGTTTACACAAATACCCGTTCTGGCTCTTGTGCTGGCACGCATTAGGTTCCCCCACTATGGCTCATAAAGGAGCCGCCATGCGGGTACACCGATTTGCGCAGCAGTGCCATTCTGCTGCAGTAAATCGGCGTGAGCCGGTCAGTGGTTAAAGTGGATGTTTTTTTTTTTTTTTATCTTAATGCATTAAGATAAGAAAACTTTCTGTGTGCAGCAGCCCCCCTCAGCCCCCCATATAAAACTTATCTGAGCCCCATCTCTGTCCAGCAATGTCCCTGAGTGCCTCAGCCACCTGGAACTCTCCTCCTGATTAGCTGTGAAACTTCAGTGGGGCCATTGGCTTCCGCTGCTGTCAATTTAGCCAATTAGGAGAGAGAGGGGGCAGGCCGAACCGGGGGGTCCGTGTCTGAATGGACACAGGGAGCCGTGACTCGACTTGGGTACCCCCATAGCAAGCTGCAGGGGCACTCCACAGGAGGGAGGGGTTATGAGCGCGTACGTGGCCAGAGAAGAGGAGGAACTGGGCTGCTCTGTGCAAAATCACTGCATAGAGGAAGTAAGTATATGTTTATTATTTTTAGAAAAAAAAAAGGGAGAGTTTATGATCACTTTAATGATTTATAACTTTTTTTGCTGTGTTTATTTTAAACAAATGTGCAGTATTTACCTCACATTTGATATTTTACCTTGATGTATTTTATTATCTCATGCGATATTCCATGGAAAATCCTTTAGTAAATTGACCCCATGCAAAATCCTTTAGTGAATTGACCCCAATATGTATGATTTTTCTAGGACAAAAACACATTTATGGTTAAAACTTTGTTTGTCCGAGAATACATTTCCATTCTTCTCCTTTTTGTCAATACAGTAAAAAACGAATACTAAATTGACCACACCAACCCTACTCTGTTTAGTGCTAGATGGTACCAGCCATAATGTAGTAGGTCATGGACCATATAATCTATCAATATACAACTTTGATTTGTGGAAGGAAACCCACACCAACACGGAGGCAACACTCAACCCCATTCAGATTGCACCCTTTTTGTGACCTGAAAGCAGCTGCTATCCTGTCTATATTCAGATTCCATGTCATAAAAGCGTTGCTATGTTTACACAATGTCTATGTTTACAGGTGAATCCATACATGATGAGTTTGTCTGGTTCTCAACAGCCTCACCTTGTATAGGTGTCGTCAGCTCTGCCATATACTCAGTGTCTTGTCAGCTGTGTAACAGCAAGATGTTACCTTGTGACTCACAGATTTATGGTATGAGAAAACCTTGACTCAATAAAGGAAATTCCTTGCTTTTCTGAGGTTCTCAGTGCCAATATCCTTTTATGTTGAAGATTCAGACGCTAGTTGACATGAACAGGTTCAGAGATTCTGTTTCTCTGTCCCAGACCTGGAATCCAGCCATGGACTGCCTTAAGAAGGTATGATCCACTGTTGTCACCATCAGAAGACTATAGGTAGGCAGGACGTTGCTACAAAGAAGTATTTTATCTAATTGTTAATGATACTACACAATGCTCTAGCAAATAAATGATCATTCATTTTGAATTTACATCTACCTAATCCAGCCAATCTCAACCAGGGTACCGTGGGACCCTATTGTTCCTTAAGGCCCCATACACACGAGCGGACAGATTTGTTCAAATCTGTCCGTCCAACAGATTTGAACAAATCTGTCTGCTGGGATTTTGGTTTGCTCGCGTGTACACACAAGCAAACCAAAATCCCCGCCAGCAGACGGCACGCTGACGTGTCGGTGACGTGGCAGTGACGTTGACGCCGCCACGTCACCGCACCAGGAAGTAAAACACTTCCGCGCATGCGCCGAATCCATTCGGCGGCGGTGCGGGACGACATGTCTGCTGGTAAGTGTACTAACCAGCAGACATGTCGGGCGGACAGATTCGCACCCGATAGATTTCAAAGCATGCTTTGAAATCTGTCGGGTGGACAAATCTGTCTGCTCGGCCGTACACACGATCGAATCTGTCTGCTGAAACGGTCCAGCGGACCGTTTTCAGCGGACAGATTTGATCGTGTGTACGAGGCCAAAGAGGTTGCTAGGGGTTCCTTGAGCTGTGACTCTGTTCTAATGTTGCCACCAGGGCCGATCCTAGGCAGGGTGCACAGGGTGCATTGCACCCAGGCGCCTGCAGAGGTGGGGGCGCCGAACATCTAACAGACTCTCTAACAGAAGCCCCCTCTGATGGACAGAGGCCCCCCTCCAGGTCCCAATAAAGTACTCTGCTTCTCTTCCTGTATTTTGTTTATTGTTAAGTAAAGAGATCATGTAAGGATCCCAGCTTAATGAAGACTTCATGGGGGAGCATCTCTGTGGTTGAGTCATTGCCATAGAAACATTTGTAAAGGAGAGGAGTTAATAAAATGAAGACGCCCATGTGGGGGCACCAGAAATATTTCTGCACCCAGGTGCCTGTGACCCTAGGATCAGCCCTGGTTGCCACCATAATTCTGGGTCCAATAGCATTCTAACCCCCGCTGTTTGCCAGTTGGTCCAGCACTTAGTGGGTGGTGGGCAGCATGCAGTAGCTCCATGTCCTCCCCTCCATCTGTGGATTCCAGCGTGCAGTTCCTCCCCTCCTCCTAGGCGTCCTGTTGTAACACACCAGGGTGGGCTCTGTTCACATTCTCTGCGCCCCCAAGCCTACCCTATTTTGAGGCCTATTAGCACCTCTGGCTCCAATAAGGTACTTCAAAAAAACACCCACTCCCCATTGGAATCCATGCATCCGGCTTCCTGCATAGGGAGGGCGGCGCCAATGCGGGGTGGGACACCCCTGGACAGCACTTATGGGCACTGATGAGGCTGCACTGATGGGCACTAATGGGTGGCACTTATGAGGCAGCACTAATGGTAACTGATAGGCAGCACTGATAGGCTGCACTGATGGGCACTGATAAGGCAGCACTGGTGGGAACTGATGAAGCTGCACTGATATGCAGCACTGATGGACACTGATAGGCAGCACTGATGGGCACTAATGAGGCAGCACTGATGGGAACTGATAGGCAGCACTGATAGGCACTGGTGGGCACTGATGAGGCTGCACTATGTGACACTGATAGGTGGCTTTGATGAGCAT
Organism: Rana kukunoris; assembly: GCA_029574335.1. Lineage (NCBI taxonomy): Eukaryota > Metazoa > Chordata > Amphibia > Anura > Ranidae > Rana > Rana kukunoris. The sequence goes on from CM056051.1 coordinate 399,487,057, forward strand.
TAATAGACTGCACTACTGATAGGTGGCACTGATGGGCAGAGAGAGGTGGCACTGATCAGCACTGATTGGCAGCACTGATTGGCATCACTGATTGGCACTGTTGGGGCTGCACTGATAATCAGGACACTGATGATTAGTGCCCTGATTATCAGTGCAGATGTCCCCGTTCACACTAGCTGGGTACCGTCTCTCTCCTCTCTTTGTGCTGTGACAGGAAAAAGGAATGCCGATAACCAGCATGTTGTGATGTGTTTACATTGTGATCAGCTGTGATTAGACATCACGTGATAAAGAGTTACTGTGGTTGGCTGTTTACCCCGATCTGTGATCACCTGTGTCTGTATAACACATTAATCACAGAGCAAGTCGGGCGTAATCACAAAAAGACATCATATGACGCCCTCCTAGAACTGGCCAACCGCGCTGTAGCCTTGATTTTGCTTTAGCGAGGTCAGCAAGTGGCTAGAGTTAAACCTTTATTTTTCCATGCAGAGCAAAGGAACAGATTCACTTAGCCACTTGAGCTCCAGAAGATGTTATCCCCTTTATAACCAGGCCATTTCTCGCTATTCGGCACTGCACTACTTAAACTGGTAACTGCGCAGTTATGCAATGCTGTAACCAAATTAAATGTATATACTTTTTTCACACAAATGCAGCTTTCTATTGATAGTATTTGATCACCACTGGGATTTTTTTTCGCAATATAAACAAAAAACCTTTTACTTTTTGCTACAAAACCTATCCAATAAATTTGTTTATAAATAAATAAAAAAATAAAATGTCTTCATACATTTTGGCCAAAATTTATTCTGCTACGTGTCTTTAATGAGAAAACAATTCCAATAAGTGTATATTGATTGATTTGCACAGCGAGTTTCGGCAAAAGATGCCCTATAGTAAGTCTATTGGTGACGTCACCCCACAGACTTTGCAGCCAATGTTCAAATTCTTAGCCCTGCATAAGATTCAATGAGAGAGATGGGATGGCAAAGCAGCATACGAACCATAAGTATAAAAAGTGGGACGGGCAACCAAAGTGAACCTGTTGCTTTGCCCATGACCAAACACAGGTTGACTTTAAGGTCAGCACCCCATGGTTATGAGGGATTAAAGGAGTTGTAAAGGAAATTTTTTTGTTTTGCCTAAAATTAATGTCTGCAAGGTAGACAGACAGAATAGTGTAATGATTCTGTTAACAAACAAGTAAATACCTATTAAATTCCTTCATCTATATCACCTCCGGCATTCGAGTTTCTGTTCTCTCATTCACTACCCGGTTTGCATCACTCGTTCATGTAAGAACTACATTTCCCAGTATAAATTGCAACATGCCCAGTATTTCACACCTCCTTGTCTCTAACACGTAGAAAGCGTCCTGCCACACAGATGTAGTTCCCAGGAGGAGGCGAGCACATTACTGACCACCGCAGTAAAGTCTCCCTTCCTGGTGGTCAGTAAAATCAGACAAGCAGGAAGTGAACAGAACAGAGAAGAAATAGAGCAACTTCTGAGCAAAAACGAACAATAAGGAAGTGAAAAGAGGAATGTCTGCAGGTAAAGGATGCTCATTATGAAAAAAAAATGTTTTCCTTTACAACCCCTTTAAGTTATTTCCCATGCTTGGTGTACAGTATTTGACTGACATGTTGGACCTAAGCTGCATTACTCTGTTATAACACATGGACACTTTGCTGTGTAAACATGCTACTTGTTTTGATTGGATTGGGAATGTTGTGTCTTAATGCATAAAACAACCTTGAATCCGTGGCTTCTGTCTCCCATCGGGGGACTTGTTCTCTTTGCTCAGGTCACAGCTGTTTAAAGTGAATGAATTTACAGGCAGTGTGTGAGGTGGGGCTCATCACAAAAGTTCAATTCTGGCCCAACATTCAGTTTCTGTCATGTATCTGTTTACTGGGCTTTCTTCTTGGTGCTTATTTTATCCCAAAGCCCAAAAATCTTAGTTACATCTACTTTTATACAGTCATATGTGTTGATTTTATGAAATACTCCCTGTGTTAAGAGCTTCCTGTCTATAGGGATCGGAATTGTTTATGTCGTTTTTTAAAACTTTACACACCCACTCACAGTAAAGCCACTATGTTCAAAACATTTCATTTTAAGAGTATTTGTTAGATTTTCCGATTGTTAGTGGGGGTCAAACTTTTGTTTTTGACCACAGTTAAGAGAAAAATAACTTCTCTTTTAATCATGGTTGTTAAAAAGCATTTTTAACTGCATAAGTATTATTGGGACAAACCTGGTAAACAGCCAACAACTAACATCAAAGTATAACAATCTGTGTTCGTTAATTTAAATTTAAATTTCGTTTTAGTCCTATTTTAGTCATCTGAATTGTTTTAGCTTTATGTCATACTACCCTGCTGGTCTAGCCGCGAGAAGGGGGAACTGTCACCGATGTCGGCTAAGGCCGTGTACACACGTACGAGAACCTCGTCGGGCTAAACTAATCGTTCCGCCCGACGAGGTTCCCGATGAGCGGTCGAAAAAGCTTGTCGAGCCAAAGTCCTCATTGAACAACGAGGAAAAAGAGAGCGTGCTTTCTTTTTTTGGCTCGGGACGCTCGTCGGAAGTGTACACGCGACCGAGAACCTCGGCAGAATATGTCTCCCAGCGAGAAGCTCGGTTGTGTGTACGGGGCCTAACGTTTCAACTGCTTCACTTAGAGGGCGGAACTAAGTGAAGCAGTTGAAACGTTAGCCGACATCGGTGACAGTTCCCCTCCTCGCGGCTAGACCAGCAGAGAGTGGTAGAAAATGTGCATATGCCGATGCTCACTTGACGTGGATAATTTTGTGATATATGCTTAATGTGAGTGTACTGGATGATAATTTTATTAGAAATAAAAAGTGGAAACAGGATTACGCTATGTGTTTGCTCCCTGTCTCTTTTTATGGTTGAAACCGGAGTTCAGTCAGAGATACTGATCAAGAGATTGCGGCTGAGAATCACACAACAGACACGCTGATTTATCTGCGCTCTGGGGTAAGAGGACACTCAAGAGGGTGCTCCTTTCTCACACACCCCCCTTCTTTTTACCTTTGATGAGCACACGTGTGTGGTGTCTTCCTTCAAACTCATTATCTCTGGCTTAAGTGGACTCTTTTTCATAATTTCAGTGTTTGCATTATAGATTGACACTATCATTTAAAGACTTTGTACCAAGGACATTTCTTGAAATTTTACCATTTTTTATTTCAATTTCTGTTCTGTATTTAGCTCTGCCTGGTGAATTTTGATACATTGTCTGACTTAAAGGGACACTAAAGTCAGTTTTTTTTTTTTTTTAAATAACAAACATGTTATACTTACCTCCACTGTGCAGTTCGTTTTGCACAGAGTGACCCGGAAAGCTGTCTTCTGGGGTCCCTCGGCGGCTGTCTCGGCTCCTCCTCGCAAAAGCTTTCTACCTTCATGCGAGGGAGCTCGCACGGTGGAAAGCCGCGTCATCCGCTGTGATTGACAGCAGCGCCAGCCAATGGCTGCGCTGCTATCAATCCGCCCAGCCTAGCCAATCAACGGCCAGGCTGGGAACCGAAGAGTATGACGTGGACGCGCCCGGGAGTTTCGAACGGTAAGGTAAGTAAAATGGGACTGGGGGGGGGGGGGCGGTGCTGTGATATGTTTTTTTAAGGTAAAAAAAACTTTTACCTTTACAACCCCTTTAAGTGTTTCAGGTTACAACATTGACCCAGCTATTTATCTTTAATTGGTTCGTGAACCAATATTAATGGCGGCAGCTGTAGCTATTTAATATGGCAAGTTTGGAATTCAGCATTTCTTTAATCCGTCATTAGCTCAATCCATGAGCGCTTGTATTGTGTTTTACGTGTGGGTGTTTACTTATACACAACTGTGTATTTTAACAACCATACAATGGCACACAATGACTCTGCAGGGGCCCTTGCAGGAATCAGCAAATGATAACAAGAAAAGATCTAAGATAAGGAATGGTACCATTCAGTTAATCTAGTATAGGCAGTCTATACTCGCGAGCTCCCCCTAGTGGGCAGTTCTGCGGAACCACTAAAGAAACGTCTCGAGACCAAAGTCCACGTTGCGGCCGTTGGTGCACTTTAAAGTTGTAATCCAAAAGGGATAAACGATGACATAAAATTAGTCAAAAACAAGGTATTATGAATAGCAGTGATGGTGAACTGATCGTTCGTCAACGTCAATCACTCCTGTGTAACAACTATCAACTTAGAAGGCCTTGAAACCTAGTTAGAGGCCAACACGTGTCTCCGGCTTGTGGGGCGGCACTAGATTGTTTTTTCTAAAGGGAAGAGCTGAAAGTTGAGCAGGCGCTCTCTCACCCGAACAGGCCGATTCGCCTGAGTTCTTCTCCAAAGCGTGTTGGGCCACGTACACATGATCGAATTTGTCCGCTCAGACTGGTCCGACGGACCAGTTCAGCTGACAAATCCGATCGTGTGTATGGGCTAGCAGACATGTCTGACCGGCGGACAAATTTTAAAACATGCTTTAAAATTTGTCCGCCGGCGACATGTCCGTCGGATATGTCCGCTGGTCAGTACACTCACCAGCGGACATATCTGCCCGCACAAGCGTCGTATGGATGCGACGCATACGTGGAAGTTGTTTACTTCCTGGTGCGGTGACGTGGCGGCGTCACCGCCACGTCACCGCGCTGTCTGCCGGCGGGGATTTTGATCCGATGGTGTGTACACGCCATCGGACCAAAATAGCCCAGCGGACATATCTGATGAAAACGGCCGTTTCCATCGGATATGTCCCTCCGTGTGTACGCGGCCTAGGTCGGTCACCGTCCCGTAGCACAAGGTCTCCGTATTAGGCCCTCCACTGTTTCAGTTGTCAGCTGCGTGGCTTCAACGGTCTCCTGGAACACAAGCTAGGTACAGTGGTCTTGCTTCCCTCTGGCGGGTTGGCCTCCTGGAGACTCCAGGCCCAGGCTTCAGGCCTAAAGGCACGGTTGTGCTGCTCGCCACAGCTCCGCAGAGGAGAAGATGCAGGTCCAGAGAGAGAGAGATCAGCCCCTCCCACTCTTTAAGTAACCTCCCCCATAAGTCTGTGAGGAGGTGTCACATGTTCCAACAATGCAGGGCATTGTGGGAAGCGTAGTCTGTTTCTATGAAGAGTCAATATCTCCCGGCACTTGCAGTCCCACAATGCATAACTTCTTAAAGGTATCGTAACATATTTACAGGCGTAGCCAAAGTTCCGGTGGGATTCAGACCTATCAATAGTCCCTGATAGGATGACCCCGCTACACCTTTTTCTTAATTTTTTCTTCCTTTCAGCAGCTTAGTAGATGCCCCTACTTATTTTTATTTGGTAGTGCAGTGTTTATTTTGATGTCAAATTTCAATTCAGTTTTAGCCATTGTCACTTGACTAAAATGCCATTTTAGTTTAAGTCGTATTTTAGTCATCTGAATTGTTCTAGTTTTAGTCGTATTTTAGTCGACTAAAATTGTGATAATTTAGTCGGCATATAACACTGTTAACAATCTGTAAGTATTAAAAATCCTGCTATGAATGTTTTAATAATTGTGCACTGACTGCATTTTTGTTGTTTTTGTTTTTCATTTTACTATCCATATAAATAATTTTCTTTATAAAACACATCATACAAGTTTACCAGAGCTCTATGGACTGGTTAAAATGACAGTACAGAAGGTTGCTATGCTGCAGTGGCGTAACAACCAGGGGGGCAGGGGGTGCGCCTGCCCTGGGCGCTGAGCTGAGGGGGGCGCCAGCGACTGGCAGCTCTGCGGATTTTGAGCATTCCACTGAGCGCACAGCCCCCCGCCGGTACTATCGGCCGGCACTGGCATGGAAGGATAATGCCCTGTTTGGCATAACCGTCACGCGCTGCAGAGGCTCCAAGATGGAGACGCACTTTATAAATGTCACTGGGATGTGACAGGGAGAGAATGGTTTAGCAGAGGCAGTGTGTGCTGGGAAGACTGGGAAGTGCATTCCCAAGTCTTCCCCAGCATACAGCCTCTGCCACAGGCTAGGCTGGACTCCGCTGGAGTAGAGTGTTGGCCCGCCCGGTCCATAGTTAGGGAGCTCCAACTTCAGCCCTGACAGTTTAATAGGGGGGGGGGGGGGGGGGCGGCGGAAAAAAAAATCTGCCCCGGGCGCCCATGACTCTGGTTACGCCACTGCTATGCTGCTCAGTTTTTCTAACTGAACTAATAAATCATTGACTGATCACTGATGATGTTTATGTTTTTGTTTTTTTTTGTTTTGTTTTTTTTAGCCCTGAAGATGATAAACAAGGAAAGCATAATCCATATATAATTCATAAACCACTAAATATACAGATAAATACATATAAAAGAACTGTTTTACCAACTAAAGGATTTTTATTTCTGTCCATCTGGTCCTGAGATTTAGCATGGGTTTACACCGATGGGAATTGGATGTGAGTTCCCGCATTCCAATTCGCTATAGCAGGAGGCTGCTTCACATATCTCCGCTGCGGCTCCGGTGAAAATTTGCATAGGAGCTCTGTGCATCTTTTGGTCCATTTCAGGTCTCAATTCAGCCAAAAACTGCATCAGACCCCTGCTGTGAGCCGCATCGGTATTAGGTGTGAACCCAGCCTTGCACAGCTCTGCCACAGAGCACAGTCTTGTCTGGCAATCCCCTAGTTAGCACAGCTAAGCAGGAGGCTGATGAGAGCATCTCTCTTTCACACTGCTCTCTCCTGGTTAGCACATGAGCAGCACTGCAGGACAACTGACTGGCTCTTTGTGCTTCTCCCACTCCTAGTCTGAGCTCTGCTTTACAGGGGATTACAGGAAGCTGAAACTACAGTAAAAAATCAGGTGCATATACAGGTGAAACACGAAAAATTAGAATATTGTGCAAAAGTTCATGTATTTCACTAATGCAACTAAAAAGGTGAAACTAATATATGAGATAGACTCATTACATGCAAACCAAGAGAGTTTAAGCTGTAATTTGTCATAATTGTGATGATTATGGCTTACAGCTCATGAAAACCCCAAATCCACAATCTCAGAAAATTAGAATATAACATGCAATCAATAAAACATTGTACATAGAACAATATCGGACCTCTGAAAAGTATAAGCATGCATATGTACTCAGTACTTGGTTTGGGCTCCTTTTGCAGCAGTTACTGCCTCAATGCGGCGTGGCATGGAAGCGATCAGCCTGTGGCACTGCCGAGTTGTTATGGAAGACCAGGATGCTTCAATAGCGGCCTTCAGCTCTTCTGCATTGTTCGGTCTCATGTCTCTCATCTTTCGCTTTGCAATGCCCCATAGATTCTCTATGGGGTTTATGTCAGGCAAGTTTGCTGGCCAATCAAGCACAGTAATCCCACAGTCATTGAACCAGGTTTTGGTGCTTTTGGCAGTGTGGGCAGGTGCCAAGTCCTGCTGGAAAATGAAGTCAGCAACCCCATAGAGCTCGTCTGTGGAAGGAAGCATTGAGTGCTCCAAAATCTCCTAGTAGATGGCTGCGGTGACCCTGGACTTAATGAAGCACAGTGGACCAACACCAACAGATGACATGGCTCCCCAAATCAACACAGACTGTGAAAACTTCACACTAGACTTCAAGCATCTTGCAGTGTGTGCCTCTCCATTCTTCCTCCATACTCTGGCTACTTGCTTTCCAAATGAGATGCAAAATTTGCTCTCATTAGAAAAGAGGACTTTGGACTACTGAGCAACAGACCAGGTCTGTTTTTCTTTAGCCCAGGTAAGATGCTTCTGACGTTGTTTGTTGTTCGGGAGTGGCTTGACAAGAGGAATACGACATTTGAAGCCAATGTCCAGGATCCGTCTGTGTGTGGTGGCTCTTGATGTACTGACTCAAGCCTTAGTCCACTCCTTGTAAAAGTCCCCAACACTTTTGAATGGCCTTTTCCTGACAATCCTCTCCAGGCTGTGGTCATCCCTGCTGCTTGTGCACCTTTTTCTTCCACACTTTTCCCTTCCACATAACTTTCTATTAATGTGCTTTGATACAGCACTTTGGGAACATCCAACTTTTTTGCAATTACCTTTTGAGGCTTTCCCTCCTTATTAACCACTTAAGACCCGGACCAAAGTGCAGGTAAAGGACCTTGCCCCTTTTTGCGATTCGGCACTGCGTCCTTTTAACTGACAATTGCGCGGTCGTGCGACGTGGCTCCCAAACAAAATTGGCGTCCTTTTTTCCCCACAAATAGAGCTTTCTTTTGGTGGTATTTGATCACCTCTGCGGTTTTTATTTTTTGCGCTATAAACAAAAATAGAGCGACAATTAAAAAAAAAATGCAATATTTTTTACTTTTTGCTATAATAAATATCCCCCAAAAATATATAAAAAAACATTTTTTTTCTTCAGTTTAGGCCGATACGTATTCTTCTACGTATTTTTGGTAAAAAAAATCGCAATAAGCGTTTATCGGTTGGTTTTCGCAAAATTGATAGCGTTTACAAAATAAGGGATAGTTTTATTGCATTTTTTTTTTTTTACTACTAATAGCGGCGATCAGCGATTTTTTTCGTGACTGCGACAATATGGCGGACACTTCGGACAATTTTGACACATTTTTGGGACAATTGTCATTTTCACAGCAAAATATGCATTTAAATTGCATTGTTTACTGTGGAAATGACAGTTGCAGTTTGGGAGTTAACCACAGGTGGCGCTGTAGGGGATGTGTGACCTATGTGTTGTGTTTACAACTGTAGGGGGGTGTGGCTGTAGGTGTGACGTCATCGATCGCGTCCCCCTATTACAGGGATGACGCGATCGATGCTACGGCCACAGAGAAGCACGGGGAAGCCGTGTGTACACACGGCTCTCCCCGTTCTTCCGCTCCAGGGACGGATCGCCACACTGCAGCGGCGATCGGGTCCGCGAATCCTGCGGTCCCGGTCCTGGAGCTTCCGCCCGGGACGCGGGCACGCGCCCGCGGGCTGCGCGCCCGCGACCCACGGCTGGGTACTAAAATCAACGTATATATACGTTGATGTGCCCAGCCGTGCCATTCTGCCGACGTAAATGTGCAGTAGGCGGTCCTTAAGTGGTGATGATTGTTTTCTGCACAACTGTCAGGTCAACAGTCTTTCCCATGATTGTGATTACTACTGAACAAGACTGAGAGACCATTTAAAGGCTCAGTAACCCTTTGCAGGTGTTATGGCTTAATTAGCTGATTAGAGTGGGGCACTTTGAGCCTAGAATATCGCTACTTTTCACAATATTCAAATTTTCTGAGATTGTAGATTTAGGGTTTTCATGAGCTGTAAGCCATAATCATCACAATTATGACAAATCGCAGCTTGAACTATCTTGCTTTGCATGTAATGAGTCTATCTCATATATTAGTTTCACCTTTTAAGTTGTATTAGTAAAATAAATGAACTTTTGCATGATATTCTAATTTTTCGAGTTTCACCTGTACTGATAGCATTACAATATATATATATATATATATATATATATATATATATATATATATATATATATTTTTTTTTAATAAGTACATTGCTGCATTAATTTGTGCCCAGAGTTTCGCTTCAATCAAAGGCTCCAGTGGCTGATTCAAATCCAAGTCAGTTAGTGTTGGTCTTTATTTCACGTTTTGGGAAGGCAATATTCCTGGTCATTTGTTATTTATTTTGTGGGTTTAATTTAACTATGAAATTTGTCTGCAGTTATGGGGAGGGAGGGGTGGGTAGGCAGGTCTCTATAGTTTTATAGTCTATGCAGTTCGCCACTGCCAGAGGAAAAATGGAGGAACTGAAGTGATCAACAACATGATAATTTGAAGAAAATAAACCTCTTGAACCTCCCAATAACCTATTATGAAATAAAAGGTTCTTCTGCATCAGTGGTGTGTCATGCAGTGGTGAGCTGGATGCAGGAGTCTGACATTTATGGATTAATCACCCTTCTGTTGCCTGGATAAATCCATTGTTTTCATATGAAATCTTCTTTAAAGGGAAGTGTTTCAATTGTGTTTAGATATACAACACACGTAAAAGTAATTCATTTAATATAAATGCTTTTATAGATGTAAATTGAAAACAATGCACTCCCTGTGTGATTGAGGCTTCATGCACACTTGCAGCTGAAAAAAAACGCCTGAAAAACACTGGAACAAAAACGTTCATATTTGTTTTGACATTTAGCACTATTTGTGTGTGCGTTTTTAACAGAAATTAGTGGGCTGTTAAGGACCAGCGTTTAAAAAAAGTCTATTCGGATCTGTTACGGATTTTAAACACTTGCATACTTGGCACTTAAACCCCCTTCCTGCCCAGGCCAATTTTCAGCTTTTAGCGCTGTCGTACTTTGAATGACATTTGCACGGTCATGCTACACTGGACCCATATTATATATATTTTTTATTTTTTTCACACAAATAGAGCTTTCTTTTGGTGGTATTTAATCACTACTGGGGTATTTATTTTTTGCTTAACAAACAAAGAAAGACCAAAAATGAATGCAACTTATAGGTAGCATTCATAGGTGGCACTAATAGGTGGCACTGATGGGCACTAATAGGCCTTTGTAGGTGACACTAATAGGCAGCGCTGATGATGAGCCACTGATGGGCATTGCTTGGCAGCACTGATCAGCACTTATAGGTGGCACTGGTACGCACTGATAAGCAGCAGTGTTTTGCACTGGTAGGTGGCACTGGTGGGCACAAATAAGGCGGCGGTGGCTCTCTTTTCGGGGGCCGATGTCCCTCTGACAGATGGCGGTGATTGGGTTTTTGTTTTTTCTTCTCACACTGTCAGCGTGAAGGAAAAAAAAGCAGATTATCTGCTCTGTTTACATCACTGATCAGCTGTCATTGGCTGACAGCTGATCCCATGAACAGGGGCAAGATCGGCCCCTTACTATGATCTATGATCCAGGCAATTAAGGCCCGCCTGTAGCCAACTTTCTGCTATAACACGGACGTGAAGGAGTTAAGAGGAACCCCATGCCAAAAAAAAGGCGTGGGGTCCTCCCTAAAATTCATACCCTTATCTGAGAATGAAGCACCATATCAGGCCATATGCCCTTAACATCATGGGGGGTAGCTTTAGGGTGGGGGGGGCTCTTTTTTTTTTTTTGGGGGTCGGCAGTTGGCGTTCATTTTGATTGGTGTTGGATCTACACCAATAATAAATGAATTAAGGACTTCCTTCTGTCTTTATTTACACCATTTTCATGGTGTTTCCCTTAAAATCCATACCAGATCCAAAGGGCATGGAATGAATTAGGGGGGGGGGTTTATTGCCGACAATTCTTTTGTTTACATTCCCCCGCTGACAGCTGATGAGTCATCGGTTGGTAAGGACGCGGCAGCCAGATTAAAGCGGAGGTCCCGCTGCGATTAGTTTTTTTTTTACCATTAGATTAATTACCCCAATATAAATCGTTACTCACTCTTTCTGTTTTCTTAAACCTCCACAGTCCGATATCGTTGTAAAGGATAATTTATAAAAATTGATGCCGGACGTTTCCATTTTGTTTTTGGGCACTTGAAGCCCACAAGCACCTATTTCCTGTATGCGGTGAATGTTTCTTTCCCAGCATTCACCACTCAATCCTGTGCATGCTCATTGTTGACGTCACACCGCACCGTCAACACTGAGGGTTGCCATCACAACGGGCGGCGTCGTTGAAAGTTTCCGTCCCCGTTGTGATGGCAACACAAGGAATTCTGAAACGCCCTTGTCACGTGACTGGCGTCACACGTCACTCCCTGTTTCTAAATCTTGGGAGATTTCACTGTGTGTCATTCCGTACTGAATCTTGGGAAAGATGATGCTTATCTCATGATACAGTGCTGCGCCTGGGGAATACAGGATATACGTCAACTCCCGTGGGAGAAAAAGACAGGATGTTCTCCTAAATACATAAATATAAAGGTATTTAACCACTTCCTTACTGGGCACTTAAACACCCCTCCTGACCAGACCAATTTTCAGCTCCGCTCTCACACTTTGAATGACAATTACTCAGTCATGCAACACTGTAACCAAATTATTTATTTGTCCTTTTTTTCATACAAATAGAGCTTTCTTTTGGTGGTATTTGATCACCTCTGAGTTTTTTATTTTTTGCGCTATTTTGCGCTATTTCTTCATACATTTTGGCCACAATTTTTACTGCTACATGTCTTTGATAAAAAATAACCCACAATTTTGGGAAATTATTTGGTCTGTGTGAAAGTTTTAGATTCCACAAGCTATAGTGCAAATCATAAAAAAATATCACATCTGATCACACCTGATGTACTGAAGGCCTATCTCATTTCTTGAGACCCTAACAAGCCAGGAAAGTACACATGCCCCCCAAATAACCCCTTTTTGAAAAGTAGGCAGAGATGGGTACGGAGGCAGCAGAGGTGGGTACGGAGGCAGCAGAGGTGGGTACGGAGGCAGAGGCGGCAGAGGTGGGTGTGGAGGCGGCAGAGGTGGGTACGGAGGCGGGAGAGGTGGGTACGGAAGCGGTAGAGGTGGGTACGGAGGCGGCAGAGGTGAGTACTGGTGGGTACCAAGTGTTTCCCGGGCACTGGGCACTGATTGGGCACTGATTGGCAGTGGCAGATTTATAGGGGTCGCTGAGTGCGCCATGGCGACCAGGCCCCTTGCTGTAGGGGGCCCTCGAGGGCCCCCTGTATACAGTGCTTTGAGGGGAGAAACGGAGACAAGCTCCCGACCCGATCCCAGGCCGAGCTGTGATCTGCACTATGCGGGGAGCTCGTCACAGTCATTACAATGTAAAAGCACAGTGTGTGCTCTTTGTCTCCCCCTACAGTGCAGTACCCGGCAGGAAGAGCTGTTAAGGTAAGACTGCCGTTTTTATCTACTGTGTGTGTTTATATGTGTGTGTGTTTATATGTGTGTGTGTTTATATGTGTGTGTGTTTATGTGTGTGTGTGTTCATATGTGTGTGTGTTTATGTGTGTGTGTTCATATGTGTGTGTGTGTGTTCATATGTGTGTGTGTTCATGTGCATATGTATGCGAGTGTGCATGCCATAGGTGTATGAATGTGTGTGCATGTGTGTATGTGAGTGTGCATGTATGTGTTAGTGGTGGTGCGTCCATAAGAGCGCAGGGCATCGCCCCCCTCTCTCCACCCACCCCCTGCCTGTGTTTGATGGCACAGTGGGTGCATTTGACGGGAACAGTGGCTGCATTTGACGGGCACAGAGGCTGCGTTTGACGGGCACAGTGGCCGCGTTTGACGGCACAGTGACTGCGTTTGATGGGCACAGTGGCTGCTTTTGACGGCACAGTGGCTGCGTTTGATGGGCACAGTGGCTGCATTTGACGGGCACAGTGGCTGCATTTGACGGGCACAGTGGCTGCGTTTGACGGCACAGTGACTGCGTTTGACGGGAACAGTGGCTGCTTTTGACGGGCACAGTGGCTGCGTTTGACGGGCACAGTGGCTGCGTTTGACGGGCACAGTGGCTGCATTTGACGGCACAGTGGCTGCATTTGACGGCACAGTGGCTGCGTTTGACGGGAACAGTGGCTGCGTTTGACGGGAACAGTGGCTGCGTTTGACGGGCACAGTGGCTGCTTTTGACGGGCACAGTGGCTGCGTTTGATGGGCACCGTGAGACTGCAATTTTTTTTTTAAGAATTTTTCAGTTTGCTTGCGCCCCCTCAAAAATGTTGAGCACCAGCCACCACTGGTTTATATGTGTGTGCATATGTGCATTTATATATATGTATATAAACAGTGTAGGTGTATGTATGTGTGTTTACATGACCCCCTATATGTGTACAATCAGAACCGATTTTTTAATTTTTTTGCTTGTTCATAGTACTAGCAAAAAAATGCTGTTCCACTGAAAAGCAATCCATGCTCAGATCGCTTTTCAGAGGCATTTGACAGCTGGTAAAGAGGCAATGTGTTGCCTCCTGACTGCCTGTTTTAACTCCTTAAATGCATCATCACTAAGCTGCAATGCACACAGTTGCAGGGTGGTTGCAGTGCAGCCCCATTCACCTAGGGCAGTGATAGCGAACCTTGGCACCCCAGATGTTTTGGAACTACATTTCCCATGATGTTCATGCACTTTGCAGTGTAGTTGAGCATTATGGGAAAACATCTGGGTTGCCAAGGTTCACCTTCACTGATCTGAGAGTATACTTCAAGGGTGCCCTGGCTGGAAAAATATTGTGAAACACTGGCATAGAGGAACCAATCTCTCCATTTTCCTGCAGCCGCTAAATGCCTGCAGGAGGGAGTGGAGGAGAAGCAGGCGGAATGGAGAAATCGGTTCTTTTATATGCAGCCACCCACTTGCTACCGGGTCTTGTTTTTCCGCCACCGTGCTCGGAGAAAAGAGCCCTGTCCGGGGGGTCAGGGGGGCCCTTCATGGTTTCTTGCATCGGGGCCCTGAAGGTTCTAGTTATGCCACTGCTGATTGGGCACTGTATGGCACTGATTGGGCACTGATTGGCACTGATTGGCACTGATTGGCACTGATTGGGCACTGTATGGCACTGATTGGACACTGTATGGCACTTTAACTGAGAATTTCTCCCTCCTCACACGCGCTGTCTGTGTGAGGAGAGAGAGACGGCAATGAGAGATGATCTCATATGTTTACATATGAAATTATCTCTCATTGGCCGGTGATCGCGCTGTAAATAGCCGCTGTGATTGGCTATTTACAGTGATCTGTGATTGGCTGTGTCCAAGGGACACAACCAGCTCAGAAGTTCCTCAAGGAAACGAGGAAAGGGGCGGACGTCTAAAGACGGCCTCCCAGAGATTCAGAGCCACCCTGCGGCCGTACATAGTCGTACGGTCGTGGGGAAGTGGTTAAATAGCAAATCATTCAATTGAATGTCAATGGCATATCTATGCAATATAATGAACGCGATCAGATATAGCTTAAAATTTGGGTGGAACTCTGCTTTAACAGCCAGCTATTCAATGGTTGTTAAGGACGCCGGAGGCCACCCACTGAGAGAAAAAAAAAACGCTGGCAACCAGTGCTTAGCAGCATTTATGAGTTTGTAGGGGCTTCTAGGGGCAGAAAAAAAATGCTCAAAAAGTTAGGAGCATTTTTTTAAGCTAGTGTGCACTGAGCCTGATATCTAAGCAGTTGTTATGGAGGCAGGCAAAGGGACTGCATTTCTAGAGACGAATCTCAATATTTAATAAAAAACTAATAATACAAAAGAGATAAAAAATATGTGATCAGTAAAAATAAAATATACAGTTTCTTTACTCAAAACTGGAACACAAAGGACCACAGAGGAACGCCTGTCTGTGAACCGACGCATTTCAGTGTGAATCGGCCCTAAAGCTGGCCATACAGCCACACAAACAAGGTCGATAGAAGAATTTCCCATGCTAGGGCATTACTCTTTAAATCAGTTTTTTGATCCATGGACGCCACACTAGAAAGTAATATGTTTTAAATGATTGTAGGTATGCTGTGTGAATGGCAACACATACTGAAACAAGCATACTGTATTGAGGTTTCTCAAATCTGACTGCAAAAATGAAAATAAAGACGTCATTCACACCATGATTTAAATGTTACTATTGTACATCTGTTCAAAGTTCAGCTTTATGTTACGCCAACTTTTATTTAAAGAGCATCTTATTGCATATTTCCTGTTGTACTCATTGTACTTTCAGAGGTAACAGAGGGATTAAACAACCTGCAGTTGACGTAAATAATAGTACACACTCATATTTAATATCACACCTTAGTTAATCTCCAAATAAAGCTTTGGCTTCCTGGGAATTTCTGGTCCTTGTTGGAGAGACAGCATTTCTGCCTATTCCTACATACTACATGGGTTTCTAGTAAACAGGATGTGGTGAGCTAAAGATGCATGGTAGTAAAGGTGATGTAATCTTGTAATGAGTGACAGTACAATGACATGAATAGATAATGTATATTTTATAACAGGTGCTATGGTAGAAACACACAATTTATTTTTCCTATGTTTTACATAGTGGGCCTTATTTACCGTACTAAAGCTTATTTGCGCATGTGCATACACCGTTCATCAGTAGTAAACTGCATCCCATAGTATTACTGTGCACTTACAGGCTACAGTGTATATGTGCGCAATTTACTTTTTGCCATGTAATGTACACTTAAGAAAAAAAGAGAGATACCCCCGAAAAAAGGACTTTTAAGGCCAAACTCAAAATTAGTAAAAACAAGTTTATTGAATGGACCAAGCAAGATACGGTTGATGCTTGTTAACAAGTAAACCTTGACAATCAAGGTATATGTACACAACAGCAGTTGTGACTGTCTATATATGTATGCAAATAAATAACACCAAGGACAGAAGTGCACCGAGTTTCCTCACAAGACCAGAAACGCGTCGGGCATCCTCCACCATCCCTTGGAGAGTGTTTTTACCCTCCCCCTTTTTTTACTTTACTTCACTTCTGTCCTTGGTGTTATTTATTTGCATACATATATAGACAGTCACAACTGCTGTTGTGTACATATACCTTGATTGTCAAGGTTTACTTGTTAACAAGCATGAACCGTATCTTGCTTGGTCCATTCAATAAACTTTTTTTACTAACTTTGAGTTTGGCCTTAAAAGTCCTTTTTTCGGGTATCTCTCTTTTTTTCTTATACATACCAGGGATGTGGCCATCCTCACAGATTATGGATCTATGAACTCCTTTCTTTACTGTAATGTACACTTAAAAAAATTCTAGTATACCACGGACCCCACCCACCCGACCGGCAGTATGCCAGTGGTTTTTTTTTTTGCTCCGTACTTACCTGTTTACGGGCGCTCTTCCCCTCCGGCGATCCCGCGGGACTGAGCTTTCCAATCACAGGCTGTGATTGACGTCCCTTAGCCCGGCGCATACAGCGCATCACGGGATGCTGAAGGAACCCCAACGTCGGTGCGCAGGCGCCGTATAGGGCCGCTTCGGGTTTCTTTGGCATCTCGTGACGCGGTGTATGCGCCGGGCTGAGGGACGTCAATCATGGCCTGTGATTGGGAAGAGCGCCTGTAAAAAGGTAAGTACAAAAAAAAAAAACACCGGCATACTGCCGGTCGGGTGGGGTCCGTGGCGGACTAGAATTTTTTGGTAGGGTGAACCTCCACTTTAAGCATCTGAATGAAAGCCAGTTAAATGTGTCCAAAATAAAAATGGTAGAACTACAGTCACAGTATAAGATCACTTATGTAGTGTAGGCTGCCCATTCCAATACGACCAAGCACGGGGTTTCAGAGGAGCAATGGACGATGGTGAAGGTGGAGTGTAGAGAAGTAGGAGTAGTGTAAGAATCCTGCCCTACAAAGGAGTGTTCCTGCTTCAGATTTAGACCCCTTTCACACTGGGGCATTTCTCAGGCGCTTTGGCGTTAAAAATAGCACCTGTTAAGCGCCTGAAAGAAGCCTTATCTGCAATCCCAATGTGAAAGCCTGAGTGCTTTCAGAGCCCTTTCACACTGTCAGTGCCGGAAAAATGTTGGTAAAGCTTCGCTAAGACCCCTTTCACACTGGGGCCTTTTTCAGGCGCATTGGTGTTAAAAAAAAGTGCCTCAGTGGGAAGGGGTGCTTTAGGAGGGGTGTATTTAACACTCCTAAAGCGCTGCAAAGAAGCTGCTTGCAGGACTTTTTTTGACGCCCTGCCAGCGCAGCGCCTCAGTGGGATTGCCGATGAGGCTTCTTTCAGGTGCTTTACAGGCGCTTTTTTTAATGCTAAGACCCATTTCACACTGGGGTGTTTTTTAGGTGCTTAGTGTAAAAACACTTTGAACAAAGAAAGGACACAAGAAGGAGAGATGCAGACGCTGCACACCCCGATAAATACTTGAGAAATGGGAAAATTCCTCCATGGAGCTTTTGAACAGCAAAGTATTTAAATAGACAGTGTAAAGAAAAAGAATAATACTTTATTAATGATCATGACATGGTGAGATAAAAGCAATGGGTACTGGCTATATCATACAACATGATGTTCGAGTGCAACCATAAGGTCGACGCGTTTCGACCTTTATGGTCATCTTCAGGGGGAAAGGTTACTGTAAAAATATATAGAGACATTTTTATATGCAACTTGAAAACTATCAAAGCATACATAAGGTGAGTGTGTGAATGAAAACACTGATAATTACCACTATCGAAAGGGATGAATGTTCTTATAGCCAGAAAAGTAAACCAGGTGCAGGATACGGAGAATTCCAAGTGTAAAAACACTTGGGCTTTCACATTGGGATTGCAGATGCAGCTTCTTTCAGGCGCTTTGCAGGCAATTTTTTTAATGCTAAAGCGCCTGAAAAAACGCCCCAGTGTGAAAGGGTTCTTAGTGCTGCTGGCATGGGCTAGCCTAAGCCTGAATTGATAGTTTTACTGTTTGTGGGCTTTTTTTTTCTCTAAGTTTAAGTAATTTTTTGATTCTGCCTGCTGTTGGGGAGCATCTCTGGCAATAGTGTGTAAAGTTTCAATGGCCTAAGCTATGAATATTTATACATTATCCCCTTGGAAAACCACTAGGAGGTTTATAGATGTTCTCCAACCTTCCAGGCCTGTTGCCTGGGGAGGACACATGCTTGAAAAAAGGAAGGTCTGAGCTCAGGACCTGTAAGCTTGTACTGACTTTCTGGAAGCACTACATGGGAGTACCAGGGAGGATCTTCATCTGCTGGTAGTGTGTGCAAAAAAGCTAGGAGAATATAGAGTGCTTGGTCTGCCTTTACAGCCACTCAACACATATGTGCAATGGCATATGATGGACTTTAATGTTTACACCTCGCACATAAGGGTATCAGATGGCCAGTGATCCTCCCTGCCCTCCAGGTGCTTCAAACAGTTTAAAGGGACATTGGGGCAGGGAAAAAGAGTTTAACGGTTGTTTTCTTTGTTGACTGTAAGTAGGGTTCCCAGTCTGCATATGAACCCCTTGGTAGTAGTACTATCTATTAAATTCATAATATTTTTATTTATTTATTAATACAATATTTTGTTTTATCTGTATTGTTAAGTAGAATGTTGGCCAGTTCGGGTCTCTTCAGCCCGCCCTCTCTTCCTTTATAGAACATTATTGTATTCAACTATTTATGCTATCCTTATGACTTATTGCCATCTACATATATATATTTGCAATCATTGCATCATATTCATTCTTGCTCTTATATGCTCCACGGTACACATTCGGCGTTTGCAGGACTCTGGCTCCAAACATTCCCCTTTTATAGCTACCCCAAGCCATACATCTTGGCTGGTCCGTGACGTTGACTCCTTGTGGCCCGTGTCTGTGTCCGTCATAGAGGTACGCTGCTATGTTCTACCTACATGTGCACGTGGGGAATGGTAACGTAACATGGCATACTCAAATGCACTTTTGTTGACATAATTCATTATAATGTTCCTTCTGATACTTCTACTCTCTTGTGTAATTTGCATTTATACCTTAATTTTGTTCTGTGATATTATTTCATAGCATGTGTGACATTCATGTAGGCATGCCAAGCTTTTGTGGTAATGACAGCATCATCTCCAACACAGATGGTTTTGTTTACTTTGCACCTCTTGACATTCATATAATTTTTGTTTTCTCATTTTTGTAGATTATTGTATATGTATATATTTGTCCCTGAGGAAGCCTGAACAGGCGAAACATGTTGGACCTTATATATACACCAATACGGTGAAATACAATCTCTCACATGACAAATCTTTTTATATTGTATTTGTATGTAATGTGCTAATTTATTAAAATATTTTTTATGAATATAAGCTCTGTCTGTAGCGTTTGATCCCTGCGGTTCCAGAGTCAATATCATTATATGGTATATTCTATTGTTTTCTTTCAATACGACATACCCAACTTGCATTCGCACAGTCCCATGCCCCATCCCATAATTGGGAACATATATCTAAGTGAAGGAGGACTGCACTAAGGTAAAGGAAGCTATTTAGGGGGGAAAAATGTACCTTTACAACCTCTTTAACCATTTCAAAAGTGATTGGGACCCAATTCTTTACATTCATAAACAAATCAAGGATCCAACCCTCGAGGTGTAATGTCAGCCCTCTGAGCCACAAGGGGACGTTCTACCGCTGCCTAGCGGTATTGGGGGGCAACATTAGTACCTTGAAAGATTTTTGTACAGAACAAGATGAGGTTTTTTTTTTGGAAAAAACGAAAATAAAGTTTTATCTGAAGATATGTTTTAATCTTGTAAAATCTTTTTTTAAATATAAAAGAATGAAGCTGAAAACTCCCAGGTGTAACAAGCTGCCTGCACTCCTGCCTCATAATCCTTAGAGGAGCGTGGCCCCTGCTCTGGTAGTACGATAACAAACATGAGAGGGAAGGGGGATGTAGAAATCAGAGGATGGAAGAGAAAAGGTACAAAACCATGAAAGGAAGTGAAGAAAGCTTATCAAGAATAAGCCGTTTACAATGGTTTTACTATTTACATTATGAAAATAGGAAGTTGAGAAATCTTTGAAGCTGGACGCTCTACACGAAAGTTTGTGAAATGGAATCGTGTTCCAACACATCTCCTCCCTATAATCCTCTGTGTTTCCAGTGACTTATTGTGAACAGTGCATCACAAGCTGCATTATGAAGCATGTACAAATATGGACCTAATAAATTCCACATGAAAAAGAAAAGATTTAGCATAATACAACAAAAGGACTCATTCAATAAGACTGTGAAAAAACAATTAAAATGTGAAGGCCGTAGCAGCCTATCAGAAATGATGTTCTTGTTGATGTGACTAAAGTACATCAAATTGTTTACTATGCATTGCTATATTTTCTGACATAATACAATAGTTATTTGCTTCTTTCTACCATTGGGCATTAAAGTAGATGTAAAGTGAATTACTAAAGCTTCATATAAATGTTAACAAGTTCATACCATAGTGTTAAAGCCCACTTTGTTTATTTATTTGAGCACTACCCCCAAAGGAGCTGCGGGTTTAGATTTGGGTTTTGCACGTTACCTCTAAGTTCGTTGTCCAGTGGAGGAAGTCTGTAGAAATTGCAATGTCCACACAAGATGTAATTACCTTCAACTGTTAGGTTTTATTTTTTGCTGCATAAAACTTGTGAGGGAAGTAGAAAGTATAGGAGGAGAGAAGGGGAAGGTTCAGATACGTGGTACAGAATGCACAAAAAGTATTTATGTTCCAGTATTCACCACTCTTTCCTAAGTGGGTATTGCTCGACTGAATAGGCCCCTCTCACATGGCCCAGCAGCCCGGAGGATGCACGGACAGTATGAGAACAGTCTCTGCCACAGACCGTCTGAGAACAAAAGATGGATAGCCAGGAATCCTCTGCCACAGGATTTCAGTCCCAAACTTCTTGCCTTACAGCAAAAGAGCCTTTAAGCCGATCCGGCGAACTGTAAGGCAAATTGAATAGTGGATCCCTTTTGTAACGAGGTCACCAGGCCTATCCCGGGACATCAGCTTGCCTTGCTTGGTCTCCTCCAGGGCAGGTCCTTCCCCAGTTTCCTTCGTTAAGCAGCTTCCCCCACTTGGATGGACAGCTTGGGATCCCTTCTAGAACCATAGACCCCAGCCAGCATAGCTGGACCTACTTGATAGAAATACAGCCTCGGACCAACGTGGTTCCAGGACTGGAATCACACACACCTGCTACGTGCGAGGAGGGCCACGAGGCGAAGGAACCCGAAAAAACGGCGTCTGTCCCTTAAGTATCCCTTCCCAGCATGCACAGCGGGGCACCACTCCCCCTGAGCTGCTGCCGAGAAGGGTCACTTAACACACCATGTGTAGCTGGCCAGCTAGAACCTGACCTAGGTAGCTAATATAACTTACATGTATATACAGCTAAACCTGCTAAGAACCTAGTGTAGAGCACATTTTTATATGTGAGAGACAAAGGCAGAGTTATTCACTGTGATTTTGTGTTTGGATGTTATATAACAGTTGTATGTTGTGTTCACAGAAGCAAAAGAAAAAATATGCCTTTAAGAGTCATTTGTTTATATGGCAGAAGTAAGCAAAGTTATTCACAGTTTAATCCATGCCAGCAAGCATAGAGTTAAGCTTTTGTGACTCATCAGAAGCCTTGGCCCAATCACAGCTAATCTCACATTGAGCAGAGTCTTGACCAGTCACAGCCAGCTTTGCATCCACTGTCTAGGAAGTTTCTAGCACATGCTCTGCAAATTAATCATTCCACAGAGACAGAGCCACATGCAGACAGCAAAGCAAGCAGACATACAGAACCGTTCTTATGGAAGCCAGAGGGCAAAATTAGTTCCACCAAACCTGAATCACTCATCACTCATCAAACCCGAACCATATCAAACCAAACTAAGTTAACCCTGCAAAAGCAACCTGCAAACCAAGTTGCAAACAGAGTTATACCTTTCAGAGAAATCAGATAATGCTTTAACCACTTCCCCACCACGCCATAAGCATTTTACTGCTACGGCGCGGTGGAGTTACTTTGACACGACGTCCCTGGGACGTCGTCGTGCACTTCCGCGATTGCGCGTCCCCTGGGACGCGCTCGCGAAAGTGTCCGTGCTCGCCGGGTCTAGAAGACCCGGCGCATCACGGATCACGGTAAATTGCCGCTGACAGCGGCCGTTTACTACGTGATCGCGCCGACGAATGACGGCGCGATCACTTGTAAACAAACCGGCGTCATTTGATGACGCCGGTTCCTCCCTCTCCTCCCTCTCCTCTCTGTACCGTTCGGTACAGTGTGCGAGGAGAGGGGGGGAGCGGGGTGTCAGCAGCTGAGCTGTGGCTGGATCTGTGACAAATGCAGTCACAGATCCAGCCATCCCTCAATCCATCCCAGCTCTGCAATCCCCCAGTACCCTGCAATCCCCAGTACCCAGCAATCCCCCAGTACCCAACAATACCCCAGTACCCAACAATACCCCAGTACCCAACAATACCCCACAATACCCCAGTACCCAACAATACCCCAGTACCCAACAATACCCCAGTACCCAACAATACCCCACAATACCCCAGTACCCAACAATACCCCAGTACCCAACAATACCCCAGTACCCAACAATACCCCACAATACCCCAGTACCCAACAATACCCCAGTACCCGACAATACCCCAGTACCCGACAATACCCCAATACTCGGCAATACCCCAATACTCGGCAATACCCCAGTACTCGGCAATACCCCAGTACTCGGCAATACCCCAGTACTCGGCAATGCCCCAGTACCCAACAATACCCCAGTACCCAACATTACCCCACAATACCCCAGTACCCAACAATACCCCAGTACCCAACAATACCCCAGTACCCAACAATACCCCAATACTCAGCAATGCCCCAGTACTCAACAATACCCCAGTACTCGGCAATACCCCAGTACTCGGCAATACCCCAATACTCGGCAATACCCCAGTACTCGGCAATACCCCAATACTCGGCAATACCCCAATACCCTGCATGATACTTTGCAATACCCCAATACTCTGCAATACCGCCTATGGGGATTTTTAAGTAGCGAAGTTTGGCGCCATTCCACGAGTGTGCGCAATTTTGAAGTGTGACATGTTGGGTATCTATTTACTCGGCGTAACTTCATCTTTCACATTTTGAAAAAAAATCGGGCTAACTTTACTGTTTTGTTTTGTTTTAAGCACAAAACAGTTTTTTTTTAAAAACACGCGTTCAATAAATTTCTGCGAAAATACCGTGCGAGATAAAAAGTTGTAACGGCCGCCATTGTATTCTCTAGGGTCTTTGCTAAAAAAGCATATATAATGTTTTGGGGTTCTATGTAATTTTCTAGCAAATAAATGATGATTTTTCCATGTAGGAGAGAAATGTCAGAATTGGTGTGGGTGTTCCAGAACGCCTGATGGCGCTCCCTGCATATTGGGCCTCTGTATGTGGCCACGCTGTGTAAAAGTCCCACACATGGGGTATCGCCATACTCGGGAGGAATAGCAGAATGTGTTTTGGGGTGTAATTTGTGGTATGCATATGCTGTGTGTGAGAAATAACCCACTAAAATGACAGAAACAATTTTTTTTTTTTTTTTTTTACAGAATTTTCAGTAGTTTTTCTTTTATAGCGCAAAAAATAAAAAACCCAGAAGTGATCAAATACCACCAAAAGAAAGCTCTATTTGTGTGAAAAAAAGGACAAAAATTTCAAATGGGTACAATGTTATATGACTGAGTAATTGTCATTCAAATTGTGAGAGCACCGAAAGCTGAAAATTGGTCTGGTTAGGAAGGGGGTTTAAGTGCCCAGTGGTCAAGTGGTTAAAAACTTACAGTGAGAGAGAGAGAGAGAGAGTAAATACTGAAGAAAGAAATATATCCACCATCTTATGTTAAATGACAAGATTGAATATTTGAAGCACCATTTTCTGTTATACTTTATTCATCACGTGTTTTGTACATGGACTGTCTGCTGCAAAGCAGCAGTATTTTATATGAAGAAAATAGAGGAATTTCAGAGTAATAGACAGTCTTGTTGGACTGAAAAGTCAGAGATATCACAATTCTTCTAATGCCACAGCGCATGAAGCACTTCATAGTGCTGCGCCTGCCACACCATGGTTCGCCCGAGTTCCAACATGGGCCTGAGGTGGTAACGCCACCTACAGGCAACAAGGAAAAACTTCTATCAAACACAACCATAGCCAGAACAGAGGCTAATTTCCATGAAATTGGTAAAGTCTGAGCCCAACTATTGGCTCAGACACCGGGAATTCACAGCAGTTGTCGAGCACTTCCTTACAAAGGGAAGCCAGGGATGCAGGATCATGTGACCGGACCTGACCGGATTAATAAAAAAGATAATTAAAATGTAGGAGGAGGGGGAAGGAATGTTTTTAAGATTACAGCGTAGTAAAGGAAAACATTTTTTTTGCTGACAGGGTTTGTTTACAGGGTATAGAGACATAGGGCCAGATTCATGATGGGAGCATCTTTGCTCTGGAGTAACGTTTCTCATTTACGTTACTCTGCCGAAATTTTAGGAGCAAGTGCTGTTATTCATGAAGCACTTGCTCCTAAAGTTGCGGCAGCGTATCGCAAATGAGCCGGCGGAATTCAAATTGGGCGGGTACGGGGCATGTATTATTTAAAATAAGCGCGATCTTGCGGCGAACGTACTGCGCATGCGTCGACTGTCAATGCATCCCAGTGCGCATGCTCCAAATTCTGTCAGTGAACGTCAATGACGTCAAATCCCCATTCATGGACGTTTTACGCAAGCGACGCGATTTTTTTTTTTATCCGACGCGATGACGACGGCTATACTTAACATAGGATACTCCACTAGGGGGCTGCTTTATCTTTACGCCGCGTATCGCTTACGGAAACGTCGGAAAGTCACTGCGTCGCGCCCGAATACGATCGTGAATTGCCGATTCCCGCTGATTAACATATTTTTTCAGCGTAAATCAGCGGGAACGCCCCCGGCGCCATTTTTTAATTAAAGTTGCGATGCGATGGCGAAATTCAATTACGCCGATCGCATCGGAACTCCAACCCGGCGTTTCTTGTTTTCTGGTTACAGAAAACAGAAACGCCGGCTTAAAGTGACAGTTAGGCTGGAGTATCACTGATACTCCAGCCTAACTCTACCTGAATCTGGCCCATAATAGTTAACTGATTCCTTTTAAAAATGATTAAAAAAAGATAAAAATCAATCATATAATGTGCCTGCAGTTTCAGTTTCGTTTTTCATCTAGTTTCATGCTTCTGTAAAGTACAGAGACAAAGAGCCAATACAGGGCAGTGTTTTTTTTTTTTTAAATGTTTTTTCAGACAAGCAGGAAGTGTGGAGAT
The DNA here is from genome assembly GCA_029574335.1 of Rana kukunoris. NCBI lineage: Eukaryota > Metazoa > Chordata > Amphibia > Anura > Ranidae > Rana > Rana kukunoris. The sequence goes on from CM056051.1 coordinate 399,512,847, forward strand.
CAGAGAAGGATTACAGCAACTTCAAAGCAAAAACGAACAATGAGGACATGAAATCACGCACGCGTGTATGGGGCATTAGGAGGATTTGCAGAGGGGGGGGGGGGTGGTAATAGGCAGAAATGGGTAAAGAGAGTCACAGGCACTATGCATAGGCACCCCCACTATTTCAGGCAGTGCTGTCTTGGTGACGTCAGCACTGCCTGAACTAAAAGCACCAAGTGGGTGTTCGGGAGACTGCTCACCCAGCACACAGAGGGCAGGCAGAGTAAACAGGAAGTTCTAGGATGCCACTGTCTGAAGGGTGATTTTAAATCAAGACAGCAGAAGATTTCTGCCCACAATGTGTTATCATGTCTAACACTGAGGAGACAATATCCACTGACAAACTGACATTAGAGCCACACCCAGCCATTAATAAATCAAGACCCTGTGGATGGGGGAACCACAGGGGACGTTTTCTGTAATTTGGATCTTGCCGCTCTTCAGTTTACCGTATTTGCAGGATAATTGGTTGTGAAATCATATATGAAAAATCATTATTGCTCATTTATTCGTGAGGCTCACACTGGGTTATGATCGTTTTCTATAAAGTACAAAAAAATATTGCAAAATAAAATATGGAAGTTTAACCATTTCTCTGAATGCTTCTAATGAAGAAGAACTTGGAAGGCCCATTCACAGCATTACATTGCAGTCATGTATGTTTTATGGTGCACCGTAACATGTGATAATGCACAATGCATAGTTTGGTGCCAATGAATGCAGGCAGTACACTGATAAGCAATGCGCATTGTAATGCACTTCCCTAAAACAAAATCAATGCATGCCCATTAAATACGCGTTGCGGTGTTTTGGCAGCTCATGCAAAAATGAATGTGCTGCCGTGTGCACTTTAACATGTGAAATATTGCACATTCACACACGAGTGATACGTCACTGTGGGCACTATTCACTAAGGCCCCTTTCACACTGGGGCGGTGGGGGCGTCCGCGGTAAAGCGCTTCCCTCGGGTTTTCACACTGGAGTGTGAGGAGCGTCTCTTTCAGGGCGCTTTGCAGGCGATATTTTTAGCGTTATAGCGCCTGCAAAGAGCCTCAGTGTGAAAGGGGTCTAAAGGTTATCGCATGCGTTATGACAGTCATGTGACCACTTAACGCATGCGATAATGAAAATGTCAACTCACTATATTCAGTATGCAGCATTTAGCACAAACAGCAAAAACGCTTGTTACATACAGCATAAAAAAGGTATTAAAGTCAACGCACAAAAGGAAATAAATAAATAAATGCATGCGTAATTAACCCTTTAAGGACCGCTGCACGACTATTTACAACTGGGCATATGGACGTACAGGTACGTCCCCTTTAAGAAGCCCAGCTGTGGGTCGCGCGTGCACCGCCGCGGCGCGCGGCCTGGTCCTGTGCTCCGTGACCGCAGTGTCCCGTGATCCGGTCACAGAGAGGAAAAACGGGGATAGGTAAGTGTAAACAAACCTCTCCCCATGCTATCTAGTGAGCCTGTCACTGATCATCTGTTCCCTGTCATAGGGAACAACGATCAGTGACGTCACACGCCCAACCACGCCCCCTACAGTAAGAAACTTAAATTAGGTCACACTTAACCCCTTTAGCACCCCCTACAGGTTAACCCCTTCACTGCTAGAGACATTTTCACAGTAATCAGTGCATTTTCATAGCACTTTTCGTTGTAAAAATGACAATGGTCCAAAAAATTTGTCAAAAGTGTCCGATGTGTCCGCCATAATGTCACAGTCACAAAAAAAATCACTGATCCCCGCCATTACTATTTTGTAAACGTTATAATTTTTGCGCAAACCAATTAAAAAACGCTTATTGCGTTTTTTTTTACCAAAAATATGTAGAAGAATACGTATCGGCCTAAACCAGTGTTTCTCCAGTCCTCAAGGCCCCCCAACAGGTCAGGTTTTCAGGATTTCCATTATTTTGCACAGGTGATTTGATCAGTTTCACTGCCTTAGTCATGGGTCTTCAAACTACGGCCCTCCAGTTGTTCAGGAACTACAATTTTCATCATGCCTAGTCATGTCTGTGAATGTCAGAGTTTTACAATGCCTCATGGGATGTGTAGTTCCACAACAGCTGGAGGACCGTAGTTTGAGGATCCCTGGCCTTAGTAATTCCCACAGCCATTTCATCTGAGGGAAATCCTGAAAACATGACCTGTTGGGGGGGCTTGAGGACTGGAGTTGAGAAACACTGGCCTAAACTGACAAAAACATTTTTATTTTTTTATAGCAAAAAGTAAAAAATATTGGAATTTTTTTTTTTAAATTGTCACTCTATTTTTGTTTATAGCGCAAAAAATAAAACCGAAGAGGTGATCAAATACCACCAAAAGAAAGCTCTATTTGTGGGAAAAAAAGGACTTCAATTTTGTTTGGGAGCCACGTCGCACGACCACGTAATTGTCAGTTAAAGCGACGCAGTGCCGAATCGCAAAAAGGGGCCTGGTCCTTTACCTGCATAATGGTCTGGGGCTTAAGTGGTTAAAGGGGTTTTAAAGGCAGAAGGTTTTTTATATTAATGCATTCTATGAGAGATCAAGGGAAGTTTATTTTTTGCCATCTGTGTCCCATTGGAGAGATTTCTCTTCACTTCCTGTCCCATAGCCAAACAGGAAGTAAGAGGAAATCCCTGCAAATTAAGGGAATTCCTTGGGACCCCCCAAGTCACCAGAACTATTCTCCCCATTGGAAGATTTCCCTTCTTTTACTTTTCTTGAGACAACCGCGATTCCCTGTACCGTAAAAACAATCATAGCGGGACATCCCCTCCCCCTTCTGCCATTTACTATAGAGCTGACCAAGGACCAGATGGTCCCTGGTCATCTCTATGATCTTATGATGCCGCGTACACACGGTCGTTTTTTGCGATGAAAAAAAAACTGTTTTTTTAAAACGTCATTTAAATCACCGTGTGTGGGCAAAACGTCGTTTTTTGTCTTAAAAAAAGCGACCAAAAAAAAATTCCAACATGCTTGAATTTTTTGTGTCGTTTTTCAAAACGTCGTTTTTTGTTTCACAAAAAGTCACCGTGTGTAGCAAAAACGTCGTTTAAAACGACGTTTTTCAACCCGCGCATGCCCAGAAGCTAGTTATGAAGCGAGCTTCAATGGAAAAGAGTGGTGAACGTAACCTCGCTTTTTGTGAAAAAAACGATGGTGTGTATGCAACATCGTCTTTGAAAAGTGAAGTTTCAAAAACGTCGTTTTTTACTTCACAGAAAACGTCGTTTTTTTTCATCACAAAAAATGATTGTGTGTACGCGGCATTAGCCTGGGCAGGACGTAAACACTGTCATTACTTCCGCTGAGAAACAGAGATTGTTTTTTTTTTTTTTTTATCTCAGGTTTTCCAGCCTAAAGACGAGATCTGGGGACCTATAGTTATAATGTTTGCGGGTTATAAGTCTTTTTTTTTTAAACTAGAACATGGGTGAGGATTAAGATATTAAAAGCTGCATATTTAGTGCGTGATTAAATCAGCTGCTGAAAGTGCTTCAAAAATGAGGGTTTAATATCACTTTAAAGGGGTTGTAAAGGTAAAAGTTTTTTCACCTTAATGCAATCTGTGCATTAAGGTGAAAAAACATCTGCAGATTAGAGGCCCCCGAACCCCCCCTTTACTTACCTTGACCCCTCGAAAGTCCCTTGCTGTGAACGTGCAGGCTTCTTAGCCATCTTCCTGGCTCATTCATTGGTTGATTGAAAGCAGTGCAGCCATTGGCTCGCGCTGCTGTCAATCACATCCAATGACACGGCACGCCGGGGGGCGGGGCCGAGTGATACAGTCGGCAGCTATGGCCGGGAGGGAGAAAGGAGTCACTGCTCCAGGTGGGATCACTGTATGGTCACAGGTAGTGCAGGATGCTGAGGGTGCTGGCGGTGCACTAGGCAAATGAGGAAGAAGATAAATGGATAGCCGCACTCCAAAACCTGATGAGGTGGTCTTTTATTAAATAATCAGCATGTACAAAAATGGGTCACAGCAGTGGAAAACAAGGAGCAGCCGACGCGTTTCACACTGAATCAGTGCTTATTCATGAATTTCTCTCTAGCCGGCAAGAACTCAACACCATGCAAGCTCGCTCCCATGAAAGTGTTGAGTCCTTGCGGGGGGAGCCAAGACATCCGCCCAGGGACCCCAGAAGACCAGGTTTGGGGCCACTCTGTGCAAAGCGAGCTGCACAGTGGAGCAGTGGAGGTAAGTATAACGTGTTTGTTATAAAAAAAAAAATATATATATATATATATATATAACTTTAGTGATTTTTTAAGTCAATGAGTCAGAAAGTCAGAGGCAGACAGGATACTAGCATTTTTGGATGAAATTAAAAAAAGGCAGCCCCCAAATGATACCAAAAAACAGTTTTTGAACTATAACTGACACAAATTGTAATCGTTTTTGCACTTACGAAACATCAGGAAGATACAAAAATTCACGTGAGTTCAGACATAATAACTGTGAAGGTTTGAGAAACTAGTTGGTTCACTTAAGAACAGGAAACCTCAAAAGAAAAAAAAAAGAGTTCACCTTTTGAAAGGGGTGAGGTCCGCTGCTAGATAAATGGAGTGTTCAAGCTATCTGTCTACATTCATGACATCTATACAAGGTTGTGCCAAACTCTACACTGAAGGCAGAGTGATTAATATAATTTAAAGTGGAAGAAACATCACATATATTGTTTAATGTTAACTGCATGCTAAGAAATGTGTAAATGTAAAGCCTCATACACACGATTGGACTTCCATCTGACTTTTCCGTGGATTTTGCACACAACTTTTTCAGCCAACTTTCACCAAATCACGTGATTTTTCAACTCTTTACCGCCACCCTTTGGGCAACTTCTGCTATTTTTGGCTGATCTTTAGCATTGGTTCTGAGCATGCGTGTTTGTACTTTGGACTTTAGTCCGATGGATTTGTGTACACACGACAGGGGTCAAGTCCTGGGGAAAAAAGTGTGGGAACTCCCACCCAAGATCCACCCCCCCACAAAAAAAAAAGATACACTCATATGCATAATTACTAAATCGCATGTTTTTTTTTTTTTCGATCCACTGTACCTTAGTAATCTTTTATGTTACTGGCCGGTTCCTGTATATGGATTCATCGGGTAGTGTGCAGGCGTTCCGTCACTTCCTCGATGCCGCAATGTCTCCTGGGAGCTTTTGATATTGTTCCCAGGAGACATTGCGGAGGTCTGCCGCGAGTTATCGTGTCATTTAGAAAGAACTTCTTCGAGGTGACGGAATACCCGCACACTACCCGATGAATCCATATACAGGAACCGGCCAGTAACATAAAGGATTACTAAGGTTCACCTGCCCCTGACAGTGACTTGAGCTGGGCATCGCCGCTTAGTAAAGGATTGGCTCGGCTGCTCTCGGCTGCTCTAGCCCTGCAAAGGGAACTGAGTTCCTGCTGTGAAAAAAGTGCAGGAACTCCATTCCCACATGTTCCCGCAGGACTTGAGCCCTGACACACAATCGGATTATGCTCCATTGGACATTTGTTCTCGAAAAGTTTGAGAGCATTCACAGCGAACATTTGTCCGATGAAAAAGAAAAAACAACTGTCCGATGAAGCATACACACGGTCGGATTGTCCGATCAAACAGGTCTGTTGGACATTTGTTGTCAAAAAGTCAGATTGTGTGTATGGACCTTTACACTTGCAGGTATTTATTACCTCTCACATAGATCAGAGTATGCCCCCTGACAATTCCTTTTTCTACTTTCTCTCCAGAAAGATATACCCATCTTTGTTCAGACATCATCCAGGGTCAGCATCTATTTCCTGGAATGAGATGCTGGTGTAGCTGGTGTATGGGTTGCTGAATGTTATGGTTCACCTGTCACTCTGCCTAGCCTGGCATTCATCTGTCAGGCATTTAGAAACACAGACCAGTCCATAAGATTTGTTTGTTTGTTTTTGCTTTTTTATTGAGGGGATTGAACTTGGATGGGAATGGGAAATTATGGGATGCCCAGAAAGATTCAGTGCAATTTGCAGACTGTGAGGCCTCGTACACAAGACCGAGGAACTTGTCGGAAAAGACACATCGTTTTCCTCGATGAGTTCCTTGTTAGGCTTGTCGAGAAACTTGACAAGCTGTCTTTGCGTACACACAGTCAAGACCAAATCTCCTCGTTCTCAAACGCGGTGACTTCACCACATACTACGACAGGGGAAGTTCGATTCCACTGGCACAACCCTTGGGGCTGCTTTTGCTAATCTCATGTTACTGCGTGTTCGGGTAAAGTTTGGTAAGAGACATTTGCACTTTTCAGTCTGTTACAGCGTCACAAATGTGCTATTTCCATTACAAATGCTACTTTTACCGAAGGTGCGCGGGTTTCTAAGCATACACACCAACGTGTTTCTCGTCGAAAGCCAGCCAGACGAGGAACACGACGAGGAAATTGAGACTCCCGTTGAGGAAAAAGAGAACTTGCTCTCTTTTTTCCCCGTCGAGTTCCTCAACAGTTTTCTCATTGAAAAGCATACACACGACCGTTTTCCTCGGCAAAAAAGCTCTTCCACCAAGTTTCTTGATGGATTCTGTCGAGGAAACCGGTTGTGTGTACGCTGCCTTACTCTTCCAGCACTTCACTTGCTGTAGACCGTTACTCCTCCAGACTAGCTAGCGCTGCATGGTTAGGCCTGACACTAACTCAGCCAGGCCTTAGTGAATTTCCTTTTGCAGGCAGGGGCCCTAGACCCCTATGGCTTACAAATAATTCAGGTGCTTACTGTCCTCTATCCAGCTACTGGTCCCAGATAGCCTGGCTGCAACAACCTCTCTCCACTGCCCTTTCCACAGTCCTCTCTTCTGGTTCTGCACCCATCTCAAACTGCAAACTCCCAGTTCTCCCAGGCATGCCTCCCCGAGTCCCCAGTCCTCCCGACTGTGCTTCACTCACCAGCCCTCCAGTCTGCGACCAGTTGTCCTCCCAGGAGTCTTTTACAGTAAGGTGACCAGAATTTTAAAATGAAATCCGGGGACATATTTTTTCTTTACTAGTAATGGCAACAATCAGCGACTCTCTGCCCATCACTTGACTGAAGCGTAAGGGCTACATTTTAAAGGAGTACTTCTGCTTCAGTTATTTACATAAAAATAAATTGCCCAGCATAGTGAAAAAGGGCGCTTACACTGTGATACTCACTTTCAATCTGCAGAAAGTCTGCTCTTCCACTGGATGGGGCTGCTCTTCTGGGTTGAATGACAGCCAGCTCCATTGAACCTATATCATGGACACAGCTTGGGCTCACGGAACATGTCATCATTAGGCCCTCTCTCACAGTACTTTATGTGGGTGTCATAGTGTTTAGAAATGCGGACCATCCACCGCTGCTGCCAGACAAGAAGAGGCAGGACCCATGACAACACATATCTGAAGTTTACAGGATTTATGCTACCAAAGACAAATAATGCAAACGATAATGATTACTTCAATCCGCAGTTCACTCTATTATCTCCAAAAAGTTGCAAATTAAAGGATACTATCCACAGCCTTGCAGCTCTCTTTAGACCAGGGAACCCTTATGCAGCACTATACAGTGGAACAGAGGAACAGTGGCATAGTGTGATATCTCCAACAAAAGCTTTATTAAAAATATATCTCATACAAAAGTATTCAGCAAATAGGCTTAAAGCTTAAAATTCATCCTAGATGACAATCACTAAGCCCTGGTTCACACTGGGCTGCGGGAGTGAAATCGCGCGATTTCAGCTGAACTCGCGAGATTTCACTCCCTCTGGCAGTCCCGATTTCGGCGCGATTTAGGAGACATTTGTGCAGGGTTCTGCACAGATGTCAATGTAAATCGCGTCCTGAAATCGCAAAAAGTAGTACAGGAACTACTTTTTGAAATCGGTGCAGTGCCGCAGATGCAGCGTCGCACCGATTAGGACGGTGTCATTGCTGGCAATTGCCGCCGATTTGAGATGCGATTTCACATGTGAAATCGCATCTCAAATCGAACTAAATCGTACCCAGTGTGAACCTGGGCTCAATCTGAGGTTTACTCAGAGCACTGAAGAAGCTCTGAAGAAGAGGGTGCACACGTGCACATGTGACATAATTCAAGATACACATTTGATGAAGCAGTTACACGCTGATGAATGGGTTGACAGTGTTTTGTATCCAATGGATTGATTGAGGGAGTAGGGATAGGCTTGCTGTGCCCCGACACCCCCCCCCCTTCTTTTTATATTTCTGTTTTTTTTTGTTTTTTTTTAGCTTGTTGGTAAGCGCTTAGACGCGAGTATCACAACTTGCATTTGGCACTCTATAAGTATTTAATCCAATCCAATCCAATCCAATTGAGCCTCACCTTTAATACATTTTATGTTTTATATGTTTTTTTCCAAGCACTTTTGTGAGTATAAGATATACTGCATAATATTATATTCCTCTAATGGGATTTTAAAAGCAACCAGAAGAAAAAAAAAACATTTTTAAATATAAAAGATAAACTTTATTTACAAATTATTTACCATTTCATTTCGTAGTGACTTATAATTACTAGTGTAGCACCCTGATGTTTAGGCAGGGTTGTTCCTAAATTTACCTGCCTTGGCTAATTGTGGAGGATCAATTGAGTTCACCCTAAGTGTGGAATTGCTAAACTTTTCAATTCTGATACCTGCTGGCATTAGATAAGACATGGGCAAAGCAAGGACAGAATAGGAGTATATGGGGTATTTCAGCCAATGGGCAGGGTTATTCTTAAATCCCTTGGCCTGCTAGGAGAACATATATATTTGGGTGGAGTCAGGTGATCAGGGTTATGTGCCACTTGGATGGCTGTCTGGGTGGACATACTGTTGCATTACCCGGATTTCTAGACCAGAGTTTGGGCCTATCCCGGGCACATCTGGCTGTTAGGCTGTCTGAGGGCTTATCCAGAAGCAAGAGAGCAGCGCAGGGTTGGGATTGCGACTTGCAGTCCAACCACAAGAGACTGTTCTGCCAGCCGGAGAACCTGTTGTGGTCGGAGGTAGTGGGGATGCTGTCGCCAGTAAGGGACCAACCACCTTATTACCAGGGACCACAGTGAGTAGCTAAAGCAAGTATTCTCACCAACCGGGGATGGTGAAGAATCAGAAAACTTCAGCCAGCGTCCAGCGGAGGTGGCGCTTTCAAATCGCCCTTGTGTGTTAAGCCAGGGACTGAGCAGGCCAGTGGGGTGAAGCTTGAGAAGTATCTTGAGTACCAAACTAGGGACCCAGCAGAGAAGCGGCGGTGACACTTGATGAAGATACTACCGTGAAGATTGGAAGAGCTCAAGGGATTCAGTGGCAGTAAATCATCTAGCCTAGTGTGAAAGAGACTGGGAGCTCTGTGGGCTGAAGAACTACAAGAAGTGATTGTAGTGGAAGTGAAGGAACTGTTACACTTTGTGTTAAGAACTGTTCAAGACTGTTGCCATGTTGCCACAGGAGACCGCATTCCTACATATGCAGATGTGGCGTCTTGCTGGATGCCTTCCCCAGACATTGGAACTACCATTGCAACTACCTAAGGGTGTCCTGGCCCTAACCCTATCTCCCAAAGTTCTGTTTAAGAGACAATAAAATCTCTTTGCATTCAAGAAGTGTCTGGCGCCCAATTGATATACCTTATACTACACCCACTATGCCTTACAACCCACCATATACAGAAGGATGTCAGCAGTTCTCATTAGACTGGAGGAGGCCTGGGACCTTGCTACACTAGATATCTTTGGCCTCGTACACACTATCAAATGTGTCTGTTCAAATCGGTCGGACCGACCGATTTGAACAGATCTGTCTGCTGGCATTTTGGTTTGCTCGTGTATCGCGCTGACGTGTCGGTGACGTGGCGGTGACATTGACGCCGCCACGTCACCGCACCAGGAAGTAAAACACTTCCGCGCATGCGTCGAAATCATTTGGCGTGTGTGCGAGAAGACATGTCTGCTGGTTAGCATACTAACCAGCAGACATGTCGGGCGGACGGGTTCCCAGCCGACAGATTTCAAAGCATGCTTTGAAATCTGTCGGGTGGCCAAATCCGTCTGTTTGCCCGTACACACGATCGAATCTGTCTGCTGAAACGGTCTAGCAGACCATTTCCAGCAGACAGATTTGATCGTGTGTACGAGGCCTAAGATGTATTTTTAATAACGTTTTATTGAAGATATCACATGATACCGGCACACTTTCAATTTGTTCTTTAGTGTAGAATTTAGGCTAGGTTCACACTGTTGGGGGTGCAGGACAGTGTGTAAATCACACGCGTTTCTGCACCTACAGCCAAAACACACTGCTCTTTTGCAGGCACAAGTGCAATTAATTCTTAAAGGCATCCTCACGTATCGGAATGCACATCATGTTTTGGGGTGCATTAACCACTTAAGACCCGGACCATTATGCAGGTTAAGGACCTTGGCCCTTTTTGTGATTCGGCACTGCGTCGCTTTAACTGACAATTGTGCGGTCGTGCGACGTGGTTCCCAAACAAAATTGGCGCCCTTTTTTTCCTACAAATAGAGCATTTTTTTGGTGGTATTTGATCACCTCTGCAGTATTTTTTTTTTTCGCTATAAACAAAAATAGAGCGACAATTTTGAAAAAAATTCTATATTTTTAACTTTTTGCTATAATTAATATCACCCAAAAATATATAAAAAAAAAAACTAGTTTAGGCCAATACGTATTCTTCTACCTATTTTTGGTAAAAAAAAATGCAATAAGCGTTTATCGATTGGTTTACGCAAAATGTATAGTGTTTATAAAATAGGGGATAGTTTTATTGCATTTTTATTATTTATGGCGGCGATCAGCGATTTTTTTCATGACTGCGACATTATGGCGGACATATCGGACAATTTTGACACATTTTTGGGACCATTGTCATTTTCACAGCGTGAATGGGTCCTTAAGTGGTTAAACAACATGGTGAATAATCACCATGCAGTTTCCATGTGGCTGCATTTTAGAAAAAGTGCAGGTACCTTTTCCTGTGTTTCCCACAGGTACAGCAGCCTATTCAAATGCATGAGCTGCTGTGCCCATGCAAACACATTATACACAAAACACAATAGTGTGAACCTAGCCTTACGGCATTTATAAAGTGAATTTTTTTAATAATTGGGGAGGGGTCATTAATTATTTTATTGAGATTTGAATAGTTAAAAGAATTGTATATTATCTTTTTTATTTATTTAAGTATTTTTATATTTTTATTTATTGCAGATAATAATTTAACACCCTAGGAGCCTCAGGTGGCATGTGTATCCTGACAAAGGTGATAAAGAGGTCAATAATTGGTCCCTATATTTTAATGGGGTTGGTCTGGCTTTCCTTGATTTTTTAATCGCAAAAAAGAAAAAACTAAAGCAGCCAGATTACACCAAGAAATTAATGATATCAAAGAGAGATTAATTCCTATAAACAAAGAGGGTTGGTACCAAGTTTATACCCAGGAACTAAGAGAAATTATGGCAGAAGAGGAGGAGGAACAAAGAATTAAAAAACGCAAAAAGTATCTTAAAGACGTGGAGGACTATAAGTCCCAGAACGTCTTTTAGTGGCAAGAATTATATAGAGAGACCCCTACACAGGTTTCTGAAGTGGCCAATATGGTAAGTGAGGAATCTGGGCCTAATATCCCAATGCCTCTTCCAGTTGCCAACTTCCGGGTGGGCCCCCTAGATCAGGGGGTAATCGTAGCCCTCAAGTCCAGTATCCTAAGAAAAAGGATTCTGGGGTAACCAAATCACATAATCCTCCCAGGGAACATTATTATCCTCCCCTTAATCAGTCCCCAAGGACACAGGGGAGATTTCCGAATACGGGTGGAAATAGAGGAAATAGACAGACATCGGCACCTTATAATAATTATAGTAACACCTATTATTATTCCCAGGGGAGGCAACCTTATATGGACCATCACGCAGGATATAAGGATATAAAGACCGATTTTGGGGAGGGGCCACTATGGAGACACCCCCAATACCCCAAGACCCACTTGGAGATATGATCTACCCATACAAAATCGTTATGGATCTTTGGGTGATTGTGAAAACGTTTATGAGACAAGTACAAAGTATTCTACTACTGAATATGGCTCCCTGAGGGATGACGGAAATAATCCATCTGAGGGCCCCTCAGGTTTTGCCCCTTTAAGGAATAAGACAGACAATAATATTTTTTTCAGGAAAGGGACCAAGCTAAAAGGGAAGAATTAGATGCCCTTATTTTTATAGGAATTTTCCATGTTCAGATTATTATCATATATGAATATTTCTACCTTTAGTGTCTGGTAAATATTCCTCATGTTCTATTTTATGGAGATGAAGTAATAATGTTTTTTATATATATCATTTTTATTTATTTTTGCATTTTTATATTTATGTATTTTTTATTATTCGTTGTTTCTTATTTGGTAATGTTTTGGTATACATTGTCGTATTTAGACTCTACTAATGGGCATTTTTATATGTGCTCTTTTTGATAGAGCCTTTTTGAATTTTAAAAGTCAGGATATTAACATTGAACTTTTATACCTTTATATTGATATTTGCTGATTTCTAACTTTGTGATGTGCAGCTCGGATCCTTATATGGCGAGCCCTAATTATTTGCTTATTAGGATCCGACTGCATGCATTTGTGTATGGGGCATGTTGCATGTTGTTTCCTGTGTCTCTCTTGTGGTCCACACCCTCTTTTGGTATTTAACCACTTAAGACCCGGACCAAAATGCAGGTAAAGGACCTTGCCCCTTTTTGCGATTCGGCACTGCGTCGTTTTAACTGACAATTGCGCGGTCGTACGACGTGGCTCCCAAACAAAATTGGCGTCCTTTTTTCCCCACAAATAGAGCTTTCTTTTGGTGATATTTGATCACCTCTGCGGTTTTTATTTTTTGCGCTATAAACAAAAATAGAGCGACAATTTTAAAAAAAAATTCAATATTTTTTACTTTTTGCTATAATAAATATCCCCCAAAAATATATAAAAAAACATTTTTTTTCCTCAGTTTAGGCCGATACGCATTCTTCTACGTATTTTTGGTAAAAAAAATCACAATAAGCGTTTATCGGTTGGTTTTCGCAAAATTTATAGCGTTTACAAAATAAGGGATAGTTTTATTGCATTTTTATTAATTATTTTTTTTTACTACTAATAGCGGCGATCAGCGATTTTTTTCGTGACTGCGACAATATGGCGGACACTTCGGACAATTTTGACACATTTTTGGGACAATTGTCATTTTCACAGCAAAAAATGCATTTAAATTGCATTGTTTACACAGGTGGCGCTGTAGGGGATGTGTGACCTAATGTGTGTGTTTACAACTGTAGGGGGGTGTGGCTGTAGGTGTGACATCATCGATCGCGTCCCCCTATTACAGGGATGACGCGATCGATGCTACGGCCACAGAGAAGCACGGGGAAGCCGTGTGTACACACGGCTCTCCCTGTTCTTCCACTCCAGGGACGGATCACGGCGATCGGGTCCGCGAATCCCGCGGTCCCGGTCCTGGAGCTTCGGACCGGGTCGCGGGCGCGTGCCCGCGACCCACGGCTGGGTACTAAAATCAACGTATATATACGTTGATGTGCCCAGCCGTGCCATTCTGCCGATGTAAATGTGCAGTAGGCGGTCCTTAAGTGGTTAAATGGTGTGGTGCTTGGCATCTGGATATGATCTCCTTTCCCTGAAGAATCCTTATGTGGGGAAATGCATTGGGTGGAGTCACTATCCTAGACGCTATCTTACTTGAGCCAGTCAGGCTATGTGCTGTTTTTGCCCTTTTTTTTTTTTTTGTGGAACTTTGTTTTTAGCTTGATGTTATGTTCTGATTTGGAGTAATAAATCTTTTAAACGAACTGCACCATGAAGCCTTTCTCTTTCTGCCCCTATTAACAATACCGGTATGGTGAGCAAGTTTGGATATCCATTTGATGTGTAAAATTCATTAAAAAAGGAGTTTTGCATATCTCTGACGGGATATCTCCACCTTCATTGGAAAGTTCAGGTGCTGATCCCTATCTGGCTGATGGTGTTCTGACATGCCTATTTGATCTCTATTACCTGAGATCCAACAGATTTGGTAAGCGGCAGTGATTGCCTTATTTTCTTTGATGAACAGAAAATCTTACTGATACATACGATGGAGCAGTGCTGTATCTTGGCCTAGGCTGGCAAGGCCCAGGCCTAAGACGGCACATTGCTGGGGTGGGGTCAAAAAAGCATCCCCCACACAAAAAAAATCCTCCCTCCTCCTGAGTCCAAGCTCCTGCACAAAAACTTTCCCCAGCGGCCTGCGCCACACTGGGCCAGGGGAAGGGACTGGCGCCCCCATAAAATGGCCGGTGACTGGCTATACCGACTGCACATTATGAAACTGACAGAGCCTAATGCTCCGCCCACCCTCCTTTGCGGCACTTTGGGAGGAGGTTACAATATGTAACTTCCTGCCAGCCCAGGCTCTATGACAATAGAAGAGAGAGGAGGAGGAGGGGAGACTTAGTGATGAGCGGAATACGCCATATTCGATTTTGCGATATTTCGCGAATATTTCGAAGAATATTCGCGAATATTCGTTAATTTCGAATATTCTTGATATTTTATAAAAAAAAAATTGCGAAATTTCGCCAATGCGAAATTTCGCTAATGCGAAATTTCGCTATTTTTTTTTTTGGATAAAATATCACGAATATTCGATATTTACGAATATTCGCTATATTTTATAAAAAAAAAAATTGTGAAATTTCGCTAATGCGAAATTTCGCTAGTGCGAATGCGAAATTGATTGCGAAATTTATTGCGAAATTTGAAAAAATATGAATATTCGAAATAGCGAATATTCGCCGCGATATTCGAGTTATTCGCGAATACTCGAATATGCAATATTCGTAGCGAATATTCGCAATGCGAATATTCGTGAGCAACACTAGTTCTACTCACAGTAATTTTACAGAAGAGGTTGCCTTTCGTTTACAATTGCTTTCTATCTATTATTTTACAGCACAGAGAATACTGCCAGAAGACAGGGATTCTCTTGCTTGTCTTTAACCCTCCTCTTATGTTAGGGTCAGAACCGACCCGTTTTCAGGTTTTGAATGTCTATAGGTATCACATAAATTTGTTTATTGCATCAAGATTTTTTTACTTTGTCAGGAACCTCTATTTAAACAATGTAATAGAAAAATAATCCTTTTCACTAAATTATAAAGTACTGTGGTGAAAATTAAGACGTTTATGGTGTTAGGGTCAATTCTGACCCAGTTATAATATAGGATTTTAGGACACTAATAAGTGCCAAAACTGAAATCATAAACACTCTCTCTGCTTAGTAACACTGACAGCCAATCACCTCTCAACCCTGTGAGCTGTGGTTAGGGAGGGGCCTATCTCTTTGCCTGCTTGTCTGCTTCTCTAAATAAAGTAAAGAAACATAGGACCAATACATTTCAGAGTTGCTGACTTTATTTTACCATTTTTTAAATTTGAAAATGAGAGGTATGTTATCAAAAGAAAGGTCTAAGGGGTCACACCAAAAATATTAAAACCAATCTTTTCATATATATATATATGTGTGTGTGTATTTTTCCCCTTAAAGGGGTGTTCCAGCCAAAAATGGTGTTTATTAAAAGTCAGCAGCTACAAAATTGTAGCTGCTGGCTTTTAATAAACACTCACTTACCTGCTCCTGCGTTCCAGCGACGTGCTGACCGGGGCTCCGCTCCTCTCCCCCCCTCCCCGGCCGGCGTCTCCATCCCGACTATGGGCACCCAGCCGTGACAGCCTTCGGCTTCACGGCCGGGCACCCACTGCGCATGCGCGAGCCGCACTGCGCATGCGCGCGTGGAGCGGCTCGCCGCTGATTGGACAGGCGATTGCCTAGGACCTGCCAGTGTCCTAGGCCATCACCTACAGGAAGGGGCTGAAATAAGGCTATTACGCCTAATCATGTGGAAAAAATGTGTATAATTTGCGCCACAGAAAAAACAATGTTAGTTCTCCCAACAAGAGGGTAGAATTAAATGTAATTAAACCTAAATAAATTAAATATACCAGTTTAAAGAGCTGCCACCTAAAAAAATTTCAGAGTGTGAAAATACAAATAGAATCGGAAGTGAAGGGGCGCTAATAACACAAAATCAATGCAAATTATGTGTATATATATACATTAAAATGTGCAATCTCTTAGAAAAACATATATTATTAGTGAAGTGTCCATACGATGAAAACCAAAAATTATTAAATAATAATAAATTGAGTCCAAATAGTGCTAAAAAATAATAAGCACCCAATAGTGATTCTCGGTTCAAACAAAGACGTAAATATTGCAGTTCTGGAACCTCCACCATATGTTTGCACCCGGTGAGATCAATAGAAATGGCTCCTTACCAATATTAGTAGACTCTTTTAATTAAAAAAGAAGTCATAAACCGCTTGTGTCAATAGGATGACTCAGAGTGATCCAGATAGGCACGTTCAGATGATCCAGCATTCATATAAATAGGAACAGAAGAGCAATCATAGTGAAGTACTGTTTATTAAAACAAAATTAAAAAGTAACATGCCAAATGGCTGCTTACTCAGGTTGTGCCCTGATCCCGGCACTGAGGCTTTATGGCGTTATTCGATATCCAATCGAACCCGCAAATTCAGATATGGTACGATAATCCGTCGCGCTGGTCGTCTCACTGGCCGGCGTACGTTCCACCGTCTAAGTAACGTAGATTCGGAGATGGATCGAAAATCCGTCGTACTGCTAGTTTCGATAGCCGGCGTGCGTTCCACCGTCGAAAACCAACGGACCCGGAAATCGGAAGTGGTAGGGAAAAAGCGTGACTGGTTAGCGCCTCGACGTACGTCGAGGCGCTAACCAGTCACGCTTTTTCCCTACCACTTCCGATTTCCGGGTCCGTTGGTTTTCGACGGTGGAACGCACGCCGGCTATCGAAACTAGCAGTACGACGGATTTTCGATCCATCTCCGAATCTACGTTACTTAGACGGTGGAACGTACGCCGGCCAGTGAGACGACCAGCGCGACGGATTATCGTACCATATCTGAATTTGCGGGTTCGATTGGATATCGAATAACGCCATAAAGCCTCAGTGCCGGGATCAGGGCACAACCTGAGTAAGCAGCCATTTGGCATGTTACTTTTTAATTTTGTTTTAATAAACAGTACTTCACTATGATTGCTCTTCTGTTCCTATTTATATGAATGCTGGATCATCTGAACGTGCCTATCTGGATCACTCTGAGTCATCCTATTGACACAAGCGGTTTATGACTTCTTTTTTAATTAAAAGAGTCTACTAATATTGGTAAGGAGCCATTTCTATTGATCTCACCGGGTGCAAACATATGGTGGAGGTTCCAGAACTGCAATATTTACGTCTTTGTTTGAACCGAGAATCACTATTGGGTGCTTATTATTTTTTAGCACTATTTGGACTCAATTTATTATTATTTAATAATTTTTGGTTTTCATCGTATGGACACTTCACTAATAATATATGTTTTTCTAAGAGATTGCACATTTTAATGTATATATATACACATAATTTGCATTGATTTTGTGTTATTAGCGCCCCTTCACTTCCGATTCGATTACACCTAATCGCCTTACTACCCCCTCGGCGGAAGCAGGAAGTGGGACAGGAAGTCCCACTCCTCCTAAAGCCCCCACTCCCCCCCAAAAAAAAATACATGCCAAATGTGGCATGTAAGGGGGTAAGGAGTGGGATAAGCGGAAGTTCCATTTTTGGGTGGAACTCCGCTTTAATTAAGAAAAAGTAAATAAACAGTTTTTACTTAAAAAATAAAAAAATAAATAAAAGCTATTACGAAAAAAACAGCTATATGAAGCTATTTAAACCAGCCACCCCACAATCACCATTAGGCAAAAAGGCGCCAGATGACGCCCGCAATCAATTCCTTCTCTTCTCCAGAAGGAGATGGGTGTTCAGTGAAAACAGGCAGGGGATGCTCAATTAGCATTGCTGGTTGTCTTGTTATACCAATGACCACCACAAGAGGTCACCAGATTCCAGAAGGAAGCATAGGACTGCAGAAGGACGCAAAGCCACAGCCTCAATTACCAGCACGCCGAGGGGATGCGCACGGAGACAGGATACCCCAGCTGTGCCACCCCAGGAGCCAGGTCACTAATTCTAGTCGCAAATGCGACCTGGCGCCCAGGGTTTGTCAAGCCCTGTTATAGACAGTGGCCAGCGGAACAGTTTTCCCCATTGGAAGATTGCCCCTCCATTCCTGTTCTGGTGACAACTCAAAATTTTGGATTCCCTCACTTGCAGGTGATAACAGTCTACAAAACAAATACATAAGGGAGGGCACAGCAAATAAACAACTATTAGGGTTTTTAACTCTTCCCTATTCAAAAATAAATAGAATTTAGGTACACTCTAAATTCTGAAGCCAGTGCATCACAATATTAGGCTGGTAACTACAATAAGAAGAAGCTTAGCTGTGCTTGTCCTACTCCTTTTACGTATAAGAAGTTTGTTTTTTCACTGACGAAGGAAGAGGAGTTCAGGACTTGTATGCTGTGCCTTTTGGGACTGCCTTATACTGAATGGTTGTATACAAGCTCTTCAGTGATGTGCAAAGTGTCTTCAGTATTGTCATCTGCAGAGAAAGCTGACATGC
This sequence comes from Rana kukunoris, assembly GCA_029574335.1. NCBI lineage: Eukaryota > Metazoa > Chordata > Amphibia > Anura > Ranidae > Rana > Rana kukunoris. The sequence continues at coordinate 399,531,560 of CM056051.1, forward strand.
TGTATAGGGCACTTAGCCAAACTATAACACCAAAGATATTTTCAGACAACATATTCAACTGGCTTTAATCGGAACAAAAATAGATTAAAGCGGAGTTCCACCCAGGAAAACAACATTTGCCCATCTAGCATAAAAAAATTAAATAAAAAAAAAACGTGAAAAAAAAAAAAATACTCACGAAATACCTGTTGCTATGCGGAAGTCCGTAATCTGCCTCTTCCACACCGCGGTGTCTTTTCTTCTGCTTCTTCTGCTTGTGAATGGGGCGCGCTGCTTTCTGGGAACTGTGTGTGTTCTCAGAGAGCAGCCGCCCATTCACAAGCCAGCGTGAGACTCACACAGGCGCAGTAGGAAATGGGCAGTGAAGCCGTACGGCTTCACTGCCTGTTTCCCATAGTGTGAATGGCGGCGCGGGACCTGGATCGATCGTGGGACCGGCATCGGGGGGGCCATCAGCGCGGGCAAGTAGGACAAGGTAAGTGTCCTTATTTAAAGTCAGCAGCTACACTGTTAGTAGCTGCTGACTTAAAAAAAAAAAAAATTGCGGCTGGAACACCCCTTTAACATTTTTAAATTTACACAGGTTGGATTAGATGAATAAAACACAGACTTTAATCTACTTCAAATAGAGCTCTTCTATAACAGTATATTCCATGGTACTGTGTCTATTCCAATAATGGTGTTAAACATGCAATGAAATGGCTTATACAGTAAGGGGGGAAAAGTATTTGATCCCCTGCTGATTTTGTATGTTTGCTCACTGACAAACAAATCAGTCTATCATTTTAACGGTAGGTTTATTTTAAGAATGAGAGACGGAATAACAACAACCAAAATCCAGAAAAACACATTTCAAAAAAGTTATCAATTGATTTTCATTTTAATGAGTAAAATAAATATTTGACCCCTTCGCAAAACATGACTTAGTACTTGGTGGCAAAACCCTTGTTGGCAATCACAGAGGTCAGATAACTTCTTGCAGTTGGCTACCAGGTTTGCACACATCTCATGAGGAATTTTGTCCCATACTTCGTTGCAGATCCTCTCCAAGTCATTAAGGTTTCAAGGCTGACAATTGGTTGCTCGAACCTTCAGCTCCCTCCACATATTTTGTATTGAATTAGGGTCTGGAGACTAGACCACTCCAGGACCTTAATGTGCTATTTCTTGAGCCACTCCTTTGTTGCCTTTTGGGTCATTGTCATGCTGGAATACCCATCCACAACCCATTTTCAATGCCCTGGTGTAGGGAAGGAGGTTCTCACCCATGATTTGACGGTACGTGGCCCCGTCCATTGCCTCTTTGATGCAGTAAATTTGTCCTGTCCCCATAGCAGAATAAAACTCCCAAAGCATAATTTTTCCACCTCCATGTTTGATGGTGGGGATGGTGTTCTTGGGGTAATAGGCAGCATTCCTCCTCCTACAAACACGGCCTGTGTAGTTCTGGGCCGATTCCCCGCCGCTCTCATGATCATTAAAACTCAATTTGCATGTAGCCCCATACCGAGGCAGATTGACAGTTATTTTGTGTTTCTTCCAACCAGCCATCACCCTCTTACCAAGTTGTTGGGTGTTGGTCTTTAGTGTTGCTCACGAATATTCGCATTGCGAATATTCGTTACGAATATTGCATATTCGAGTATTCGCGAATAAATCGAATATCGCGGTAAATATTCGCTATTGCGAATATTCGTATTTTTTCACATTTATTTTTAAAACAGATCACATTCTAGTGATCTCCATCGACGTCTAAAAGCATTGCTGGTATGATTAGAGACCCTGGACCGAGTAGCTGAGGCGATCCTTTTATGTTGCCAAATATTCGCAATGCGAATATTCGTATTACGAATATTCGCGAATACTTTCTCTGCCCTTCTGTGTTTTGTGTATAAAAAAAACAAAACAAAAAAAAATTAGCTTTAGTTTAGTCATATAAGTTTGTGTAAGTAGAGTTAGTGTTTAGTGCCTATTAGTTTAGTAATCCAGGAAATGATCTCCGTTTTCGCGTGTTGACGAGAATTTCGCAATCAATTTCGCATTCGCATTAGTGAAACTTCGCAAAATTATTTTTTTGATAAACTATCACGAATATTCGATATTAACGAATATTTCGCGAATATTCTTCTATATATTCGTGAAATATCGCAAAATCGAATATGGCGTATTCCGCTCATCACTATTGGTCTTGTAGCCCATTCCAGCTTTATGTAGGTCTACAATCTTATCCCTGACATCCTTGGACAGCTCTTTGGTCTTGGTCATGATGGAGAGATTGGAATCTGATTGATTGCTTCTGTGGACAGGTGTCTTTTATACAGGTAACAAGCTGAGATTAGGAGCACTCACCTTTAGGGTCCTTTCACTCTAGCGGACGAACGGTCCGCTAATTACAAGTCCGTTACCGGACTTGTAATGAACCCCTATGGGAGCGGATCCGTTAGTGGATGATGCATCCGCTAACGTCCGCCAGATCCGCATCTGTTTTTTCGGACGGAAGAATGTCCTATTTTACTTCCGTCCGGCCAAACGGATCGGATGCAAACGGACAGACGGTCCGTTTCCATCCGACTCCCCATAGGGGAGAGCGGAGGAGAGACAGGGCAGTCCCTGCACAGTGTGCGGGGACCGCCCTGTCCGCCGACAGCTGAGCGGAGACCCCCCGCTGAGCTGACGGACACACGGAGCGGACCGAAAAACGGTCCGCTCCGTGTGAAAGGACCCTAAGAGAGTGCTCCTAATCTCAGCTCGTTACCTGTATAGAAGATACCGGGGAGCCAGAAATCTTGCAGATTGATAGGGGATTAAATACTTATTTCACTCATTAAAATTCTACTCAATTTAAAACTTTTTTGAAATTAGTTTTACTTTTTATTTTTATTTTTTATTTTTTTATTCTGTCTCTCACTGTTAAAATAAACCTAGCATTAAAATTATAGACTGATCATTTCTTTGTTAGTGGGCAAACGTACAAAATCCTTCACTGTATGTTTTAACTATCTGAGAAAATTAATTATACATTAAAAAGAGAAAGGTTAGCATATAAACACAGAGGAATATCCCCAAAATGTAAAAAAAAAATGGTCTTATTGGCTTGACCATAATAATGTAATGTATGATGGTTCATCTAGTAGAGAGTAGGGGGAGATGAGTTCATAGAAGAAAAAACACAGCTACATGATCAAAGTAGTCACTAAAGGAAAAAAATGATTAAAAATAGATAAAAATCAATCATATAATGTGCCTGCAGTTTAGTTTCACTTTTAAACTAGTTTCATGTTTCTGTGATGTAAAGAGACACACAGAATAAAAACAAACAAATACAGGGCAGTGTTTTGTTTTTAAAATGGTTCTGAGGAGTTTTAGACACACAGTAATGACAGCTTGGACCACAGTGAAAAGCTGCCATGAGATTTTTCATAAGGAGCCAGACAAGCAGGAAGTGTGGAGATCAGAGCAGAATTACAGCAACTTCAAAGAAAAAACGAACAATGAGGACATGAAACCAGGACTGCAGTAAGGTAAAGGAAGCTATTTAGCTAAAAAAAAAAAAATTCTTTAGTGATCCTTTAACCACTTCAGCCCCGGACCATATTGCTGTCCAAAGACCAGAGCACTTTTTGAGATTCGGCGCTGCGTCGCTTTAACTGACAATTGCGCGGTCGTGCGACGTGGCTCCCAAACAAAATTGGCGTCCTTTTTTTCCCACAAATAGAGCTTTCTTTTGGTGGTATTTGATCATCTCTGCGGTTTTTATTTTTTGCGCTATAAACAAAAACAGAGCGACTATTTTGAAAAAAATGCAATATTTTTTACTTTTTTCTATAATAAATATCCCCAAAAATATATATAAAAAAATATTTTTCCCTCAGTTTAGGCCGATACGTATTCTTCTACATATTTTTCGTAAAAAAAATCGCAATTAGCGTTTATTGATTGGTTTGCGCAAAAGTTATAGCGTTTACAAAATAGGGGGTAGTTTTATGGCATTTTTATTATTATTTTTTTTTTACTAGTAATGGCGGCGATCAGCGTTTTTTTTCGGTACTGCGATATTATGGCGGACACTTCGGACACTTTTGACACATTTTTGGGACCATTGGCATTTTTTTTAGCGATCAATGCTATAAAAATGCATTGGATTACTATAAAAATGCCATTGGCAGTGAAGGGGTTAACACTAGGGGGCGGGGAAGGGGTTAAGTGTGTTCCTATTTGTGTTCTAACTGTATGGGGGGGGTGGCCTCACTAGGGGGAATCACTGATCTTCTGTTCATACATTGTATGAACAGAAAATCAGCGTTTCCCCCGCTGACAGGAACGAGCGCTGTGTGTTTTCACACACAGCTCCCGTTCCCCGCTCTGTAACGAGCGATCGCGTGTGCCCGGCGGCGATCGTGCCCGCCGGGCACACGCACGGGACTCGGGGGCGAGCGCGCTGGCCGCCGGCGGCGCGCACGCGCCCCCTAGTGGCCGCGAAAAGCGCGACGTAGAGCTACGGGCTCTCGCGCAGGAGTGCCGACCTGCCGCCGTATAACTGCGGCGGCTGGTCGGCAAGTGGTTAAAGGTAACTTTAGGTACTGATTAATGTAATTCAGTTATCCTAATCTGGTGTTAGTTAGGTGTTGATTGTCTTGTTAGTTATTTTTTTTATTTCATTTCCTCTTTTTTTGTTTTCTTATTATATATTTTATTTTATATTATCCTAAGTATATCATAATGGAATTCACCCCTTCGGTTTTCAAAGGGGGACTCCTGCTATAATGTTTAAGATATGGTTGTAGTGAAGTTTTCTTCTTTTTATTTCATATCATATCCTTGTCTGTATCGAGTAATATAAAAAAAGATATATATTTAATATATAAAAAAACGATCTTTGTTCCCCATTGCTGAAATAAAATATGTATCAGTTCAATATATAACTTCAAATCACCAGTGGTTTAAATAAATAGCCAGTATACTGAATTCATATCAAAGGGAAAGAAGGTCCAAATCTAAACATCTTAGTGGGCAAGTAGTTGTAATCATCAAACTACGTGTATTAAATATATGCTGGATTACAGAATTGTGCAGTTAATACAATTTCTTAGACTGCTCTCACACTGCTCTGCTGCATTTTTCACCGTAGCATGGGTGCAGCACAGTGTGCCCGTGTTTTTTGTGTTTTCACGTTTTCCCAAAGACTTCAATAGGATTGAGGCGTTTTTGGTGCATGATACACCAAAGGTCCTGTATGCTGCATCTACTGTATGGTGCGTTTTCAGAAAACCCATCAAAAACACCCAAACTTATTGAAAGTCTATAGGAAAACATGGGGAACCTGCCATGGGCATCCGCTGAAATTTTTTCAGAGAGGGGGGCTTCGGCAGCGGCAATACACAGACGCATTTTACCCTTTATTCGACCGCTAACGGAGGTTAAAATCACCCCCCCCTCCCATGTTAAAATGTAAAAACACCCCACTGTGTCCCCTGCATCTTACAATATCTCTTTGTCACTATTGTGTACCCCTCTCCACAACTGCACCTCTGGACCCCTTTACATTACACAGCACCCTGCACCACTGGAACCATTTACATTACACAGCACCCCTTTCCTTGACTGAAACACTACACTATATTGACAGTATATTTATTTCAGGTCAAAAAGAGGAACCTTTTGGAATGAGGGACAAATGGATTTGATTTCAGAAGAGGGACAGGCACTCTTAACCTCTTCAGGTCCGCGCTATTGACATAATACGTGAACAGCGCGGACCTGAGGCGCCGGGGTCACGTCTTTGGACAAGTCCCGACGCATCACCGAGGATCCGATGCGTGTACCCGGCGGCCGCGATGTCCGTTAGGTACACGCGATCGTCGGTGACAGAGCAGGGACATGGAGCTCTGTGTGTAAACACATCCACGTCCTGTCAGTGAGAGGAGACAGATGCTGTTTCCCTTGTACATAGGGAGACAGCATCGATCACCTCCCCCAGTCACCCCCCTCCCCCCACACAGTTAGAACACACCCAGGCAATACATTTAACCCCTTCCTCACCCCCTAGTGTTAACCCCTTCAATGCCAGTCACATTTATACAGTAATTAGTGTATTTTTATAGCACTGGTCGCTGTATAAATGTGAATGGCGCCAAAAATGTGTCAAAAGTGTCCGATGTGTCCGTCGCAATATCGCAGTCCTAATAAAAATCGCAGATCGCCGCCATTACTAGTAAAAAAAAAATATTAAAAAAAAAATCATAATTATGTCCCCTATTTTGTAGGTGCTATAACTTTTGCGCAAAGCAGTCACTTATTGTGATTTTTTTTTGTTTTTTTACAAAAATACGTAGAAGAATACGTATCGACCTTAACTGAGAAAAAAAAATATATAAAAAAAAAATGGGATATTTATTATAGCAACAAGTAAAAAATATATATATATTTTTAAACTGTCGCTCTTTTTTTCATTATAACGCAAAAAATAAAAACCGCACGGGCGATCAAATACCACCAAAAGAAAGCTCTATTTGTGGGGAAAAAAAGGACGCCAATTTTGTTTGGGTGCCACGTCGCACGACCGCGCAATTGTCAGTTAAAGCGACGCAGTGCCGGAAGCTGAAATTTCGCCTGGGCACGAAGGGGGTTTATGTGCCCAGTAAGCAAGTGGTTAATAAGGGACAACTAGAGGGAAGGGGAGCGCTGCAGTCACCGCTTAAATCGTCCCCAGGGCCAGTTCGGCCCTGCTCCTGCCTCTCCCTGGCAATTTCAGAGGGGGGCAAATGACCCCCCTTGCCCTATGGAGCAGACGACCATGGAACCTGCCCAAACATTGTTGGTATACTGTACACACACTGTGGAGAAACCGTGCCGAATCAGTGTAAAAAAGGCCTTAATAAACAATGAGAGGATTCCTAAATGAGTGACAATAAAATTAAATTCTACTGTACATATGGCAATTTTTTATAGTTACCTTTGGCCAGCATGGAAGAATGTAAGTAAGTATGTACTGGGGTTGAACCGATACTATTTATTTACCAGCGAGTACAAGAAACAATATTTTCGGTCAAGTACTCACCAATACCGGTACCGATACCTTTGCGGTACGATTTTTAGCCTATACAAAATTACTGAGTTCAAATCACACAGCAAAGAATTACATGCATTTTGAACAGGAATGCGGTGCGATTCCTGTTGTGATAGTACAGTTCCCTGTCCTGGTAACGGTTGCCCAGGATTCTCAAATAGGCTGGTTGAGAGGCTCCAGGATTATTTAATGTGGAGGAATCTGTTTGATCCGTTTCCTCCAAAGTTTATAAAATCCACTTGGGGACCTGGAGCCTGGAGATTCTATAGTGATATGGGTGGGATGGAATCTCCAATCCTGGGACCAGGTTTTGAAAACAGCCAGGAGTCTGGCTGGTTGATTGAACAGGTGGTTCCTGGGCTTATATTAGAGTCAGGACCACTGTTCTGGACTCCACCCTCCCGAGGAGTCCAGGCAAGCAAGGGAGAAGCATGCATGTCTGCATGGTATAGACAGAGGACCCAAAGCTGTGGGCTGAGCAGCACAGAAGCTGAGAGAAGGTACAGTGATTGTACAGGTACTTTGGAACGTGGCTAAGAGAGCTGAAGTGTAAGCCTAAGCGGCAGTATTTCTGAAGAGAGCCAGGTGGCTCAGTATTTTCGGTTGACTATTTGTTTATTGCTGTAGCAATTTGAAACCCCCTGTGTGGGAAATTTCTTTTAATAAAAGTGGGTCAACAAACCCTTAAAAAGCACAACTGGCGTGGAATCTGCTCACTGGTATGCTCTACACAGATGCTAAATAACCCCCAACATTACACTGTCCAAAAAATAATTGTTTTCCACACCGCTTCTGTATGGACCCAGGCTGAAGTTACTATGGCAAGCCTAGGTTCACACAGAAGCGATGCGGGAAATAGCATGCGAATGGGACAGGAATCGCACTGTAGTCCTGTTCGAACCACATTTGATTATTTGCAGTGCGAATTAAGCCCATTCATTTTGGGTATCAGAGCAGTCGCACGAGTGCGAGTACCTGTGCAGATACTCGGTTTCGGCACCGATACTGGTATCAGTGCAACCCTTGTATTTATCATACCTTTGGGATCCCAGTAAAAGCTGTAAATTATTGTAGTAGACAGCACTACTATAATGATCTCTACTAGCTTCCGGGTCCCATGCCGAGTGCTTGCCCTGCTGCATTGTGAACACAAGAGGTTGGTACAGATGCCATTCAGAGAACACTTTTGTCAATGAATGAAAAGCATTCTTTGGTTGGACAAGGTGGAGAAGCAGGGTTGGTGACTTTACAAGAGACACCATGTGCAATCAGAGAACACTTTGCATTCCTTGAATGTCACCGGTGCTAAGCGGGCACCTCCTGTGTTCACGGCATGGGGCCCAGAAGCTAGTGGAGATCAATGTAGTAGTGGTGCCTACTAGAGTGATTCCAAGCTTTCACCGGCATCCCATAGATATAGCCAAGAGAGTGCTGGAGGGGTGGCAGGGGTCAAATAAGTGTTTAGGCATGGGTATGACAAGTACTGAGTGTTGTTTTTTTACCTTAGGGCAGAGAATGCATAAAGATTTACCATTAGAGTTTAGAATCACTTTAAGTTTGCTAAAGTACTGTGTATCATAAACATTTTCACTGTGTATGAATGTCATGAGTTGTCATGGTGCAGGGTGGTTGGCCGTCAACACCATAACAACAATTGATGCTCTATGACCAGGACACACAGCATTATTCATTGCTATAGTGATGGTGGCTGGCAACATGTGACTCTGAACTTACTCTTTAACTTCCTAGCGACCACCCAGCATAGATATACTGCGGCAGGGCGGCCGCTCTGCGCCAGATCACGTACCTAGTACGTGATCTAACACTTTTGGGTCTGGGACACACACACGCCACTGGCGACCCATCTTCCCCTGTGATTGGACAGAGCAGGAGCCGCCAATCGTGCAGGAGAAAGGCAGAACGGCGGTCTGCCTATGTAAACAAGGCAGATCACTGTTCTGTGAGAGGGGAATGTGTTGATCCTGTGTTCCTGATATGTGTTACAGATATTTACATTCCCCAAGTCAAAGAACCCCCCCCCCCCCTCCAAACAGTTAGTAACACTTCCTGGGAACATATTTAGCCCTTTAAGCACCCCTGATATTAACCCCTTCCCTGCCAGTGTCATTAGTACAGTAACAGTGCATATTTTTTAGCTCTGATCGCTGTATTAGTGTCAATGGTCCCCAAAAAGTGTCAGTTAGGTGTTCGATTTGTAAGTCTCTGATCTTCACAATTACTAGTACAAAAAATTAATTAAATAAATATATACCAAAGTTTGTAGACACTGTAACTTTTGCGCAAACCAATTAATATACACATATAGGGATTTTTGTTACCAAAAATATGTAGCAGAATACATATTGGCCTAAATTGATGAAGAAATTATATTTTTTTACATTTTTTATTTGGGAATGTTTTATAGCAGAAATCTAAAAATGTTAGTTTTTTTTTCAAAATTGTTGGCCTTTTTTTCAAATTCCACTAAAAGAAAAAACGGACATACATTTTATTTGGGTACAGTGTTGCACTCCCACACAATTGTCAGTTTCGCAAAAAATAGCCTGGTCATGAAAGGGAGTAAACCTTCAAGAGGTGAAGTGGTTAAGCAACAATTATAAGTCCTGTCCCTCTCCCAGCTAGAACTGGACAGTAAAAGTAGAAGCAGCACACCAATGAGCTTATCTCTTTGTCACTCTGCCCTCTTCTTCCATCAAAATGCTCCTTGCTTGCACATTAGTACTACGCACAGCTGACTGCCTGCTTGTGCTGCTTCTCCCTCTCCCAGTCTATGTGAATTCAAGAAACAGATACCAGGTCAAATACTGCCTGTATTAAAAATACATATATTATTGTATTATTGAATACAAAGTTTAGCTTTGAAGACTTTTCTTCTGCCAGTCAGACGAGGATAGCGCAGGATAGCGCCATTCTGTCACAGGCAGACATTGGTGCTGCACCTGTACTCTCCGAGGCTTTTTACAATCCAGGTGTTCTTCACCATATGCTTCCAGGCAATTTAATTAGTACAACAGTGAACAAAGTAAATTAACCAGTTGATTTAGGAAAGTCCTAAAGCTGTAAAGGACAAATCACCCTTGTGACAGAGATCAGTAGATACATAATACATAGGTAATATTATGAATACATACATATAAGCAAATATGTTTAATCTGATAACATAGGAGTCAGGCACAAAATAGATATTCCCAAGGTGCTTAAAATGAATATTGGCTGGTTTGGAAATATTATTGTGATACATTTTTTATTGCGAACTAAACGCTTGAAGCTGTTAAGTTTTTAAAGAAAAAAAAAATATATACTGTATATTTTTAACCTATTTAGGCGAGACAGAGCTGGCACTTTAAATGAGTTGTGACTCCCGGAGCCAGTAGGGGGCTCCTGATCTTGCTGCAGTTGGATTGGCTGCTCAGTGTCGACACTGCTGACAGCTCAGTCACAGTTTTAGATGCTCTGGAACAAGACACATATGCAGTGGCTAAATGTTCAGGTCCATAATGGTGTAACGCTGTAGAAAAGGTGGTAAATACTGAGGGCCAGATTCAGAGAGCCATTACGCCTGTCTAACTGGTGTTAGACAGGAGTACTTTCAAATTACGCGCGCCGTATCACTAGTTTGAATCCTCAAACCATGATACGGCGGCGTTGGGCTTCGATCTGACAGGCTTACGTCTTCGTACGCCTTCGGATCTACGCTGCAATCTTTTTGCGGCCACTGGGTGGAGTTCGCGTCGTTTTCAGCGTCGGGGTATGCAAATTAGCTTTTTCCGGCGATCCACAAAGTTACGAGCGTCGTTCGCAATCGTGTACCTCATTTTTTCGCTACGTAAAGTTAAACCAGCTATTAGCTGGTCTAACGTTACGCGCCTCATGTTAAGTATGGCCGTCGTTCCCGCGTCGACTTTCATTTTTTTTTTTTTTTTTGCGTAAGTCGTCCGGGAACAGGAATGTCCATAGACGACGCTACTCAAAAAAAAATGACGTAACGACGTGATTTCGCGCAATGCAGGGCGGGAAATTTCTGAACGGAGCATGCGCAGTTCGATCTCCGCGGGGACGCGCTTAATTTAAATGCCTCACGCCCCCTAATCGCGTAGTTTGATTCCGCCGGGAGAAATACACTACGCCGTCGTACCTTACAGGCAAAAATCTCTCTGAATTCCTCCTAGAGCCAGGTAAAGTACGGCGGCGTAGAGTATCTCTGATACTCTGCGGGAATCTAATTCTTTCTGAATCTGGCCCTGAATCTTTTGAGCACACATGTTCCAACATTAACCACTTAAGACCCGGACCAAAATGCAGGTAAAGGACCTTGCCCCTTTTTGCGATTCGGCACTGCTTCGTTTTAACTGACAATTGTGCGGTCGTGCGACGTGGCTCCCAAACAAAATTGGCGTCCTTTTTTTCCCACAAATAGAGCTTTCTTTTGGTGGTATTTGATCACCTCTGCGGTTTTTATTTTTTGCGCTATTAACAAAAATAGAGCGACAATTTAAAAAAAAATGCAATATTTTTTACTTTTTGCTATAATAAATATCCCCCAAAAATATATAAAAAAACATTTTTTTTCCTCAGTTTAGGCCGATACGTATTCTTCTACGTATTTTTGGTAAAAAAAATCGCAATAAGCGTTTATCGGTCGGTTTTCGCAAAATTTATAGCGTTTACAAAATAAGGGATAGTTTTATTGCATTTTTATTAATTTTTTTTTTTTTTACTACTAATAGCGGCGATCAGCGATTTTTTTTCGTGACTGCGACAATATGGCAGACACTTCGGACAATTTTGACACATTTTTGGGACAATTGTCATTTTCACAGCAAAAAATGCATTTAAATTGCATTGTTTACTGTGGAAATGACAGCTGCAGTTTGGGAGTTAACCACAGGTGGCGCTGTAGGGGATGTGTGACCTAATGTGTTTGTTTACAACTGTAGGGGGGTGTGGCTGTAGGTGTGACGTCATCGATCACGTCCCCCTATTACAGGGATGACACGATCGATGCTGCGGCCACAGAGAAGCACGGGGAAGCCGTGTGTACACACGGCTCTCCCCGTTCTTCCGCTCCAGGGACGGATCGCCGCACTCCAGCGGCGATCGGGTCCGCGAATCCCGCGGTCCCGATCCCGGAGCTTCGGACCGGGTTGCGCGCGCCCGCGGGCGCGCGCCCGTGACCCACGGCTGGGTACTAAAATCAACGTATATATACGTTGATGTGCCCAGCCGTGCCATTCTGCCGACGTAAATGTGCAGTAGGCGGTCCTTAAGTGGTTAAATAATGCTGACTAGAGAAGACAGCACAGTGAGCTGAGGGATTTCCTTACCTCCCCTCCCTTCTCCCATCTATCTTCTCACCTTCCTTCGTTGGGGCTGAACACTACACAGGCTCTGACTCCAGTTGCTGTGTACAGTGGTGTAGTGGGTAGCACTCTCACCTAGCAGTAAAAAGGGTTGCTGGTTTGACTCCCAACCACGACACTACCTGCCTGGAGTTTGCATGTTCTCCCTGTGCTTGCGTGGATTTCCACTGGGTACTCCAGTTTCCTCCCACACTCCAAAGACATGCTGATAGGGACCAATGTGAATGTATATGTAAAGCACTGCGTAAATTGACAGCGCTATATAAGTACCTAAATAATAATAATGCATGTGAATACTCCATACTTGTGATGTATACTTTTATGATCACTGTTAGAATTTTTGATATTAATTGTTATATATTTCCTGACATATATAGGATCTCCTGAGGAAACCTATTTGGCGAAACGTGTAGAGATCTACAAAAGTGACTCCTGTACTGAGCCCTATTTAGGATTTATATCCATTATATCTATATGTACACATGTCATTGTATTGGCCCCTCGGTTACAGGTTTAAGCACATTTAGGGCTTTAGAGTTTGTGCGGGCGTAGCGTTTCCTCTTTTACTCTACGCCTCCGCAACTTTTACAGGCAAGTGCTGTATTCACAAAGCAGTTGCTCCGTAAGTTGCGGCGGCGTAGCGTAAATGTGCCGGCGTATCCCCGCGTAATTCAAATAGGGCAGGTAGGGGGCGTGTTGTATGTAAACTAATCGTGACCCGACGTAAACGACGCGCCAAACGAACTGCGCATGCGCCGGCCTTGAATGTATCCCAGTGCTCATGCTCCAAATCACTTCGCAAATAGTCAATATAAACTACGTGAACGTAACTTACGCCCAGCCCCATTCTGAATCGACTCGCGCAAACGACGCAAACGACGTACAATACGATGCTGTCCCGACGTCCATACTTAACATTGGCTGCGCCTCATATAGCAGGGGTAACTTTACGCCGGGCGTAAGCCTAACGTAGATGACGCAAATAGATACGCCGGCCGCAACTACGTTCGTGAATCGGCGTATCTAGCTCATTTGCATATTCGACACGTAAATCGACGGAAACGCCACCTAGCAGCCAGCGTAAATATGCAACTTAGATACAACGGCGTAAGAGACTTACGCCGTTCGAATCTAACACAAATCTATGCGTAACTGATTCTAAGAATCAGGCGCATAGATACAACCCCACTCACGCAGAGTTACGCCAGCGTATCAGGAGATACGCTGGCGTAACTCTTTGCTGAATCTAGCCCTTAGAGCCTATCCCCATTACATTCTTGGGAAAGTGTAGTCTGTTATGTCTGAAGAATTTAGAATTTACCTATTATTATGCTATGTATTTTAGCTGATTAAGATTGTCAATAAAGTTTTTGTATTTTTTACACACCTTTGAGTAATTTTCTTTCTTTTGGGTTTACAGGTGGCACCCAAATAAGTCCATTTATCCTTTCTTGTTCTATGTACAGGGCTCCATTCACAAAGCGGTATCTAAGCGTTCTTCAAAAAATATGTTGCCATTCACTAAAAACGCTTCTACAATACTAAATACAATAGGTAGTCTTGCCAGCAACAAAAATGCAATTTAAGTAATGTATGCAAGCAGCAGCTAACACACTCCCAATTTAAATATGCAAGTAAACTCAGAACAAATAATGCTGCACTAGTGATGATAAATGTATCCAACGACTTACTGTATCAATTTTCCTGTGCAAAAATTAGTACCAACATAATAATATACAATAATATGATACATTCATGTGTACTTCTTCTTGTAATATAAATCCCATGCTTTAGTTATACTTTAAGTAAATCAACATTGATTCCCATATTTCTATATTTAGATTTCTATGCATTACTGTTGATTTGAACCCCTTATCAAGTGGTATTTACCAAGCGTTTTTAGCATTTTGCTTAAATACTGCAAAACGGAATAGTGAATTAACCGTTTTAGGATCACATTATTGGGTAGAATGTGTCCACATGCGATCTGCTACCGTGAATGGAGCCCACAGTGTATTATAGACAGGGTTTTCTACCACCCTTTTTTTAGTTATTGCCTCCTTTGAAAATATGTTAAATCCCAAGGCACCCCAGTCTAAAATGGGGTTCCCTTTCACACCAGAGTACCCTGTTACATCAGAAGCCCCCCTTTCACATCAGCGTCTTTAGTTTCCCACCCTTTTTTAAATCAGAGTCTCCATTTCACATGGGAATCCTCATTCCTCCATCTTTCACTTCAGAGTCCTCAGTCTCCGCCTTTCACATAAGCGGCACTAATTTTCTCTCCTTTTTCACGAAAGAGTCCACAGAGATGTAGTCCCAAGGGAGGGGGGCGAGCACGCTGACTAACCCCCCACCCGAACGGCTCGGATGATGGGGGCAAGCTTACTGAGGAGATACAGGAAGTGAGAAAGAGAAAGAAAAAAACTTTTACCAGGGAAATCGAAGGAAAAGGTAAGTGAACCAACAATGCACTAGCTTAAAGGAACCTTATTAGAAAATAAAAAAGGAACCTTTCCAACCCCTTTAAGATTACTTCTTAATTGATTATAGACTTGGCATCCAATAGCACCACCAGATGTATCCCAGCAGGGCAGATCCTAGGGTCACACAGGCGCCTGGGTGCAGAAATATTTCTGGCGCCTCCACATGGGCGTAGTCATCTTACTAACTCCTCCCTTTTGCAAATGTTTCTATGGCTACAACTTAAACACAGAGATGCTCCCCTAAGAAGTCTTCATTAGTGTCCCCCATCAGAGCCCCCCCCCAGCAGGTGTCTCCCATCAGAGCCCCCCCCCAGCAGGTGTCTCCCATCAGAGCCCCCCCCCAGCAGGTGTCCCCCATCAAAGCCCCCCAGCAGGTGTCTCCCATCAGAGCCCCCCCCCCCCCAGCAGGTGTCTCCCATCAGAGCTCCCTACAAATGTTTCTATGGCTACAACTTAAACACAGAGATGCTCCCCTAAGAAGTCTTCATTAGTGTCCCCCATCAGAGTCCCCCCCAGCAGGTGTCTCCCATCAGAGCCCCCCCAGCAGGTGTCTCCCATCAGAGCCCCCCCCAGCAGGTGTCTCCCATCAGAGCCCCCCCAGCAGGTGTCTCCTATCAGAGCCCCCCCCAGCAGGTGTCTCCCATCAGAGCCCCCCCCCCAGCAGGTGTCTCCCATCAGAGCCCCCCCAGCAGGTGTCCCCATCAAAGCCCCCCCAGCAGGTGTCCCCATCAAAGCCCCCCCAGCAGGTGTCTCCCATCAGAGCCCCCCCACAGTAGGTGTCCCCATAGATCAGTACTTGTCCAATAGATCCCTGTAGCTCGGGCACGCTGGGAGCAGAAGCACATTACAGGGGGCGGGCATATGTGGCATCTTTGGTTACTTGGAGGGTGGCACTCATAGAGCATTTCTGGGAGTGCACGGGATGATTGGCAGCAGCTTCGGCCAACCCAGAAGCCTCTCATCACATCGTCTATGGGAGAAGAGCCGACACACGCAGAGGGGGTGGGGCAGACAGGAGACTGCTCCATGCGCACCGGACAGAATTAAATAGTGGAGTGTAGTACCGGAACGTGTTCTGGTACTAGGCTCTGTCGTGGTACCCAGCCGGATTCCGGAGACAGCGGGAGGTACTGTATGCGCTCTTGTCAGTTGCCAGCGGAGAGGACAAGCTGTATGGGGAACTGCAGCACCCGCTACATGCGCTCCACCTCTGGACACAGACAAGGATTCGGGAGGGGAGCACTTTGGAGCTTTGACGCCCCCACCTCTGCGGCACCTGGGTGCAGAGCACCCCGTGCACCCTGCCTAGGATCAGCCCTGTATCCCAGAACGAAAGAACAATAACGCTGTAAGAGCCGGTTCACATAGGGGCGACTTGGGATCCGATTTGAAGTCGCGCTGTTGAGAAAAGCAATGGAAGTAAATAGAGCCGCCTTCATGTACACATCTAAAGTCGCTCTGACTTCAGAAAAGGTTCCTGTACTACTTCAATCTGACTTCTAGGCGACTTGTTTCCATAGATTTTAATGGAAGTCGTCTCCAAACGGAAGCAACAATACAGGAAGAGAAAATTGTTTTCTCAGGCAAACCCCTCCCACAGAGCTGATTGTTGTTTGATTGGCCACGGGCAAGCCTCCTGTCCTAGAGGCGACTTGAAGTCGCCTTGTAAGTCGCCCCAAGTCGCACTGTGGTGCACGCTCAGGTCGTGTTTATGTCGCCTCGCAAAGTCGCAGCCAGAGTCATGTCGCCCCTGTTCACACAGAACTCTGGCTCTAAACGTGAAATAGGTTTATTAAAAAGTAAATAAAGTAAAATGTATATATAATTCACTCACATTTTGGTGTGCCATGCAGCAGCACTCACTTTGTAAAAGCCTGCTTAATACACAGTCCTCGCCACCGTGTGCGTCGGCGTGCGTTCCACCTGAGCCAGACGTGATGTCTGTGGAGGACTCGGAATTTCCGCCAGTAAACAGACCTCAATGCATTTCACTGGAAGGCGCCTTGTCAGGTGGGCCGCATTGCCGTTTTGAAAAGGGTCCTGTGCGTTTTTGGGTCTGGTTCAGGTGCAAATTCAGGCAAACATCTGCAACTGAATCGCAGCTGGACATGTATGAACCCAGCTTCAAGTGTGGAAACAGCAGTATCTGGAGAAAATCCACACAGGCACAGGGAGGACATGCAAACTCCATGCAGGTAGTGTCCTGATTTGGATTCAAACGAAGACCCTAGTGCTCAGCGTTAAAAGAAATGAAATAAAAGTGAGTATACAGTACATATATAATTTTAAAAGATTATCGCAAACATAGATTGTTCATAATACTACAATCATTCCAACCTATATATAGCTTACATTAATAACAGTTATTATTTCTGCATTAAAGAATGATCTTGATGAGACTCAGTCCTACGTACAGTAGCTAATGATCAGAAACATACTATTATTAATGTGCTATTGACACATTATTCAATTTACATTTCAACTATATTAAAACAATTGACATCAATAGCAAAGCTATATGTTTTATTTTTAGATCTGTGGAATAGTATTTGCAGGTTTTCATTGCAATAATAAATAAACACACACCTAATGAATCATGAAAAATACTCCCACTAATCATTGACATGAAAGACGATGAAGTGTCGTTTGATTTATTCAACTTTGATGAAAGCAGGATTGGAGGTAAAGTGATACAATTTAGTGTCTAACTCATCAGATTACAAACATGGCTTTCATCGATGGCTAACGCAGTATAATAATCTGGTGACAAAGAACGCAACCCGGCTGACTTTCTTGTTTTTATGCTCTTCTAGTGTGTTCATAACAGAAGTTTCCAGATTTAAAGTGGATGTAAACCTTCTCCTATACCCAGTGAAGTGAACAGCCTCAGATGATAAACAGAGATAAAACAAATCTCCCTCCATAAGTTTTACATGCATATCTGCTGTCTTTATCTTTATATATTCTTTACAAAGTACAGATCGTTTCAGAAGATTTTCTCTTCTTGTTCGGCACTGGGAGTGAAGCCTGGGCACAAAGCTAAGACAGCTGATTGAGGAAAGACACACACCCCCTCTCCTCATAGGTAGAGACTTTCAGAGCTGTTTGTTGAATGGTTCAGCTCTGTGCTAATCCATTTATAGCATTCTCCCCAACACAAAACTTCTGCTCTTAACTCAGTTGATGGAGGTACTTGTCAGAAGTTATCTCTGCTGATAACAGAAAATTGGAGAAGGAGACAGCTACAAGACTGAGGCGGCATACACACGGCCGAGGTTCTCGGCAGAAACCAGCGAGAACCTCGCTGGGAGCCGCATTCTGCCGAGAACATCGGGCGTGTGTACGCTCTCGCCAAGCCCCGCCCGTCGGGAATCCCATCGAGCGAATAGAGAGGAGGCTGGTCGCCATTCCCGACGGGCGGGTCGCCGATTTCGACGGCCGGCCGAGAGCCTCGACGGGCGGAACGATGTGTTCCGCCCGTCGAGGTTCTCGTACGTGTGTACGCCGCCTTAGGGCTTTGAAGACAGATAAGAAAACACTGCAGATATATGTGCCCAGCTCACATTTCATAAATCGGGTTTACATCCACTTTAACTTCTTTGGTGAAGTTGCCCTTTAATTATCCCCACACTATTTGGTAAAATACTTAAGCGGAGGTCCCATGAGAAAATCTACTAACACTGTAGCTGCTGACTTTTAATAAGGACACTAACCTTCGCCAGCGATGTCGGCCCCTGCCGAGGCTGATCCTCGATCCTGGCGCGCCGCCATCCACAGTAAGGGAAACAGGCAGTGAAGCCGTGCGGCTTCACTGCCCATTTCCAACTGCGCATGCGTGAGCAGTGCGGCGCTTTGTGAATGAGCCGGCTGCTTTCTGGGATACACACAGTTCCCAGAATGCAGTGCGCCCCATTCACAAGAAAAAAGCGAGTGTAGGAGGAGGAAGAGAATCCACCGTGTAGGATGAAGAGGCAGATTCGGCACTTCCGCATAGAAACAGCTATTTAGGTTTTTTTTTTTTTAGATTTTAGGTGTAAAAAATGTTTTCAGGGTGGAACTCTACTTTACCTTTAACCCTTATCCAGTGTTAGCTGTGTTGTTCCCTGACGAGCATCACACAGCGTTTTCAAGGAAAATCTCCTTCTGTACTGGTGGTCTTTAGCGGTCCTGTGGAGTATGACTGTTTCATGGTAATGCATGGTGTTTTTACTGTGCACTAAGACAGTCCAACATGCATGCCTACCATGTGTTGTGGGGGGCCAGTCTGTCTTTGATGGGAGTCAGTCTGTGATGGGGGGTTAGTCTGTGATGGAGGGGCCAGTCTGTGATGGGGGGGCCAGTCTGTGATGGGGGGGCCAGTCTGTGATGGGGGGGCCAGTCTGTGATGGGGGGGTCAGTCTGTGATGGGGGGCCACCCTGTGATAGGGGGGGTCAGTCTGTGATGGGTCAGTCTGTGATGGGGGGGTCAGTCTGTGATGGGGTGCCAGCCTGTAATAGGGGGGTCAGTCTTTGATGGGGGCCAGTCTGTGATAGGGGCCATTCTGTGATGGGGTCAATCTCTGATGGAGGAGGCAGTTTGTGATGGAGGGGGCAGTCTGTGATGGGGGGCCAGCCTGTGATAGGGGATTCAGTATGTGATAGGTCAGTCTGTGATGGGGGGCCAGCCTGTGATAGGGGGGTCAGTCTGTGGTGGGGGCCAGTCTGTGATAGGGGGATAAGTCTGTGATGGGGGCCAGTGATGGGGGGTGAGTCTGTGATGGGGCTCTGTCTGTGATGGGGGTCAGTCTGTGATGGGGGGCCAGTCTGTGATGGGGGCTAGTCTGTGATGGGGGGTGAGTCTGTGATGGGGGCAGTCTGTGATGGAGAGGGCAGTCTGTGATGGGTGTGTCAGTCTGTGGTGGGGGCCAGCCTGTGATAGGGGGGTCAGTCTGTGATGGGGGTCAGTCTGTGATGAGGAGTCAGTCTGTGATGGGGTGTCGGTCTGGGATGGGGGGGTCAGTCAGTGATGGGAGTCAGTCTGTTATGGGGGGGGTCAGTCTGTGTGGGTTCAGTCGGTGATGGAAGGGTCAGTCTGTGATGGGGGTCAGTCTGTGATGGGTCAGTCTGTGATGGGGCCAGTCTGTGATGGGGCCAGTCTGTGATGGGTCAGTCTGTGATGGGGGGTCAGTCTGTGATGGGTCAGTCTGTGATGGGGGGTCAGTCTGTGATGGGGGGTCAGTCTGTGATGGGGGGCAGTCTGTGAGTCTGTGGGGGGTAGTCTGTGATGGGGGGTCAGTCTGTGATAGGGGGCAGTCTGTGAGGGGGGTAGTCTGTGAGGGGGGGGGGTAGTCTGTGATTGGGGGTCAGTCTGTGATAGGAAGGTCAGTCTGTAATGGGGATCAGTCTGTGATGGGGGGTTTAGTCTGTGATGGGGGTCAGTCTGTGATGGGGTCAGTCTGTGATGGGGGTCAGTCTGTGATGGGGGTCAGTCTATGATAGGGGTCAGTCTGTGATGGGGGGTCAGTCTGTAATGGGGGGGGCAGCCTGTGATAGGGGAGTCAGTTTGTGATGGGGGTCATTCTGTGATGGGGGGGTCAGTCTTTGATGGGGGGTCTAAGATGGGGGGGGGGGGGGGGGGGTCAGTCTGTGATGGGATCAGTCTGTGATGGGGGCCAGTCTGTGATGGGGGCCAGTCTGTGATGGGGGCCAGTCTGTGATGGGGGCCAGTCTGTGATGGGTCAGTTTGTGATGGGGGCCAGTCTGTGATGGGGGCCAGTCTGTGATGGGGGCCAGTCTGTGATGGGGGCCAGTCTGTGATGGGGGCCAGTCTGTGATGGGGGCCATTCTGTGATAGGGGCCATTCTGTGATAGGGGCCATTCTGTGATGGGGTCAGTCTCTGATGGAGGATGCAATCTGTGATGGAGGGGGCAGTCTGTGATAGGGGGCCAGCCTGTGATAGGGGATTCAGTCTGTGATGGGTCAGTCTGTGATGGGGGGGGCAGTCTGTGATGGGGGGCCAGCCTATGATAAGGGGGTCAGTCTGTAATGGGGGGACAGCTTTTGATAGGGTGGGACAGTTTGTGATGGGCCAGTCTGTGATGGGGTGCCATCCTGTGATAGGGGGGTCAGTCTGTGATGGGGGCCAGTTTGTGATGGGGGGCAGTCTGTGGTGGAGGGGGCAGTCTGTGATGTGGGGCCAGCCTGTGATAGAGGTTTCAGTTTGTGATGAGTCAGTCTGTGATGGGGGGCCAGCCTGTGATAGGGGGGTCCATCTGTGATGGGGGCCAGTCTGTGATGGGGACAGCCTGTAAAGGGGCAGCCTGTAAAGGGGCAGTCTGTGATGGGTCAGTCTGTGATGGGTCAGTCTGTGATGGGTCAGTCTGTGATGGGTCAGTCTGTGATGGGGGACCAGCTTGTGGTAGGGGGGTCAGTCTGTGATGGGGGCCAGCCTGTGATGGGGTGTCAGTCTGGGGTGGGGGGTCAGTCAGTGATGGGGGTCAGTCTGTTATTGGGGGGTCAGTCTGTGGGGGGTCAGTCATGATGAAAGGGTCAGTCTGTGATGGGGGGCAGTCTGTGATGGGGGGCAGTCTGTGATGGGGGGCAGTCTGTGATGGGGGGCAGTCTGTGATGGGGGGGTCAGTCTGTGATGGGGGTCAGTCTGTGATGCGGTCAGTCTGTGATGGGGGTGCCAGCCTGTGATAGGGGAGTCAGTTTGTGATGGGGGGTCATTCTGTGATGGGAGGGTCAGTCTGTAATGGGGGGGTTTGAGATGGGGGGGTCAGTCTGTGATGGTGGGCCAGCCTGTGATGGGGGGCAGTTTGTGACGGGGGTCAATCTGTGATAGGGATCAGTCTGTGATGGGGGGCTGTCTGTGATGGGGGGGTTTGAGATGGGGGGTCAGTCTGTGATGGGGTCAGTCTGTGATAGGGGGTTCAGTCTGTGATGGGGGGCCAGCCTGTGATGGGGGTCAGTTTGTGACAGGGGGTCAGTCTGTGATGGGGGGATCAGTCTGTGATGGGGGGATCAGTCTGTGATGGGGGGTGCAGTCTGTGATGGGAGGGGGTGCAGTCTGTGATGGGGGGGTCAGTCTGTGATGGGGATCAGTCTGTGATGGGGATCAGTCTGTAATGGGGGGGGGGGCTGTGATGTGCACAGGAGGCTGCGATGCGGAGGCTATCATGTGGAGTCATGGCACCAATATGACACTTGGACCTCTGCTAGAAGAACATTTTTTCTGTCCGGACCCCTGTGAATTAAAATTTACTACCCCAGAACTAGATGGAATTGTGTCTTTTTTCAACCTATGGGCAGAGCTGTATCCTGGCCTAGGCCAACAAGGCCTAGGCCTAGGGCAGCACTTTGCAGGGGGGCAGCACGAAAAGAGTCCCCGCCGGCTTGCGCTACACTGTTAGGAAAATTAGTCAAGGCGCCCCATAAAGTGGCCGCGCTGCTTCTAGTTTGCGGGCGTCCGGCATTCCGCAACTGTGGGGGGGGGGGGGCGCTTCCAATTTTGACTGTTTTATCATCCTGGACCACAAACCTTCCTCACTGTGCTATATGTTTCTGCTGCACCATCTACTTAAAGTAGAACTATAGGCAACACTTTTACCATCCCTGTCCCATTGCAAAGATTTCCCTTCACTTCCTGCTCTATGGGCAACCAGGAAGTAAGAGGAAATCTAAGTAAATGAAGGGAATTCATTGCCCCCCAGGCCCTCAGAACTAGTGTCCTCACTCGAAAATTTCAGGGCGGGTCTTAACCCCTTCCATACAGGGCATTTTCACCCCCTTCCTGCCCAGACCAATTTTTAGTTTTCAGCGCTGTTGCACTTTGAATGACAATTGCGCGGTCGTGCAACACTGTACCCAAATTAAATCATTATGTTTTTTTCCCCACACAAATAGAGCTTTCGTTTGGTGGTATTTGATCATCTCTGCGGTTTTAATTTTTTGCGCTATAAACAAAAGAAGAGCGACAATTTAAAAAAAACACAATATTTTTTCCTTTTTATTTAATACATCTCACAATATTTTTTTAAAAAAAAAACTTTTTTCCCCTCAGTTTAGACCGATACGTATTCTACGTATTTTTGGTAAAAAAAAAAAAACGCAATAATCGTATATTGATTGGTTTGCGCAAAAGTTATAGCGTCTACAAAATAGGTGATAGATTTATGGCATTTTTATTTTATTTTTTTTACTAGTAATGGCGGGGATCTGCGTTTTTTTTTTTTTTTGTGACCGTGACGTTGCGGCGGACATATCGGACACTTTTGACACGTTTTTGGGACCGTTCACATTTACACAGCGATTGGTGCTATAAAACTGCACTAATTACTGTGTAAATGTGACTGGCAGGGAAGGGGTTAACACTAGGGGGCGCTGAAGGGGTTAAAATGTGTCCTAAAGTATGTTCTAACTGCAGGGGGAGGGGGACTCACAGGGGGAGGAGATCGATGTGTGTTCCTCTGTACTGGGAACACACATCAGTCTCCTCACCGCTGACAGGAGGTGGATCTGTGTGTTTACACACACAGATCCACACTCCTGCCGTGATTGCCGGAAATCGCGGGTGCCCGGCGGCAATCACGGCCGTCGGGCACGCGCGCGGGATCGCGGGCGCGCGTGCACGCCCTAGAACGCCGTGAAGACAGGACGTTGTGCAACGTCCTGTCTCATCGGCGAGGGGATCACCATGATGTGATTCCCCTATGGGCTGGTAGGGAAGGGGTTAAACAACACAGGGTGTGGCCGTGACAGGAAGGGGTGGGACATATTTAAATTAGGGGGTGCACGAGTTTAGTCAGGCCTAGGGCAGCACAAAACCTAAATACACCTCCGCCTATGGGGGAAGATTTACTAAAACTGGAGAATGCACAATTTGGTTCAGCTCTGCATAGAAACCAATCAGCTTCTAGGTTATATTCAAAGCCTAATTGAACAAGCTGAAGTTAGAAGCTGATTGGCTACCATGCACAGCTGTACCAGATTCTGAGTGATCCAGTTTTAGTAAATCTCCCCATATGTAACTATGTAAGGTGTTCCTCTGTCGGTGATACATCACAGGTTGCTACATTGTACATTGCAGCAGACTTGATCTTCCTTCCTGTAGATCTGATCAGTTGTAGTGAAGATCTCATGCCTGGTGGATTTATCATAGTATGTGTCACCTGTTGGCAGCTTGGTGCTCCATCCCTAGACCCCCCTATAAAATGTGACACATTGATTGAGGACCATCCAGAATGAAGGACCATGCAGAATGGACGAGCCTCCCTCCCTGCCTCTCTCCCCAGCAGCCTGACATTCCAAGCGCTGTCACTACTACATCCCCGCCCCTCTGAGACCGCTGTTCATTCTGCTGGCCAGCCGGATCCAGCGATTGGTCGCTCCCCTTTCCTCTTTTGCATAACCACGCCCGCTCAGTTCATTCCCCCTCTCCGGCGCTCGGCTGTCGCTGTAATGCAGTGCGGAGCTCGGAGGTGGCTGGGAGGCTGATCGGCTGATCGCTGCTGCTGGGGGAAATATTGCACATTAGCGCAGGATTGTGGGTGCCTTTTTTACTCATCAGAGATAACAATCGGAGTGGTGCGTTCCTTGAAGGAGTCGATCTGTGCACAGGGTGGGCAAGAACTGCAGCAGAGATCCGTCTTTTTTTTCCCTCCTCTTAGTTTTAGTGGTGCAGTATGAAGTGCAGTTATGGCAAGAAGAGGTAAGACAGCTGTGAGGACACTGGAAGATTTGACCCTGGATTCTGGTTATGGTGGGGCTGCCGATTCCATCAGGTCCTCCAACTTGTCCCTGTGTTCAGATTCTCACCCGGTAGCTTATGCCCATGGAGGAAACTGCTGGCTTCTAACTGACTCCATGCACAGTAGACACAACAGCTTTGACACGGTCAATACTGTCCTGGCTGAAGACTCTGAGGTCCTGGACTGCTCAGGACAGTGCTCCAGGCTGCCTGACCTTGAGGAAGTCCCCTGGAGCCTTGAAGAGGTGGAGGCTCTTCTGAAAAAAGAGCAGATCCTGACCGGCGCCAACAGAGATGCCCTTTCCAAGTTGTCCACCCTGGTCAGCAGGTCCCTGGTCCGAATTGCCAAAGAGGCTCAGCGCCTGAGCCTACGCTTCGCCAAATGCACCAAGTACGAGATCCAAAGTGCCATGGAAATCGTGTTGGCCTGGTCCTTGTCTTCCGCTTGCACCGCCTCGGCCCTCAGCGCCCTCTCCCTCTACAACATGAGCACGGGCGACCGGCTCAGCCGGGGCAAGTCGGTCCGATGCGGCCTCACCTTTTCTGTCGGGAAGTTCTACAGGTGGATGGTGGACAGCAGGGTGGCGCTGAGGATCCACGAACACTCCGCCATCTACCTGACGGCCTGCGTCGAGACCCTCTTCAAGGAGATCTGCAAGAGGGTCCTCGCCATGCCTCGCCCCGAAAAGGAGAACGAGGCGCCCAACTTTACGGCAGAATCCCTGGAGCAAGCAATTAACAACGATTCCGAGCTGTGGGGTTTACTGCAGCCTTACCAGCACCTTATATGCGGTAAAAATGCAAGTGGTGAGTAGTACATCAAAAAAAGCCAACATCATAAAATTAAGAAAAAGAAAAGGGCTTTAACTCATTGATATTCAATGTGGTTCTCCAATGTGATGTTCTGAAAATCAATGATAGTCTTTAAAGGGATGTACCGTATTCACGATCTGATGATCCTTCTGGTATCTGCTGTAGGTGACCATCCATATTTCATGGTTACCTGTGACTTACCGGTATGTGCTGTTGTTTTGCCATAACATCTCCTAGTGTGCCCTGCAGTACTGATGGCTGTGTAATTGATATTTTATCATCCAACATGCTTTTGTAACATGGTGCAAAGAGCGATGGTCAGTATCACCCAATCATCAATCACCTTTCAACAGGTTAATTCAGCCATAGATTTATGATTGAAGTCAAATAATTGCCGACAATTTTACTGCCCCATAGGTGCATGGGCGTCAATGCTTGTATCCTATGCCGCTCCTACCTTGAGGTGGGGGTAGGATGGTGCCAGAAAAATTCCAACCCATCCAATGGCCATTTTTTTCTTTTTTTTAGACAGGTGGGCTGTGGTCTTTGGTTGTCACTAGATTTTTCCAATAATGGGTGGAGGAGATTGTAACCCTAAATTTCCTTTAGAGTGGGCAGTTTAGTGAAAGCTTCATTTCTGATTGGCTTAGGTGGCTTACTACACGTCATTGCTCCTTAAATCATACCGCCAGCTTTTCGCCAAAATTAGGAATTTAGATTAGCAATTAGAATAGCAATATGCCATCTTCCCCCAGATACTCTCTCTTCCTGCAGATTGACGTGAAACAAATCTTAATCTGGAAGGAGGAGTGCATCTTTATAGATAACAGGGCACATCCATGGTGCCAAACAACTGACCTTGATTGCGTCAATGCGAATATGAACTGAATTTAATATTTTTTCAGCAGGGCTAACTGAATCCATGGTGGCAATGAGCCTGTGCTTCCATGGCTATAGGAGTGGATTGCAGGCTCCCTCCAGTAACACCTGTACAGCAGATCCTATCACTTGTGCATTGCTTCAAAATGATTGTTAAATGTGACTTATTTGGTTTATTGTGGGTTTCTACTATCAAACCTCTCCAGGGAAGCCAAGCAGAGCTTCCTCTTATGTAGCAGTGTATGGATATGGGGGTCTGCTGCGTCTGCTGCAGCTGGGGGCTCTTCGTTCTTGGCAAGATATTAATGATTTCAAAGCTTGTTTACTCGTGCTGGTACATTGGATCCATGCTGCATCAATTTTCCCAGCTCTGTCCGTGGCATGCAGCCTGTGGAAGGGTGGCGTGTGTGCCCCCCCCCCCCCCACGCAGCCTTCCACAATCAGCTGTGTATTTGACATCTGTGTTGTCAGCTGTAGGTCGGATGTGTCTAAAAGTGTGTGTCTTTCTACAGTGTGTCAAGCTTGACTCCCAGTGTGCTCTTGTGACAGTGTACTGTGCTACTGAATATGTTGGCGCTTTCTGAAGATTAGTATTCAACCATCCTGCACCATATTTTAAAGGGTTGGGTGGATCGATAGAAGGATTGACTGGATAGATGGATAGATAGATAAAATGTCCATCGATTGATATTTATAGAACCCAACACATAAAACAAGGAACATGATAGATAGATAGATCTGATTATACTTAAAACAGCAGATAATTATACAAACATATACATGAAAACAAACATAAATGATATACGCAAAAATGCAATAAAGCTCATTCACACATCTTATAATATTGTACATACTCATATATAATACAATGTTACCGCACACAGCAGGCACACATTTGTAGTGTAGTATTTTTGCGATTCCAGCACACACATTTGCAGTGTAGTATACGCACATTTGCAATTCCAGCACACACACATTTGTAGCACAGTGCACACACATGCTATCCAGTGCACACAAATATGCAGAGCGGTTTATCCTCCCCTGCAAACACACAAGCCCACAGCGGTATTACAACCCACCAATACCAATACAGCCATCTATCAGCACAAATAGGGGCTTCTTTAATCTAATCACCGAAGCAATGAATATCGATTTACAATTGTGTAAGTGCACACACAGACACACACGCTGCATTCGTTGTCAGTCACCCTGCTGTTTGCTGTGACCACAACCCCCCCAGAAACAAGCGGTCACAGTATATAGATACAGCCAGCCTAGAGCATGTCATGTCTTTTGCATTGATATATTATCCCTGACACATGGATTATTGATGCTCATCATTGTGCTGGGAGCATTGAACGTGCACCATGTGGACGGCTTGGAGATGGTTAGATTGCAGCATCACGTGACTTGCAGCGCATTGGAGTTACAGGTTGCACATTTAGAGGGTTAGTCCATGTTCCAATTTTTTTTTTTGTAGATATTGGAGAGTGATACTACCCACTAGCTCTTTTTTCAGGAATACCGTAGATTTGTAAATATCACACTGGAAATGACAGTTTATAAGACATTTGGACCTTCCTGAAAAAAAAAAAAAAAAAAAACACACCTGCTGCATAATAGTATGTGGCCTAGCCCGTTGGAAAAAGTGGTATGTGCGCCATGAAGTTCTTCCCTCTTAATAAGAAGATGGAAGAATAATTTGCAAGATCAATATTACCTCTAGGGGTGCTTTATAGGGCCTGTTCTTTACTCGAATGTTGCACAGGGCTGTTAATTGGGGGCCATCTGTGCACTTGGGTTCCCAGGTCAGAACACCTCCAAACATAGCAGACCTCACACTGGCTGTGGCCATTTATAACTAAGTTTCGCTCATCCTGTTGGATTTATCTAAGGTTAACCTGTAAATGTATTCATTCAGAGAAAAGCAACAGGTTCTCTTTAATATGCATACAACCTCCCCTATCCCCAGCAGCACGCACTTACCATTCCGACGCTTTGCTCAGCAGACAGAATTGAAGGAAAGAAGCCTTGCGCAAGTTCTCAGTCTATCTAGTTGGGTTTTATATAGGGCTGACGACTATCTCCCTGCCCTCCTGTGGCAGCAATCAGCCAATCATCAAACAGTAGTGTAGTCACAAGAGAGAAAAGGGGAGGGAGTGCTCTGCCATACCTGGAAGTACCAGGTATTTTCCTTGCTCCTGGTGGACGATTGGAGTGGCCAGAGAAGAGGAGTAAAGAAAGCAAAGGAAAGGTGAATATGTACTACCGGTATGGGTTAAGGGGGGCATTAAAGCCAACCTGTTGCTTTGCCTTGTATGGACAAAGTCCTGGTTTGCTTTAAAACTACATTGGGACAGGTCATGAGTCTCCAAACTTAATAAACAAAGGGCTGGTTTACTGTCCTTAAAAAAGGTCCAGCCTGAGATTTTTAGGCTGGGCTTCTCCTCTGGGTCACCGGAGTGCAATTAGTTTTGCACTCCTGTGACCCGTTTTCAGCGGAGAGCGGTCTGAAGTCCGCTGTCCGATGACGTCACTGCCATCAGTCCAGGCAGCGGGTAATCCTGACTTCCAAGTCTGGATCCGCCAGCTGCCTTGATTGATGGAAGTCTCAGTAGTCAGCATCGCTCTGCTCAGGGAGGAGTGAGAACCGAGCCATCGGCGGTGTTCAGTGGCTCGGTTCCCAGTGCAGAGAAGCCGGGGGACAGATGCAGCATCAGTCTGATGCTGCATCCACCAAGGTAAGTATGAATAGCCAAAAAATACCATGCTTCTCTTTTAAGACTTTTGGGGGGTCAGACTATGGTCATTGGAAGTAGAAAAGTTCCAGATGTCAGTGGAAAAAAACAATTGCCCTTTGTTGGGGTTGTTGGGAGGAATTGTGCCCCATTATTGGTGTTATTGGGAGGAATTGTGCCCATTTCATTAGGGTCAGTGTTGTTGGTATCAGTGGATGAAATAGTGCCCCAAGGGATGGATAAAAGCAAGCAAAAGGCTGCATCTGACCCCTGGGCCACAGTTTGGAGACCACTGTTCTAGACATTTCCTTTAGAAAGTGGGTTTTTAAGGCCCCATGCACACGAGAAGCAAATGCAAACACATTTGAACTCATGTTTTCAAAGGCAAAAACCGGCGTTTAAAACGCCAGTTTTTGCCGCGAATTTCGCGGCGTTTTGCCGCGTTTTACCGCGTTTTACCGCGTTTTGCCGCGTTTGCGGCTATCAGCGTTTATAGCACAGACATTGTAGACCCTCCCAAAGCTCTGAAAGCTATATATTTTTAACTATTTCTGCCATTTTCAACAGAGAGAGCAGCAGCAGACTTTCATATGCAGACTTGCATACTTTCATTTGATTCTTCTTTTTTTAAATGGATCCCATATTGAATATATGCCAAGAAATTGTCCATACGTTGCTCTTGCTGAGGATTCAACGCCGTCGCAAACTACGCGAGAGATCCGTTGGCAGAGCTCATCACTATTGGACCCATCCGTTGATGGCACAGAGATTTTCAGTTGGCTATTTTACCAATATGTATGTCCAGCTGCGTACTTATCCAGAGAATTTTTTTAAATTTTCGAATTTTTCAAATTCTGAAGTACGAAAATTGAAAAATTTGTAATTCGAAAATTGAAACATTTCGAATTTCCTATTTTCGAAATTTCGAATTTTTCAATTTTCGAAATTTCGAATTTTTCAATTTTCGAAATTTCGAATTTTTCAATTTTCGAAATTTCGAATTTTTCAATTTTCGAATTTCGAATTTTTCAATTTTCGAAATTTGGAAATTCGAATTTTTCAATTTTCGAAATTTGGAAATTCGAATTTTTCAATTTTCGAAATTTGGAAATTCGAATTTTTCAAATTTCGAATTTTTCAAATTTCGAATTTTCAAATTTCGAATTTTCAAATTTTTCAATTTTCGAAATTTTGAATTTTGAATTTTTCAAATTTCGAATTTTCAAATTTCGAATTTTTGAAAAATTCGAAATTCTAAATTACGAAAATTGAATAATTCGAATTTCGAAAATTCTAAATTCTAAATTTTTAAATGTTCGAATTTCGATTTTTTTAATTTTTGTATTTCCGAATTTGAAAAATTAGAAAATTCGAAATTTGAAAATTCGAAATTTGAAAATTCGAAATTTGAAAATTCGAAATTTGAAAAATTCGAAAATCGAAATTTCGAAAATTGAAATTTTTTTCTAATTTCAAATTTTTCAATTTTCGTATTTCAGAATTTGAACAATTCGAAATGTGAAAAATTCTAAATGTGAAAATTCGAAATGTCAAAATTTCGAAAATTTGAAAATTCGAAATTTGAAAATTCGAAATGTAAAAATTCGAATTTCGAAAATTTCACAATTCGAAATTCTAAATTTCGAAAATTGAAAAATTCGAAATTTGAAAATTGAAAAATTCGAAATTTGAAACTTCGAAATTTGAAAAATTCGAAATTTGAAAAATTCGAAATTTGAAAGATTTCGAAAATGTCGAAATTCGACATTTCGAAAATTCGAAAATTAGAAATTTGAAAAATACGAAAATTGAAAAATTCTAAATGTGATTGTCCACTTGCCATGTCACCTGCCACAAGTTGTGGATTGTCCACTTGCCACGTCACCTGCTACATCACCTGTTCACATCACCTGCCACGTCACCTGCCACAAGTTGTGGATTGTCCACTGGCCACGTCACCTGTCAAATCAACTGGCCACTTCACCTGCCACAAGTTGTGGATTGTCCACGTGCCACGTCACCTGCCACATCACCTGTTCACATCACCTGCCACGTCACCTGCCACAAGTTGTGGATTGTCCACTTGCCACATCACCTGGCCATGTCACCTGCCACAAGTTGTTGATTGTCCACCTGTCATGTCACCTGGCCATGTCACCTGCCACAAGTTGTGGATTGTCCACAATGCAATGCAAGCAATTACAGTTGTTTAGTTTTTTTTTGTTTTTTCATCATTTGCCATCATTTTTGAGATTTCTAATGTAAAAAAATAGGTCACCTTTAAAAACGCCTATAAACGAAATCGCGGCAAAACGCCGGTACCGCGTTTTGCCGCGATTAGCGGCGTTTTGCCGCGATTTGCGGCTGAAACGCGAAAACGCGAAAACGCCAAAAGCTTCTGAACCCAAAATTTTGGGTTTGAAAAAACGGCCCTAAACCCAACTGCTTTAAAACGCCAAAAAACGTGATTGTGTGCATGGACACATAGGATAACATTAAATGTGTTCAGGGGCAGTTGAAAAAAATGCCCAAACGCCTCTGAACTCGAGTTTACCAGCGTCTCGTGTGCATGGGGCCTAAAGGTTTAGTCTATTCGAAACTGATATTTGTTTCGGGAAGATCTTTAACCACTTGCTTACTGGGCACTTACACCCCCCTCCTGCCCAGGTGAAATTTCAGCTTCCGGCACTGCGTCGCTTTAACTGACAATTGCGCGGTCGTGCGACGTGGCTCCCAAACAAAATTTACGTCCTTTTTTCCCCACAAGTAGAGCTTTCTTTTGGTGGTATTTGATCGCCTGTGCGATTTTTATTTTTTGCACTATAAACAAAAAAGAGCGACAATTTTGAAGAAAAATACAATATTTTTTACTTGTTGCTATAATAAATATCCCAATTAAAAAAAAAAACACATTTTTTTTTCTCAGTTTAGGGCGATACGTATTCTTCTACATATTTTTGGTAAAAAAAAAAAAAAAAAAATCGCAATAAGCGACTGGTTTGCGCAAAAGTTATAGCGCTTACAAAATAGGGGAGAGAATTATTATTTTTTATTATTTTTTTTTTTACTAGAAATGGCGGCGATCTGCGATTTTTATTGTTACTGCGACGTTATGGCGGACACATCGGACACTTTTGACACATTTTTGGCGCCATTCACATTTATACTGCGATCAGTGCTATAAATATGCACTAATTACAGTATAAATGTGACTGGCATTGAAGGGGTTAACACTAGGGGGTGAGGAAGGGGTTAAATGTGTATGCTAGGTGTGTTCTAACTGTAGGGGGAGGGGGGGGGTGACCGATCTGTGTCCCTATGTAGGAAGGAACACAGATCGGGCTCCTCCCTTCCAGAGACAGGACATTGTCTCTGTGTCAGCCGGCAATGAGAGATGATCTATGAGAGATCATCTCTCATTCGCCCACAGATCGCATTGCAAACGGCCGCTCTGATTGGCCGTTTGCCGCGATCTGTGATTGGCCGTGTCCAAGGGACACGGACAACACAGGGCTTCCCCGCAGCGCGCTGTACAGCGCGCGCTGGGAACGCCAGAAAGACATGCCGTCAAATGACGGCATGTTGGATATTGAGGTCCGCGCTGTTGCCGTCATCCGACGGTAGCGCGGGCCTCAAGTGGTTAACATACTCTCCTGTTGGCCTTCAGACCCTGTTGCATATTTATCTTATTTCGGCAAAGAAATTATCCCCAGCGGGGCTTTAGGGCAGCTCAATCAATTTATCTTATTTCATTCTCTGGCCAATGCAACATGGGGAGTGGGGGTGCCACTCCTAAAGAACTCAAAATTCCAAGTTGGCCAGGAGCAGTTATAGCCAAATCTTGCCTTGACAGTCTCCAAGCAAAAAAAGCAGCCAACGAGTGGTGCCCACCAGCCTTTACCAATAACTGAAATGCCACTTTTGAATGAATTGACCTTTTAAAAGTTCACTAGTGCCCATTTAACCATTAAGTTTGATCCAAAGGTTAAACTTCTGTTAAAGCCTATCTCATTCAGCCAGAATATCGCTGACTTGAGGGTATGCTGATTTTTTTGGTTGAGGTTTAGCAAAAACATTGTTCCATTTCTCAGGTGTGGGCAGGCATGAGATGTGTGTACAGTTATTGTGTACTGTACTGACATTTGAGAAGGGGGAACCCATGAAAGGGACCTTTAGTTAAAAGGTATCTGAGAGCAGAGAAAAAAAAACCTAGAAGACAGCTAAAAAAAGCCCTGAAAAACAAACTAGAGGGAAAATACCATAACATACATGAAATAAGGCGAGTACAAAGAACAAGCACACACTATGTTACCATGTCCCTGATGACCAGAGCTTGTGAGACATGCAGAGCCTTAGTAATTCTTTGACTCATCACTCTGAGGTGAAGGGAAGCTGGTTCATTGTATGAGAGCCATCTGTCTTTTTTGTATATACAGTATATAAAAAGGATACATCATTTTTTTTAATTCATTTTTTTATTTAATCTTATTTAGACGGTCGATCTACGTAAAACTGATATTTCAGAGTTTGTTAGATGCTGGAAAAGTTTCTAATATATCTGTGATGGTACTGATAAATACAGTATATAAAAAGGATACATAGTATTTTTTATTTTTATTTTTTTATTATTTAATCTTATTTAGAGGGTCAATCTACCTAAAACTGATATTCAGCTAAAGAATCTGAATGTCTCTGATATCTCCTGGTGATGGTAATGATCGCCAGTAGGGGGTCTGCACACCTACTATCACCATTATTTGGGGTCACACCTTTCCTGCTTGGATTTGTTTTATATATTATATGGCGGAAAATGCAACAGGTAGGGCTGAAGCACGCAAAAGTTGGCACCAACACCCAAAAACTGGAGTCCGTATTTATGTATTTATGTAGATCTCACTGTTGGAGCATCCAAGATGTATAAGAGGCTATTGCCACGTACACATGAGCGGACAATCCAACATCAAAACCATAGATTTTTTTCCGACGGATTGTCCGCTCAAACTTGTCTTGCATACACACGGTCACACAAATGTTGTTGGAAATTCCGAATGTCAAGAACGCGGTCACGTACAACACTACGACGAGCCGAGAAAAATGAAGCTCAATTATTCCCGAGCATGCGTCAAATTGATTCCGAGAATGCGTAGGATTTTTGTGCTTCGGAATTGGCTATAGACAAACTTTTGTTGTCGGAAAAATTGAGAACCAGCTCTCAAATATTTGTTGTTTGAAATTCCGACAGCAAATGTCCGATGGAGCATACACACGGTCGGATTTTCCAACAACAAGCTAACATTGAACATTTGTTGTTGGAAATTCCGACCGTGTGTACGCGGCATATGAGTTGCCTCTACTTTCCAGACTTCACCTGCCCTTAAAGCCCCATATACACGATCGAAATTTCCGATGGAAAAAGTCAGACTGACTTTTTACATCGGAAATTCAGATCGTGTGTATGCCCCCATCAAAATAATTCCATTGTAAATTTCAATGAATTCTATCAGAGTTTACATAGGGAACATGTTCTATTTTACTCCAATGGAATTCAGTCGGAATTCCGATGTGAATTTGGTCAGACAAATGTCCGATCGTGTGTACAGGGAATTACTGAAATTAAAGCACTCTGTCGCTAGGTGCCTGGTCCTCTTCTGCTTCTGTGACTCAGTGGGGGAGATTTAAAATGAAATACGGCGCAACTGTCCATGGTAGCCAATCAGCTTTTAACCTCACCTTGTTCAATTAAGCGTTGACAATAAAACCTTGAGCCTTGGTTCACACTGATGCTACTTTGAAATCGTGCTACTTTACTTGAAGTAGCGCGATTTCAAAGTAGCAAGGTCAGCGCGAATTCAGGTGCTACTTGATAGACATTTGTGTGGCTTCATACACAGATGTCTATAGAAATCGCACCTGAAATCGGCAAAAGTAGTGCAGGAACTACTTTTGCAAAATCGGTGTCGCACCGATTGGAACAATGCCATTGCCGCCAATAGGCTGCGACTTGTCATGCGATTTGTTCTCTCAAATCGCATAACAAATCGCTCCAATGTGAACCTAGGCAGAAGCTGATTGTTTCTGTGCAGAGCTGCACTGGATTTTGCACCATGCAGTTTTAGTAAATAACCCCCAGTCTGTCAGTCACTGCTTCACTACAGTGTCCAATACTTAAAAGGCCAGGCGGATGGCATCCCATTCTAACATTCCTAGACGTGCTGGATGCTAAGCCCTGGAGGGGCTTTTTTAAACTTTATCTAGTGGAAGTTACCGGTATTTTAATATGTTACTTGTTTTTGTGTATACCCTTTTTATATACATGCCTTATGTGTTGTCATATACATTACAAAAAGTTTGTTGGGCCAAACTCAGTACGTTTGCATCTAGGTCTGCTTTTGCCGACCTAAACGGGTATAAATGAATATAAATAAATGTATATCCGTTTATATTAGGCCACCCATAGGGACTTCATTGGTAAATTTTTTCTCCGTTACAATATTAAAAAAACAAAACAAAATGGATGTGGTTATCAGCTATGTGACACCAGTTTCCTTACTGATCTGACTAGAAAATTCAAGACTTTTTAAACAGAGTCATGAAGGCTCAATAAGGCACTATACAGCCATAGTTCCATCATATCCTCTCAGGCACAGTCTCCAGTGGCATGCTAAAAACTTGTAGTTTCCTGGTGACTGAAATGTGGTGAGTTAACCCCAGTTGCTCCACTTCTTTGGAAACATTTATTGAATTGTGCAACAACTTCCTATTTTGCGGTTCAAAAAGTAGTTCTAAAAAACACTATATTGGTGAGAAAACTGTGTGTCATGCATGTTCATGAATAAACACATTCTGAGATTTGACTGACATGCGTCGCCCTCTGAGCTGTGAATCTGCAGCTGTACTGGAGATGGTGGAGGGGAAAGAATTTTTAGCGAATTAACTACCGTAATTACAGGAACGTGCTTTGGACGCTGGCTGCAGACATGCACTATAGTTCTGTCAGGGAGGCATGCTGCTTTGCCAGTAGAGTCTGCAAATGTAAACAGCATTAATCCCCACCCAGTGCCCTGGGGCCCCACACAGAGTAGATTTAGCGCCGATACTATACAAGCCTGATGTGTGCTCTGAGTTAGGTCTATATGTCTGTAGAGATATGTATATGTATCTTTGTGAAATGGAAAAAATGTTGACCATTCCCACACCATTAAGACTATAGGCACCATATTAGCTCAAGCCGGTGCCTAGGGGCAGTAGCGCAAGGCCCATATCAGATTCACCAGCAACAGGATTGCTAAATAGAACCCTCACCTGCTTCTATGCCATCACTTTCTTACCTAAGGTCTCCTGCTAAATCAGAGAAAATTCAAGCTGTGGTTGGCCCTGCAAGCACCAACCGGCTCGGCAAAAGTCAAATTAAAATTCAACAACTATTGGCAAAATACAGACTGCATGCTAACAAAGGCAGTCAGTGTTCTCAGTGGCATTTATTCAGTCAGTGCCATGGCTGCTTGCATATAATAGGCAGCGGATATTTCTACATCCACCCTGTTATAGTGCTTGGGGGAATCGATTGATTTTCTCTCAAGCCATCTATAACCAGTTTTATTCCCGTTGGTTGCATGACACCTCATTCTTCCAGTAGATACAGGTGAGTCATTTTTTTCGATCTCCTAGAAACTCCTTAGATACAGGATTGCCCATCTGGCCTTACAGGTAGGGTTGTCCCGATACCACTTTTTTAGGACCGAGTACAAGTACCGATACTTTTTTTCATGTACTTGCCGATACCGAATACCGATACTTTTTTTAAATGTCATGTGACAGTTTTCAAACCACAATACAGACTAAGGATAATTTCTTTAGAATTATGAAGAACTCTAACTCAAGACATTATAAAAGAATAAAAATGAGTAAAAATTAATAAAAATGTTTTTATTTGCTTGTCACGCAGTAGTAAAAAACTCAAAGAATTTTCACAGAACATGTTGATAAATACAAAAAAAGTATTCTATTCAGGTATCGGGAGCATTTGCGCGAGTACAAGTACTCCCGCAAATACTCGGTATCGGTACCGATACTAGTATCGGTATCTGGACAACCCTACTTACAGGGGTCATCGCTAAGCCTAACAATGTGCACATTGTGATAGCCTCTCACTTATTTTGTATCATCTTTGGACACCTTTGAAAATCTTTTGTTAAATTCAGTAAGAGAACTGTAGGGGATATTAAGAGCAGTTATAAGACTCTTTGGAGTTCAGGGCTGGGGTAATCTGTGACACCCAGGAAGGCAGGTATAGTATACATGTTTACCATAGATTGTTCAGGTAAATAATTTGATCCATAGGATCAGGAACATGGAGTTTTGCAGGTGTAGTGAAAATTATACATTCAGCAACCCCTTCCCAAACCAGTCCCTATTTTCTGAATTTGTGGGAAGTTTCCCTTTAAGAGTGGGAATTTTCCCTTTGTGATAACTCTTTCACTGTGGAATGTATTATATTTGTTTTTATCTGGCAATTAGATCAACTCTGCTTCTTTCAGTGTAGGTTGAAATACTGCAAAACTGAAATGGTTACACTTAGGCCATGTACACACGGCAGAGAACCTCGACGGGCAGAACACATCGTTCCGCCCGTCGAGGTTCCCTGCCGGCCGTCGAAATCGGCGACCCGCCCGTCGGGAATGGCAACCAGCCATTCTTCCAGGCGGGCCGTCGAGCAAATAGAGAGCGTGCTCTCTATTTCTGCTCGACGGGCTTCCCGACGGGAAGCTCGCCGAGAGCGTACACACGGCCGAGGTCCTCGCTGGAATGCAGCTTCCAGCGAGGTTCTCGCTGGTTTCCAGCGAGAACCTCGGTCGTGTGTACGCCGCCTCACATCTGAATAGTCAAATGCCTCGTACACACGACCGGTTTTCCTGGCAGGAAAACTGCATGAGAGCTTTTGGCCGGGAATCCCAGGCGTGTCTATGCTCCATCGCAGTTTTCCCGACAGGAAAAAAAACGTGAATCCCGGCGGGAAAAATGAGAACATGTTTTCTTTTTTCCTGATGGAATTCCCGGTGGTCTTTTTCCCGGCAGTTTTCCTATGGGAAACACTGCAGTGGAGCATACACACGCCCGATATTCCCGGCCAAAGCTCTCATGGCAGTTTTACTGCCAGGAAAACCGGCCGTGTGTAGGGGGAAAAAGCTGCCGAGCAGGTTCTCAGTTTTCCCGGCTGACTTTTTACCGTGATCGAAAAACCGATCCTGTGTACAAGGCAAAAGTATATAATTCTTTCTTGTCATTTCTTACAAAATTGACTCGGAATACTTATTAACTTTGAACACTTTGAGCCTTTTAAAGTCAGACAGTCTATTTGGTCAGGTCAAAGCTGTTGAACAAAGTAACTGCTAGAAAGCCATGTGTGAGCTTCATGTAAGTCTGTTTTAGAGCTTACACAGGACTTAGGGCCTACCCTGTGCCCCCATGTGACATTGCTCAGGCCTAGCGATTGCATAATTACAATCAGTGCTACAGCCAGAGGTGTATTTAGGTTTTGTGCTGCCCTAGGCCTGACTAAACTTGCGCACCCCCTAATTTAAATATGACCCACCCCTTCCTGTCAAAGCCACACCCCTTCTTCTTTAAGACCTGCCCTGTCATATTCATGGGAAGAGGACAGATGGATGCCGTGGGTGACGGACAGAGGGACGCGGTGGGTGACGGACAGAGGGACGCCGTGGGTGACGGACAGAGGGACGCCGTGGGTGACGGACAGAGGGACGCCGTGGGTGACGGACAGAGGGACGCATGTCTACCTTCCCAGCCATGACCCCACTTGCCCGGACGCTATTTCTAGTCACCATAGCGACCGGGATTTGTCGAGCCCTGGATTACAGCGTGGCTACCTCTCTGGTGGTGCGGGTACAGCGTGGCTCCCTCTCTGGAGGCGCGGGTACAGCGTGGCTCCCTCTCTTGTGGCACAGGGACAGCGTAGCTCCCTCTCTGGTGGCGTGGTTACAGCGTGGCTCCCTCTCTGGTGGCGCGGGTACAGCGTGGCTCCCTCTCTGATGGCGCGGGTACAGTGCGGCTCTCCCTCTGCCGCCCCCCGCAAAGTGCCGGCCTAGGCCAGAATACATCCCTGGCTACAGCAAGTAATTATTAGTAGCAGAATATGTGCAGTGAGGTTCATTTTGGCTATACTTCTCCTGTAAGTTTGTTCTGCACTCCTGTGACCCATATTATACTTCTCTTTGAAAGGGAGGGTTACAGGAGTGTTAGGGTTACATGGAGAGCTAGTAGCAGGTTAGAGGGAGGATTAGAGTTAGGGTTACTGTAAAGGTTAGTATTAGGCCCTGTACACACGAGGAGACATGTCCGATGAAAACGTCCGCGGACCGTTTTCATCGGACATGTCTCCTGGGATATTTTGGTCTGATGTGTGTATACACCATCAGACCAAAATCCCTGCGGAGAGAGAACGCGATAACGTAGAAGTCACCGACGTGCTCAATCCAGGAAGTTCAATGCTTCTACGCATGCGTCAAATCAATTTGACGCATGCGCGGGATTTCGGTCCACTGGTTAGACGTACTAATCAGCGGACATGTCCGACGGACAGGTTTCCAGCGGACAAGTTTCTAAGCATGCTTAGAAACTTTTGTCCGCTGGAAACCTGTCCGCTAGGCCATACACACGATCGAACATGTCCGCGGAAACTGGTCTGCCGACCAGTTTCCGCGGACATGTCTCCTCGTGTGTACGCGGCCTTAGGGTTACATGAAGGATTAATGTCAGGGTTACATGGGAGATTAGTGTTGGGGTTACAGGGAGGATTTGAGTTAGGATTAAAGTAAAGGTTAGTGTTAAGGTTACATGGAGGGTTGGTGTTTAGAGAGAGAGAGGGTTAGTGTAAGAGTTCCATGGAGGGTTTTTGTTAGGGTTGCAGGGAGGGTTAATGCTAGGGCCATCCTTTTTCTTTGAACCCACGGTGGTGCACAAAAAAGTGCATGTGAAAAACACACACAAACAAAAGCACTTAAGAGTGTGTATCTAGTCCACCACCCAAAGAAGTAGGACTCTACCCTGACCCCCCTGGAGTGCAAGGCTCGACTTGGTCCACCAAAAGGACTGGCGGACCCTTCTTATGGTCAGCCGAAGCTGACCAACGAGTACTAGGTGAGGAGCGCAAAGGGTTAGTGTTAGGATTACGAAGATGGTTGGTTTAAGTGGTACAGGGAGAGTTAGTGTAGGGGTAACGGGGAGGGTTTGTGCAAGGGGGGCCTTTGGGTAATTTTAACTCTGTGCCGAAAACTACCAGTGCTAATCTTCTGGAACTAGCAACTAACGCACTATTAAATGTCCTTTATAGCGCCTGCATAGAGGCTGAAGGTAAAGGGAATGTCCACATTGCCCATAGCAACCACCTTAATCTCTTGTTTTACAGATGTAAGTTGAAGTGAACCGGATCATCTGATTGGAAGAACATGCGTTTTACTTCAGTTTTAATACATAAGGCCATTGTTCTTTGTTAAAACGCAATGTTATAATCAGCACATATCTCAGTATGCCTGTTATGGCTGCTACTGGCTGCTTCCAGCCCCCTTTCATTTTGTTTTAATACCCATCTTGAGAGTAATTTTCTTTTCTAAAGCATGCAACAAACTGCTGTTCCCCCTTGTGAAGGTTTCCCTTCTTTACAATATAATTTGGCCTCTATGGGTTTGTAATAGCTCGTATTCTGGCAAAATTTCAGCTGAATATTGTTCCCAGGCCTTGTTCTGTACATTGTTTCAGCTCAGAAATCACTCAAGTGATAACATTTCCCAACGGAAGTGGTTGGACTGTTTCTTTTTCTCCCCGTACAATTCTACTGTATCTTCAGTTTTGAATCAGCATCAGCTTCAGCATCTGAATTTTAATCCGCACTGAAGTTGATGATCAAAGTCCAGCTCCACTTTTAACTGATATTCCAATGGTGGTATGAATTACGTCCAGGCTTCTTAAGGCCTATACACACCAGCTGTCTTTTTTGACAACAACGGTCCGACGGGCTTGTTTTATCGGACAATCCGACCGTGTGTATGCTCCATCGGACAATTGATTACGGTTTTTCAACGGACAAATGTTTGCTGTGAATGCTCTCAAACTTTCCGGCAACAAATGTCTGATGGAGGATAATCGGATCGTGTGTACACAAGTCCATTGGACTAAAGTCAAAAGTACAAACCCGCATGCTCAGAACTAGAGCTGCACGATTAATCGTCAAGAATCGTTATCGCGATCTTTTTCGTTGCAATTCTTGATACAGGGTTTCATGATCTTTGACATGAAAAGAATTTTCTCTCTGCACTTTGGTATGCAAAGAATTTCCTGTCTGCTCTCAGCCAAAAGTCAGTCTGGGCAATCTGCCAGGTCTGGGCAGCCTGCCAACTTTTGAAAACATTGTATCTCTTCAAAGGAATAAACTTCTTCTGTATGTAAATTAGGATTTTTTTAACCACTTAAACACCAAACCTTTTTCTGACAGCTCTTTTCAAGTTAAAATCATTTTTTTTTTTGCTAGAAAATTACTTAAAACCCCCAAAGATTATATAACTTTTTAGTAAAGACCCTAGAGAATAAAATGGTGGTTGTTGCAATATTTTATGTTGCACTGTATTTGAGCAGCAGTCTTTTTAAATGCATTTTTTTTGGAAAAAATTACTTTAACCACTTAAGGACCGCCGCATGTACATTTATGTCGGCAGAATGGCACCGACAGGCACATCAACGTATATATATACGTTGGTGCCTTGGGGGGGATCGGGGGTCCGATCAGACCCCCCCCCCCCATACATGCAGCGGTCCGCGCGGCTGCAGGAGCGATCCGACAAGAGGGGGCGGCTATTCGTTTTTGTCCGCCCCCTCCGGATCGCTCTCAGCCAATGCGCGCGCCCGCCCGCCCTGTCACTTCCTCCTCCTGTGTAAACACAAGGAGGAAGCGACGTGATCTCTCCCTCGGCGGTTTTTTCAACCACCGCTGAGGAGAGATCACCACACAGTAAGTCCTGCACTAACACTACACTACACACAGGCACATTTAACCCCCCGATCGCCCCCCCTCCCCCCTGTCACAGTGTCACTGAATGCAGTAATCATACATGTATGATTACTGTATTTAGTGTCAGTGTGACAGGCAGTGTAAAAGTCAGTTAGTGTTAGGTTCAGGGTAGCCCTGTACCCCCCCTAATAAAGTTTTAACCCCTTGATCACTGCCCTAGTTAACCCTTTCACTCCCTATTGCCAGCGTCACTAAGCGATCATTTTTCTGATCGCTGTATTAGTGTCGCTGTTCCCGCTAGGTAGCTAATTTTTTTTTTATTGCGATTTTTTTTTTTACTAAAGACATGTGGCTAAATAAATTTTGGCCTAAATGTTTGACTAAAATTTAGTTTATTGATTTTTCTTATAACAAAAAGTAAAAAATATTGATTTTTTTTCAAAAATGTCGCTCTATTTTTGTATATAGCGCAAAAAATAAAAATCGCAGAGGCGATCAAATACCACCAAAAGAAAGTTCTATTTGTGGGAAGAAAAGAACGCAAATTTTGTTTGGCAGCCACGTCGCACGACCGCGCAATTGTCTGTTAAAGCGACGCAGTGCCGAATCGCAAAAACCCCTTTGGTCATTTGGCAGCATATTGGTCCGGGTCTTAAGTGGTTAATGAATTTAAAAAAATAAAAATAAATAGCCAGTAAAGTTAGCCCATTTTTTTTTCTATAAATGTAAAAGATTTTATGGCGCGAGAATCGTGATCTTCATTCTAAGCAAAAAAATTGTGATTCTCATTTTGGCCAGAATCGTGCAGCTCTACTCAGAACCAATGCTGAAGATCAGACAACAATAGCAGAAGTTGCCCTAAGGGTGGCGTTTAAGAGCTGAAAAAACACGTCATTTAGTGAAAGTTGGCTGAAAAAGTTTTGCCGTGTGTATGCAGAACAAGTTTACGGCCAACGCCCCTTTCGGACCAAAATCCACAGAAAAGTCAGATGGAAATCCGACCGTGTGTATGCTCCATCAAACAATTGTTTTTGGTTTTTCAATGAACAAATGTTCGCTGTGCATGCTCTCAAACTTTCCGGCAACAAATGTCTGATGGAGGATAATCCGATCGTGTGTACATAAGTGCATCCAACTAAAGTCCAAAGTACAAACACACATGCTCAGAACCAATGCTAAAGATCAGACAACAATAGCAGAAGTTGCCCAAAGGGTGGCAGTTAAGATCTGAAAAACATGTGATTTGGTGAATGTTGGCTGAAAAAGTTTTTCCGTGTGTATGAATGTATGCATACCAAGTTTACGGCCAACTCCCCATCGGACCAAAATCCACGGAAAAGTCAGATGGAAGTCCGATCGTGAGTATGAGGCTTTATACCTCTAAGGCCGCGTACACACGAGCAGACAGCTTTGTTCAAATCGGTCGGGCCGACCGATTTGAACAAATCTGTCTGCTGGGGACATATTGGTTTGATCGTGTACACACGATCAAACCAAAATCCCCGCCGCCAGACGGCGCGGTGACGTGGCGGTGACGTTGACGCCGCCACGTCACCGCACCAGGAAGTAAAACACTTCCGCGCATGCGTCGAAACCATTCGGCGCGTGTGCGAGAAGACATGTCTGCTGGTTAGCGTACTAACCAGCAGACATGTCGGGCGGACGGGTTCCCAGCCGACAGATTGGTAAGCATGCTTTGAAATCTGTCGGCTGGCCAAATCCGTCGGCTCGCCCGTACACACGATCGAATCTGTCTGCTGGGACGGTCGGGCCGACCGTTTCCAGCAGATAGATTTGATTGTGTGTACGCGGCCTAAAGCTGGCACTACACATATACTGTTTTAATAGCTTCCTTATTTTGAGCGACTTTGCTGTCAAAGTTGGGATTGGTATGGGTGGAAATGTGTTTTGACTATAATTTCAGTGGGTTCCATAGATTTCCACTGTGATTGGCCGGAGCCACGATACCCAGAAGTAAGCTCTGGGAGAGATGTCCGTGGCCGGAGTGGGGGTCGGAGACAGCTGCGGGGGCTTTGATCTTCCTTATTCCCAGTGAAGTGACTGGGCTCTGGTGATACACAGAAATGAAACAATTCCTCCTAAATAAGTTGTACCTGTTTATCTTTGGTCTTCTCTCTACATCTATTGAAAGTGCTTAGAATTTAAAGCTTGTCCGAGAGCTCAGAAAACAGGTCGAAGAGCTGAAGTTACATTCTGCAAAGCTCAGTGAGGCTCTCCTCACTGAGCTGATTGGAGGGAAGAGACACACCCCTCTCCACACAGCACACAGGAATAGAGCTGAGGCTGTCAAATAGCTGGATCTGGCTCCCCGTCACCATTTTTCTCTTGGTGTCAGGA
Source organism: Rana kukunoris (assembly GCA_029574335.1). NCBI lineage: Eukaryota > Metazoa > Chordata > Amphibia > Anura > Ranidae > Rana > Rana kukunoris. The sequence goes on from CM056051.1 coordinate 399,576,030, forward strand.
AAACTTGTCCAAATTGATTCATGCTGATAGCAGAGGAACAAAGCAGCAGACAGAAACGACAGGTAGTGCTCTTAATAGAGACAAGTACACACTGTAGAGGGAAATGCTTTGTTTATATTTAATGTCTGAGGTTTACAACCACTTTAAAATCAGCGGTGGCCAGACAACTACCGTTTTCAGAAAGAGACCAACAATGACAAGCTCTGTTTGTTTTGTTTTTCCAGTTTTGGTTTACTTTAATGAGGAGCTCTGCATAGAAGTTAAGGACAAAATATGATCTCTCCACCCGCAATGTATTTTTTACATGATCGTTGTTGGGGAAATTAACAGAACTTGCTACTTTATCAGAGATGAAAGTCGTTGTATCTGTTACTATGGTTACAGCAGAATGCCTAATATGCAGCACAGCGAGACAGGACACCAGAGACAGTGATAGCACCTGACCAGCATGTGGTTAGTCGGATTCAGTGGATAAGCTGTGCTGAGATCCAGGAATAGAGTAATGCCCTGTAAACACGATCGGAATTTCAGATGAAAAATGTCTGACAGATTTTTTTCATCGGATATTCCGACCGTGTGTGAGCCCCATTGTACCTTTTCATCGGCGTTTAGAAATAGAACATGTTTTTTTTTTTTTCCGAAATTCCTATCGTCTGTGTGGAACTCCGACGGAGAAAAAAACATGCATGCTCAGAAGCATTGAACTTAATTTTTCTCAGATCGTCATAGTGTTTTACATTGCCGCGCTTTGGACGGTCGGAATTTGGTCTGACAGTGTGTATGCAAGACAGTTTGAACGGAATTCCGATGAAAAATTCCATCGGATTTTAGGCCATTGGAAATTCTGATCCTGTGTACGGGGCATTAGTCATACAGTGTTCCTATTGGATGTCTGCCTGAAAAAAAAAAGAACATTTTAATAGAGAGAAATTTCTCCTTGCCCACCCAAAGGCTGACCAAAGACAGTAGATCCATCCTTGCTTATTAAAGTGAGGTGAGGTAAAAAGATCCTTAAAAAGTCATACCTGTAAAAGGTATGTATACTGTACATGTTTACCTTTCCTACTGCCCGGCCCTCTGAACTCCATTGTTGAGAAATGGCCCTCCAAATTCTGCTGGGAAACCGACACTTCCTGGAGTGTCGATCCCTAGGTCCCTCACAACCAGGGCCGCTATCAGGGGGGTACAGGCAGTACACCTGTAAGGGGCCCGGGGGTCCCCAGGGGCCCGGATGGGAACCCCCCTTTTTTTTAGGGGTCCGGAGGTCCCCAGGGGCCCGGAGGCCACCAGGGCCCCAGACGGCAACACCCTCTTTTTTTTTTTTCTATGAAAGAATATATTTTTTTATAAAAAAATATTGCTTTAATATATTTTTATTTTATTTTTTATTAAGGGGTCAATTCTTTTTCTTTTTTTTTTTTAGCGGTCCGGAGGTCCACAGGGGCCCGGGAGCCCCCAGGGCCCCGGATGGCAACCCCCCTTTTTTTATTTATTTTTTCATAAAAAAAACATATATTTTTTAATATATTTTTATTTTACTTTTTTATTAAAGGGACATTTTTTTTAGGGGTCTGGAGGTCCCCAGGGGCCCGGAGATCCCCAGGGCCCTAGATAACAACCCCCCCCCCCTTTTTTATAAAAAAAATATTTTTTATATATTTTTTTATTTTTATATTATACATATATATATATATATATATATATATATTATTAGAAATAATAATTAAAGGGCCCAGAGGTCCCCAGGGTCCCCGGATGACAACCCTCCTTTTTTTATAAAAATGTTTTACTTTTTTTTATATTTTATTTCTTTTTTTATATATAGATATATTTTTATTAAAGGGCTCAGAGGTCTCCAGGGCCCCATGTGTCAAACCCCCCTTTTTTTATGAATGTTTTTTTTATTTTTGTTTATATTTTTTTATATTTTTTTTATTAAAGGGCCCTTGAAGGCAACCCCCCTTTTTTTTTTTTATAAATGTTTATTTCTTTTTTATATATTTATTTATTTATTTATTTTGTATTAAAGGGCCCAGAGGTTTCTTTTTATTAAAGGGCCCAGAGGTCCCGGATGGAAAGCCCCCTTTTTTGTAATTTCCTTTTATATAAAAAAAAAAAATGAGGTCCCAAGGGCCTCAGATGGCAACCACCCTTTTTTTTAAAAATATATATAATATATTTTTCTCTCTTTTTTTTTTTCTTTTTATTAAAGGGCACAGAGGGCCCCAGGGCCCCGGATGGCTACCCCCCCTTTTTTATATATATTTTTCTTTATTTCTTCTTTTTGTAAAGGGCCCCCCCCACTTGTCAATTTCATGTGGCAGAACCCCCCCCTCTCTTCTCTGCTCCAGGGGGCCCATGCCTGAAGCTGTGTAAGGGGCCCCAAAATTCCTGATGGCGGCCCTGGTCACAACTCTCAATGGTTCCCTGCTCTATCCACTACTCATGACAGAATACATCAATGACAGCAGAAGAAACCTATAGGAGCTGTGGGGGGGGTTTTGACGCTCCTCTTTCACAGTTATTCCATTGTAGGCCTAAAAAGATACATTTAAAACATTCCTTGTAATCAAAAATATGAAATATTTCAGATAATTTTTTTGCATTATCACTGCCTGGGAGCAGATGGAGCTTAAGACTCTGTTATTAATTTTCTCCTTGTTTAAAAGCCTCTTATTTATTGAGTTCAATAGCTCAAGCTGCTGAAGTTTAAAAACACTGGTACATGAATCGGTGCAGTGACTCCTCCCCCTCTCTTCTGCTCCCTCTATACAGCTCCATCTGTGGTTTAATTGAAGTCTGTGGGGTTTAACTGCACAGGCATGGTGGGAAGTGGCTATTGGAGGGAGGTAAACATACATCTATGGAAGGGGTGGCTAGTTTTACTGTAGGTCAGGTACAAGGATAAGTGCACATTGCGTACTTATCCTTTAATTTTTTTGCTATTGGGCCGTATAACACAAGCCTACACGAGGGTGGCAACTCTGTTCTGAATTCAGGAGTAGTGCAACTGTGTTGCCACACCGTCACAGGAAGCTGCATTAAAGCGGAGTTCCACCCAAAAGTGGAACTTTCACTTAATTGCTTCCTCCCCTTCTCCGTTGTCACATTTGGCACCTTTCAGGGGGCTTGCCTGGCCTTCCTGATTTTAAGTCACTGAGTTGGAATGAGTATGCAGATTACTGGTTTGGTTTTATTGTTTTCACTGCTCATCATACACTGAGACATCAGATATAAATGAACCACTTGCCAACCGCCTAACGTACTTGTACTACGGCAGGTTGGCTCAATTGCGCAAAATCACATACCTGCAGTAGACATTGGGGGAGCGCACCGAGGGCACGATCGTGCGCTGATTGGACAAAAGGGAAGCCAATCAGTGGGTCTGGCGGACCTGATGTCTGCCAGCCACCCGCGATTGCCCCCAAAAGAGGCAGAATGGCGATCTGCCTACGTAAACAAGGCAGATCGCCGTTCTGACAGGGGAGAAGATAAATATTTTGTGTTCTTGCTAAGCAGGAACACCGATCTCTGTCTTCACCCAGTCAGAGCAACCCCCACACAGTTAGCAAGCACCAGCTAGGCACACATGTACCCTTTGATCGCCCCCGATGTTAACTCCTTCCATGCCAGTGTCATTAGTACAGTAACAGTGCATATTCTTAGCACTGATCACTGTAATAATGTCACCGGTCCCCAAAAAAGTGCCAGGTGTCCGATTTGTCCGCGGCAATGTCACAGTCCCACAAAAAATCTCTGTTTGCCAATACTAGTAAAATAAGTAAATAAAAATCCCATAAAAATATCCGATAGTCTGGAGACACAATAACTTTTGCGCAAACCAATCAATATACACATATTTTTTATTTAAAATATGTATATTGGCCTAAATTGGTGAAAAAAAAGTATCTTCTTGTGGGGATATGCTTTATAGCAGAAAGTACTTTTTTTATTTTTAGTCTTTTTTTGTTTTTAGCACAAAAAAAATAAAACGCAGAGGTGATCAAATACCACCAAAATGATTCTCTATTTGTGGAAAAAAATGACAAATTTTGTTTGAGTACAGAGTCGCATGACTGCGCAATTGTCAGTTAAAGTAACACAGTGCTGTATCGCAAAAATGGCCTCGTCATTAAGGGGGTAAAACCTTTCCGGGGCTGAAGTGGTTAAGTTCCAGTCAGGTAAACTCCTCTGTCTCTAGTCTTCTATTCTTAACCCAGAGGGCTGGAACTCGCACATTCTGTTCCCACAAATCATTTTCTAGGGAGACTCAAACCTTCCTTCGCAAACATGCCCAACCCTGAGCAACATGACCGACCTAAACATCTGTCCCACTCTGCGATAATTTATAACATATGAAACAGACAGAGGTGTGGATCTGAGATTTATAATGACTGTCAGCCACCTTGGCCTTACATTTGTCTTAAATTTTTCTTTCCTATTGCAGGCACTCCCGCTGTCCGCGTGATCTAAAATTTCAACTGGGTGTGTGGAGGGTGATTGTCATTTAAAAAGACTGGACAGGCAAGCGGTTAGGTACAGAGTTGATATACATATGGGAAAACTAGGGTTGTCCCGATACCACTTTTTTAGGACTGAGTACAAGTACCGATACTTTTTTTCAAGTACTCGATACCGATACCGATATTTTTTTTAAAATGTCATGTGACAGTTTTCTCAAAGCACAATACAGATTAGGTGGCACTGATCTGCAGCACTGATAGGATTAGGTCACACTGATATGCAGCACTGATCGATGGCTGGCTGGCACTGGCAGTTGGCACTGAAGGCTGGTTGGCACTGGCAGGTGGCACTGACAGCCGGCACTGGCAGGTGTCACTGATGGCAGGCACTGGCAGGTGTCACTGACGGCAGGCACTGGCAGGCGTCACTGACAGCGGGCACTGGCAGGTGTCACTGACGGCAGGCACTGGCAGGTGTCACTGACGGCAGGCACTGGCAAGTGTCACTGACGGCAGGCACTGGCAAGTGTCACTGACGGCAGGCACTGGCAAGTGTCACTGACGGCAGGCACTGGCAAGTGTCACTGACAGCGGGCACTGGCAGGTGTCACTGATGGCAGGCGCTGGCAGGTGGCACTGACGGCAGGCACTGGCAGGCGTCACTGACAGCGGGCACTGGCAGGTGTCACTGACGGCAGGCACTGGCAGGTGTCACTGACGGCAGGCACTGGCAAGTGTCACTGACGGCAGGCACTGGCAAGTGTCACTGACAGCGGGCACTGGCAGGTGTCACTGACGGCAGGCGCTGGCAGGTGGCACTGATGGCTTGGGTAGCACTGGCAGGTGGCACTGATGGCTGGGGGGCACTGGCAGGTGGCACTGACAGCTGGGGGGCACTGGCAGGTGACATTTATAGGCACTGATGGGCAGGCACTAAAATGCCATTAGGGAAGGCTGCCTGCAATGCCCATGCTGGTACTCCTCGGCCGCATAAAAGCAGCAGCGGCCAACTTGTTGCACCCAACCCAAACTTTATGGGCTGGGTGTAACAAGATGTCCGCTGCTGGCATACTGTGGCCGAGTGCAGGGTGTACCAAGATGGGGGTCAACACAGAGCATCACTTCCGTGACCATATGTGACGGCTCCGGTTGCCCTGTACGCTGCACTCCCTGCCAGCTCGACGCACCACCCTCAGCTCCGCCACCGCTTCGCCCGCTGACTCCGCCCACTGCTCCGCTCACAGGTATCGGATTAGGCACCGGGAGCATTTGTGCGAGTACAAAAATCAGGACAACCCTAGTGAAAACTGGCACCCTTGATAGACAGCATAGCCAGATCATCAGCTTCCAACTTCAACCAGTTTTATCAAGAACACGTCCCCAAGGCTTCTCATTGGGCAGTGAAGGAGCAGCAGCACGCTGACGACTTTTGCTCACTATGCTCTCTCCTCCTGTCAGCATGCTCACTGCACAGCACAGCAGATGTGCAGGTAACAGCGTCTGATTGGCTGTTAGGTCTACTGCTCCCCCACTCAGCTTGAGTGCTGCTGTGTAGTAGATTATAGCAGCCAAAGAGCTTCAGGAACTTAAAAAAAACTAAAGTCTGGCTGCTCAGTGAATAAAAAAAATCGTTTTTACAGACAGTGGTCATTGTGACTTTATGAAAGAGCTGTTTTATGATCAGAATTTCAATTCAGTGCCAAAAGCAGCTCCCTGAATTGCCTAGTCCTAATCTCAAATTTGATTATAACATTTTCCATTGGGCTTGACAGTATGGATAATGGCAGATGCAGTTTGACAACAATGAAATGAAATAAATAAGAAAATAGGAACGGGAAAGAGGATTCCGTGTAGCACACGTATTCTGTGCTGCTTGCAGCTACTGTAGCAATTTAGATTTTAATAAGCAATCTGCAAGCGCTCGCTGCCTGTCTGCTTACATTGGAGCATGAAGAGCGCTCAGTATCCATGGTACTCGGCATCGGAGGTTATAGCATTGCAAACAATTAAATGAAGTTAAAGGCCATTATCTATTCTCCTTAAAATACACACATTGTAAAGCATCACACGCCGCCATCTGCTAGTACATTAAAGGGCAATCCATTTGCTGGGTTTGACCTTGGGCATTTGGATTTCTTCACCCTTTTGCCAAATCTTCTGTTTCCTCGCGTTCTGTCCTCAACAACACACTTCTGTTAGACTCATTGGAGTTCATTTACTAAAGGAGAAAGGCGTGTTCGCTTTGCTTACGCACGGTACACACAATGAGATTATCAGACGAGTGATCTCTGTTTTTTTTGCATGCAAATCTCAGATCGAATCTGATGAGTTTACTAAAGTCACGAAAATTCTCGTACGACAGAATAATAATTCGAAAGTGATGTCATGTGTTGTATGTAATGCATTTGTATTGCGTTTTCGAACGACAGCTGTTCTGATTAAACGAAAATCGTACGATCTGGCATCGACCAAAAAATCTTTCGGATCAACTGTCCTGCTGTACTAACGATACGATTATCATACGATCTTTTCCAAAGCGGTATTTTTCGGACGATTTTCTGACCGTGTGTATCGGGCATTATCCAATCATGTAAAGCAAAACCATGTTTTTATTTGTTTTTTTTAATTATTTCTTTGCATGTGATTGAGTTTATAAAGCAGTTTTAAACCCCAAAAAACTAAAATATATTGCTGCTCAAAGCGGAGTTCCGCCAAATACTGCAGCTGCTGACTTTTAATTTATGGACACTTAACTGCCCTGGGCGCCCGCAATGTCCTCACCCGAAGCCGATCTGTCCCTCGGCTCTCGGATGGAGGCACCGCCATCTTCGGTAAGGGAATAAGGAAGTGAAGCCTTGCGTCTTCACTACCTGGTTCCCTACTGCGCATGCGCGAGTCGCGCTGTGCGATCCCACTGGTCCCTTCTGGAGGAGGGGCTGGATGTGGTTTAGGTCGCTGTGGATACTGCAGTGATCTATGCCGGAAGTGGGAGCAAATACCAGGATTACACAGGTATCTGCTCCCTCCTGAAAGGTGCCAAATGTGACACCGGAGGGGGGGGGGGATCCGAAAAGCGGAAGTTCCATTTTTAGGTGGAACTCCGCTTTAATCCTTAAGCCCTTTAATGTGGTTGTAAAGCCAAAATGTTTTTTTTACATATTAAAGGAGGAGAGAGTGAGAACCACTGACCTAAGCGACCGGAAGTGGGAGCAGGTACCTGTTAAATTTGGGTACCTGCCCACCCCCCTCCTCCACAAAAGTTCTATTTCACAAACAGGAGGCGGGGAGGATGCCTTGAAGTTCCAATTTGGGTAGAACTCTGCGTTAAGGTAAAAAAAAAAAAAATTACTTGAGCCAGCAATTTGCACAAGAGCAGAAGCGCTGCTCTCTCTCTCCCTCCTCATTGGGGGAAAATTAGGCTGAGCCTCACTGTGTGTGTCAATAGATGCACACAGTGTGGCTCAGGATCAAGCCTGCATTAATGCACCCCTAGTATGCCGCTGGCACTTGGCAGACGGGAGGAGCGCAGAGCACCAGTGGGAGACCCGGGAAAAGGAAGATCAGAACTGCTCTGTGCAATACCATTACACAGAGCACAAAAAAAAAAAGATCCTTTACAATCTCTTTAAATAGTTTGGAACGCCCAACGGGCAGGAAGGATTGGCGATCATGTGATCTCTGTCACAGTGTTCTCATGACTAAAAACTGGTCACACTGGCTACTGATCTGTAGCCTAGTTGGAGAGCTGTCTGCGACAACTCGTTCTCTGTGCTGAGAACGCACAGTGAGAGCGGCCGGAGCTGGGTGCAGGCATCCTATTTTACTCTAAGGCCGCGTACAGACGATCGGTCAAACCGATGAGAACGGTCTGATGGACCTTTTTCATCAGACCGAACCGATCGCGTGTGGGAGCCATCGGTTATTTATCCATCGGTTAAAAATCCACGCATGCTCAGAATCAAGTCGACGCATGCTTGGAAGTATTGAACTTCATTTTTTTCAGCACGTCGTGTTTTACGTCACCGCGCTTTGACACGATCGTTTTTTTAACCGATGGTGTGTAGGCACGACTGACCATCTGTCAGCTTCATCGGTTAACTGATGGAAAAATCCATCAGACCGTTCTCATCAGATTGACCGATCGTCTGTACAGAGCATAAGGGACATAGCGGCTGTATGGACACAGCAGCTCATCCTAATATGTAGGGCTGCAACTAACGATTATTTTCATAATCGATTAGTTGGCCGATTATTGTTTTGATTAATCGGTTAATGACCTTAAAAAAAAAGTAATTTTGCAGCGATCTGCATTTTTTAAATTTTTTGGGGCAATTTGTTGTCGGGCAGATAAAAAAACACAAATTGCCCCAAAAACACATTACATGCTTTTCTGTAGCTTTTCCATTGAAGTATATTGAACCAAAAAAAAAAAATAGTACCGTTTTGCTTTTAAAAAAAAAAGTCCTGGCCCTTTCCAAATACACAGCAGTTAAAAAAAATGTGAACGTGTCCCATAGGAAAACATGTAAATGAACTGTAGTGTGTTTCTGCAAAAAGCACCAAAAAACACAGAGGTGTGACCCCCGGCCTGAGATGTTTAGTAACATAATGGGGTTAAAAAAACTAACAGTACAAAAAGAGCAAATAATCGCTACTGTAAGGGGTTAATTTTTAACTGTGTGACAGTGAAAGTAATAATTACAGTAGCAATTAGTACTATAAAGGTTTTTTTTTTTTTTTTTTAACTCCATTATGTTACTGGCTGATTAATCGATTATGAAAATGGTAATCGATTAATTTCATAATAGATTAGTGGTCGATTAATCGATTAGTTGTTTCAGGCCCTACTAATATGACAGGCGTGTGTGTAGGTGTGGGTGGGCAGCCCTGAATGCAGGCAGTGTGCAGGTTTGTGGGCAGCCCTGAATGCAGGCAGTGTGCAGGTGGGTGGACAGCCCTGAATGCAGGCAGTGTGCAGGTGGGTGGGCAGCCCTGAATGCAGGCAGTGTGCAGGTGGGTGGGCAGCCCTGAATGCAGGCAGTGTGCAGGTGGGTGGGCAGCCCTGAATGCAGGCAGTGTGCAGGTTTGTGGGCAGCCCTGAATGCAGGCAGTGTGCAGGTGGGTGGGCAGCCCTGAATGCAGGCAGTGTGCAGGTGGGTGGGCAGCCCTGAATGCAGGCAGTGTGCAGGTGGGTGGGCAGCCCTGAATGCAGGCAGTGTGCAGGTTTGTGGGCAGCCCTGACTGCAGGCAGTGTGCAGGTTTGTGGACAGCCCTGAATGCAGGCAGTGTGCAGGTGGGTGGGCAGCCCTGAATGCAGGCAGTGTGCAGGTTTGTGGGCAGCCCTGAATGCAGGCAGTGTGCAGGTGGGTGATCAGCCCTGAATGCAGGCAGTGTGCAGGTGGGTGGGCAGCCCTGAATGCAGGCAGTGTGCAGGTGGGTGGGCAGCCCTGAATGCAGGCAGTGTGCAGGTTTGTGGGCAGCCCTGAATGCAGGCAGGGTGCAGGTTTGTGGGCAGCCCTGAATGCAGGCAGTGTGCAGGTGGGTGGGCAGCCCTGAATGCAGGCAGTGTGCAGGTTTGTGGGCAGCCCTGAATGCAGGCAGTGTGCAGGTTTGTGGGCAGCCCTGAATGCAGGCAGTGTGCAGGTGGGTGGGCAGCCCTGAATGCAGGCAGTGTGCAGGTTTGTGGCCAGCCCTGAATGCCGGCTGTGTGCAGGTTTGCGGGCAGCCCTGAATGCAGGCAGTGTGCAGGTGGGTGGGCAGCCCTGAATGCAGGCAGTGTGCAGGTTTGTGGGCAGCCCTGAATGCAGGCAGTGTGCAGGTGGGTGGGCAGCCCTGAATGCAGGCAGTGTGCAGGTTTGTGGGCAGCCCTGAATGCGGACAGTGTGCAGGTTTGTGGGCAGCCCTGAATGCAGGCAGTGTGCAGGTGGGTGGGCAGCCCTAAATGCAGGCAGTGTGCAGGTGGGTGGGCAGCCCTGAATGCAGGCAGTGTGCAGGTGGGTGGGCAGCCCTGAATGCAGTCAGTGTGCAGGTTTATGGGCAGCCCTGAATGCAGTCAGTGTGCAGGTGGGTGGGCAGCCCTGAATGCAGGCAGTGTGCAGGTTTGTGGGCAGCCCTGAATGCAGGCAGTGTGCAGGTGGGTGGGCAGCCCTGAATTCAGGCAGTGTGCAGGTTTGTGGGCAGCCCTGAATGCGGGCAGTGTGCAGGTGGGTGGGCAGCCCTGAATGCAGGCAGTGTGCAGGTGGGTGGGCAGCCCTGAATGCAGGCAGTGTGCAGGTTTGTGGGCAGCCCTGAATGCAGGCAGTGTGCAGGTTTGTGGGCAGCCCTGAATGCAGGCAGTGTGCAGGTGGGTGGGCAGCCCTGAATGCAGGCAGTGTGCAGGTGGGTGGGCAGCCCTGAATGCGGGCAGTGTGCAGGTGGGTGGGCAGCCCTGAATGCAGGCAGTGTGCAGGTGGGTGGGCAGCCCTGAATGCAGGCAGTGTGCAGGTTTGTGGGCAGCCCTGAATGCAGGCAGTGAGCTCATCTGCCCTGCATGCCTATGAAATTGGGACTAGCGACTGTACCCGCTGGTCCCCATATGGTAACATAAGCTGCCTGCATGCAGCCCTAGGTGGGTCCAGCCACAACAAAAAATGGCCCATCCACCCCATACGGACCACAATGACCATGTGAATGAGGCCTAATGTCTCCAGCGTGGCAATTCTCCACTGTCATGGTTGTGTCTTGGCATTATAGCTCCATAGACTTTTATAGGACCATCCCTGAGCATCACTAGACTCGGCACACTGCCATGTAGAAGTCTGTAGGGCACCATTGCACAGGCGTTGCCAGGACTGAGAAGACATATGGTGCTGGATGTAAACAAACAGCAGAGCCGCAGCTGTCAGATGAAAGTAAGCATCTATCTGTGGAGTGGGCGGATGGGTTAGGTCAGGGGAGATGAGGACAAAAAAAGATATGTGCATTTTCCTATAGACATGTCAGAAAGGCTATGTTGTAGCAGAATTTAATTGCTGCTACTAATGTCATTGATTACAGCAATTTGCAGGTAGCGATTTAATTGCTAGAGTCACTGGTGATAGTGCTACAGCATTGCATTGTACTGTGCTACAAATCGAGCAATTTTAGCAACAGTCCATGTAAATTTTTATTTTTTTATTTCAGACAAAATGAATAGCACATTGTGTACACATGAATTGTAGGTACAAAGCATTTGGGAAAATGACACATAAATACGAGACAATGGACAATGTAATGAGCAGGAAAGCTTTAACTTCTATTGATGGTTGAAATGTCGACCCTTAGATTGTCATACTATCATACTTATAGAGAGTAAACTGGTCACCATTGGGTATTTGTCTAATTTACAGTTGTATTTGTACCAGGAACAATATAACAACAAAAAAACATATAGAATGAGTATGGGGGGGGACTCATTTGGGTCAGGTAGTTCAGAAGGACCTAAATACTTGGCATGAGTTGTTATGTTTATAGCATGGTGGAGGAAATAAAAAGAGGGTGCCATTTTGTGCTTAAAAACTACAATTGGACCTGACCATCAACAGCGTTTGAGTCTCTAGATGCAGGTCCGACCCGTCGACTCGAGGTCTAATATCCCTTATGTTCCTCCATCCAGGACAATACAGATACTATTCGCATTGGGAGTGTGGCTCCGGTACAACACTGCCTCCTAAAACTTGAAATAAAATGTGGGAAGCTTTGTTTTAATCCTCATGTAAAGTTCTGGCTCTGGAAAACTTCTTTAAAGTTATGTCCTGGTGATACTACACCCCAGCCAGAATTACACAGTGTCCCCCTGCCTATCCTTCCTCCTGTTTCTGAGGCTGTTTGGAATTGGGGGGAAAAAAACATATTTGGTGGACTTGTCCCTAAAGTTTGGAGATTGTGGCTATGTGTATACAACATGGTCAATACGATACTTTCAAAAGGACCCCTGCTGGTAGGCACACTTACACAAACCGATCAATTCTGTCTCCTGTTGGGAACGCACACTAGTCACTCATGTTTTCATGGCGACGAAGCAGACAATAGCGTGGAAATCACTGATTCTTTGCTTCGACAAGGTAAAGCACCGCATTCAAGGTACAATGATTAACAAAAAACTTATAGCGATCCTTAACGACACGCATGAAAAATTTCTATGCACCTGTCAGCCTTGGCTCGATAATTTTCCACCTTCACAGTTGAATACGTTCTTTCTAGAGCTTTGAATATACGCTGTGTTGTGTATAGCGTAAGCCTCTGGGTTTCATCCTATTTACCCTTTCCTTCTCTTCGGACCTGTATCTTTAGTCTGTTCTTGCTCTTTCCCTTACTGCTTCAGTGAACCATTTTTTGGATCCCTCTGCAGGGTTTGCCGGCCTTCCTTTGTTGCCTTTATCTGATGGTGAATGCTTACCAGCTGGTAGTTAAGTCTCCCCATTTTTTTTTTTTAAACATTACTTTTTGTTTTACACATTACGGGTTACGATTGTGACTGGCTATGTTTTCGCTATTATACCCATGACCTTAATATGATCCTTTCTTGGCTATATTATTTGACTAAACTGCCCTTGGGTTTGTTCACATGCGGTACTTTTCGTTACTCAAGGGTTTTTGTACGTGAAGTTATCTGCCCTATATACCTTTGACTGGCTGTGCCGGCGAGTGAGGTCCTCTGTGTTGTAGAGTTATCTACTACTCAGCTAACAGGACAATAATTTACTTGGGCTGTATTGTATTCACAAATTTAACGACTGTTGGTTGTCTGTATACTCTGTTTTATTCTTTTAATAGACACAAAGTAAAATAAAAAAGGGGGGTGCAGAGCCAGCACACCAAGGGTGGGGCAACCCCAGGACCCCTCAGGGTGTGAAAAACCCAAGGTGTACTGCTGAGGCAGAGCTCGCTGTTATATACATGATTAATGTCAATGAGAAAGGGGCAATAGCAGCAATCTTCTTAGTCAATTTGATGAGGTTACATTGTCCAAAGACATAGGCCCGGATTCACAAATATCGGCGCACATTTATGCCGCTGTATCCCCCGTGAGCATGCGCACAACCACATCGGAACAACTGCCTAAGATACGCCGGATCACTGTGTACACCGTTAACGTAACCTACGCCCAGCCAGACCCACGTCGGCCCATATTCACAGACGTCCAACGTATAATACATAAGCTTGTGTTCCCTGGTCCATACCTTTGCATGGGTTGCGCCTCATCTATGGGGAATAACTTTATGCCGGATGTAAAAAGTACGCAAACCGCGTTCGCGAATCGGGGTATCTCCCTCATTTGCATATTTGAATAGAAAATCAATGGGAGCATCAGATGCGTCCAGCGTAAATATGCGCCCACTCCACGCTGGCGTGATGAAGTCTGTTTTTAGGCGTATCTTAGTTTGTGGGTCCAGCGCACAGATACGACGGCGCATATTTGTACTTACGCGGCGTATCTGAAGATACGTCGGCGCAAGTGCTTTGTAAATCCGGGCCATAATTTTCTGATATGGGGGAGTGCATGTGAATGCTGACCAAGCAAGACAAGTGTCCATGAATATTTCTCCCTGGTTGTGTTGAGTAGCAGTCCATAGAAATGTATTTAAGAAAAATTCCCCAGGCGACGTCATTATTTGACGAAACCTACGTCGGGTAGGAGACACTCTGACGTGTAACGTTACGGTCCTTGTGGACGGGCGTTCGTGGAAGCCAGCCGGCTTATTTTTTTACTTCTTGAAATGCTGTTTCTGTGGTACCATTGCTGAGAATATTGGGAGAGCCCTGAGATTGCAAAGGTTGGAGGCAGTTCGGTTTAAAGGCCCTGGCTGGGGTTCAGCTGCAAGCTATTAAACCTTATCTGTCTGGAATCCCATACCACTTCTGCCAATTTGGAGGATCATCATCCCTGATGTCGATGGCGGACTCTAATTAAAGGCCCTGGCTGGGGTTCAGCCGCAAGCACAATATGCTTGGTAAGCGCACATCTTTTATCAGTTCTATCACTGGTGGCTGTACACTTTTGGTCAATTATATAATTTATATGAGGACGTTTTGAATTCATGGACTATGTAGCTTGGTCTGGTTAACACTGATCATCAATTCTTATTTTTATTCTTTAGCGCAACTACAACTTTTTTCCTATTTAAGGCAAAACTTTTTTGGTATTTTGGATAGCGTTGGAGAGCCATTTGTTGCCCATTGTGGAGCTTTTTAATCACTTCCTGTCTCATAGCCACAACAGAAAATCAGACGAATCCCTGCAAAGTGAGGAAAATCCTTGATTGTCACCAGAATTAATCCATTGAAAGAATGTTCCTCTATTCCAGTGTTGGTGACCACTCAAAATTTGTGGTTTCTTTCACGTTGGATGATAAACGTCACCAGTACAAATAGAGAGGGTGAATTTCGCCAATGGGAATAAAGACACCCGACAGGTGTTCTAATTCCTCTCTACTCTAATGCCGCGTACACACAACCGTTTTTCGGGTTCTAAAAAATGATGTTTTTAAGGGTCTAGAAAAAAACTAAGTTTTTTGCAACCTGATCATTAAAACGGCCTTGGCTACACACGATCGTGAAAAAAAAAATGCTCTAGCAAAGCGCGGTGACGTACAACACGTATGACGGCACTTTAAAGGGGAAGTTCCATTCGGATGACGCCACCCTTTGGGCTGCTTTAGCTGATTTTGTGTTAGTAAAAGACGATTCGCGCTTTTCATTTTTTACAACCTTAAAAACGACAATGTTAAAAACGTTGTGAAAAAATAGAGCATGTTTGTCTCTAGCAATTTTGGCACCAACATGGGGTGCTGCTGAATCTTGATTGCTGAGTTACAAAACAATTAGCTTTGAAAATATTGAAGTTAGAGAACCCATTGACAATCATTATGGATGGGGGGAATTTGCAAAAATTGACATCAGTCCTCAAGAAACTCTGTAATCATTCAAAGAAAAAGTTCACTGCAAAAGAAGATGACTAATACGAGTCTGATGCGTCCCGATTCTGATCTCTCTCCTCAAAAGAACCTTTGGACTAGTGAGTATTAATCTTCTTTTGCAGAAACCTCTGCTTTTGATTCTTTTTTTTTCTTAAAGGCCAGAGAGTTACTTTAAAATTCATCAAAAGTCAAAAGATTCTTAGCTTCCGATGGAGGAGAAAAGGGTTACCAAGCACAATAAGTCACTCAGTTGTGCTGCAGTGCTCATATGCCAACAAGGGTTATTCTGATTGGAGGTGATAAAAGTGACAGAAAGTTGAGCTTATCAGTCTACCGCTATTTCTTTGACTGTCCAGTCACAGGCTTGGGGAGGGACAAGACCTGTAGGACCTCCTTCACACGGGCACAACTAGTGCAAGAGTCGTGTGTGCCCAGGTGTTCTGTGCAAGTGGAAGTCACAGCCAGCTCTCAAATCCAAGATGGCGGAGGCCCACAGTGATGGGAGGAATAGGCTGTGGGAAAACAGCGTTGGACTCTGATTTTGATAGGTCTGCTTCCAGAGTAATTATAGCTGCTGACTTTGAATATATAGAAAAAAAATGGGTGAAGTTCCTCTTCAGGAATTGGATCTCTGGATTCTACCAGAGCATTGTCTGTCATCACCTTTTTGATGCAAGGATGTTAGTGGCAGAGCCAAGACACCAAGTCTGCAGATATATTGGCTGTAGTAAAACGCCTGCTTGGATTTCATCCTTGGTCAAAGATTTTTTTACAAGGGACAAAAAAAGGCTCTGTTTTGTGTCACAAGTCTGGCCTGCCGCCAGGAATCCTAGCCTGGCACCTAAAGTGCTGCAAACATCGCTGCTTTAGATTAGTTTTTCACAATGACATTCTTCTGAAATTACAAATAGTTTTATATATATTTATAAAAAACAGCTTTTTTTTCTTTTTTTGTCTTTTCCTTTTCCCTATTTTTATTTATTTACTTTTTTTTCTCTCTCTTTTTTCTCTATCCCTTTACTTCCCTTCTTTTCTGTCCTTCTTTCTTTTCCGTTCCACTTTTCTTGTCTTCCTTTTTCTTCTTGTCCCCATTCTTCTGCTCTTTTTTCCCCGTTTTTTTCTTTCCCTCTCTATTTCTGTATCTTTTTTCCCCTCTGTTTCTTTATCTTTCTTTGCTATTTTTAATGTGTCTTTCGTTCCTTCTCTATATCCTTATCTTTCTTTCCTTCTCACTTTCTTTATTTTTCTTCCCTCCTCTATTCTTTCTTATTTGTTTCCCTTTTCCTCCTCCTCTTCTTTTTTCCACCCCTACTCTTTCTTTCTTTCTTTCTTTCTTTCTTTCTTTCTTTCTTTCTTTCTTTCTTTCTCTCTTTTTACCTTTCTTCCCTTCTCTATCTTTATCCTTCTTTACCTCTGTTTCTTTATCTTTTTTTCACTCTCTCTTGCTTTCCTTCTCTTTTCATCTGTCTTTTTTTCCTTCTCTCTATCTTTATTTTTCGTTCCTTCTCTTTTTGTCTGTATTTTTTTTCCTTCTCTCGATGTTTTCATCCTTTTCTTCTTTCTTTCTTTGTCTTTCTTTTGTCCTCTATTCTCCTATTTGTTCTGTTTCCATTTCCTCCTCTCCTTTTTTCCACCCTTACTTTTCTTTTTTTCTTTCCCTCTTTCGTTTGTTCCCTCTTTTTTTCCTTACTTTTTATTTTTTTCCTTCTTTTTTTCATTATCTTTCTTTTCCTCTCTCTTTCTTTATCTTTTTTTTCTTTCCCTCTCCTTTTATCTTTCTTTCTTTTTTTTTCTTTCTCTATTCTCCTTTCTGTTTTGTTTCCCTTCTCCTCCACCTCTCCTTTTTTTTCTCCCCTACATTTTCTTTTCTTCTTCCGTCCTTTTCTCTTTTTGCCCCTTTTTCTTTCTGTTAGTTTCATGCTAAACTGCGTTCTTCGTTCTTCCTGTGAAACTTGATCCATGCTGTAGGGTGGCTTGCAGTATTCATAGATGAGCTTAGCATACACCATCTGGAGAATGGCTGACATCAAGGGCAGGGCGACATGCTCTCATCACAGGCCAGCTACTTCCCAACTCTTTGCTTTCTCTCTTTGCTGCATACAGATGGATGGATAATAATATGATTTTAAATGGGCTGGTAGCAGGCAATGAAGCAGAAATGTCTAATTGTGTAGTTAAAGTGGAGTTCCACCCATTTTTTTATGTTTGTCTGTGCTGCATGCCCTAATCTCATAATGTTCAGAATGGACAATTTTTATTTATTTTGTTGCTTGTAAATACCTTTATTTTGTAGTGCTTCATTACTTCCTCCTCCTTATTAGCCTAGGTTATTAAGTCACAAGGCTATTTGCAAGGGTTTCTGGGATAGGCATCATGTTTCCCAGTAGTCCTTGCAAACCTGACTGAAACCTATTACATTGCTTGTGCAGCACTGAGCATGTGCGAGATATGCAAAGCTGAAATCCAAGAAGTCATACAGTCTGGCTTCATGATGCCCACACTTAAGATGGCCACGGTCTATTTCTAGATTATAAACTAAATGCTGTAACAACCTAACAAAACGGACCTTAGTTTACAGACTAACTTTACTAGAATACATTAAACTTGTGCATTACAGGGGTATTTATATTTAAAAAGTGAAATTGTGGGTGGAGGAGTTCCTTTAAAAACAGTGACATTTTTTTTAAATAAGCTGTTGAATGTGATGCTGAGCATTCACAACTGAAAGAAATTACCTTCAAAGAGTGAAAGGGGCGAGCCAGGGACAAAAACTAGGGAGGAAAGGACTAGATGATGCTGGATGTCCTTCAGCCAGGAAATGAGGTGGAATCTGTATAACCTGTTGCAACTTTTAATTTCCATTGTGAAAAGTTAACAGTGTGCAGTGAAATTAGAGTAAGCAAATCCAATAAAGTAGAGGAGCCTGTACAACTGTGCCAGACTGAAGATAATTATAATGCTGGAACCGATCGAGTGATCGCAATAGGTAGATCTTTCTACCTACTACAAACTTTCAGTATCTACAGTACAGAAGCAAGTTTACAATGATTGTTTGCTAATATCCTTGCAATGTAAATCCCTGTCTTGGTGAGGATATTGTTTTTCTAACTTTCACTTTAAAGAAGGGGATGGTATTAGATTTTTATCGCTGTAACAGCTTGTGCATGGTGAACGCTACCATTAATAAAGCAGATTATTGGGAGGTCATTGTTTAGTGCACATGATTAGTGATAGTTGACTGCTCTGCTGATAAATGTGGTTGATGTTGAGTTCGCTGGCTGTGTTTGTACATCTCCGTGATGAAATACCTGCTCTCGCAATTCATCAAAAGTATTCTCACTTTAGCAGAAGTAATTAGCAAACAGCTATTCTCGGAGCGAATGTTCTCAGCCGCCAACTACTGGATGGTGCATTGTGCTCCATTTACATCCTCATTTTAATAAAGGTTTTATATTAGTTATAGTGATGCAGAGATTGGTGTAAACTGATCCAGACCATCTATGGAAAACACTAGGGTTGCACGGATACCATTTTTTTTTAGAAAAATAAATGACAAAATGGGACTTTACATGGGGCCAAGGCAACACAGGCATGCACCCCCATCCCTGGCTGGGTTGAGAAACAATAAAGGGAGAGGGGAATGGATACAAACAAGGGGGACTTTATATGGAGCACACAGTCTTAAGGGAAAACCAATTATCAATTAGTTGAAGTTACAATAATTTTATTCAGTACATTTGAACAAAGGTAAAACAAAGATTTATATACATATAAATATAATATAATTGATAGTATTCAGAACCATAAATATAATTATAAAAAAACAGCAAAATTGATAATGTTTATAAGCTTCCCATAAAAATTGAGAAACAGTCAGCACATGCATGAGTATTGTAAAGCATTCTATGGGAACAGCCATATTGAGAGTAAAATAACTTCCACATTGCCCGACCTGCGTCGGTAAAACCCGAAAGGGACCCTGAATATTGGAGTCCCACTCTTGAATCCACAAAACTGCATAGGATGAATTGTAAATATTGTAAATAACATAGAGGTGCAACCACGGCTAGTAGCTTGCTCGACGCGTTTCGTGGTTTGATAGTACCACTCATCAGGAGCAGGCTCGTGATGCATATCTAGTAAAAATAGGATAATATGGTATTAAGATTCATAGTTATTGATATGTAGCAGAGGATAAAATTGCACATATAATTGGACGAACCACTCCCATAGTAGAACTTACAGACAGGTATGCTGTGTAAAAAGGTATATAGCGTAGCTAGTTGGACCCAGGAGTCCACCGGAAGAGTCTCCCACGGGAAATGAGGGAGCGTGTGCCAGAGACGCAGCCCCCCAAAAAACACAACCCCTCAGGGAAGGCATGGACACTCATAGTAGAAAGGCAAATTCCCAGTAACTTTGGTAAAAGGGTACAGTGCAGCATGGGGACATCTATTAGAGGCTTCTGTAAAGATAATAAAAATAGCGATGGTATATTATTATATGTGCAATTTTATCCTCTGCTGTTCAATAACCATTTTTTTTTTAGTTGCGAGTTCGATTACTGATACCCACAGATACCAATAATGTGAAAATGAAACTGGAGTACCTGCAGGAAACCCACGGCGGTACAGGCAGAACATGCAAACTCCATGCAGGTAGTGCTGTGGTTGGAATTCAAACCAACAACCCTTATGCCGCGTACACACGTGATCATTTTTCGGCATGTAGAAAAAACAGCGTTTTTCCAACTTCATCATTAAAACGCTAGTGCGACTTCTCATGTGACTTTGGACACATAAAGGTTGATTTGCTAAAACCGGAGAGTGCAAAATCTGGTTCAGCTGGGCATAGTAGCCAATCACCTTCTAACTTCAGGAAAAAAGGGAAAGAAAAAAATAAGAATCGCGATAAATAATAAAGTGCATTAATGGATCCATATGGATTACATTCATCTGTGTGAAGTTGTCCACAGGCAATGTGACAATGAATCAATCTCAAAGGAGTGTCCAACATCCATCAGCAAAAACGTAGAGAGATGGTGACGTCACCACGTCACTCCGTCCTACGCGTTTTGTCACAAATGACGTTGTCCTGGGGCTTCTAATTTCAGCTTGTTCAATTAAGCTTTGACAAAAAATCCTGGAAGCTGATTGGTTTCTATGCAGAGCTGCGCCAGACTTTGCACTCTCCACTTTTAGTAAAGCAAATCGCAGCCTCTTGATTTCAATATCACCCGTTTCAATCTATGCAACTTAAAGTCGCAGCGACTTTGAAAAGGTTTCTGCTCTACTTTGATGCAAATTGAGTGCCAGAGAGTGTAAAGTCGCACTCAAAATTGCACAGCTTTGGAGTCGCACTAGTGTGAATAGAGCCTTAGTGCTGCTAGGCGGATGTGCTAACCACTTAGCCATTGTCCTGTCCTTTGTCCTTCAATGTACAAGCACTAGCTGGGGAGGAGTGGTGACAAGCTGTAACCTAGAATTGTTTGTTCACTTTGGTGATGCTTTGTAAATCTGTGGATTGGATGGACAGAAATACAAATGCTTTGGCAGGCAAAGCAGCACCCATATATTTTAAATGTGTATTTGGTGTTCAGAGTTAAGTTCTAGCGAGGGGGGCCTATAACCAGCCCCCTGATTTTACCAGCCCTTATGTAGACTACATCAGAATATTTTTTGGGGAAAATATAAAATAAAGAGCAGACGATCCTTCTTAAAACGTTGCCAAAATGTAATTGTTTTCTTGTCCAAGCCCAATAAGGTACAATTTGTGAAGATGCGCGTATCTTTTTCTTCTTTTTTTGCTTCTTTATATTGTTCATCTTTCCTTTCATCTCCAGGTGTATGCAACTGATTTTAACACTACCATTGCTCTCCTTTTTATACCTAATGTATAAAAGGATCGGCTCACCCAAAGCATGTATTGTTCAGTGTTGGGTAGTTGCTGGAGAGTTAAACCACCCCATGGTTTCTTCCGTCTTTGTGGACATTAGGAAGGGTTCACACTCCCACTGTGGGGTTCTTTATTTGTTCTATTTTATGGAAAATGTAACAGGAGGAGCTGGGATAAAGGTGGGCGAGAACATCCATGAACTCCCATTGGACCTGGAGAGAGTTAGGAATCGGGGGGGCAGAAAGATCTCACTGCTGGAGTGTTCAAGCCATATAAGAAGTTATAGGCTGACCTGACCCACCAAGCTCCACCTATAACATAAAAGGCTACATTGGAACTGATCCTTTATGATGATACTTGAAGTTTCTTAGACTGTATTTATATTATAAATAATAGAAATATATTAGATAAAAAAAAACTGACAAATTGAGGAAAATTTTAATAAAAAAAAATTGGTTTCATAAAGTCCCCCCGGATTTCCTATTTCATACTGCCCACACTAGGCATGAGAGCACATCTATCCCCGAGTGGCCAGTTTTCTGCCTGCCCTCCAATAGCCAAGACTTGGGCTGACATGTCCACCCTCACAGCGATTCACTGGGAACATCAATGTACTGCTATTTCTCCACCTCTAGCTCTCCAAGCCCCTTATGCAGCCGAGAACAGAGGTCATGTAATGACTTATGAAAAAGGGTATTTACAATGTGTGTGTATATGTATATATATATATATATATATATATATATATATATATATATATATACACACAGTTAAACCTCGGTTTGCAAGCATAATTCGTTCCAGAAACATGCTTGTAATCCAAAGCACTTGTATATTTAAAAGCTTTTTTTTACAGGGTATAAAAGAGAAGAGGGACACCTCTAAGTGTAGCAATAAGTTGTGCCTTCATTAAATGTAACCATATTCCTCTCTTCCTTTTTATACTCCGTTGTGACGCTACTCTTATATCAAGACATCGCTTGTATATTGAGGCAAAATTTATTAAAACATTTTGCTTGTCTTGCAAAACGCTCTCAAACCAAGGTTTTACTGTATTGTGTTATATATATATATATATATATATATATATATATATACAAAAGTGTTTTGCCCTACATCAACAAGGTTCACATATACTAGTGAGATACTTCGACCTCTTGTGTCAAACAATTTAAAGAAACTCTGTCAATCACATTAAAACGATTCAGGTAAAATCACACTTTTAATTTTTTTTTATTCACTTATTACAGATATCTATATAGTGCCATCATGCACATGACATTGGATAAGGGGGTACCACCAGTCCTCCTGTATGGATAAATCGATGTGGGCAGGGAAGGCGATCTGCATTATCGTGTGGGGGGGGGATTACTGATCCCCTGTATGGCTCTCTGTAGCAGCTGACAGCTGGCTTCTTCTCCTCTCCCTCCTGCATGCTTTCAGCTGCTGCAGAGAGGGACATACAGAAGATTGGTACCAGTAATTGCCCCCCTGCTGCACCCATCACTCCCCCTGTGCATCATAAGTCCCCCCCTGCTGCCCAGACCCCCCTGTGTGCCCCCACCGCCACAGTGCTGCCAGCTTTCCTTCATACCTGCAGCCAGGGCCGCTGATAAGGCAGTACAGCCTGCCCTCCTGTACTGGGCCCAAATCCTATCAGTTCAAAAGATGTACCCAGGCACCTGCTGAGCAAGTGGGCTGGGTATGCTGGCCTACTGTAGGCACAAATCCATCTCTGCCTCCCCCTGCAGCGCTTCTGGTATTCTCTGCTCCCTCCCTCCAGCTTTGCTGCAAGGGGATCAGTTCTAGCATCCATGCCCCCACCCCGCTGCTTTCTAGGCCTCCCCCTTTTCCCCTCAGAGTTTCCAGCTTCCCTCCTCTCCTGCCGGCAGCTGCTGTGGGTACACAAGGAATGGAGAGCAAGGGAAGGGGCCGGTAAACAATATGTCATATAATAATGATTTTAGTGTATTTTTAGCAAAAATATAATTTGAAATTTTATGAGGGATGGGGAGCAGGACCCTTCCAGGTAGGCAGTTTAAGGCCCTGTGATTTTTAACAGCAGCCCTGCCGGCAGCTGCAAGCACACAATAGGATTCTTCAGGATTCAAGATGGAGAGTAGAGGAAGGGTCCACTAAATGTGTCACATTTACCAGCCCCTTCCTTTACTGAATGAACCCAATGAGCGATCAGTATTAATTACTTACTGTGTTCACTCATAACTGGAGCATAGTATACTGTGTTTTTTTTGAGGGGGGGGCCCTGTAAGGTTGGCTGTATCGGGCCCCGTGGTCTCTAACAGCAGTTCTGTTCATGCATTCTTGTAGTGTTTTTCCTTAAAGTGTAACTCCAATTTTGTTGAGAAAAAAAACATCCTCCCCTGGGTGATCTATGTACATTGCAAGGATTATAACAACCTTTGTTGCAGATTCCTACCTTTTGTTATTCTTAAGAAATCCATGTGTGTTTCTCTGTGCCTCTGTACTGACTGAGTGGGTCTAATGGGAGTGGTTTCATAATTAACTGTCAGGTGTGCAGCTGCAGGGCACTAATAAGGAAATCTGCTGGGCCTGCATCCCTTTAGACGTGCCTCTATTGAATGTATCTCTCCAAAAATGTCATTTTTGTTTCAGGGGATGCCTGAAATCTGACTTGTATCTTAGGCAGACTTCTGAGAAAATTGGTGAGCCAATCACACAAGCAGGAAGTGATGTTTATGGGTGTGGTCAGTACACATTCTGTGTACAGAGCTCCTTTAGGCAGAGGCGTATCTAGTGAAAATAGCGCCTATGGCAAGCACTGAAACTGCACACATGTCGAAAAATTTGAAACCCATCTTTCAGATAACTTTAACAAAAAAAACTGCTAACAAAACTAGTGATATTTATCATCCCATGTGATACCTTTGGTAGCAACATATCCTCTTTATGGAGAAATCTGGGGTTTATTAGACCCCTGATCCCTTCTCTGCACTCCAAGGCCAAATAAATGCATAACCAATACTGGAAGTGATGAAATCTGTATCACTTAAGGCCTCAGTTTTCACAGAGGAGAGGGAGAAACTGATGTTCCTCCTTCTTCCTGTGCACTGCCAATCCGACTAGATGGAATGGGAGAACAGAGGAGGGCTGTGGCTGAACGCAGCAGGGATAGAGCTGCCATTGTCCATTAGCATAGGTGCTGAAAAGGAGATGCTGCCTATGCTCGTGAGGAGGAAAGAAGAGACCCTCAGACCCTGGTAAGTGCCTTGCTGCCCAGCCACTCATCAGTGCCCCCTTCATATGGCGCCCATGGCACTTGCCATGGCTGCCATACCCTAGATACGCCACTGCCTTTAGGTAGCCATATTGCAATGTATTCTCAGAAAATTACAGTGGCTGCAGATTGAAAAGGAAAGGTAATTTTTAATAACATTCAATTACATTATGATTAGTGTCACAATTATATGCGCTTTTGAATGTCAGCTGTTAGTTTTCTAGGGCTGCTGACATCAAATCAAAGATGGCAGCACCCAGCAGCAGCCTCAAGGCTTTTGGGTGTCTGCACAAGGATTTTACAGGCAAATAACATGCTTTAAATATGTTAAATGTGCATGGGAATATTTTGGTTTAAATGAATGGGCTGGAAACAGGGTATCTTTAAAAGCTAGATGGACAAGATCTGTAAGCAGAGAAAAATCAGATTGTGCTGTGTGGTGGAGCTGTGCAAATCTCAGGACTAGATGGACATAAATGCCAATCCTTTGACAAGTAAAACAGCTCTTGTATCTGTATTTCATTGGTGTATTCAGCTGTTTGCCTGGAGTTCAGCTGTAGATCATCCTTGACGCGATACCCGTGTTTTACCTATATAAACATCCTAGTAAAATGTGTTTACTTTGCCTCCAAATAAATGCCCATTTTACAGGCAGTTTGAGCTGAGCATTGAAACAAGGCAGGGAAAATCTACCAAAACATGACTATCGCATCTTGCACATGTCAACAGACCCTTATTTTACAGCAATTTGTGTGCAAGCAAGCAAGGAAACATTCATTGTACTAGAGAGAATGGCTCTATTATATGTATTAGAGATTCTTTTTACTGTAAACCCACAGTATAGGTAACAAGACTATATTCTCTATGGGATGCCAATTTGCTCTACAAAAATATCCCTATAAAGTGAAGCTAAATCCTTTTTATACAGTATATAAGGTAGATTTTCCTGTCCAGGACATAGTAGAATGACAAAATTCCTTGGGCACCATGAGTAGAGAAATCACGTGGTGCGCTTTGCACGCCATGGCAAATTGTGTGGCCAAATTTCGGCAGGCTTAAAGGAGTATGGTTAATAAGACTTAAACCTACTCTGCTGAGGGTCAATAGTAAGCAGTGCAGGAGTCAGAAGCATGTAACGTGTTGTGCAGGCGTCAGGAATCTGCATCGCTCCAAATGCAGAGTTCAGAAGCATGTAACACAAAGTGCAGGGGTCAGGAATATGCATCGCACATAATGCAGGGGTCAGGAGCATGTAAGACAGAATGCAGGGGTCAGGAATGTACATTGCATTGGAAGGCAGGGTTCATAAGTATGCAACGCAGAGTGAAGGGTCAGGAATATGCATTGACCAGAATGCAGGGTTCAGGAGCATGTAACAAAGATTACATTGCACAGAATGCAGAGTGCAGATGTCAGTAATGGGCATCACACAGAATGCAGGGTTTAGGAGCATGTAACAAAGAGTGCAGGGGTCAGGAATGTGCATTGCACAGAATGCAGGGTTCAGGAGCGTGTAACACAGTACAAGGGTCAGTAATGGGCATTGCACAGAATGCTAGGTTTTGGAGCATGCAACGTAAAGTGAAGGGGTCATGAATGTGCATTGCACAGAATGAAGGGTTCAGGAGCATGTAATGTAGAGTGCAGGGTTCAGGAGCATGTAACGCAGAGTGCAGGGGGTCTGAGGCGATTTTGGTCCGATGGTGTGTACACACCATCGGACCAAAATCCGATGAGACATGTCCGCTGCAAATGGTCCATCGGACATGTTTGAGCAGACATGTCTCATCGTGTGTACGCGGCCTGAGTCGCTTAAAAGTCACCTGGCAAAAACTTGTATCAAATAGTAGTCAAGTTGCCAGAAAATCGCCAGGAAAGTCACCTGGCAAAAACTTTCAGGTTGCGGCAGTGTGCACCAAGCCTTAAAGAGCCAGGAGGTGCTGGAGTTAAAAGGATCACTAAAGGAATTTTTTTTTTTAGCTAAATAGCTTTCTTTACCTTAATGCAGTGCTGTTTTCATGTTCTCATTGTTCGTTTTTTGCTTTGAAGTTACTGTAATTCTGCTCTGATCTCCACACCTCCTGCTTGTCTGGCTCCTTATGAAAAATCGCATGGCAGCTTTTCACTGTGGTCCAAGCTGTGTGTATAAAACTCCTCAGAACCAATCAGATTCATTTTAAAAACAAAACACTGCCCTGGGATTCAATTTAAAAACAAAACACTGCCCTGGATTTGTTTGTTTTTGTTCTGTCTCTCTCTCTACTTCACATAAACACAAAACCAGTTTAAAAACGAAAGTGAAACTAGAGGCACATTATATGATTGATTTGTATCTATTTTTAATCATTTTTAAAAGGAATCAGTTAACTTTTATGTCTCTATACCCTGTAAACAGTCATTTCAGCAAAAACATTTTTTTCCTTTAGTGATCCTTTAAGGTCATCTTGTGATCAAAACCCGTGACCTAAGTCTGAAGTGTGTCCAGGATTTTATCATGGTCCTTGAACAGCGCCAATAGCACAATTGCTTAGGATCACAAGAGGAAATGCAAGATAGAAATATAGCTTGTCACCATTTGTAGAAATGTTTAGCATTCATCAACTAGGTAATCACATCTCATTCATCTCCTCTCATAATTCTGACAGATCAGTTACAAGTCAGTATCTATCAATAGGGTGGCACAGCTCCAGCGTGCAAGTGAAGGTGTGTTTTGTAAGACTATTTACCCATCAGAATCATTCGTAGACTTGGGATTGCTTCTCATCATGCTCCTCATTGCTGGCGATGTAGTCAGATCCACACTGTGTAGGCACCTTGGCTGCCCCGATATCAATATGGTGCTGCTGGATTCTGTAGCCAATTGGGCATCAATCCCAAAAGCTGGAAAAGGAAAGTCGACTCACCATCTGAGTATTTTAGATTGGTGCCTGTGCAGTGCATTGCTGCATGCATTGTAACTGATCTGTCCGAATTTTGCCACTTTCAGCATTTTCGCTGGCCAAAGACCAGAGCACTTTTTTGTGATTCGGCACTGCGTCACTTTAACTGACAGTGGCTCCCAAATAAAATTGTTGTCCTTTTTTTCCCACAAATAGAGCTTTCTTTTGGTGGTATTTGATCACCTGTGCGGTTTTTATTTTTTTGCACTATAAACAAAAACAGAGCAACAATTTAAAAAAAAATTCAATATTTTTGACTTTTTGCTATAGTAAATATCCCCAAAAAAACTATAAAAAAAAACTAAGGGCCAGATTCACAAAGACTTACGTCGGCGTATCTCCAGATATGCTGCCATTATTTCAAATGTGCGCCGTCACATCTTTGCGCCGATTCACAAAGCGAGATACGCCGAAAAACATGGCTTCAGCCGTCCGACGTAACTTGCCTTTGCCGGTGTATCATGGGCGCATAGTTAGCTGGACGCATTCGGCCTTCCCATGTTAAATATGCAAATGAGCAAAATACGCCGATTCACGAACGTATGTACAAAAAAGGAATGTGTAGCGCTAAATATGAAAATAACTAGCAAATAATAACATAAGCAAAAATTATGTTAATTAGCCACCGAAAGTGCACTTAAAAAACATAAAATGTCTCTAAAAAGGTGAAGGTGGTAGTGTCCAGGTAAATCAATTGATGAAGTGACTGGGTGCAAGTGAGGTCCAAATAATCCACCACCGTAGATAAAGCTGAGGAGGCTTACCAGATGAATAGTGACCAAAATAAGTATACACCTATTAGGTCAACTAAGGCTTAGTGTGGCATCAGGGACAGCTCACTCCTGTGGAAAGAGGAGTAGTAATAGTATCCGATCGGATGAGAAACCAAACACAGAAATATTCACTTCCAAATAGATTCAGCCCATAGGATGATCTGACCCGGATTGCCATGTTGAGTGTCCTGCCCAAGCCGCTGACCAGTCCCGGAAATGCCGCTCTTGCTGTATGCTCCGCCTCCTGTCTCCAGTACAAAAGCTCTCACTGCCCGCTCGGCGCTCGGTGTTTCCTCAACGGTGCGACTGACTGCGGCGAAAGGCTACGTATGTACGCCCGACGCAGTAATCTACACCGTTTACGTAAGGCGTTTTCCGGCGTTAAGATAAACCACCAAAAAGGTGGCGCATCCCATGCAAAGGTATGGACATCGGAACAGCCGTCGTTTTTACGTTGTTTACGTAAGTCGTACAGAGCCACAACTCCAGCTCTGCAGCTCTCATTGGCCATTTTATGACTCCCCCTCTTCCTGGCAAACTCTCATTAGAGCTGTGCATGATGTCATTAGCCTAGGGGCTAATGACCAGACAATAAACAGAAAGTAGGATATAAAGGGTTTTTACTGTCAGGAAAAAAATGTGTTAGGCCGCGTACACACCAGCAAATATATCTGTTCAAATCGGTCGCACAGACCGATTTGAACAGATCTGTCTGCTGGGCGTTTTGGTTTGATTGCTGTACACACAATCAAACCAAAATCCCCGCCAGCAGACAGCGCGGTGACGTGGCGGTGACGTTGATGCCGCCACGTCACCGCACCAGGAAGTAAATTTCTTCCGCGCATGCGTTGAATCCATTCGACGCATGTGCGAGAACATATGTCTGCTGGTTAGCATACTAACCAGCAGACATGTCGGGCCGACTGATTTTCAGCCGACAGATTTTAAAGCATGCTTTAAAATCTGTCGGCTGGCCAAATCCGTCTGCTCGCCCGTACACACGATCAAATCTGTTTGCTGGGACGGTCTGGCAGACCGTTTCCAGCAGATACTGTAGATTTGATCGTGTGTACGCGGCCTTACTATCCAAAGATAAAACAACAAGGGCAGAAGATTTAATAAAAGGAAAGTTAAAAAAAATAACAGAAAGGCCGGTTTAAGGGCCCCACCGATATGTGGAATAACATTACATTTAACAGTGCCCATTGTTCACCGATACCCATGTTATATTACCCTTTTTGTGTTACCACCATAAACACCAAAATGCATTTCCCCTTTGCTTCTTTTGGCCAAGAGTCTTTATGTTTCAATATTTTTGTTGAGCACATAACATTGTCATTTTATAGTATAGCTGGATTTGTGCATATATCAGGCAGGAGGAAAGGTTTGGTTTGGCAATCTGTACATAATCCTTGGCACAAATTTTGCATCTTAAGTTCTGAAATAAGAACTTATTGTTAATGGCTATAAAGAATAAGGGCAGCCCCAGATGTAAAGTAGTTGTAAACCTCAGACATGAAATATTAACAAAGCATATCCCTCTATAGTGTGTACTTGTCTCAGTTAAGAGCACTACGTGTCATTTTTGTCTGCTGCTTATTTGCTGTTTGTAATTGAAGGTGCACCAGTACTTCCAAGGTTGCTTGTTTACTTTGATGAGTATATCAGTGTTTAATATATATATATATATATATATATATATATATATATATATATATATATATATATATATATTTTTTTTTACTGATGTTGTTAGCGAATCGGAATGCAGTCAGCAGAATTCAGGGGTCAGTGCCTGACTAATGAGGTTTGCTTGGATCAGAATATGGAAGTAATGATAATAGCAAAGAGGACAGTCATGGACACATATGTGAACGCCAGTGTCGAAAAATTATTAGTGAGTTCTTCAGCTGTTGCGTATCATCAGATAGAGGTGGACAAACTTGTGAATACATTGAGACTAGGTTCACACTGGTGTGTGCAGAACACCGCTTGCGATTCGCATAGGAATTGCACATTCCTGTGCACATCACATGCAATGTCTGTGCGGTGTGCGATTTCAGCCACATTCTGTATGACATTCTCCATGAAAATAATCTCATAAATACATCTTAATGTTCTTAAAAATTAAGTTTAGCTACAAAAATATATAAAAACTTTAAATGCAAATACCAGTTGCAGAATGAGACACACATAATGGCAAACTACATATTCTTCCAGGAAAGTTTTCCTTTAAACCAGTGGTCTCCAAACTGCGGCCCAGGGGCCGAATGTGGCCCTTTGCTTGCCTTTATCTGGCCCTTGGGGCCTTATTTGATCAAGTGGCACCAAATGATGGAGCACCATTCCCCCTACTGACACCATCAATGGGTGCACTATTCTTACTGATAGACAATGATGAGGCACTGATGCCCAGGCATTTTATACTCCCACCGGCTACAGTCTGGCCCCCTAAAGCCAGAACGACAGTAAACTGGCCCTTTGCTTAGAAAGTTTGGCGACCCCTGCTTTAAACGATAAACAGGAACACTCTTAGCCCCCGATCACATCAGGCTGTTTTGACGTGTCAAATTGACATCTATTGCCAGAAACAGCACCGCTCCAATCGGTTCAACGCCGACTGCAGCGCCACACCGATTCCCAAAGGTAGTTCCTACACTACTTTTGGCGACTTCGGGGCGATTTCAGTAAACATCTGTGCAGGAACCCCCACAGATGTCTCTGAAATCACTCCCGAAGTCGGACTGAAATGTGGGTTTGAAATCATGCTAGTTCAGCTGAACTCGCACAATTTCAAACTAGCCTTCAGTGTGAACCTGGGCTTAGATAGAAAACCATTAAACAAGATTTGGACATGCACCTAAACCAGTCGCTCTTATGAAAAGCAATCTGCATAACCCCAGTTATGCTGAAATAACACAGCGCAACCATGTGCATTGCCTGCGGTTGCGGGGTATTTGTAGCACTTCACAATTCTCTTGAATGATCACGTTTGGCAGGTTTGCTTGTCCACTGACCGCAACATGTCTGATACTTTTTGCTGTGGGCGCAAAGTAAAGCATCATGGGCGCAGTGTGTACACACCTCTGTTCGTTGTATTGCAGTTTAGGGGGTTGGTTGAAGGTATAGAAAAGGGTATATTTACACTCCACAATCTTCTGTCTTCGGAGTTACAGGTTGCTGAAATCTAATGGATATTCTGCATGGCTAAAAGTCACAACACCCTAAAATTAATTGTAATGCACAAAAAATTGTATGAGTAAGCACTTTCAATGTGAATTGTGGCTTACAGGTTCCGGCTTTACAGGTTATTCCTCTGCCTTCAGCACTGACATAGTTGCGTCACTCATCCCTCCATAACTTTTTCACCCTGCTGATGACAAATTCTTTCCAGCACATTGTGTATTTTAAAGTGGACTTTACATTGGATATGCTGGTTCATGCTAAGTAATGTGCAAGCATGGAATTCCCAGGTATATATTACCTCACAGATCACAATTTTCCCCTTGGCAATACCTTCATATGCTTTCCTCTCCAGAAGGACAGAGCTATCTTTGTCAAGCATCATCCTACTCCTAGACTGAGATACTAACTCAGAGATGACGCAATTCTGGCATCTGTATAGTGAAAAGTTCCTGTCGGAAATCCCTAGGGGAAAGCCGAGAACCTGCTCGGTTCAGTCTTTCCCCTACACACTGACAGGAAAACTGCAATGGAGCTTTGGCGGGAATCCCGGCCATGTGTATGCTCCACCGCAGTTTTTGCCATAGGAAAACTGCCAAAAACCACAGGGCAAAAGTCCGCCGGTTTTCAAAGCGGGAAAAAAGAGAACCGGTTCTCTTTTTTTGTTTGGCGGTTATTGGGCAGTTTTCTCGTCGGAAAAACTGCTAGGAGCATACAAACGGCAGGGAATCCCAGCCAAAAGCTCTCCTCACAGTTTTCCCGTCTGGAAAACTGATCGTGTGTACGAGGCATTATCTGGCAGCTTCATTGGCTTTAAAGGATTTAGTTCTGGTTTGACTCCATTTCAGTCCCAGAGCTCTATATATAAGACATACCTTACAGTGAGCTTTTCTTCAGCAATTCAAGGTCCGTGCTCCCCCTCATCACTCTGTTGTAACAGCAGCCAACTTTGGTCATTTTCCAGGACTGGAGTCTGGAACTCCTATGCATGTGGCCGAGAGTGACTTTGTCATCCAGCTCTTATTACTGGCTTCGTACAGCTGTGTGCTTTAGACATAGCTGATCACAGATCGGGCTAAAGGTTTAATCACAGCAGCCCTTTACCGTGTGATCAGCTGTGTCCAATCACAGTGTATGAAGTACAGCATTTACACTGATAATCAGTGCCCTGATTATCAGCGCAGTCCCATCAGTGCACATCACTGACGGAAAAAAAAATACTTTTTTGCAAATAAAATTTTATAACAGAAACAGTTATTTTTTAGTTTATTTAGCAAAAAATAAAAACCCCAGTGGTGATTATATACCACCAAAAGAAAGCTCCATCTGTCTAAAAAAATGATAAAAATGTAATTTGTGTACAGTATTACATGTCTGAGTAATTGTCATTCAAAATGTGACAGCTCTGAAAGCTGAAATATTGGCCTGGACAGGAAGGGGCGAAAATGTCCAGTATTGAGGTAGTTAACCACTTCAGCTACGGAAGGATTTTCCCCCTTAACGACCAGGCCATTTTTTGCGGCACTGTGATGCTTTAACTGACAATTGCGCTGTTTGTGCAACATTGTACTCAAACAAAATTGTTGTCCTTTTTTCCCCACAAATAGAGCTTTCTTTTAGTGGTATTTGAGCACCCCTGCGTTTTTAATTTTTTGCGCTATAAACAAAAAAAGACTGTCAATTTTGAGGAAAAAAAACAATATTCTTTACTGACTTTTACTTTACTGACATTTTTTGGGGACCAGTGACATTACGTGATCAGTGCTAAAAAAAATGCACTGATCAATGGATAAATGACACTGGCAGGGAAGGGGTAAACACTAGGGGGCGATCAAGGGGTTAACTGTGCTTCCTGGGTGTGTTCTTATGCCTTGTTTCCACTGAGCGGATCGGTTCGGTACGGTACGGTACGGTTTGCTATTTTGGGTGTTTTCATTATGAAAGCGCGCCAGAAAAGCGAACCGTACCGCACCAGCAAGGGTCCTGCTTCAGATGAGGGACCAGAGAGAGTGGAACGGTTCGGTTAGGGCGGACCTACAAATGCATCTCACTGATTGGTGGACGCGCTAGGAATTTTTTCTAAACTCTGAATGGTCCCCGACGGTCCGATTTGCTGTGGAAACGCTCACGCGATTAGACCGGACTCATCCGAACCGCTCCAAAACATCTGACCCGACCCGATCCGTGCAGTGGAAACAAGGCATAAGTGTGTGGGGGGTGGGCTCACTGGGACAACACAGAGATCGCTGTTGTCCCCTGTCAAAACTGGGATCCGCCTTGTTTACATAGGCCAGTGATGGCGAACCTTGGCACCCCCAGATGTTTTGAAACTACATGGGAAATGTAGTTCCAAAGCATCTGTAGTGCCAAGGCTCGTCATCACTGACATAGGCAAATCCCTGCTCTGCCTCTCTGTGGAACGATCGTGGGTGGCCGGCAGACATTAAGTCCGCCGGACCCACGCACGTGCCCACAGTATCTATTACATGAAACGGTGTGCATGTATGTCGTTTTGCGCAATAGAGACGGCCTGCCGCAGTGTATGTACATGTAGATGCAGCTACCGCATCTAATGATCAGTAAACTGTAATATAATACATTTTTGGATTTGGCTTTAATGGCGCTTTAAAATAAAAGGTTTGAAATCAATTCTATTAGTGTATGGCCAGCTTTTAATGCAAATTTAGGCGATGGAAATATATGCTTGTTTTTCCCCAGTCTCTTGTACTCCGTCTTGCATGACATTGAAATCATAGATGAGTGTCCGGTTAAAATTTATAGGCCATGCCCTGCTGGCATTGTGAGTCACACAGTCAACAGCTCCCCTATTAGCAATTCTGATTAGGGGTCGGGGAAGCGGTGATTAAGGATTTATGCAGTCATTGCTCACAGTGTCGGACCCCAGACAAATCACTTGACATCAATGTGCCTTACTTTCTAAATTGCGTCGTAAATGATTTAATATGGCAAACGTTGATGCCGCCGTGTAGACGTGGTACAAAAGAGGAGGAAAAAAAATAACAGAATCTGACCTGGGGGCGGGCAAACAAAAAAAAATGACAGTGACAGCTGAAAATGGAGGAAAAGTTTGTTTTGAACTCTGCTCCTTGTCATATGCTTTTTTTGTGATTTATATTGATGTTGGTTTTTACAGCCTAAAGAAGACCTTAATAGCATCATGGGCCCCTGGGCAAAGTAATGCTCTGGGGCCACTACAATGATGACAGTGCAGGTAAAGAAACATTAAGTAGGTAGGAGGCAGACTGCCTCCCCTGTGTATCCCTCACTCTCAGTGCCATCATGGGGCCCCCAATTTCAGGGAAGCGTGGGCTCAAGGACCAGCTGCTTTGGGGAAAGTGCAGGGGCCCCCCATGCAGCTGAGGCCCCTGGGCAGTGCCCAGGTGTGCCCTCTCATTAAGACATCCCTGCCCTCTCCCCCAGGGAAGACAGAATTCATGAGTTGTGCCTTCCCGTGCAGAACGCTCTGTGTGTTTGAAATGACACAGGCCATTGCACTTTACCTTGCAGAGAGCACCACCAGGTCAGTAACCTCACTTTTCCTGCAGCCTGGTCACTGACCTGTCCCCAGACTGCTGATTGGACAATGAGGGAGAATTATTGCATTGATACGGTGACCACTTTCTCTACTTTCTACTGCTGCGAGCAAGCGATTTTAGTTCTGTGGTTCCGATTAAATAATGGTGTCTTACTAGCTTACATTGATGTCCCTCTGTTAGTCTAGTCTAGGTCAGTGATGGCGAACCTTTTTGAGCCCAAACTGAAACAGTTGTACAGAGCGGCGTGTCAGAAGTCATGTGACTGCGTCCAGAGGACAGGTGTGTGTAGTACAGTCATTACTCCTCCGGGTATATGGGGGTCGGGGATTATACATGTTACTAAAGATCACTTCTACAATGGAAGAAAGCCACCTAATCTCAAGGAATCACTACAACCAGACATCCCAACATATACTGTATATAATAGGATGTCTGCAATTCCCTCTATGTTTCTCCTGCAGCCGCTGAATGCCTGCAGGAAGGAGAGGAGGAGAAGCCGTCATTCAGCGGCTTCAGGAGAAACATGGAGGGGATCGATTCCTTTACATGCTGCCACACTGCCCCTTCTATCCAGCTAAAGATCACTTCTACAATGGCACAAAGCCACCTGATCTCCTGGAGTCACTACAACCAGTCTTCCCAACATATATTGTATATAATAAGATACCTGGTAGTAGTGATTCCTAGAGATCCGGTGGCATTTTTACATTGTAGAAGTGATCTTTAGCTGGATAGGAGGGGGGGCAAGGGGAAGGTGCATATAGATGAACCAATCCCCTCCATGATTCTCCTGCAGCTGCTAAATGCCTGCAGAAAGGAGAGGAGGAGAAGCAGCATTCAGAGGCTGCAGGAGAAA
Source organism: Rana kukunoris (assembly GCA_029574335.1). Classification (NCBI taxonomy): domain Eukaryota; kingdom Metazoa; phylum Chordata; class Amphibia; order Anura; family Ranidae; genus Rana; species Rana kukunoris. Next base: position 399,611,889 of record CM056051.1, read on the forward strand.
CATGGAGGGGATTGGTTCCTCTATATGCTGCCCCTCTTATCCAGCTAAAGGTCATTTCTACAATGGCAGAAAGCAACGGGATCTCCGGAAGTCAATACATCCAGTCTTCCCAACATATACTGTATATAATAGGATGTCTGCTTGTAGTGATCCCTGGAGATCAGGTGGCATTCTTCCATTGTAGCAGTGATCTATAGCTGGATAGAAGGGGCAGCATATAGAGAAACTGATTCCCTCTATGTTTCTCCTGCAGCCACTGAATGCCTGCAGGAAAGAAAGGAGGAGAAGCGGGCATTCAGCGGCTGCAGGAAGAACATGGAGAAGATGGTTCTTCCACATGCCGCCGTCCCCGCCGCCCCTCCTATCCAGGTGTACAGGGGGGGCACACAGGCTCGCTGAAGGATGGGGCCAGATCACCATTGCACCCCCTTTTACCCCTGTACTTCCGCCGATCAGCTGCGGCCAATTTACGAGTGACCGAAACTCAGCAGAAATTACGACCTTGTTTGCTCACTTGCTGTACCAGGATCGGTCAGAGGCTCTATTTGCATGTAAGCAGATACATGCCAGTATCGATGGTGCTGGCCATTGATTGGTAGAGACTACAAATCTGACAGCCACTGCTGGTCTCACTTAGAGTGGTTCTCACCGGCAGCTACCTTCATGCACCCGTGTGAATGTAGCCGAACATTACTTAATCTTTGCAATGTAATCCCAAGCACCATAACTGTGTCTTTTAGTTTGCAATACACCCATAGGCGTGCGAACAGGGTGTGTCTGGTGTGCCTGGGCACACCCTAACCACCCTGTGGCACAGATTCCCTTTGTTTAGACCCCTGACATTTCAGAAAGACCCCCTAACGGAGCTCCTATTTTTTTTTTTATAATCATTAATAAATAAAAAAAATGAAAATTGTAAAAAAAAAAAAATAATAAAAAAAAAAACTACTGACAGCAATCTCTGCCCTTCTGACACTGTCCACCGCTCTACTGACACTATCAGTATATACAGTATGCACATACATGCATATGTGTTTGAGTTTTGGGGTGCACTCCCTGATGCAATAGGCTTTGCACATCTATGAAAGCATCTTTCAGACTATAGCAGTAAATGTAATAAACAAAATGTTGTTTCATAAGAACACTATTATGTGACAACAAAGAAGCACTGCACTGCTTTGTTCACAAGAGAGGACATATGTACCGATCCTTTGTAGCCTTCTTTGAGGTGTAACATTGTTTGCTAAACTTCAGCATAGCAAACATAAAAGGCTTCCGTTCTGGCGGAGGATCGTGCCTTTTGTAACGCGGCCCAAGTCAACAAGGGATACAAAATAATACACAGACACACAAGTGTAATAATTCCATTTAGCATTTTTGAGGATAATGGGTGACATGTAAGGAATGTTCCACTTAATGTATTAGTAATAGTCATCCGTGATCTTTTGTCAATGTCATGGTTTATGTCAGATTGATCTGTCACAGCGCCTAATACTGTTATATATATATATAGCAAAAATGTGTTAAGGATTTAAAGCACAGCTCCACCTGCTCTGACTAATTTGATGTTATAAAACAGAGCAGTTTATAGATGATAAATAATGATATCCTACTTTACTCCATGACACTTGTATAGGCCCGTGCCCTGTGGTATATATATAATCCAGCTCTGAGCAATTCTCTTTTATTGTTCAGTGAAATAAAACGGACTTACAGAGAAAAACCTTAGTCCGTTCCGCCCCCTTGCTGTGAGTGACAGGTTATTTACATATCTCATGCACTAGCCTGGAGACAGGCATTATTTTTTAATTCCCACCCCCACTCCTTTTCTGAAGTCATGTGGTTACTTTTCTGGATTTTGACTAGATCTTAGTGATCATAGCAGAATTTAGTGTAAGGAATACACAGGAAAAAATGCATGTTGATAAGGGGAGTGTAGAGGTGGGCGGGAGCCTACTGACATCACAAATCCACCCACCGAGCTCCAGACAACAGATTCACCCACAGAATCTGCAGTTTTTCAGTTCTTATAACAGACAGAGGGGAGGCATTTGACAGGTAAGGATACATGCAGGAGGCATCTATATCCTTATAGATCAGCACTATGGCAATGCTTTAGAAAGGACGAGAGTGGGTTTACATCCACTTTAAAAAATGCACCAAAAAACATGTTATTGATGTGGTTTTAATGCGATTTTAGGGCCAGTTCACATCAGACGCGGTTCCGTACAGTTTTGGGTGCATTTTTTCTGCACTAAAAATGTATGCACAGTGTTTTCCATGTATTCCAATGGCTCTAGTTCACACCATGCAGTCAGTTTCTGGTCAGTTTCCGCTGCAGAAACTATATACATATATATATATATATATATATATATATATATATATATATATATATATATATATATATACAGTAAATAATATTTTCTAATTTTATATAATATATTAAATTTTACATATTATATAAAATGCAAAATATATATTTACTGTATATATATATATATATATATATATATATATATACACACAAACACACATACAGTAAATATATGTTTAAAATTTTATATAATATGTAAAATTAGAAAATTTGATATGTTATATAAAATAAAAAAATAAAAATCCTATATATATATATATATACAGTGCCTTGCGAAAGTATTCGGCCCCCTTGAACTTTGCAACCTTTTGCCACATTTCAGGCTTCAAACATAAAGATATAAAACTGTAATTTTTTGTGAAGAATCAACAACAAGTGGGACACAATCATGAAGTGGAACGAAATTTATTGGATATTTTCAAATAAAAAACTGAAAAATTGGGCGTGCAAAATTATTCAGCCCCTTTACTTTCAGTGCAGCAAACTCTCCCCAGAAGTTCAGTGAGGATCTCTGAATGATCCAATGTTGACCTAAATGACTAATGATGATAAATAGAATCCACCTGTGTGTAATCAAGTCTCCGTATAAATGCACCTGCACTGTGATAGTCTCAGAGGTCCGTTTAAAGCGCAGAGAGCATCATGAAGAACAAGGAACACACCAGGTCCGAGATACTGTTGTGGAGAAGTTTAAAGCCAAATTTGGATACAAAAAGATTTCCCAAGCTTTAAACATCCCAAGGAGCACTGTGCAAGCGATAATATTGAAATGGAAGGAGTATTAGACCACTGCAAATCTACAAAGACCTGGCCGTCCCTCTAAACTTTCAGCTCATACAAGAAGAAGACTGATCAGAGATGCAGCCAAGAGGCCCATGATCACTCTGAATGAACTGCAGAGATCTACAGCTGAGGTGGGGGACTCTGTCCATAGGACAACAATCAGTCGTATACTGCACAAATCTGGCCTTTATGGAAGAGTGACAAGAAGAAAGCCATTTCTAAAAGATATCCATAAAAAGTGTTGTTTAAAGTTTGCCACAAGCCACCTGGGAGACACACCAAACATGTGGAAGAAGGTGCTCTGGTCAGATTAAACCAAAATCCAACTTTTTGGCAACAAAGCAAAATGTTATGTTTGGCATAAAAGCAACACAGCTCATCACCCTGAACACACCATCCCCACTGTGAAACATGGTGGTGGCAGCATCATGGTTTGGGCCTGCTTTTCTTCAGCAGGGACAGGGAAGATGGTTACAATTTATGGGAAGATGGATGGAGCCAAATACAGGACCATTCTGGAAGAAAACCTGATGGAGTCTGCAAAACACCTGAGACTGGGACGGAGATTTGTCTTCCAACAAGACAATGATCCAAAACATAAAAGCAAAATCTACAATGGAATGGTTCACAAATAAACATATCCAGGTGTTAGAATGGCCAAGTCAAAGTCCAGACCTGAATCCAATCGAGAATCTGTGGAAAGAACTGAAAACTGCTGTTTACAAACGCTCTCCATCCAACCTCACTGAGCTTGAGCTGTTTTGCAAGGAGGAATGGGCAAAAATGTCAGTCTCTCGATGTGCAAAACTGATAGAGACATACCCCAAGCGACTTACAGCTGTAATCGCAGCAAAAGGTGGTGCTACAAAGTATTAACTTAAGGGGGCTAAATCATTTTGCACGCCCAATTTTTCCGTTTTTTATTTGTTAAAAAAGTTTGAAATATCCAATAAATTTCATTCCACTTCATGATTGTGTCCCACTTGTTGTTGATTCTTCACAAATAATTACAGTTTTATATCTTTATGTTTGAAGCCTGAGGCATGTGGCAAAAGGTCGCAAAGTTCAAGGGGGCCAAATACTTTCGCAAGGCACTGTGTATATATATATATATATAAAACCTATCTTCCTGCATGTAGCTGGATTTAAAACCTACCCACTAAATTATCTGTTTTCTAAAATCAATTAGAAGCGTCAACAAAAAGGAATTGGATTTGACACAGTACAAACAGGGCCATTTAATTAAACACTTTAAATTACTTGCAGAAGAAAATGGCAACAAAAGATTTTCTCCTGACTCCGGATTTGTCAGGAATCTGAGAAGTGTCATGAACCAATATAAATTATTTGCCACGTGGAAAAATCGCGTTTTCTGTTTACCAACAAACCAATGCACTTTATCATCAATTTGTTACGGGTTGCGACAAAGGTAAACAACATGTAGCGCTACAGTTTTAATGGAACTTTACCTAGCAAAGCATTTTAGATTGATAAAACAAGACGGTTGAACATTGACGTAGCTGTACTTTGGGCCAATTTTTCTTTCATTTCCTTTCATTTTACAGTTCCTCCTCACTCAACACAATCTGCACTAAATCTAAGTTTTATTTTTGCAGAGGGGGGCCTGCTGGAGAAAGAGCCCCTTTAACAACTGCTCGAGCCCCCATCCTGCATCATTAAGGCTGAGGGAATAGATTAATGCAAATTCCAATACAGTGCAATGTTCCTGGACCTCAAGGTTGTACTGGCTATGGAACTTTACTATATACAGTGCGGAAAATAAGTATTTGAACACCCTGCTATTTTGCAAGTTCTCCCACTTGGAAATCATGGAGGGGTCTGAAATTGTCATCGTAGGTGCATGTCCACTGTGAGAGACATAATCAAAAAAAAAGATTCCAGAAATCACAATTTATGATTTTTTAACTATTTATTTGTATGATACAGCTGCAAAGAAGTATTTGAACACCTGTCTATCAGCTAGAATTCTGACCCTCAAAGACCTGTTAGTCTGCCTTTAAAATGTCCACCTCCACTCCATTTATTATCCTAAATTAGATGCACCTGTTTGAGGTCATTAGCTGCATAAAGACACCTGTCCACCCCATACAATCAGTAAGAATCCAACTACTAACATGGTCAAGACCAAAGAGCTGTCCAAAGAGACTAGAGACAAAATTGTACACCTCCACAAGGCTGGAAAGGGCTATGGGGAAATTGCCAAGCAGCTTGGTGAAAAAAGGTCCACTGTTGGAGCAATCATTAGAAAATGGAAGAAGCTAAACATGACTGTCAATCTCCCTCAGACTGGGGCTCCATGCAAAATCTCACCTCATGGGGTCTCAATGATCCTAAGAAAGGTGAGAAATCAGCCCAGGACTACACGGGAGGAGCTGGTCAATGACCTGAAAAGAGCTGGGACCACTGTTTCCAAGGTTACTGTTGGTAATACACTAAGACGTCATGGTTTGAAATCATGCATGGCACGGAAGGTTCCCCTGCTTAAACCAGCACATGTCAAGGCCCGTCTTAAGTTTGCCAATGACCATTTGGATGATCCAGAGGAGTCATGGGAGAAAGTCATGTGGTCAGATGAGACCAAAATAGAACTTTTTGGTCATAATTCCACTAACCGTGTTTGGAGGAAGAAGAATGATGAGTACCATCCCAAGAACACCATCCCTACTGTGAAGCATGGGGGTGGTAGCATCATGCTTTGGGGGTGTTTTTCTGCACATGGGACAGGGCGGCTGCACTGTATTAAGGAGAGGATGACTGGGGCCATGTATTGCGAGATTTTGGGCAACAACCTCCTTCCCTCAGTTAGAGCTTTGAAGATGGGTCGAGGCTGGGTCTTCCAACATGACAATGACCCGAAGCACACAGCCAGGATAACCAAGGAGTGGCTCTGTAAGAAGCATATCAAGGTTCTGGCGTGACCTAGCCAGTCTCCAGACCTAAACCCAATAGAGAATCTTTGGAGGGAGCTCAAACTCCGTGTTTCTCAGCGACAGCCCAGAAACCTGACTGATCTAGAGAAGATCTGTGTGGAGGAGTGGGCCAAAATCCCTCCTCCAGTGTGTGCAAACCTGGTGAGAAACTACAAGAAACGTTTGACCTCTGTAATTGCAAACAAAGGCTACTGTACCAAATATTAACATTGATTTTCTCAGGTGTTCAAATACTTATTTGCAGCTGTAACATACAAATAAATAGTTAAAAAAATCATACATTGTGATTTCTGGATTTTTTTTTTTTGATTATGTCTCTCACAGTGGACATGCACCTACGATGACAATTTCAGACCCCTCCATGATTTACAAGTGGGAGAACTTGCAAAATAGCAGGGTGTCCAAATACTTATTTTCCGCACTGTATATATACTTGAATGGATTTATTTTTTTAGCTTTATGAGCATCTATGGCTTTACAATTTACTCAATATCGTCTTAAAAGTGAAAGTAATTATTACTTATAACTAAATGCATATTCCGCTTAGTGGAGATAATTCTGTCTTTACTGGGCAAAATATCAAAGATAAAAAAAAAAACCTTGAGGTTCTTGTCAGCGGAGTGTAGATAAACATTTTTAGCATTGCCTACAGGACGTATACCAACATTCTTGGTAGTGTGAATGAATGGCATGTGAATTATTGAGCACACCACATGACCCGGGGTGAATTGCAGTCAACATTTACACATTGTGTAATGGTGTCTTTGCATGAAAAGCCCCAAAATTCTTTCACAGAGCTCTGAAGATCTCTTGTAGTTCCCCTTGTAAACTGGAAATACGCTGTTAATGTAATTAAACCAAACACGCATTTGAAAGAATTCAGCCTAAGACGTGCAATTCGGCCCTGGGGTGTAGCTCGGTTTGGTAAGCTGTGGGTATTTTACAGATTTTGTATTGCAAGTCATTTACTAAACAGAAAAATATGTTAGCATTACTACGTCTTATGTACATTAAAAGTAGATCTAACACCATTTCTTTATTTATTTTACATATTGTGTGTGCTAGCCTTTCAGTCATATCTAACCCTTGGAGATTCTATGGGCTATCCCTCTGGGGACCATGTCTGATAGGCTTGGGAGCCTTTTCCATAGAATGTTCTTGGCAGAAAACGGATCACAGAAGTGCAAAACTAATTGCACTTCTGTGACCCATAGGAGAAGCTCAGCCTAAAAACCTTAGGCTGGGCTTCTCTTTTAAGTTTCATTTTAAAGTTAAATGAAATCTGGAATTAAGACTTATGCCGCGTACACACGATCATTTTTTGTGATGAAAAAAAACGACGTTTTCTGTGAAGTAAAAAACTACGTTTTTGAAACGTCACTTTCAAAGACGATGTTGCATACACACCATTGTTTTTTCACAAAAAGCGAGGTTACGTTCACCACTCTTTTCCATTGAAGCTCGCTTCATAACTTCTGGGCATGCGCGGGTTGAAAAACGTCGTTTCAAACAACGTTTTTGCTACACACGGTGACTTTTTGTGAAACAAAAAACGACGTTTTGAAAAACGACACAAAAAATTCAAGCATGTTGGAATTTTTTTTTGGTCGTTTTTTTTAAGACAAAAAACAACGTTTTGCCCACACACGATCAATTTAAATGACGTTTTAAAAAAACGTCGTTTTTTTTCATCGCAAAAATCATGCATTACATTTATTTTTATTTTTTAGATATAATTTAAAAAAATGGATAAACTTTATTAAGTGGTATAGAAACAATTGCCACAGTGGTCATAACTATGTTAAAGTCCCAAACAACCAGGACGTAACCATGAGTTCTGCTTTGCCAGACCGCTCTCACTGCTGACCTTTCCCCTTGCCTCCTATGTCAAAACCCTGATAAAAATTGTTTCCGTGCAAAATCTGGCCCATTTTTACAAAATGCATCTTAACTGTTCACAGAATGGTGTGGTAAACACCAAATTCTCTGGCCTTTCCCAACTTTTCTCAGATGGAGGAATCCTTAAAGTGGTTGTAAAGGCAGAAGGTTTTTTATCTTAAAGGAACACTAAAGGTTCGTTTTTTATTAGATCAATTGATTGCTGTAAGCTAGAGCATTTTAATATCACTTACCTCGTTTTTCCATTTGATCTCCAAAATACAGTAATCCAGGTTTGAAAATGCCATTTCCTGTCTTTCCTCTTCTTGCTTTCCACCAGCATCTGCATGGTGGAAAGCAGAATGTTCTCACCCCCTCCCTATGACTACAGCCCTGCGTGAAGATGGTCTCTTAACCCTCATAGGCATGGAGGCTTAGCCTAATAGGAACTGTAGTTCCCATTAGGCCGTGATGTAGCAAGAATGAATGCGCACCGCAAACCAGGAAGTCAGTGAGAATAACGATTCAGGAGTGACAGAGGTGAATAAAACAGCTCAATTTCAACAGGTATCAAACTAGTTCTAATGCAAAACATGACTTTTTACTTTATCAGCTACTGTCACACTTTAATTTAAGAGGAAAATATTTTTGTCTTTACAATCCCTTTAATGCATTCTATGCATTAAGATAAAACACCTTCATTTTACAGCAGCCCCCCTCAGCCCCTTTAATACTTATCTGAGCCCTATTTAGATCCAGCAATATTACAGGAGTGTCTCGAATACCCAGGACACCCCTCCTCATTGACTGAGACAGCAGCGCAGCGCCCTTGGCTCTTGCTGCTGTCAATTAAAGTCAGTCAGCCAATGAGGAGAGAAAGTGGGAGGGGCCGTGCCGCGGCTCTGTGTCTGAATGGACACAGATGGCTGTGGCTCGGCTCAGGTTCCCCCAATAGCAAGCTGTTTGCTGTGGGGGCACTTATCAGGAGGGAGGGGCCAGGAGCACCAAAGAGGGACCTGAGAAGTGAAGGATATGGGCTGCTCTGTTAAATGCACTACACAGGGCAGGTAATGACATGTTTATTTTTAACAATTAAAAAACAAAACAAGACTTTAGTATCACTTTAAAATAACTTTGGGGTCTCAGGGAACCCCTGCCAATAATTGATATATCTACAGCTCTTGATACATTAGTGTGGTGGTCAGTGGGAACAATGCTCCTTACAGCGGAGGAACCCTTGAAAAAACTTTCAGATGTCATGGAACCTTTGCCAATAAACTACATATCTACAGCTTTTGATACATTAGTGTGGTGGTCAGTGGGAAAATGCTTCTTGCATTGGAGGAACCCTGAAAAAACTTTCAGGTCTCAGGGAACCTTTTCCGAAAAACTGCATATCTACAGCTTTTGGTACATTAGTGTGGTGGTCAGTGGGAAGAATGCTCCTTACATCGGAGGAACCCCTGAAATTACTTTAAGGTTTGAGGGAACTTTTGTCAATAAACTACATATCTACAGCTTTTGATACATTAGTGTGGTGGTCAGTGGGAACAATACTCCTTACATCGGAGGAACTCTTGAAAAAACGTTCAGGTCTTAGGGAACCATTGCCGAAAAACTGCATATCTACTGCTTATGGTACATTAGTGTGGTGGTCATATTCGAGTATTCGCGAATAAATCGAATATCGCGGTGAATATTCGATATTGCGAATATTCGTATTTTTTCAAATTTATTTTTAAAACACATCACATCCTAGTGATCTCCATCGACGTCTAAAAGCATTGCTGGTATGATAAGAGACCCTGGGCCGAGTAGCTGAGGCGATCCTTTTATGTTGCCGAATATTCGCAATGCGAATATTCGTATTACGAATATTCACGAATACTTTCTCTGCCCTTCTGTGTTTTGTGTATAAAAAAAAAAAAAAAATAGCTTTAGTTTAGTCATATAAGTTTGTGTAAGTAGAGTTAGGCCTCGTACACACGAGGCAATCTATTTGTTCAAATCGGTCGGACCGACCGATTTGAACAAATCTGTCTGATAGGATTTTGGTTTGCTCGCGTGTACACACGAGCAAACCAAAATCCCCGCCAGCAGACGGCGCGCTGACGTGGCGGTGACGTTGACGCCGCCACGTCACCGCACCAGGAAGTAAAATACTTCCGCGCATGCGCCGAATCCATTCGGCGGCGGTGCGGGATGACATGTCTGCTGGTAAGTGTACTAACCAGCAGACATGTCGGGCGGACGGATTCCCACCCGATAGATTTCAAAGCATGCTTTGAAATCTGTCGGGTGGCCAAATCCGTCGGCTCGGCCGTACACACGATCGAATCTGTCTGCTGGGACGGTCTAGATTTGATCGTGTGTACGAGGCCTTAGTGTTTAGTGCATATTAGTTTAGTAATCCAGGAAATTATCTCCGTTTTCGCGTGTTGACGAGAATTTCGCAATCAATTTCGCATTCGCATTAGCGAAATTTCGCATTAGCGAAAATTCGCAAACATTTTTTTTTTTATAAAATATCACGAATATTCGATATTAACGAATATTTCACGAATATTCTTCTATATATTCGCGAAATATCGCGAAATCGAATATGGCGTATTCCGCTCAACACTAGTTCTTACATCAGTGGAACCCTTGAAATAACTTTTCTTTTTGTTCCATAAAGATTTTATTGAGAAAAAATTAAATAGTTTGACAGCCATCTTCAAAACATCGGCAGAAATAACAATTGAAATAACTTTTAGGCCTCAGGGAACCCCTGACAATAATAGGTACATTAGTATGGTGGTCCGTGAGAAGACTACTTCTTACATCGGAGGAACCCTTGAAATAACTTTTAGGCCTCAGGGAACCCCTGACAATAATAGGTACATTAGTATGGTGGTCCGTGAGAAGACTACTTCTTACATCGGAGGAACCCTTGAAATAACTTTTAGGTCTCAGGGAACCCCTGACAATAATAGGTACATTAGTATGGTGGTCCGTGAGAAGACTACTTCTTACATCGGAGGAACCCTTGAAATAACTTTTAGGCCTCAGGGAACCCCTGACAATAATAGGTACATTAGTATGGTGGTCCGTGAGAAGACTACTTCTTACATCGGAGGAACCCTTGAAATAACTTTTAGGCCTCAGGGAACCCCTGACAATAATAGGTACATTATTAAGGTGGTCCGTGAGAAGACTACTTCTTACATCGGAGGAACCCTTGAAATAACTTTTAGGCTTTAGGGAACCCCTGACAATAATAGGTACATTATTAAGGTGGTCCGTGAGAAGACTACTTCTTACATCGGAGGAACCCTTGAAATAACTTTTAGGCTTTAGGGAACCCCTGACAATAATTTACATATCTACTGCTTATAGTACATTAATGAGAAGATCAAGGGTGTCTTTAGTTACATATACAAGAAATTGTAAATTGCTCAAGGAACACTTAGCAACCTTGGGAGGAACCCAAGGGTTCCCCGGATCCGAAAGGATGCTCTGGACATTATTTTGTAAATTAATTTTGATTGACAGTGTATTGTAAGAAATGTCACCATACCTTTATAGGCTCTCTTTATAAAAATGCATCCACTGTCCTAAAATTATTTTGGAGCTCGCACAATTCATTTTCTTTTTAGAAAAGTAATTTTACCATCACAACATGACTAACGCCTTGATGTACACCATTTCAGTCCTGTCTGGTGATCAAACACTTCAAACAAAAGAACTGAGAATAGGGTAGTCAGGAATTCAGTAATATAAATTTATGCTGTAGCAGCCCGGATGAAATAAAAAAACTCTTTGATTTCACACAACAGGGAATTATATAATATGTTTTAACCCATTAGGTTACATTGTCCGAATATTAAAATGACTATGCATATTATATCCCTTCATTACCAAAGCTTACATTAGTAGTAATTAGTATTCTACATTTATTATAGATCACAGAGAATGCGATGGCACAGAAATTGACTCTCAGGCTGACAGAGGTCTAGGTTAGACCTAAATACCCTTTTCTTTCCTTCTTCACTTCAAAAACCTTGTACACGCTTCCTCTCCGGTCTTTCCTTTGAATGATCTGGGGGAGAAAATTACTCCTGGAATTGGCCTGTTCTTAATTATGTAGCATGGCGATCTCAATAATGTTTCTTTTTTTTCCTTTTCTTTCATACATATATGGAAATCGTTCAGTTCGGGAACCAAAGGGAAGAGAATAAAAGCGTTTATTGAAATGTAATTAGAATCAGTGAAAAAAAAATATCTTTTTGATATTTTAACCCCGAAGAGAATATTACCACATTTACTACAGTTATGTAATTAAAATAATTGGAAGTTAGGAAACCACAACTATTAGCCAAGGAAAACATTGTGACTGTGTATAATATGTAATGAATATGTATATGGGGAGCCACCTTATTTTTCATTACATATGCAGGCTCTATTTGCTGCCTTCCAATTCTACACAGTTGTTGTGCTTAAAGTGGTTGTCACTCATTACATATATCCATTGAGGTGATTATCTTCAGGTGCTACACAGAGATTAATCAAATCCTCCTACATAAGTTGTACTTGTTTATCTACAACCCTCACGGCTATACAGCAGTTCAAAGTACAGAATTTAAACAACATTTCTGAGAGCTGAGTGTAATCTGAGATCTGAGTGGAGAGAAAGGACACACCCCCCTCTACACAGACTCGTAGGAAACATGCACAGATGAGGCTGTCAATAAGAAATACACGTTAGAGGAGGATATGTTTTGTTCGTTTTTTTTATTTCTGAAGTTTGCAACCACTTTAACTGCTTCTTTCCACTGGGCAATGAAATGAAATTAAAGCGACAGTAAAGCTTAGATTTTTCTAAAATTAAAATAACAAACATGTTACACTTACCTCCTCTGTGCAATGGTTTTGCACAGAGCAGCCCAGATCCTCCTCTGCTGGGGTCCCCCCACCAGAGCTCCAGGCTCCTCCTCCTTGGCAAGTGCTCCCATGGAAAGCCGTTCCCAATGGGGGGCACCTATATGTACTTGTTCCTGAGGCTCCCTGCCTGCATCTAATGATACAGAGCGGGTGGCTCAGCCACGTCTCTCCACTCGTTCGGCACAGCATTTGATTGACAGCAGCGGGAGCCAATGGAAATTCGCTCTGTCTAAGGCTGGTATTACTGTTGAGATTTACACACTTTCCGTTGGCACCAGTATGGCAAATGTCACAAAAGGAGGCTTTAAACCTTCCACTCTCCACCAAAACAAAAGTTTTCTGCTTTGGTAAATTTTACACTTTGCTTTTGGATGTAGAAATTTGCTGTATACTGTATATATGTGTGTGCTTTATTGTAGCACTCATATTTTTATAGAAATCTTGACTCACAGACCTTAAGTTGAGTGTTAAATAATTTTGTTAGCCATTTCAAAGTTGTTGGTGTAATGAAAATGTTTAGGACTTCATATGCTAGATTGTGGTTTTTATACATTCCATTATATAAGAGAAAAAGCAATTTCTGCCTCACCGTGTCAGTAAAACTCCTCTCCACTAAAGTGCTCTTTGCCAGGCCTGGCTGATGAAGGCACATTTCAAATTTTTCCATTCTCTTAAAAAAAATACAAGGCACTGCTAATGAGGGACAATCCCTTCTACATATGGTCGATGATATATCCTAAATACATGTGAAATTATTTCTTCCTCTATGATTAGCTACTTGGGGGCAGATTCACATAGAAATAGATTATCGTAGCGTATCAGAAATACACTACGCCGCCGTTTTTTACCTGGCTCTACGTGGAATTCAGGTAGATTTTGTCCAGTAAACGACGGCGGCGTAGTGTATTTCTCCCGTCGCAATCCATCTGCGCGAGTAGGGGGCGTGAATCATTTAAAATAGGCGCGTTCCCGCGGCGATCGAACTGCGCATGCTCCGTTCCCAAATTTCCCGCCGTGCATTGCGCGAAATCACATCGTGACGTCATTCGTTGTTTATGTAGCGCCGTTTACGGGCGATCCTAGTCCCGAACGAGTTACGTAAACAAAAATAAAAAATAAATAAATTCGAAGCGGGAACGACGGCCATACTTAACATGGGCTACGTAACGTTAGAGCAGCAAAAAGCTGCTCTAACATTTTGTACAAAAAAATAGACGAAAGCGATTGCGACGACCACTCGTATCTTCGGGAATCGCCGTAAAAAAACATTTGCATATCCCGACGCATCAAAACGACGCAAACTCCTCCCAGCGGCCGCAAATAGATGGCAGCGTAGATCCGAAGGCTTACGAAGACGTAAGCCTCTCGGATCGAAGCCCGAAGCCGCCGTATCATGGTTTGAGGATTCAAACTAGTGATACGGCGCGCAAAATTTGAAATTACTCCTGTCTAACACCAGTTAGACAGGCGTAATTGCTCTATGAATCTGGCCCTTGGTCTTTTGTTAAGAGACCCTGTCACTAACTTAAGTAATTTACGTGCATACTTGTAGAGTGTTCCCTGACCATTTATTATCATTAGCCACCCTCACTATAAGAATCCAAAATTACTGAGCCATCCTTATTTAATGGATTTGGATATACAGGGCCCACCCCCAAACCACCATTAAAGAGATGCCATTCACTTTTAAATAGCATGGCTGGTAGCTAAAACAGTGGTAGCATGGTCTTAGTGGCATGAGTGACAGCTCTCTGTCAGCTGGGTCTGCTGATGAAGCAGTCTCAGATTTGAATGTCTACATAATGTATTTTATGGGTAATTAACATAAAAATATGTTAAATGCACATATAATCTTATAGAAAAAAAATGTTGAAAACGAATGGTACAATGACATGTCAAACTATTTAGGATCTGTACAAATAGCAGCAACTCAAAGCAACCACATACTGTATAAATAATTTTTATTTGTACTGAATATTCAACATGGCTGATAGTTGAGATGGGCTACCAATGGTTCCAGCTGGCTAAATCATCCATTGCCATCTTCCACCTATCTGGGACTTTAGGCGTAACAGCTCCCTGTGAAAAGTTCCAACATGGCCCCCTCCACCATGGTGGAAGTATGAGATATGTTTAGTAACACTTCCAGGTTGAGGCCCTTGAGCTTGCCTCAGTGTTAATGACTGAACATCTTACAAGCCACTGAAGCTCAAGCCAGAAAAAAATATGTAAGTGGTCAGAGGCTGGTTCAGGCACTATGAAATAGGGCAGACAGCTTTTAGGCCCCATACACACGAGCAGACAGATTTGTTCAAATCGGTCGGGCAGACCGATTTGAACAAATCTGTCTGCTGGGGACGTATTGGTTTGATCGTGTACACACACGATTTTTTTTCTAAAGTCAGCAGCTACAAATACGGCAGCTGCTGACTTTTAAAAAACGGACACTTACCTGTCCATCACGCCCGCGATGTTAGCAGCCGAAGCTGAGCAATCACTCGGTCCTCGTGAGTGAGAGAAAATCTGATAGCTAAAAAGATCAATGGTGTCAGTGGGAACTTATCTGGTAGGTAGAAATAGCTTATTGCTCAAGGAACCCCTAGCAACCTCTGAAGGAACCTTAGGGTTATAATGAACCCTGGTTGAGAAACCTTGGTCAAGAGGTCCCCAAGCTATGGATATATATATATTAGGGCTGTTACTGATCAAAATTTTTGTGTTCGATTAATCGTTTTTTTTTTTTTAATCGATTAATCGACTAATTTAGATTAATTATAACGCACATACAGATCCAACTACTTTTAGCTGATCTCCTTGCAGGCCGATTCCCAGTGCAGCTCCCAACCACTGGAAAAATGGATAGCAGGATACAAAAAACACACACAGGCAGCGCTCAATGGGAATAGCATTACAACTTTTATAGTCTTCAAGTAGGTCACAAAATAAATATTGCACTGGAGATAAAATCTATAAAGCTACATAAACTGTAAAAATGGTGCGAGTAATACCAAACGGCAGCAAAAGCAGTCATAAAAACATGTAGCTAAGTATGATACTGCTATAAAAATGTGTACAACGATGCAACTGCTGAATCCAGATGAGGAGGGGTTAACATCAGTCCGTCCGCATGTAAATGTCTTATGAAGGGAACTATCGCAACTCCCAGTGGATGGCTGTAGAATCCCAGGTTGGAGGGAAGTGATAGAGGGAAGTGTAACAGCCCTTGCGTGTGGCAGATAGTAAGGTCCCGCCGGCATGCAGATTGAAGGCACAGCAAAGGAGCCCTTCAGATGGACACGGCAAGCCCCGCCGGTGTCCGTGACGTTACCGGATCTCCGACAGAACTCCCTGAAGGCCCAGAAGCCTGTGGAGAGATGAGTACCAATCGAAAGAATTTTAATCGATCAATAAGATTTTGATCGATCAAAAAAATTAAAGATTAATCGATCAATTAAAAGTTAATTTGCACAGCCCTAATATATATATATATATGTCCACATTGTCCACATTAGAATGTGTTTTCTACCTGCTTAAACCACTGTATAGCCAGACAGTACTGGGACCCCTGTCCTTTTGAGCTCCAATCCTATTGCATGGTCTGCTTTGGCTAGTGTTATGGTGGAGCTGGGAGATGGAACGGGGAGAAGAAACTGTTACACAGCAGTGAATGTATGAAATATTTAATATCATTCTTTTCATTTTTCTTCTATTTTATCTGAAGTCACATTAAAAAAATAATTTCTCTGTGAGTTAAACTGCAGTAGAAGAAACTTTTCCTGGGTTTTTAATGGTCTCTTGTTCCTTTCCTGTAGCCGTTTCCCCATAAAGGCTGAAGTCTTTTAATATATATGAACTGTGATTCCTACCACATGTTATTTTAAGCGTTTTCATTACCCAGAAAACTAGCTCTTGCTTCTACCAATACACCGAGCAATATTTTCTTTCTTCTTTTTATATCATGCTGTCCGAACGTGGCCATAAAGCTGAGAGAGGAGGTAGCTGAAATGCGGCTTTGTTCTTGGCTTGTCCCGGGATACAGGACGAAGCCAGCAGGTTGGATATTATGCAGAACCCTGAATGATACATTGTTCCTGCAGGAGGAGAAATGTTTGAGCGGGTTAATGCCTTTTCCCCCCTCAACAAGTCTTCCTCCGCAAGTTTCAAAAGCATCACCCCTGCCAAAGTCAGCCAAAGTCCAAGCTGACAGCCAGATGTTAGAGAAGTTAAAAACACTCGGCTCTGCTCCCTGATTTGTTTGATGTGGACGTTCAGAGAATTTTATTCTTTAAGTCATTTATATAAAATGGCCAACTTACCTACTACAAATCTTACATAGGGTTTAATTCCACTAAGGATTATATGCAGCTTAAAGTGGGCTTGTCACTAAATGTACGCATCACCCAAATTATTAAAGCATATGTCGACATTACCAAATCACGTTATTATTTTAAATAAAAACACAGCTCTTGGTTGTCGTTAATAAAAATCTGTTGTTTCTTAACTTCTTCATAGAACCTAAAGACCAGGCAGGGGATCACATGGACTTTGCCTAGCAGTAGTATTCAGGGTGACGGACATGGTTAGGTTTGCAAATACCTCCGGTACCCAAGAAGTGGGCAATAGTAATAAGATTTTGCCAAAATGTGAGTGTTCAATGGGGTGTGAACAAATAGTATTTGATGGGGACAGGAATGTGGCTGTACAACTTATGCCTCGTTTCCACTGAGCGGATCGGTTCGGGTCGCTTAGAATGGAATGGGTTAGAATGGTCCGGTCTATTCTGCTGAGCATTTCCACTGCAAATCGGACCATCCGGGACCATACAAGGTTTAGAAAAAAAGCCTAGCACGTCCACCAATCAGTGAGATGTATTTGTAGGTTCGCCCTAATGGAACCGTTCCATTTTCTATGAAGCAGGACCCAGAATGGTCCGGTACGGTTCTCTTTTATGGCACGCTTTCATAATGGAAACACCCAAAATAGCGTACCGAACCGTACCGAACCGATCCGCTCAGTGGAAACGAGGCATTAGGTTCTCCTCTTTAGCTACAAACAGCCTGCAGTCCCAACTCCCATAAGAAAGTATGTTTGTACATGCCAAGCTCAGCCTAGTTGAATTAAATCATAGGGTTATTAAAATGGTTCTAAAACCTAAACATTTTTACCTTGGAATGTATTAAGATAAAAAAAATTTAAGGCATCAAATTTGGCCCCTTACCCCCCCCCCCCCCTTATACTTAACTGAGCTCTCATTTGATCCAGTGCTGTGCATTTCTGCAGCTCCTCTCTCCACTCACTAGCTTTGCTGGGTCGCCGGTAAAAATTGGCTTCCAGTGCTGTTAACCAAAGCCAGTGACGGAGGAGCAGGGGGCAAGGCCAAGTGCCGCTGTCTGTGTCAATGGACACAGCAGTGAGGCTAGGGGAGTGAGCATGCACAAGTGCCCCCATGGGAAGCCGCTTTCCCATGGGGGCACTGGACAGTGAGAAGGGACCAGGAGCGCCGGCGGAGGACCTTTAGAAGAGGAGGTTCGGGGCTATTTAA
The DNA here is from genome assembly GCA_029574335.1 of Rana kukunoris. NCBI lineage: Eukaryota > Metazoa > Chordata > Amphibia > Anura > Ranidae > Rana > Rana kukunoris. The sequence goes on from CM056051.1 coordinate 399,630,343, forward strand.
TTCAGGACAGGTAAGTATAAAGATGATTGTTATTTAACCAAAACATTTCCTTTACATTTGCTTTAAGAATTTCCAAAATGTTTATTTAGGTCTTATGTGTATGTAAAGCCAATATTTTTTTTTCTGTTTGGGTAGAATGAGAAAAGGGTCAAACCCCTTTCTTTTTATTTTTTTTCTGGGAGCTTTCCTTTCACTTCCTGTCCCAGAGACACAACAGGAAGTTAGAGGAAATCTCCAAAAGGGAGGGGAATTTCTATCTTCAAAAGTTTCCCCCGATGCAGATGTCCCGATTTAAAGATTCACCTTTACCTCTTATTTTGGGGAAAACTCTATTTTGGTTTGCTCTCACTTTCATTCTCAGTGACAATCATAGGTGTGCGCAGCCTATTGCATTAGGGTGTGCACCCCAAAGCTCAAACACACACACTACTGTATTGATCATGCATGATGTTCACTTAGAAAAAAAGGGGCCAGTAAATTACATGTTTACTGGCCCCTGCCCCCACTCATCCTAAAAATATCCCCGCAGGAACAGTCAGCAGGAGAGGAGAGGAGAGGAGGGAAGCCAGGAGCACTGCAGGGGAAAGGGGAGGGAGCCAGGGCAGTGGTGGGAAATTGTGCTGCACAGGGTGATTAGGGTGTGCCCAGACACACCTGGCACCTATCGTGACAATGGTAAAAAAAAAAGTTTTCACTCCGATGTACGGTTTAAAAAAATAGTCGTATTAGCATTTATTTTATTACATTTTAATAAAATGTTAAATCAACATGGTCGACTTTAATATATATCAGTCACCCAAAACATTATGGTCTGGTTCAAACAGGGACGAGATGGCTAAATTCTGATTATTGTCATAATATCATATCTGATGCTAATTACTGTCCTTCAGAATGACAAAACTAGCAAATCACAGGCATAGATCTTTATTTATTCCTAATTAGTTTTCAAGTGTTCACAAGCCTTAGCCGACATCAAGTATCAGATTCACAGTCTTTAAAGCTGAACTCCAGGCTGATATTAAAGACACAAATTAATGCAGCTCTGTACCCATAAATACTTGAAAAAACAAAACAAAACAAAAAAAAGTCATATCTTTTGTTCTTCTGCAATATTTTTCCCTTGATTTGTATTTATTTATTTGGTGTTTTGCTTGTTTCCTTTGTTTCTCATCCAAGCTTTTTTTATTTTTACTGTCGTCCTTAAAAAAAAAAAATGTGAATAAGTTGCGTAACATAGTTTGGATATATTAATTACTTCACATAGAGAACCAAGCATGCCTTTGATTTTTCTTATATAAAAGGAAGTAAAAAATGTATTGAAGTTTTTGAAAATGTATAAAAAAAAGAAAAATGTCTGTTGAATGTTTGGATTATATTCTTTTGTTTGTTACTGGAAATTTCTATGCTTCCTCTCTGGTGGGCCGCTTCTGTTTGTCTTCACATTTTTGTCTGGAATCTTGACTCATAAAAATATTTAATGGATTTTACTTCCAGCCTCTCAGTATCCATTCCTTTCATCCCCCCCTGGTCCTCGGGCTGTGTGATAAGCAGGACAGAGCCCATACAGTGAGATAAGCATGTATAGCCAATATACGGAACGGCCAGGGATGTTTCACTGCTGTGATGGGTCAGTGTGATAATAAGAAAGGCATGTATATACAGGCATTACACACGATCCTTCTCCGGCATTATTTATTTATTTTTTTACTTTGTTCTTGTAGCGTCAAACTGATTTTATTACTTTCTGTTACATTATCACCAGTCTTGTAAATATCTTGCAGAGGCAGCTGCTGGGAGCTAAATTCCTATTGAAGTATTCACGCCCCCAGAACTACATCTCCCAAGTGCTCTTACCCTACACACAGTGCGTAGTCGAGTAAAGCAGCAGATTTGTTTTGCTGAGAAAGAAATGAATATATGCATGTGGAGTAGGACTCAGAGGGTTGGGGATAGGTGGAGTTCTGTAGTCCCACAGGCGGGACTACTTCTGGTTGGGTTTTTCAGTGTGGAAAAGGCAGCCCAAACAGGTAGTTAGGAGTACACTAGATTTCTGGCATTTTCGACAGGTTTCTTCTGTACTTACAACATTTTAAAGAAAGGGAGTTATCAGAGTTGATTTTCTAAAGTGCCACATCCAAATGAAAAATCGAAAAGAATAAAGGCAAAAAAGGGGGCTTTGCCTTTATTCTTTTCGATACAACATTTTAAAGGGATAATATTTGCATGCATTGGAGAGATGTATTAAATATGTTTTTACTCTCACATACAGTTTTAATTATTTTTAAACCCAATCACTAATATCTCATGTAAGCTTTGCCATTGTTCATGTAATTTCAAAAGTCATTGTCAATGTTTTTAAACTTGTAGTTTTCATTAACATAATACCTGGCAATTCTGCCATAAAGGTCCTTGCCCTTGACAATCCTCTGTCTCCCGGTTGTGCTCCTCCGTTGTCACCTTGTCCCAGGGGCATCAAATGGAGGCTTAAAGTGGCTATATAACCAAGTGATCTATTAGGCTGGGTTCACACCTGTGGGTTTCCCCACATCCAAATCGCATGACAGGAGATTGTGACTGGCTTTCTATGGAGTCGGTTCACATATCTCCGTTGCGGCCGTGGAGCACAGGCTTCGTTTTAGGTCTGAACTCATTCATTCATTCCTGAAATGGAGAGCAGGTCCGCACCGGACCCCTGCTGCGAGCCGCATCCCTCAGAGGATCTTCACCCTCTTTTTATATTTTGTCTGATTTGAATTGTCATGCAATCTTATGCAAAGTTTGGATATTGCAATGCCATTATTTTTTTTTATAAATCCCTTTTTTGTTTAAATGTTATCATTGCTTGGGTGCCAGGTGCTAGGTGATTGCCATCACTTTTCTGACCCCCTAGACCAGGGGTAAGCAACCTCGGCTCTCCAGCTGTGGTGAAACTACAAGTCCCATGAGGCTTTGCAAGACCCTGACAATCACAGGCATGACTCCTAGAGGCATAGGCATGATGGGATTTGTAGTTTCACCACAGCTGGAGGGCCGAGGTTGCTTACCCCTGCCCTAGACTCCTGGGATATCATCGTCATCAATCCCAGGACTTTGTGTGCATCCTCTGTTTGTGTAATCACATTATTTTGAGATCAGGGATTATGCGATTATAAGAGGAGTTTCCTTTTGCTGATAAAGTGCCATGAAAATAGGGTGGGAACTTCTGTCAAAGCTACTATTACTCTGGCAATTTCTCAACAACAGTTTTTGCTGTGCAGTGTGCTTACAGCGCAAGGGCAAGACCTGGACATGCATGCTTGGTAGCCAGATGAAAAAAATCCAGAAAGGAAACCAGTGACGATTTCAAGTGGCCATTGTGAAATGGCCGCTGTCAGACTTTGTTTAGGAAGAATTCTAGAGTATATTTGGCAAGTAAGGAATCCACTTACATATAAAGGAATATCATAAGTGGTAAAGCGCACAATAATACCAAGGATAATTTTATTTAAAATCATGGTAGCGGATTGTAGTTCCTCTTTAGGCTGAGCTCACACTATGGGGTTGATTGACTAAAGGCAAAACGACTGTGCACTTTGCAGTTGCTCCAGAGGTTAGTAAATGTGCAAAAGCTCTGCTTACTTCGATCATCCAATCATGTGCAAGCAAAAATGCTGTTTTTTTTTTCTTGCATGTGATTTTGTATTCTTTGCAAAGTTAAGCTCTTTACTCAGCTCTGGAGCAACTGCATTTTGCAAAGTGCACAGTCTATTTGAATTTAGAAAATCAGCCCCTATGTGTGGCCGCGGGGCACAGCAGGAGGTTCGGTGCATCCCGTTTCAGGTCTGGATTTTTGGCTGAATTCTGAAACTGACACTGTGCCAAAGATGCACAGGACTCTTCTGGTGTGCCCTCCACGGCCGCCCCAGTGCTGTGTGAACCAGCTCCATTGAGAGCCGGTCACAGTCTCCTGTCATGCAAATTGGATGCGAGGAAACCCCTATTCAATTTGCAATAGTGTGAACCCAGCCATAGTCTCAAAAAACTCTGGGCTTCGTGCATGCAGAGAAAAGCAACAGGTTCATGCATAACTTCCCAAAAGCATATATTTCCTTTTTTTTCTTTTTCCATCACTCTGTTCAATCTCCAGGCGTAAAAGGAATGCCCTGTATAAGCAATTAGTTGTTGGTGTTTCATGGGGCTGTGGACTTTCTCAGAGTCGGTGTTGCTTGCCCCAGAGCTGTCACATAAAGTAAGTCTCATGCTGATCTATTTGTATATAATGCTCTTGAGTGCGAGTTAAACAAACCCTGAATGGGCAAAGCAAAGGTTTGCTTGAAAAATGATGATTGTCTTTGTACAACACAAAAACTCTCGGCTTCCTAGAACACTACTGGATGAAGATATACGCCCCTATATAGTTTCACACTCCAAGCTACATACAAGACGCATTATTGGCCTTGTAGGTCTCAGGACAGATGCCCTCTTGCCCTTTTTTAAACCTGTACACATAATTCAGCTGTTATCGGTTTCTGTACAAGATCTCGTGGATAGAGCAGGTATGACAGTTTTAATGCGTAGTCTAAATGTGGGCATATGGGAAATATTCACTGCGGCAGTGCTCCGTTTCTCTAAAAAACAAGAGCCACCTGTCAAAACAGTGCAGGACCTCCACAATTAGCACAAAAGGCATTGAATCTAGTACACTCTTAGATCCTGCTTGGAGACAGCCTTGGTGTTCTATTCTTAGTTATCTAAGCAGAAAGTAGGATACGGTAAACAAAGCTCCTGGTGACCCTTAACTGAAAAAGTCCTCACTGGTTCTTGTGGGGTTGGATGTAGACATACAGGCGTATTTAAAGTGGAAGTAAACCCTGATGGGTTATGCTTCCTCTTTGTTTCCCTACAAAGGTAAAGCATAATGGGCTACTATGCATCGCATTATGTGTCACTTACCTGAAACTGAAGCCTGCGATGTCCCTGATTTCCTTGCCGTCTGGAAGCGTCCATCTTCATTCCAGTGTCACGGACTCTGGCTCTGTGACTGTCCGGAGTCGCGTGATGTCACTCCCGCGCATGCACACGAGAGCCGTCAGTCATGGCATGACCTTTACTGGAAATGGCACGCCATGACCCTTCTAAAGTGCATATGCACCGAATACATCCTCGTATGATGAATTGTAAATATCTCCTAAACCGTGTAGGTTTAGGAGATATTTATGGCACCTACAGGTAAGTCTTAATCTAGGCTTATCTGTAGGTGAACGTGTGTTGTAAGGGTTTACAACCACTTTAAAGGGCTGTTCCAGGGAAACACTAAGGCTGCATACACACGATGAGTCCAAACCGATGAAAACAAACTGAAGTTCAGTTTCATCGGTCCAAACCGACCGTGTGTATGGCCCATCAGTCTTTTGTCCTTCAGTCCAAAATTTTAAAACTTGCTTTAAAATCGGACTGATGGACGCCTGACCATCGGTCAAAACCGATGGTTAGTACGCAAAAGCATCGGTTCAAAACCCGCACATGCTCAGAATCAAGTCGACGCATGCTTGGATAATTAAACTTCGTTCTTTTTAGCACGTTGTTTTTTACTTCACCGCTTTCTGACACGATCGGTTTTTGAACTGATGGTGTGTACGCACATCAGACCATCAGTCTGTAAAACCGATGAAAATGAACTTCAGTCCGTTTTCATCGGTTTGGACTGATCGTATGTACAAGGCCTAAGAGGTTGATTTACTACAACTGAAGAGTGCAAAATCTGGTGCGGCTGTGCATGGTAGCCTATCAGCTTCCAACTTCAGCTTGTTCAAGTAAGCTTTGACAAAAAATCCTGGAACATGATTAATTTTTTATGCAGTGTTGCATTCTTTAGTTTTAGTAAGTCATAGTAGAAACATAAGCTTTTAATGACAGGCCCTTTCAAAATTAGGAAGACGGTTTGACAAAGGGTTGGTCCTTGCTGCCCATGAAACACGTAACCACTCCTTCATGCCCTCCGTGTCATCCTTGGGATTCTCTCTGCATCTTGGCTTAGGCTTGTCATCGGCGTTGGGCTTCACATCACTCCAACCTATTGCTGCTAACCCTGGCTGCTCCTGGACTGACTTGCCACCATCATCGGTGCCTCCACAGCCCGATCCACGCTTCCTCCAAGCTGCTTCCATGCTCAGGTCTGCTGATCCAACCGCGACCCTGCCAAGCTCTGCAGTCTTTACATGTGGATGCTTTTATGTATTTATCTTCTAAATAAATGTGAGTGCGATTTTAAAGGAATAGTATCTGCGAGACCAGATCAGGAGTGGCTGTGTTTTGATAGGCTAATCCTATAATTTTTCTATATGTAAGCTGTGGCCAACTACTGTTCTATGTCAAACCTTCCGTGACTGTGTAGTAGCTACGTCTTCCCCCAAAATGAAGCAGTATATACAGGCATTGCCCTAACTTAACCCCAAACTTCCCTCTCTCTGTCTTGTACTTGTCTCCACATTTTTTTTTCTTTTCAACTTGTTCTGTTTGTGAAACAACTCAGTTCAGGGTGACATAAACATGCCCCCAGAACTACATCTTCCAGAAGCCTTTTCTCTACACACAGCGTGTGGGCATGCTCTTGAGAGTCAAGACATCAGAATTGATTTAAATGAAAATAAATCAATGTACGCATGCATGTGGGGAAGGACAAAGAGGGACAGGAATAGGTGGAGTTGTGCATGTATCCACTCTTGATTGATAAATCCAATGGTGCATCAGACTTCTTATGCCTTCACCGTGGACCTATTAGCGTGAAAACCACCACGATCACAACATGCTTATCAGAGCATAAGATCCCACATTACAGAGGTTATATCACACTAATGATTTAATTCTCCATGCTGGTGGCTCAGGGACTCCCACAGTGTTTTTAAGGCATCCACTTTCATACCAATGAGTACTACTATCACGGAGGGAATGACTTAAACTCAGACAAGAGAAAGGAAAGAAGGAAACCGCAAAGTGTAGCATACTAGTATCCTTTTTATTTAAATATTGGTATATAAAATTATACTCACAATTGTGAGAGCATTTAAAAGCATGTATACACAATAACGACAGACCTCGCCAGTGTAAGAACTTTACCACTAATAGCCCCGGCTGACGCGTTTTATTCCACAGAACTTCCTTACATTTTAGTATAGCAGCCTGCGTTGAGTGCTTTCTGATGGGTTGCTATGGTTTACTGAACTTAAAAATTAGTATCTAAATCCTTGTATGTTTATGGGAAGCAGCTTACCTAGGCAGGCAGAAGATAACTGTGGTGGGGTATATAAGGTGTAAATAACTCCACATTTTCCTGTATCTCCGTTTTGTGGGCCCCAAGATATACAAAAGGTAGGTAAACCTCTGATAGCTTTATGATTAAGCCATAAGTGGAACCAATAGAGCAGAACAATAGAATTACAGCTATGTACCTGTTTTAAATGAGGGTCTCTCATGATATAGTGTTTAGGAGATTTTGTATGGTTTATATTGTCTTCATACATCATATCACTTGTAGACAAAACTCTCCCCTCCTTAAGAAAACAGACCATTAGACCTGGCTTCCAGATGTGAATGGCAGGGTCAGTAATTTATCACTGTATGTTTATATAACGCGCAATTTGACAGTCTGGTTGTTTCGGTTCATTTTTCACAAATTACAGAACAAGTAAGAACTGGGATATTGTTTGAATTGCTTCACAATAACTTCACATCAATGTATCTCACCAGAAGCTAGTCGTAGGAGGAAAAGGGGGTGTTGCCTGTGCTGAAAGATGTTCTGAAAATTGATGTTGCCTGGCAGTTGAGCTTAACCATTGTCTTTAGTATTTTTAAGCATGCAGAATCTAATGTCAGAAATCCGCATTCCAGTTCAGTGGCTTAGAAAGTACTAAAGCCACTGGATCAGATTGTCTTAGTAAAGGAATTGAATTTACCCCCAAAAATTATCATTTTCCTGAATGACCAATTCAGTTTAAACCAGCTAAATACATTAGAGTTGCATCAAAGCAAATGGTGTGCAAATTCTTGCAGTTAGTTTCGTTTAGAAAGTAGCCACAGCCTGAATAGAGAAGTTTGTCCCCTGCCAGCATTCTGCAAAAAAGGACCCTTGCTTTCTGTGGATTCAGTAGTCTTTCTGTAAAGGTCTGACATCCCAGTTGTTTTACGATTACAGATCTCCAACTCCTAAACTGCCCTTCAAAACTCCACCACCCACTTAACCCCAATAACACACTTAACACAAAGTGGAGTTAAATAGACATCAGCCCTTTTATTAAACTAACATAACAAATAAATAACAATTTAACATTACAGCTAAAATATATATATATATATATGTCCCCGCCCGGGGGGAAAAATCCACCAGCCCACAAACCTTGCAGTTCTACCACCTCCCTATTACTGGACCACACCCAACCAGAGGACACCATACCAACAGGTAGGTCCCCACTTGTATCCCTCAACAAAACATTTTAACCCCATTTAAGGGGTCCCAACCGCCAGCCTGATCACCGTAAAACTTCTCAGACTCCCGCTTTTATAGCAAATACCAGGAAGGGAGGGCTATCCATGCAAGACTTCCAGATTTCAACTGTTACAGTCCAACCCCTCCCGCAGTCTAATCTGCTACGTTCCTCCCCATGACCCTGTCCCCTCAGCCAACCATGCAAGTATAACTCCTACATCTCCCTTTAAAAAATGTAACTCTATGCGGTCTGGTTCCCCTTCCACCCTGTCATGTAGGCCCTATGCTTAATTTTTCCTTACAATTCCTTTTAGAAAATTTTAATGTTTAATTGGCATTGAAAGCTGGTTGAACTAGATGGACTTTTTAACCAGACTAACTATGTAACTATAAAAGCTGAAAAAAGAAGGGATGAAATATCTAGGTTGAAAAAAGCCTTTCTCCGGCTCTTTCATTGCAGTCAGCCATGTGACCAAATTCCTGACCAAACTGTCTCATGACCTTAACTGGAAGAACTTAGGGCAGTTAGCATCTCTTTGGCTAAGACCACATGACCAGATGCTGGCACTTGGCTACATGATGGGCCTCCATGGGAAAGAAAGATTGTGTTAGGAGATTTTCTCTTCCTGGTTAGCACTGCAGATAAGCCTGGACATAAAGCCAAGACAGCTGATTGGAGGAAAGGCACACATCCCCTCTCCTTATAGGTAGAGACTTTCAGAGCTGATCATTGAATAGTTTAGTTCTCTGCTAATCTATTTATAGCATCCTCCCCAACACAAAACTCAGGCTTCTTTTTATCATATGTGACAGAGAAAAGGCAGTCATCAGGCTGATAACAGAATAACAGAGCAGGATACAGCCATGGGACACAGGGCTTTGAAGTGAGATAACAAAACACTGCAGATATTTGTGCCCAGCTCAAATTTCATGAATCGGGTTTACATCCACTTTAATAAGGAACAGTGGCAACAATCAAACTGCTATAAAGTTAAAAATCCATGTCTTATCAAATTCTTCTGACCCATTTTAAGCTAGTCTTTATTTGTGAAAAAACAAGAGTGACCCTGGAAGCATTGACCTTATTCCACTCTTAGCAGAAATCTCTCCCGAGTTTGGGGAAAGCCCAGCTTTGACAGGTGCTACCAAAATGGATGCCCTTATGGAATATTTGCTCTCTTCTCCTTTTCTGGTGACAACTGTTCTATGCTTATGACAGCAGGACTGTTGGCATAGGGTAATACAAGCAGCGACAAGAATATGACATAGGCTTTAACCCTTTCTTGCTAAATCCACAGCTACAAAGATTCTGTGGCTTCAGTTTAATTATCATTTATATAAGGTTTTCATTAGGAAGGGAATCCCAGATTAGAAAGGCTTTCAGGAAGCTCCTGGGCTAGACACCAGCCTCTTGTAGCCCACCTTCTTTATTAGAAAAACACTTTGATCATGTTATGTAGAATGAAGTGGTGAAGCATAGGGTGTAAATATTTGTCTGGTGAGACGCTTGCATAATTAGATGGTGGAGAGTTTGATGGGATAGAAAATAAACCTGTGGTCTGAATTCTCTAAAGCTTGAGATTAGACCTTATCAGAAGTTATGCCAAGTTACCAGGTAATATTTTACAAAGTAGGATGGGCTATTCATCTCTGGTGTTATTAAAATTAAATACAGTAGTCTTGGGCAGGTATTTGTCCTCAGAATGTATTTTGTATGACCACATTTTTATTGAAATTTATTAAATATATTTATTGAAAGTCCTTTATTGAAAATTATTTTATTTTACCTTGTGTAGTTATGCACACAACTGAATAGCTAATACAAATCAAAGATACTGATTGTTTTCACTAGTAGATATAATTTACTATGTGGCTAAAAGTTTTCGGACTCCTAATCATCACACTTATGGCCCGTACACACGATCCGAATATCGGACAAAAATGATCGTCCGAGGAAGAATCGTATGATTTTCGGATCGTGTGTACACAGTTGTCGTCTGAAACTACAATAAAAATACATTACAACACATGTGACTTTATTACCCTATTCAATTTCTACTTGCGACTATTAAGTGAAAAAAGTCATACGATCTGTCGTACAATATTCGGATCGTGTGTGCTGGCCATTACTGTATATGAGCTTTTTGGTTAATTTATTCCAAATCTACACAATATTGAGTTGCCCCATTCTCTTTATGACTATAACACCCTCCACTCTTGGGTGAAGACTTCCTACCTAAATTTGGAGTGTATCTGTGCCCATTCAGCCTAAATAGCATTTGAGAGGTCATGTACTAATGGACAAGAAGACCTGGCTTGCAATCAGCATTCTAATTTAGAATTTTTAGATTTCCTGGAGTTTAGCTTTAAGGTATGCTAAACTGACCTCTTAATGCTGAGAGAGAGGACAAAGGAATACCCTTCCCGAAGTGTCAAGGGCTGGCTTCTGTCAGACAGGCTGGTGTAAACGCAGGCCAAATGTCGACCGGTTGTGTTCAACCGGCCAATATATTTGGACCATGTGTACCAGGCTTTAGAGAAAATGCAGCTGGTTTTATAGCGTGGAAAGAGGATGCACAATCAAGGGATTAGGTAAGTAAATCCATCCCTAAATTTGTCCCATACATGCACATTGGAAACTATGCTAAACAAAAGAAGCTGCCGATAGAGTCCTGTGTATAAAACTGCTAGAAAGGTAAGAAATATATAAAAAAAATACTCTACTCTAATCATGCTGTGTGAATGGGAACATTCACACATATAACAAATACTGTTTAGCGGGGGTTTCTCAAATTTGACTCCAAACGTGAAATGCTGCATGCATGCAGGTTAAAAACCTTCGGTGCACAGCAGCCCCCCCCCCCCCCCCGCTAATACTTACCTGAGCTTTGCCTCTCTGGGGAATCTCACTTATTCAGTTTTGCGTTCATTCGCTGTCTCAATCATAGTTCACATCATAGTGGAGTTTCTTCAAAACGTTATTATTTTGTATACCCATATATATATATATATATATATATATATATATATATATATAGAGAGAGAGAGAGAGAGAGAGAGAGAGAGAGAGAGAGAGAGAGAGAGAGAGAGACTGTTCCGGCCCCAGAAAAATGTGCAAAAATAATTCCAGTTTTAAGAAAACCCCAGCCCTGACCCAACCTGAACCCCACCCAACCCACCCTATTCTCTCCGACCAACCATCTTGTGTCATGTCTTCCTTTGCCTATTGCCCTTCCTGTTCTATACCATCCTGTCTACAAATCTTTGTGACAGCTTATATTTTACCCAATCTTGCCATTTCAGTTTGAATCCTCCTCCTTCCTCCCCCATAAACCTAAGCTCTTCTATGTAGTAAATATCGTTTATTTTACATAGCCAGTTCCTCACCGTTCTTAGGATCCTTCCACTGTCTGGGAATCAAACGTTTGGCTGCGTTTAGGAAATGAGGAAGCAGGGTTCTCATATACTGTTTGATAGACATTTTGGTCCCATGAAACAAGCAAACCCACGGCTCAGCTGGTATTTTAATTCCTGTAATTCACTCTATTACTGATATAACTTTGTTCCAGTATGTTTTAATTTTTGGACAAGTCCACCATAAGTGTGACATAGTTTCCGGTTCTATACATATTAGAGGTTTCCCTTTGATAGTGGTATGCTATGCCCGGGGGTTATATATCAGCGTGCTAGGCATTTAAAATTCATTTCTATCAGACCACAATTGGTTGAAGTAATATGCGTCATCTTTAATATTTTCCCGACATCTATCTCAGTTTCGCTTGTTTCCAACTTCTTTTCCCATTTTCTAATATACGGAGGTGGCCCGGAATTTTTTATTTTGTAGATCGGGGAAATCCCACCCCTTCCGCTCAGCGCTGAGCACAAACGCTCCAATGGGAGCCTGATTGGATAAAGGAGGGATTCCACTAAATGTTTCAGCTGTGCATATCGCCACTTGTTTAGTTCAAATATTTCTTTTTTTATACTTAGTTCCTGATAAGTGCAAATTTCCCTTCTTTTAGTATGTCCCTTAGATGCACAACTAAGGGACAAAGGAAATCGCACTCCTGATTGGCTTTTGGCATCAGTGGGAGCCATTGGCTCTCGCTGCTGTCAGTCACAGCCAATGAGCCAATCCAGAGATTGGGCGGGCGGGACCGATCTGGGTCTCCATGTGTAAATGGACACATAGAGCCGTGGCTCTGGAGCGCATCTGCTCGGGTGCCCCCATAGCAAACTGCTTGCTCTGGGGGCACCTGACAGGAGAGAGGAGCTAGGAGTGCCATCATGGGACCCAAGAAGAGCAGGATCGGGGCTGCTCTGTGCAAAACCATTGCACAGAGCAAGTAAGTAGTATGTTTGTTATTTAAAAAACAAAACAAAAAAACAAGGCTTTAATATCGCTTTAAGTGATATTGCAGTTTGATGAATCGGGAATTCTAAGATTGTTCATATTTATCTGATCACTTTTACTTATATATCTAAAAAAAGAAACCTCAAAATAGACTATAGTTTCCCCTAAAGTACCAAAGCCGAAAAAATGTGCCATGGTACACAGATAATCATAGGTGTCTCTGGCCACGACAAGTCGGGTGTCTGCAGGAAGAAGATAGCGGTAACTAGTGTGAACAATTGTTAGTATACAATAGGGTGACAGCATTATCGCTTGTTAGTTGAGTTGACACAAGACTTTATATCAAGGAAGATTTATCACCATTGAATATCACGCTGCTGTACTTTTGTTAGGGCTGATAAAATCAATGGCCGCAAGCAAAGCCAATGACACATTTTAAATATAAAGGTGACCACAGATAAGTGGATCAGTCACCGTTTTTAAAGACAAATGACAGGTCTTCCCGTCCTCTCTGTGACTGCTGTACAACGAATCTGTCAGCACTTATTTCACCCAACTTTTCTTTCAGTGTCGACTGACAGCTCCTGCCAAAGAGTAGCAGAGGGGATCCTTCTACATCATGAGCACTGAAAGCAAAATTCCTCTTGAAGTTATATATGATTATTGTTTCACCTGTCAAAATACCTCTGATTCTGCTCAGCCAGGCTTGTGATGCTTTTTTTGCCAGAAGGTAACACCACTGTATTGCTGTTGCTGGCTCCCGTGTTACCTGCCTGCTCAGTAGACTGATTCAGTAATGGAATAGAATGTTCAAATCCAGAATGGACACTTCGACCTCAGTGCCACTCCGCTTCATGTTTCTATAAGTTTCGGCTGAGGGATATGCTTCAAGTGGCTTCATGGGCAGCATAGCCCTGACTATAAGTAAACATCAATGTAGGTCCTCCCTCTGGTCTCCTCCCTTAAGCTGTCTAAATACCTCATTAACCGTCTCGCAATGGCTGAAACATGTTAAACTGGAAGTAGTGTGCAATGGCAGTTCATAAGACACCTGTCATGAGACAAACATGGAGGCTGCCATTTCTGACCTTATAAAAATACTTTTTGCTTGGCTGTTTCAGGATTATATGCTATGTGAAATGCTCACCTGGAACTATGCAAAGCAAGACAGGCAGAAGTCCATATCTGTACAGTTGTGTCTAGACTTAAATTATTGAACTCAGGTGATGAACATGAGAGCCAGGCAACATGAAATTTCAAGTGTTCAGCAATGCTGCCCCATGTTTTTATTATAACAGATTTCTTTATGTACTACTTGAAGAAGGTAAAAATACAACAGGCTCTGTTCACACCTTGCAGGTGCAATGGAGTGCATAAGCTTTTTTGCGTATTCCTGTGCATCGTGGTTAAAGCAGCCTATTACCGTATTTATTGGCGTATAACACGCACAGACGTATAACACGCACCTTAACTTTAAGAGGGAAGTCTCAGGGAAAAAAAATTCCACGGCCCCCTGTGTATAACACGCAGGCACAGTTTACCTTCTATTTTCAGGGTAAAAAAGTGAGTGTTATACGCCAATAAATACAGTAACCCATTTTAAAAATCACAGTGATTTAAGGTACGCCCTTAAAGTGGAAGAAAAGGCTATTCTTAACTAAGCTTAAACTTTCTCCTACCCCTCTGCTAAATCTCATACTAACTGTGACAGACCTAGCTGGGACAGTGGCTTTTGGAGAGAACTGCAATACCTTTGTTTCAGCCCCCTATGTCCCTCTTATGTCTAAGTAACCCTGTGTCTATTAGGGGCACAGGGTGACCAAGCAATAATAATATTTATCCACAATATCCCCAAGGAAATATACGAAGACTATTCCTGGTTTATTTGATTCTGAACTATAAATGTTATTTGAAGAGCTGATCACATTCACCTCTGTGCAATGTAGGAGATGTATGGTCTACTACGCGTGGGCTATTGTGAGAAGGTGTCCTGTGTTTATACTTATGATAATGTGTATTGTGTATTCTGAGATAGAAGACGACAAGGCTGACCTGAAGGGTCAAACCTCTGAGTCCCCTAGGCTGGTTAAATAATTAGTTAATTTATAGTTCTGGTTATAGTTTGTATTGTTAGGGTAATAGGATCAGGAGGGGAGAACCTCCTTCTCAAGTGTATAAAAGTCTGTATTCTTGTTCTAATAAACAGTTCTATTTCTGGTGTACTCCAAAACTGGTGTTACCTGGTTCTTGGGGTTACTATACCCGGGATCCCTTGGTTTTGTGTTCCAGGACTTGGGAAGCAGCTTCTTGGTGGAAATACCCAACAGGGTGTCCGGAGTCCATCACACTAGCTACCCTGTAGAAGGAAAATACATGTGCTTAGCTATTCTGAGGGCACCTGGCCTGGTTACGTGATCGGCTCCCAGGGGTGACTTCAGGGGAGAAGAGGGACAGTGGACAATAGATGCCCCATAGCAAGCCTAAGGGTCCTTTCACACGGAGCGGACCGTTTTTCGGTCTGCTCCGTGTGTCCGTCAGCTCAGCGGGGGGTCTCCGCTCAGCTGTCGGCGGACAGGGCGGTCCCCGCACACTGTGCAGGGACCGCCCTGTCTCTCCTCCGCTCTTCCCTGTGGGGAGTCGGATGGAAACGGACCGTCTGTCCGTTTGCATCCGATCCGTTTGGCCGGACGGAAGAAAAATAGGACATTCTTCCGTCCGAAAAAACGGATGCGGATCTGGCGGACGTTAGCGGATGCATCATCCGCTAATGGATCCGCTCCCATAGGGGTTAATTACAAGTCCGTTAACGGACTTGTAATTAGCGGACCGTTCGTCCGCTAGTGTGAAAGGACCCTTAGTGTGATGACAACACGCAGGCATTGCAGCCAACTTTGGCAATCGCTCCTCCTTCCTGAAGCCGACTGATGGCCAGTCACGATACCGGACCAGAGCACCCTGAGACTAGGTAAAATGCCTCAGTAAGTAGTCATCTCAGTAAGAAGTCATCTTCCTTTTACAGGGTAGTTAGAACAAGATTTAAAAAGGGGATCGGAGCAGGTTTAAGCATAGTGAGGATTAGACATACCTTTAACCATTTCTAGCAAACCTTTGTAAAAACAGGGATATTTTTTTGCACCAGAATCCATGGTACTATAAAAACCATGCGTTTTGGCGTCTGAGCATTAGCAAGATGCATGGGACTGCTGCACGTCTCCAAAAAAAAAAGGCATCTTTGTGTACGTTGCAGGAAAGCACACATTTTTGAATGGGTTCCCGCAATGCACTGGTGTGAACAAAGACTAAACATAGTTGTGCATTCCTTTATAATTAATTTAATATATTTGCTATACAGCTAGCATATTTAATTGAAGCTGTCTTAATAGCAGCCTTCATCCCTGTACAGCAAATGGGTAGTGGGAGGGCAGCACTAAGAGCCAATCAGGTTGAGAGGAAAAGAGCAGGAGGACTTATCAGTGTGTTTCTGCTCCTTCATTGTCCAATTAGCAGGGCCGTGAGAGGCGATGTGACATCACAGTATTGCTTATCTCTTACTAAGAAAGGGGTTCCCCCTCCTGGCTGTGCTGCCTGGCAGAGGTGTATAAATCACAAAGGTAGTTGGACAGAATTGCCAATCATTCAGCAGAAATAAGGGTTCGTATATGTGTATTTCAGCGGTGTATTGAGATCTTTACTGGAGTTCAGCTCAAATCATCGCTACATTAAAGAGGATATAAAGTTAAAAACGATTTATATTTAGGTTTTGCACAAGGTAGATGGTATGGGGAGGGGGGCGAGTGGACTTTGGTGACCTGCAAATGAGGGCGGATAGGCTTCTGCATTTAGAGGCAGCTGCATGCTGCTTCTGGACGTAGTGACACTGTGCAATGGCGGGAAATTATCCTCAGCCAGTTTATGTGCAGCAAAAAATGCCATTCCTGGCTGTAAATGGTGCTCATCCAGGGCAAATTAGAGGCTCTATTCACACATAACCGATGGGATGAACAGTGGTTGCGTCAGCTATTGATTTGCACAATTTAAATCTAACCGCCGCCACTTCAGTTCACACACAGCTGTCTCTGTTGGCGAGAATCCTATATGGCTGTGCCCTTAAAACTGGTTTCTTGCTTCAGGCCCCCTATAATATACAGTACTCTTGTGAGCCTGAAACTTTTAGAAATTCATTTTCTACGGCTATATAGTTACTTTCGGTATTAGAGTGGCATTTGCTGTAGAATCAACTAATAATATTTAGCGTCACACGAGTTAAATATATCAGTTGACGTGGCAAACTGTGTTCTGCGTGTATTTTGGCTTTCACGTGTGAAATCAATTCTCAGCTCTTACTATCTGGCATCTGACGCAGGAGAACAGACATGTTTTTACTGTCCGTGGCCAAGTGCCCCGATCCCAGCCAAACACTTCTGGTGATGCCTCTGTACCGCATACTAATTATTAATGTTGTTTTGAAACTAAGGCTGAAGTCATCAGAGAGTCATACAAAGACAGCAGGTGAGAGCGTGCGATTCGAAAGGTCACGGAGCAGGAGACACGTCTCTGGCTTATTTTCCTTCTCCAGGTTTAAAGGGGTTTTTAAAGTGGTTTTGATGAACATTTAAACAGAAAAATCACTAAAATGTTAAAAAGTATCAATTAAAAATTGTACATGTTAGTTGAAAAAAACATACTTGCCTTTTTTAGTAGAGTTGCCACCTCATCCCTTTAAACCCGAACACACATAGGCATAGCATAAGGGGTTGCAGGGGTCACAATCGCAACCCCAACCCTAGCTCCAGCGGGCCCCTGCAGCCTCCCTGTCAGATTATCATATCCTCCACAAAGTCCAGCTCCGATCTGCCCAAGGGCCCCACAGCCACGCTCCAGTACTGGGCTTCCACTTTGCCTTCCACGGTCCATACCCCTCCATTCTCATTGGCTGGGGACAAGTGGTGAGCCATTTCCCGAATGGAGATGAGCACAGGGTGAGAACAGCCCAGGAGCCAGGTCAACTTTTGCATCATGGCCCACAAGCTTAAAACAGGTTCTGAAAGCTAATTTAAGGCAAATAAGGGCCCTTTCACACTAGCGGACGAACGGTCCGTTCATTACAAGTCCGTTTACGGACTTGTAATGGGTCCCTATGGGAGCGGATCCGTTAGCGGATGATGCATCCGCTAACGTCCGCTCGATCCGCATCCGTTTTTGCGGACGGAAGAATGTCCTATTTTTCTTCCGTCAGGCCAAACGGATCGGATGCAAATGGACAGACGGTCCGTTTCCACCCGACTCCCCATAGGGGAGAGCGGAGGAGAGACGGGGCGGTCTCTGCACAGTGTGCGGGGACCGCCCCGTCCGCCCGACAGCTCAGCGGAGACCCCCCGCTGAGCTGACGGACACACGGAGCGGACCGAAAAACGGACCGCTCCGTGTGTAAGGACCCTAAGGCAACAAGTGAGTTTAATTACCACCGTAATCAGCCTGAGAACCTGTGTAATTAATATGTGTTTGGGTTTAAAGGGATGAGGCGGCAACCCTACATTTCATGTAGGATAGCGTTTTCCGTTTATTCCAGTCAACTTTCCTAATGCCTCTTCTGCCCTGAGCCGCCAATCTTCACTAGGGGTATTCTTGTTTTCACATGATGCCATAGTGCCCCTTGTCCCAGCCCTGGTGACAACAGAGGGTCATGCCCGTTTAACATATGTTGAAACCACTTGTTATCTCCACCAGAACCTCGACGGGCGGAACACATCAGAATCGGCGACCATCCCGTCGGGAAAGGCGACCAGCTGTTAATCCCGACGGGCCGCCGAGAAAATAGAGAACCTGCTCTCTATTTTCTCTCGGCGGCTTTCCCGACGGGATGCTCGCCGAGAGTGTACACACGGCCGAAGTTCTCGCTGGTTTCTGCCGAGAACCTCGGCCGTGTGTACGCCGCCTGACAGGATAACAATGCAGGAGTACAGTTACCAGACCGGGGCAAAGCGTTGTCACCCAATAACAGGTAGCGCCTGAACAAGGATCTTCATGGCAGGATCACTAGGAATTATTTGATTGAAAGCTGCCAATTTAAAAATGAGATTGGGTTTAGATTGTATATACGGTATTTAACGATCGAAGCAATGATGTTTTAGTCTTTAGGCTTTTCCTTGTTCAATGATATTAACATGTTTTTGCCATGAATCTACATTCTATTAATAACTCTGGTGCATTATCTCTCAGTGGTGTGGGTGTTTTATGTAATTATTCCATCTCGCTTTCATATGCAATTGGGAATTGTTGAGCTGGTTCTATAGTAATATTGTCATGTTCAGACAAGGCTCTCTGGGAGGATAAGCGTACCTTGCCACCTCGCGTTGTGAGTGTTTCCATTAAACAAATGGGCATTCCTCTGACATAGCGTGGGATCTTGTTACAACTGTGTAAAAATCAGGAGATGCACGAAACCTAAAGGTATATAGAATGAAAAAAGGGTTTACATCATCACCCTGCCTGTTCACCACATCCAATCAGAGAATGCCTTACCATCATTGGAAAAATACAAAGAGTTTTGTGATTGGTGCTCGTGCCGAGCAAGTAACCCCCTGTATTCATTATGCAGCAGGGGAGTCGCTCAGCATAGGATCTGCGGAGACTGCGGCAATCAGTAGCAGTGACTACTACATCGATTCTCTGCTTGCACAATGGTCCCACAAGTATGGAATACGGATACTTATATTACTTCAAGGTGAACAATATAACTGCAAAAAGATTGATACCAGGAGTTTAGCTTTAAAGTAGTATTGACCCAAAAAGCAAACATTTATTGTATTGGAGCTTACCAATTGATTCTTGTATTTTCTGTTGTTTTTGTCTTGTTTTTTAAAAGTACAAACTCTCTTGCATATGTAGCATGTAGAAGGATAGGACAAACCATTCAACATTGGCAGGGGTGCTTACAATGATCAGCTTTTTTTTCTTTTTATGCAACAACTTTATTCCAAAAGGAAAAAACATGTGTGCTACAACTGCTTATAAACTGTTAGCCGAAGTTTGGCATCAGTTTGTTAGTGTGTCAAAATCTGCTAGCACATCTATCACTCCTCTTTCCAGACTGACAATGCTGCTGTTCAAAGATGCCCATGTGCTCCTTCATCCAGAGTGGGGCACCCTAACACAGAAGGTGTGTTACTGACCATATCACCAGGTAAAAACAGAGCCTAATACCGCTTGAGGCCCGGTTAACACTGCTCCGACATGGAAGTTGGACGATTTCCCATCTGACTTTACCCTACGACTTCATGTCTGACTTCCATGCAACTTCAATGAACGGGATCTAAATTTAAACCTACCATATCAGGCCCTTTGAGTCTGGTATGAATCTTTTGGTAAAAACATTTTTATGAGCCCCCCCCCAAAATCCACACCAGACCCTTATCTGAGCACGCAGCCTGGCAGGTCAGGAAAGGTGGGGGGCAAGTGAGCGTCCCCTTCCCAGACCTTACCCGGCCACCTGCCCTTAACATGATAGTTGTGTTCTTTCAGGCAGGGGGGCTTTGCGCCCACCACCCCAAAGAACCTTGTCCCCATGTTGATAGGGACAAAGGCCTCTTCCTGACAACCCTGGATAGTGGTAGTGGGGGTCTGCAGGCAAGGGGCTTCTGGAAGCCCCCTTGTTTAAGATCCCAGGCCCCCCATGTGAATGAGTATGGAGTGCCCTACCTACCAATTGTGTAAATAAAACAAGAAATGTTTTTTGACAAGTCCTTTATTAAAGGTGAAGAATGTCCCCTGTCGTAGCCTGAAACTTGTCTTCTTCCTCCAGTGATGTGTTCTTCCTCCGGTCTTCTCTCTCCACTGCTGTCTTCCCTTCCACCTGCTGTCTTCTCCGGCGCTGACCCGATCCTTCTCCAACACAGGCTCTGGCAGTTGTGTCATCTCCGATGTCTGCCAGTTCTTATATAGCCATGAGGCGTGGCCATTCTGTGACATTACACTGAGACCCAGCCCCTTGTAATGTCTCCTGCCAGAAGAAAACAGGCAGAAGTCAGTAGGGATTCCCGCATCAACACTGTTGGGGAATCAAGCGAAATGTGCTCAGTGTATGGGCGGCCTTAGTGGCGTTTGCATGTGTTTGGCCACATCTAGAGTGTCTAATGAGATCTCGACCGACCCGAATATAAGCCGAGGCACCTAATTTTACCACAAAAAAATGGGAAAACGTATTGACTTGAGTATAAACCTAGGGTGTCCATCTGCATGCCTTACTGTGCCTCACTTTGCCTCACTGTGTCCATGTGCATGCCTCACTGTGTCCATTCCTCACTGTGTTCATGCCTCACTGTGTCCATGCCTCACTGTGCCCATGCCTCACTGTGCCCATGCCTCACTGTGTCCATGACTAGACTGACGTTTTATATGGGAGTCTATGGAAGGGGTACCCGGCTTTGAAAAATCGGTGCTCCCCGGCCATAGGTCCCCCCGGGAGAACAAACTTTGCACACTTGTAGAGGAAGAGTGTGCCAAGTTTGGGGTCCAGGGTCCCCAAAGTCCGGGAGATCAGGCGCAAAAAGGTGACTCGAGTATAAGCCGAGTGGGGCTCAAAAACTCGGCTTATACTCGAGTATATACGGTGATTGAAAAATAGTTACATACATTTATTTATAGGGGCTTAGAAATGTCCTCTAAATGTATAAAAACATTCAGGTTTGACAGAGCCACTGTGAATGAGGCCTAAAAGTGAATATAGTTTGGCTTCACAGCGATCATATAGCAGCTGATGTCAGGTATGGTGTAAGTTCAACATTTCTAGATTGAGCCACATCTTAGGGGACCATAACAAATAACTAGGCTGACTCAACTCTCTCCACTAATTTGGTTTTCCCTCATTAGCAGCTGCATCATCCTAATGTAATAAAGAAATGTTGCCCCATAGCCACGGTTAGCCTAATTTACATCAGTCAGTATAACGTGGAGGAGTTGTGTGAGGTGTCGGCCTTTGAAAGTCGCAGTTTACTGCTTTGCGAGTGTGCAATTAAAGGATATCTGGGTGTGGATATTATTCAGCCGCCGTCCTTCGCCAGAAGTAAAAGGCATGAGCGTGGGAACTTTATTTTCCTTGTGCTTGTCTTTCACAAACCACAATATTTGCATAGGTGTACTGAGCAGAAAGGCCTGTGGGTAGACATCTTGTTTTGGCTTTCGCTGCAGCTGTGGCTTTTGGAGGCTTCAGCACACTTGCCGGTCTGCTGCCAAAAAAAGTGTTCAGAGATGTATGATGTTGACGTTCTTCTTTAACCACTTCAATACCCAGCCATTTACAATTGACGGCCTGAGATGGGATCTACCATCCTAAGTGGCCGTCAATTGACGGCCTGGGCATTGCAGGTGAATATCTGCATGATGCCTGCAGCCAGAGGCATCATCCAGATATCCTCTTCTTCAGCCGACGATTCTGCACAATGTAAGAACGATCATAGCGGCGGTTCCGCCGCTTGATCGTTCTTACAGGCTGCGGGAGGGGACATCCCCCCCTCCCGCCGCCATCCGGTGCTTCTCCGGGCTCACCTGTGCCTTCGGGGCCCGGAGAACGAATCGTCGGCGTCGGCAGGAAGCATAGAGATGACTGGTGACCAGATGGTCACCAGTCATCTCTATTACCGTCGGAGGACCCTGGCGCGATCTGCTGACGTCACGCCCGGGTCCCCGTAAGTAAACAAAGCCGCGATTGCGGCTGTAAGCCCCCATTCATGAGATCGTTGAATTTTTTTTCACCGATCTCATGGTTTTCACCCTGGAGGAGAGATGTGAGGTCTTATTGACCCCACATCTCTCCATAAAGAGGACCTGTCACACACATTTCCTATTACAAGGGATGTTTACATTCCTTGTAATAGGAATAAAAGTGGAAAAAAAAAAAATTAAAAAAAGTGTAAAAAATTAATAAAAAATAAGTCAAAAAAATAAATAAAAGATAAAAAAAAAATTAAAACGCCCCTGTCCCCGATAGCTCGCGTGCAGAAGCGAACGCACACGCAAGTCCCGCCAACATATGTAAACGCCGTTTAAACCACATAAGTGAGGTATCGCCGCGTGCGTTAGAGTGCCAGCAACGAATCTAGCACTAGATCTCCTCCTCTGTAAATCTAAACTGTAACCTGTAAAAAATAAATAAAGCGTTGCCTATGGAGATTTTTAAGTACCGAAGTTTGGCGCCATTCCATGAGTGTGCGCATAATTAAAGCGTGACATGTTGGGTATCTATTTACTCGGTGTAACATAATCTTTCACATAATACAAAAAAATTGGGCTAACTTTACTGTTTTGTTATTTTTTTTAATTCATGAAACAATTTTTTTTACAAAAAAAAAGCTTTGAAAAATAATTGCGTAAATACCGTGCAAGATAAAACTTTGGAATGACCGCCATTTTATTCCCTAGGGTGTCTGCTAAAAAAACATATATAATGTTTGGGGGTACTGTGTAATTTTCTAGCAAAAGAATGGTGATTATTACATGTAGGAGAGAAGTGTCAGAATAGGCCCGGTATGGAGGTGGTATAAAAGCCTGGTATTGAAGCGGTTAAGCTACAGTGACCCAGATTTGGTTAACATGATTTTTTGTGTTGTTTACAACCAGGTGTAAATGCTGCATATTGGAGTCAGATTAAGCTGAAGGGTCTGTCCAATTTTTTTTTTTCGATATCTAAGCGCAGAGCAGTAATTATCAAAAATCTCCAAGATGATATTTAGTGTGCTGAAACAATGTACCATAAGCAACTGCTGTTTTTTTTCCGCATAAAATACTTGTTTTGTTACTTTTTTAATCTTTGTTGCATCCCCGAGGAGCTAAATGCCGCGTACACACGAACGGATTTTAAACGCATGCTCGGAAGCATAGAACTTCATTTTGTCGGCTCGTCGTAGTCTTTTACGTCACTGCGTAGTCAAAAATTCCCCAGACTTTTGTGTGACCGTGTGTATGCAAGGCAGGCTTGAGAGAAATTTAGTCGGGAAAACCATCGTTTTTTTATCCGACGGGAAAACCAGTTGTGTGTATGAGGCAAAAAAGGTTCTTCAGTCCTCCCCCAAAAAATGTTATTTGACAGCCCCACAAATACTGTAGCTGCAGACTTTCAAAATGATTGTAAACCTGAAAAAAACAAACCTGTAAGACAACGACATAATGAGCTAGTATGCACCACATACTAGCTCATTATGAAATACTTACCTTAGATCAAAGCTGTTGCAGCGGTCCTGCATGCCGCTGTGACCAGCGACATGTCTCCCGAAGTTATTTCCGGGTTCACAGGCTCTGGCGCATTGATTGGTCGGAGCCGCAATGATGTCACTCCTGCGCATGTGAAGAAACAGCACGAGTGGGTCGGTTTTTTCATGGCGCATGCGCCGATTACTTAGGTGCAAGCGTATATGGTAAAAATCTCATAAACTGCGCAGGTTTACGAGCTATTTAAAGTACCTACAGGTAAGCCTTACTATAGGCTTACCTGTAGGTACAAGTGGTGCAACTAGGTTTACAACCACTTAATTAAAAGGACACCTACCTGTCCAGGGATCCAGCACTGTTCTCACCCAGGCCAGTTCATCATCGGTCTTTGGGTCCCCAGTGCCGCAATGCTAACTGTGGAAAGCTGGCTGTGACTCCTTATGGCTTCCTATTGTTCACGCACAAGCCGCGCTGCGCCCTGTGAATGGTCCCGCAGCCTCCTCCTTTTCTCATTGTGTTTCCCATCAGGTTTTTTCTCGCCATGGAAAACGGTTGTGTGTGCGCTTTTCCGAGAGGGGAAAAAAAACGTGCATGCTCAGAATCAAGTATGCAGCCCCAAAGCAGCCCAAAGCGTGGCGCCATTTGAAAGGAACTTCCTCTTTATAGTCCCTGTCGTACGTGTTGTACGTCACTGCGCTTTGGTCGGACTCACGTCGGGAAAAACGTTGTTTTTTTTCCTGCCGAGAAAAATGGTCGTGCTTACAAGGCATAAGTGTCATTTCTGACCGCTGATGCATTCCCTTGCTATAAGTTTGAGTTACTTCTGACAAGTTTTCCTGACAGTAAGAGAAAAAAAGTGATAGGGAGGGGAACAGTCTGGGATTGACAGCCTCAGCTCTGTTCATGTGAGCTGTGTGAAGGGGGTGTGTCCTTTCCCCCCAATCAGCTGTCAGAGCTCTCCTCACTGATGTAACTTTAGCTCTCCGCCCCTTGTTTTTTTTTAGAGCTGAGAGATCCTGTGTAAATTCTGCACTTTAAATGGATGTAGGGGACAGGGGCTGTAGATAAACAGGTACAGCTTATGTAGGAGGACTTGTTTTCTCTCTGTGTATCACCTGAGACCAGTCACTTCACTGGGTATATGTAAGGGTTTACAACCACAGCAGAGCAGGCTGGTGTAAATGGGTTCTTAATGGTTGGGTTTACAACTGCTTTAGGGTTCAATTCACATTTTGCACTAATATATGCATTGAAGCGGGCTGTTAATGCATTGCAACACAGATTTTTTTTATGGATAAAACCACCCCCATTTACACCCCATGTGTCAGGTTATGGTTGAGTGCACAGCCAACAATTGCACCTTGGTAAATGGAGCAAGAGCCAAGAACAACGCCAGCAATTCAATGTTCGTTCATTTAATGTTGGCCAACTCCTCTTCCTAATTGGTCAGTGAGGGACCCAACTAAGTGATCAGCCAACAGGGTTGCATGAGAGACAGGCCCAAGCTCTATTGCTTATACAGACATCTGTATTTTCATCAACTGGGGGTTGGGACTTTTGGCGCCCTTTGAAGACTGGGCAAGGCATTTACAGCTCTTTCTGACAGCTGACTTGTGTGACGTTGAGTATAGGTGCACTCTCAGTATGTATTCCTGGCAATGTCTGCTTAGAGTCATTTTCTCAGATAAATCTATATTTAATAACCACTTCTTTCTATGTGGCTATACATTAGGTGTGACATCTACAGATAGGAACCAGCAAACTTCAAAGACCCCGTGATGCTGAGTGACAACACGCTCACTGGTGTGACATCCTGTAAGGCCCGTATGAGCGTTAGCGCTCTCAAGCAGTGCTGACAGGTTGGTTTTTATAGCCGTAAGGTGTCACAGAAAAAGGCAGCCAGAGCTATGACAAAAGGAGAAACTGAAGAACAGTGGCGGGTAATTCTGAGAGATCAAGGCTGTTTCCAGCCGCGAAACATGTCATCAAAGAGCCTGTAAACCAAAATTACAAGTCAGTTTACATAAAAGAGCAATTAATAAATGTTAAAAGTTTGCATTATAAGGTACAAGGTTTTATGAGAGCTGACAATAGTTGTGGCGATGTTCTGGTCCTGCTGAGAAACCTTTTCTTCTATGTCAGGGGTTGTTAAAGCTCAACTTTTAGTCAAATATATTCCTCAATAGCCACAAAAGCCACAATAGTCTACTTTCTGTGTGCCAAATACCTTGACAGACACCATAACTGTGCTTTACATAACAGGCAGAGCTGTGGAAGGGGCCCAGCAGGTCCACCCACTAGAGCCTGCATGCAGAATACTACAGGAAGGGGGCGGAGACAAGACCAGTCATCCTGCACAAGGAGAGAGAGCAGCAGTGACCGGTCTTTATTACAGGAAAATCGGACACAATGCAAAATTTCACACTGGAATACTGCACAAATCTATAAGAATTACACACGGCACACCAACATTTAAATAAAAATACACACGCCCTTTGTATTAAGACAACTTTCACTTATCCTGGAGTTCAACTTTAAACTTTTTAATTTAAAGTGGAAGTCCATGCTAAAACTAAAATCCCTGCATCTATAGCCACCAACATTCTAACACTAACCTATCTAGCCCTGAAAAGAAAAAATCTGTATACATACCTTTTCTGCAGATGATCCAACCCGATCTCCAACTGATCTCATTTCACAGACATTGTCGGCCATGTCCTCTGCAGAGCTTCCGCCTCTGGACATCAGGTTGGATCACCTGCAGAAAAGGTATGTATACTGATTTTTCTTTTCAGGGCTAGATAGGTTAGTGTTAGAATGTTGGTGGATATACATGCAGCGATTTTAGTTTTAGCCTGGACTTCCACTTTAACTGCTTGCCGTCCAGCACACAACGATATACGTCGGCACAATGGCACGGCTGCGAAAATGGGCGTACAGGTACGCCCCCTTTAAATCGTGGCATTGTGGGTGAGCATGCACCGCCGCGTACTTCGTGACCGCGGGACCAGCGGACTCGATGTCCTCTGGTGTCCTGGAGACATTTGGGTGCAACATCGCACAACCGCGCAATTGTCAGTTAAAGCGACGCAGTGCTGTATAGCAAAAAATTGCCCTGGTCATTGGGCAGTCAAATCCTCCGGGGCTGAAGTGGTTAAGGACACAAATGGGAAAACTTTTATCATTCTGGGACCCAATAAAAGAATTATTACCATGTTGTATATGCTCTTTACCATTTCTCTAGGCTTTAGTAAATAATTATTCGTTATACTTTCTGTTTGACATTTACAATTAGTGCCATTGTTTTGTCACATATGGCTACCCGCTGGAGTGCGCATGCGCGACGCCGCCATATGCGTTTCAACACTTTTACAAATGCTAAATTCTCATTGAAAAGCAATTATTAAAACGTTCACAAATTCCTTTCACCTAAATTTTCTAGCTATATTCTTTGTCACATTCGGCTACGCATCACATTTGTAAAAGTGTTGGAACGCATATGGCGGTGTCGCGCATGCGCACTCCAGCGGGTAGCCAAATGTGATGGGTAGTCCTATGTGACGAAACACCATTACATAACCCCCCCCCCCCACCCCCCACACTGACACATTAAATAAACCCTTGTTTTGAAGATTTGTGATGGAAGCAAGACATGTAGATATCTTGTATTGTAGGAAGGTTCTACTACGCTTCATACTTATCTCTAAAAGGGTTTAGTAGTTTAGAATGCCTTTAAATATTTTGTCTGTTGCTGAGAGAAAAGCACAAAAAACATGCTTAGCATAAATGTATTGCTTGATAATGTTTCACACATGACTCCCTTATAAATTGGATTAGGCTAGAAGGCAGAACTTATTTGTTTTGAAATATTTCGTAACTCGGCACAGCTTTCAAACTTTATCTTTTGTAGACTTGATCTGCAAGGGCCAAGGATAATCAAGGCTTTCCAGTGCTTTCCAGTGTTCCCTAAAGCATCCAAAATTCCAAAGAGGGAAAAGAAAACATAAAAAAACAGACTACTTTTGTTGAGTAAAATCAAACAAACAAACAAAAAAATATATATACCGGTATATATATATTGTAAGATTGGTCTGATCAGACTCCAGCGGTAGGTGCGTTTTTAGTGAGGACACCAGTCCAGAACTGAATTTTTAAGGGCCTGGTAGCCCACTTTAATTTAAAAGCACAAAAAGTTCACAAATATATCAGTAGCCCTCACAGGGGGTTCCACCATTACTGTATCTTGCATACTCAACAGTTTAGCCTCCTGGCTTTCATTCTTGCCATACGGCTGTTTCAGGCCTTTAGCCTAGGCCTTAAGTCTGCTTCTCAGAACAAACAGAGTTTCCTAGAGTTAAGCTCTCTCCCAGCTTTCTCCTGATCAGTGCCTTGCTGCTCTATCACCATTGACATCTGCCTCCTGCAGACATGCAGCCTCTGACTCCTCTCAGAGGGATGGGAGTCCACCTGACTCCCAGGAACAGACTTTTCCTGTCTGTTGGGTGGGGCTCTGAGCCATAGTCAGGTCTAGGGGTGCAACGGATCGTCACCGATCCGTGATCCGAACGGGTCACCCCGTTCGGATCGGCACACCACGCGATCCGCGGAGCTCTCCGGAGCCTGGGCCGTAGGAAAGTCCCCGGCTTTGGCCTAGCTCCGGAGCGGCGGCCATCTTGCTCCACCCCAACCAATCACAGATCGGCTGTGATTGGTTGGATGTCCCGTCTCTGCACCTGATTGGCCCGTGTGATGAGCGCCCTCTCTGATTGGAAGGCTGCCCGGATTGGCTGGCTGTCTTGGCGCTCTGGATGAACGTGTGGAGCTTGGGGGAACAGTGAGCGCCGCTATGAAGGACGGGGACTCGGTGTTCTTTCTAGTGTGGGGGCAATGTTGGACTAGTCTGGATTCCTGGAACAGTGATGGCGATGAGAGTGCAAGTACAGTGAGTTGGATGTTAAACTGGTGTGGGGGCAATGTTAAACTGGCTATTATTACAGTGACTAGTATGGGGGCAATGTTAAACTGGCTATTACATTGATTACTAGTGTGGGGGCAATGTTAAACTGGCTATTATTACAGTGTTTACTAGTGTGGGGGCAATGTTGGACTGGAACAGTGATGTGATGACGAGTGGGGGACAATGGTGGACATTACAGTGACGAGTGGGGGGCAATGGTGGACATTGACTTGAATCCGATTTTTTTTTCATAAATCATTTTTTTTTGCTGATCCAAAAATGATCCGATCTGTGACTCCTGATCCGAGGATCGATCCGATCCGTGAGTTTTTTGATCCGTTGCACCCCTAGTCAGGTCAGAACTAAATAGCCCAAGACACAGCTGTGCAATTAGTGTGTCTTTCTACCCAAAATCTGGCGTAAACCAGCAATCTTTCACATAGCACAGAGTCCCACCACCACAATATATATATTCACAAATATTGCAATATATGTTCAAGCTTTCCAACTGCATCGAAGTGATCCCTCTCTGGCCAGTCCCTACCCTACTTTGCATTTTGACATTTTCCAGTGTTTAGAATAGTTCTACTAAGCATCCAAAATTCCAGTAGAGGTAAAGAGAAAGTATTAGAGCCGGTTCACACAGGGGCGACTCGTCAGGCGACTCAGCCGCCTGACAAGTCGCGCTCCGCTCTGTTCAATGGAACCGTTCTAATAGGAGCGACTCAAGTCGCTCTGACTTAGAAAAAGGTTCTTGCACGACTTTGGGGGTGACTGGGCGACTTGCATTGACTTCTATACAGAAGTCATTTTTCAAGTCGCCTCTGAAGTTGTCTTCAGGTCGCCTTGCCGAGTCGCCCCCAAAGTCGTGCCACCCCAGTGTGAACAAGGTCTTAGGAGAGTGTTGTCCCTTGCAGTAATTACTTTTGGCCAGTAGATGTCCTCAGTCTTCCAGGTTGAATGACACTGGGCAGAGGACTGAAGACATCCCGTGAATGCAGGGATGTCAAGGAGTCACCCCTTGAGCATCACCACGACGCTTGGATTCACATATTATAAGGCTAATAAGGCTAATTGACGTCATCACGTCAGCTCTGCTCCCTGCATCACTGAGGACTGCCCCTTGCTGGAGATGATTCAAAGAGGAAGAGGATAATTTTACGTTGCGATTGCCCTAAAGACTACTGAAAAAGTGAAAAACAAAAAATTCTGCTTGGAGGACCTCTACATTGTGGTGGGGGGAGCCCAGAGTCATAAAGAGCCAAGCATCTAGCATTTTTACAGGAAGGCCATATTGAATAATATAATTTATTAGGGCTGTGGAAATTAACAATTCATTTCTTGATTAATCGTTAATTTTCTTTGATCAATCAAAATTCTTTTGATCGGTACTTACCTCTCCGCCGGCTTCTGGGGTCTTCAGGGACTTCCGTCTGATAGATCCGGTGACAACACGGACACTGGCAGGGCTTGTCCATCTGAAGGGCTCCTTTGCTGTGCCTTCATATCTGCATGCCGGCGGGACCTTACTATCTGCCACACCCAAGGGCTGTTACACTTCCCTCTATCAACCTGGGATTCTACAGCCATCCACTGGGAGTTGTGATAGTTCCCTTCACGGGACATCTACATGCCGACAGACTGATGTTAACCCCTCCTCATCTATATTCAGCAGTGGTATCGTTGTACACATTTGTATACCAGTATCATACTTAGCTACATGTTTTTATGACTGCTTTTGCTACTGTTTGGTATTACTCGCACCATTTTTACAGTTTATGTAGCGATTTTATCTCCAGTGCAATATTTATTTTGTTACCTACTTGCATACTATAAAAGTTTTAATGCTATTCTCATCGAGCGCTGCCTTTGTGTGTTTTTTATATCCTGCTATCCATTTTTCCAGTGGTTGGTAGCTGCACTGGGAATCAGCCTGCAAGGAGATCAGCTAAAAGTAGTTGGATCTATATGTGCGTTACAATTAATTGAAATTAGTCGATTAATCGATTTAAAAAAAATCGATTAATCGAACACGAACATTTTAATCAGTAAGAGCCCTATAATTTATTTTATACTGCAAACAACTTGACAGCTCCTACTAATTAACTTGTCTATGTATATTCATAGCTTAATTAAAATTCCAGTTGTGGACTTTCATTCCCCCTAACCACAAAGCAAAATGTGTTTACTTTTCAGTCCTGCCCTAGTTTTTAAGATGAAATACTAGTAATAATATCCACCCAACAATATAGTAGCCCCCTGGTGACAGTTAAATTTGGGTTGATCGTTTAATTAAGTGCTAATTAGAGACATTTTCACCAATTTCGACCTGCTGGCGGCTGACCGAGCCCCGTTCATAATCGTTTTATTTTTTATTTTATTAAATATAAATGTGCACTTGTCCTCGTGACTCCTGAAATGAATGATTCCTTTTATTTTTTCTTATTTCCTGCCTCCAGCAGGTTGAGGACAGCATGTAACTTCCATGCAAAATCCACCTTCATTACCATTTGACATCTGAGGAAAACGGTAAACTGAGAGCCGGGCAGTTTAAATTATTTAAGACAGAAGCACTGCCTGAGAAGCTGCTGTTTGCAATTAGAGACACTGGAGGACCTAATTAATCCCTTACAACTCCGTACAATTAAAAGATTACTATATAACAAATGAAGAGTTTAAAGGCTATATATACGTACGGTTCTGCAGACAGCGTTTTTTCTTGTTATTAAACTTCCAGCCAAACAACTCAATTCACAATTGAAACGCTTATATAAAATAGTTGCTTTACCAGCTAAGAGATGTGGAGATTATAGCACAGACTTTTGATCCACCCATCTCTGGTACTCTATGCCAGCAGGGGTCGGCAACCTCAGCCCTGCAGCTTTTGTGAAACTACAAATCCCATCATGCCTCTGCCTCTACAAGTCATGCTTGTGATTGTCTGGGTCCTGCAATGTCTCATGGGACTTGTAGTTTCAAAACAGCTGAAAGGCCGAAGTTGCCTAGCCTTGCTCTATGCAAAGAGGGTGATGACACCTCTTGT
Organism: Rana kukunoris; assembly: GCA_029574335.1. Lineage (NCBI taxonomy): Eukaryota > Metazoa > Chordata > Amphibia > Anura > Ranidae > Rana > Rana kukunoris. The sequence goes on from CM056051.1 coordinate 399,662,360, forward strand.
GAATCTGCAGAATCCGTGCCACTGCTCCAGCTCCTGCTGACCAATCCCAGCTCTTGCTTTTTACCTGAACACCAAACACAGTGTACATAGTGCAGAAAGTTTAGAAGCTCTGTCAGCTTTTTGTCACTAATAAATGGGGAACAGATGTGCCACCCCACATATAAAAGTCCAGTATTGTGTTACTGAACCAACAACAGTAAAATCAGTCTGTATATGCAGTAAAGCATGCTTGTTATACACATTAAGGAATCTAAGGGGTTAATCCTCTGCATTGTTTGATCCTTTCTTCTCTGACCCTTTCCTTCTTCCACTGTCCCTAAACCATCTCCTGATAGAAGTTTAGTGTGTATTGCTAGAGAGTTGTTTATTTTCTTGCGAGAGTGCATGTGATCATCACAGGGCTAATCAGCACTCTCCAGACAGAGGGTCAGGGGTCCTGAATAAAAACAAAATGATTAAAACAAAGTGTAATGCCGCATAGACACGATTGGACATTCTGACAACAAAACCGTGGATTTTCTTCCAACGGATTGTTCGCTCAAACTTGTCTTGCATACACACGGTCACACGGAAATTCCGAACGTCAAGAACGTGGTCACGTACAACACTACGACGAGCCGAGAAAAATCAAGTTCAATTAATCCTGAGCATGCGTAGGATTTTTGTGCATCGGAATTGCATACAGATGATCGGAATTTCCGACAAGAACTTTTGTTGTCGGAAAAATTGAGAACCAGCTCCTAAACATTTGTTGTCGGAAATTTCGACAGCAAATGTCCGAAGGAGCCTACACACAGTTGGAATATCCGACCAAAAGCTCACATGGAACATTTGTTGTCGGAAATTCCGACTGTGTGTACGCGGCATTAGGCACTAAAAAGTTTAATGCAAACTTTAAAAATGTTAAAGTCAAGATTTTATTTTTAAAGGTTAAGTCCAGATTTAAATAGATAACTTTTTTGTTTGCGCTGACTGCAAAAATGTGATTGTAAAAATCTATTTAGCTCCAGTATGTGTTATATCAGACTTTTGAGGTGTTTAACAGTAAAATTATAATCCTCATGCAGTGAGTTTTAGCTCCGGAATTGGGTGGAGCGCCGTTTCTCGGAGAACAAAACCACCTTTCAGACCACAAGGTCAGGTGCACGAGACTACACCCTTCAGTTGGCAGCTTTAGAGTTAAGAAAGAGGAAACCACTTGGTAGAGAACACTACGACAGGCTCTTCTGCTGTGGTCTGGAAAGTAATTTCAAGGGTTCCGCTATGAACTCTAACTGCCCCTATACAACGGAATAATGAGACAGACAATTCTGTGCTTCTGTTTTTTTTTTTTGGATGAATACTGGTGGGTGAGATCTCTGCAGAAATAAATTGTAGGCTACCATGGAACTTCAACACTCTAGCACAGATGCTGCACTTACATTATTTTTGAAGCAGACATTATGGCAAAATACAGGGTCCAATTATCTGGAAGCTCCCAATTTAAAACTTTGTAGGTGAAAGGAAAAAAAAAAACATTAAAAAATGCACACTGGGGGGGGGGGGGGAAGGGGGGGTTTATCCATTAGGGGAGTAAATTGGAAAAAAATTGTAAAAGGAATAGAGTATATATTTTTTGTTTATATACATATCTAAAAAGACCGAAGAGAAAAAAAAAAAAAAAAGAGTATGCATATAAAAAATCAAAACAAAACAGTTCTTTCACTGATGATGCAAAACCATAATAGAGACGCTTTTTGACAGACACAAAGGGATAAAAGGAGCGTCCTACGTAAAATTTACGAAAACTCTATGAGGTGGAGTCTGAAGTGAAAAAAAAAAAAATGCACACCTCCTGGTTGCTCTCTGTAAGTGCTCTTGGCCTGTCCAAGGATCCTGGAAAATCGATGCATTCTACATTTTGATTATTTTAATACAGGATTAATGTAATACCAACAGTGTGCACAGCACTTTATAATATAAAGGGAGACAGACAGTATAGTTAAAGTGTTCCACAACAGTAAAATCATACCTCCCAACCCGCACAGATTCTGCGGGACTTTCCCGCACAGACTGCATCTTCCCGCAGTCCCGCAAACGGGTTAATTTTCCCGCACAGAAAGCTGTGCAAGAAGGGGGAGCACGGAAGGAGGAGGAAAACGTCTGAGGAGAGACATGCTACATGACCGGAGCGGCGTGTGGACTGCAGCAGCTGAAGGGAAGAGGAGAACCGAGAGCCTGTGCACAGGTGAGAGACAACGTTAATCCGTGCCCCCCCCGCTCAACAACTTCGATCTGTGGCAACCCACCCCCCCGCTCAACAACTTAAATCCGAATCCACGGCGGCACCCCCCCCCCCCCCCCCCCACTCAACAACTTTAATGAAAAATTTAAAGAATGTCCCAGTGGATTTTTTAAATGTTGGGAGGTATGGTAAAATGCGTCTGTATATGCAGTAAAGCATGCTTGCTATAGTCACTGTGACACCACATTGTGACTTCCACATTGTGTAAAAAGGGCTGTCTTCTCTGATCCTCCCTTCTTTTACTGCCCTTCTTTTACTGTCCCCAATCCACCTGCTGACAGTACAGAGCCTTGGAAGTGCTCTGCACTTGCTCAGTTTGGTATATATTGCTAAAGAGGTATATTTTTTTTTTTGGGAGGGTGAATGTGGTCAGCACAGGGCCAATCAGCACGGTCCAGACAGAGAGTCAGGGGTCATGCAGCCTCGTAGGACAGTCAGAGGAGAATAAAAACTCCTCCTACAACCTTTAACTAGACACTGAGCCTGGGTTCACACTATCTGCAGCTGCGGCTCACAACGGGGGGTCTGGCATGTGCCTGTTTACTGTTTAAGGTCCGAATTTTTGTCTGAATCCGAACCTGAAACAGAGCCAAAGACGCATAGGACCCTTCTGCAGTGTGCTCCGCAGCTGCCCCGTAGATATGTGAACCAGCTCCATTGAGAGCCGGTCACACTTTCCTGTCATGTAAATTGGATGCGGTGTGAACCCAGCCTGATAGAAGTCACAAGACTGCTATATACTGCTGATGAGAAAAAGTATTTAGCTGTTTATATTTAGTAAATTAATTGCATTTCCATGTTCTGTGGGAGACCAGATATTGTGAATGCAGGGTCCTGGGTTTTGTAACACTTTAAAATACAATACAAGGTTAAGAGGGCCCTGCTCCTAAGAACTTACAATCTAAATCTCACAAGACGATACTCTAACAGTGACATCACCCAGTGACATCACTTTACCTAGATATATCTAATTTTACAATCATTTATTTTAAATATGGTACTGACCTTGTGTTTAAAGGTCCGCTTTAGAGTCCAGCTCTTGGCAAACCTATTTGTGAATTTAAGTAACAGTTGACATCTCTGATGGGTTTTTATTACTGACTGTGTCCATGTTGAGGACATTTCGCCTCACTTCCTGTTCGGCCTGACACTTGTCTTCTCGACAAGAAGTGAGAAGAAATTACACTAGTGGGTCTCAAACAGCGATAATTAGTTCGGGTGACAGTTATTTGGCATAAATTGGCACCATTCCAGAAGAGAGGGTGAATGGGTCACTACTTGTGTTCGTGGGTTTCCTGTCTTGACCGCAGGAACAGTAGGAGCCGGTTCACCCTCCCGCGGCATGACTTCGGGCGTGACTTCAGAGGCGACCAGCAGAGCGACTTCTGTATAGAAGTCAATGCAGGTCGCCCCGAGCCGCCCCCGAAGTCGTGTAGGAACCTTTTTCTAAGAATGGTTCCATTGCATTGAATGGGACGCCCCAGTGTGAACTGGTTTTAAAGGCCCTTGTAAAAGCATTGTTATGAAACATAAGAAAAATAGGTCCTCAAAGCTTTATGACAAACATTATGTTTAGAGTTAGGGCCATCAAAGAGGTTTCATTGCTGGTAAAACATCTAGAGGCTAGTGGTGTGCACCTTCTTCATTAGGCTCAGAAATCAATTTACAAAATTTTATTTTGTTGACTTCTAGCTGGGGGAAGGGATAGGTCCTGCTACGGGACTCAGAGGATCCTTGATGGGTCTTCCAGGATTTCCAGGACTCCTAGGACCTCCAGTATACCAGAGTTCCCAGACACTGGGTGTGTCCTCTAACCAGAAGGGGTATTTAAGCAGAAGCTTTTGTTGTATCAGCTGGTGCTTACAGCTAGTGCCGTATCTTATCGGCAGCTACCGTAACCACTTAGGAACGCACCGTTAGGTTCTCAGGCTTAATTAGTTATACCGGGATGTACTTGCAGAATACCAGTGTCAGATTTTTCATTTGGCCCTTTTTTGTAAAAGTGATCCGAGTGGATGTAATTTCTACAGGACGTGGAACGGAGGCTCCTCCCGCCACTGCCCTTCACCTTTACTGGGCTCTTTCAAGCAATTAGGGAACCTGGGATTGCTGCCACTCAGCGTGCTGAGGGGAGCATGGTAGAGCCATACCCTCCTTCCCTCTGCGATGTAAGAAACCAGAAGCGACAAGGATTTTATCACTTCCGATTTCGTTTTGATGTTTAGAAGTTGTTAATGGATTGTATGGTGTCTGATCAAAACAATCTCAGTTTGATCAGATGCTTCTGAGGGCGGATCCGCTTGCATCGGTCAGGCAGCTCAGCGGCAGATCTCTCCGTAGATCTCTGCTGAGCCGGCGGGTGACAGGTTTCTCTCTGCTCACTGAGAGGGCAGGGGCTTGTTGAGCACCGCAGTCTCCTATGGAGAGATTGGACAAAAACGGACAGCATGTCTGTTTTCGTCAGATCTCACTCGATCCAATCCGCCATGGACGGATGGCGATGTATTGGTATCCGTTAAATTTAGCAGATAAGATTGGGTCTGATGTCAGTGGACAAGTCACCGGTGACATCCAACGCTCCATAGAAAGGTCTGCCGAAAAAACTGACAGGCGGACCTGAACGGTCCGGAAGTGTGAAAGGGGCCTTATAGACAAAAATAGACAGTGTAAACAAAAGTTTTAAAGTTAATAAATAATACAATAAAAAAATAAGTTTAAGGACCCCCATTCCCCATACACACCTGCAAATATTAATGCATTTGTATGTCTTTCAGGCATATATAAACTGTGATTGGGCCACACAGGTGAGGTATCGTCATGAACGTCAGAGTAAGAACAATAATTCAAACACCAGACTGCCTGTGTAACTCTAAGGCTCCATTCACATCTAGGCGTTTTTACGCCCGACGCCGCATACGCCAGAGGGGAAATTTAACATTCCCCTCTATGGAGATGGTTCACATCTCCACGCCGAATGCCGAAACGCCGGACGCCTGAAGCTCAAAACAAGTCCCGGAGCCTTTTTTTCCGGCGGCTTCGGCGTTCGGCATAGGAGATAGTGGACCTCTCCAAAAAGGGGGTTAAAAACGAGGCGTTTTGTAGCCGCAAATCGCGGTACAAAACTCCTCACATTTCTCGCCGTAATTCGCGGCTCAGGACGCGCGTATACAGTGTGAATGCAGCCTAACTCTAAACCGGTAACCTGTAAAGACTTTTAGGCCGGGTTCACACCTATGCGAATTGGTTGCGGCTTAAACCGTATCTAATACGCAGAACATTTTTAAATACATTGTTTTCAATGAGGCTGGTTCACATATGTGCGATGCATTCGCACTGCGCATTGCCGGAAATCCATATGCGTTTTGGAGGCCTTGCGATGCGGCTCAGGTGCGAATTCAGTCCCATTATCTTCTATGGATTCGCAGATGTGTTCAGTTCTCTTCAGGAATTTCTCTCATTCAGCTCAATACATTTCTCCCCCACTCTCCTCTCACTCAGAACTTCCCCCAGGTCTCCAAATTCGCAGCAGAAACGGAGCTAATCTGCTGAACACTTCTCTTATCTTTGCAGAGACATTACAGAGCTGAAATTCACACCGCACAAGTGTGAACCCAGCCTTAAAGCTTGCCAATGGAAATGTATAGAGTTGTGGGCATTCCATGGGAACATAAGGAGCATGACATGTTATTGGCATGGTATTTATTTACTCACGATAACATCGGTTTTTATATTTTACCAAAATGTGTGTGTGTGTGCACTAAAATTCATTAAAGTGTATTTTTTTTAAAAAATGCGTGTTTTAAAAATAGCTGCGCAAATATTATGCAACATAACAAATGGCTACATTCTGTGTTTTTTGTTTTCCAGGTTATCTGCTTTTAAAAAAGTATATGTTTGGGGGTAAAAGACATTTTCTAGAAAAAAAATTCTTGTATGACAGAAATGTAAGAAATGGCCTGGGGGTAAGGTGGTTAAAGCTAAATAGCTCTACTAAGTAGTACTTGCCTGCCAGTTTCCTGTTCATTCCTGACCTGGATTGACCCGACTACTTTGTCGCCTACTGCCTGCCTCAACCTCTGCTTGGACCTGATTAGTGTCTCGTCCACAGCCCTGTTGAACAGTCTCTGTACCATAGATTCTCTGTTCCAGCCACCCCCCTTGGTGGTGTATTCCTGAGGGCTGTCAACATGCAGCAAAATAAACTGGGACCACTAGGTTCTTGGTCCATTCTACACCATTGGAAGTTCTGGTGAAGACCAACCGCCACCTAGATTCTGTGCCTCAGGGGAGCATTCTTTAATGACAGGGACTTGGACACTTTCCTAAAAACCCATGTAAACCTTTCCTAAAAATAAAAAAAAAGCAACAATGTAACAATATATATCATATTTTATATGTTACTTAACATGTTCTGCTGTACTATTACTAAGACTGGCCCTTGATATACTCTACATACAATTAGAAATATTCAGGCTTGGCTTGATTCTCAGAATTACATTACTTCCACGTTAATATAACCCTTATTATTTTTCTTAGATTATTTAATGTGTTTTGTTGGCAGTGCCTAAACACATTTATTACGGGTCTTTGTGTGCTGGAGAAAAGATTTAGGCATGAGTGTGAGGGATTGTTTACTGGTGTGTGGCAGACGTACAATAGAGGATTGTGGCGTTCCCACATAACTTCCTCATATATTATCGTATCACAATACAGTCTATCCCACAGGCCTTAGTCTTTCTATGAAATCTGAAAATTACTGTTTACTTACGGAGGTAGACAATTCAGGGGGGGTAAGAATAATTATATTACCAGGGCATCAATTAACATGCCAAGCTCAGATAGACAACATATAATTCCTGTCCGATTTCATTTAAGATTGAAATCAGAAATTTTATGTTTTTCATACTAAAAGTTAAAAGACAAACTCTGGCCAAACGGCATCCCTTCCACACCCTTCTTCCTCATGTTTTACCATGACTGGCGTGGCTTTATAGAGAAGTAAGTGCTTTAAAGTGGATGTAAACCCACATTTTTTTTATTTCACAATGTACAGTATAAGATTTCCTATCATCTGTGCACAGTCTTACCACACAGAGTTAATCCAGCTCTGAGCAATCCTCTTTTATTGTTCAGTGAAATAAAACGGACTTACAGACAAAAACCTTAGTCCGTTCCGCCCCCTTGCTGTGAGTGACAGGTTATTTACATATCTTATGCACTAGCCTAGAGACAGGCATTATTTTTTAATTCCCACCCCTACTCCTTTTCTGAAGTCATGTGGTTACTTTTCTGGATGTTGACCTGATGTTAGTGATCATAGCAGAATTTAGTGTAAGGAATACACAGGAAAAAATGCATGTTGACAAGGGGAGTGTAGAGGTGGGCGGGGAGTCTACTGACATCATGACTTCACCCACAGAGCTCCAGACAACAGATCCACCCACAGAATCTGCAGTTTTTTAGTTCTTATAACAGACAGAGGGGAGACATTTGACAGGTAAGGATACATGCAGGAGGCATCTATATCCTTATAGATCAACACTATGGCAATAGTTTAGAAAGGATGAAAGTGGGTTTACATCCACTTTAACCAGTGAACACAACTGCATTTTTACAGCCTTGTTTATTGACTGTTATGGGTATCTATTGGCTTCAGTGTAACTGCATTTTATTGGGTTTATTTATAAAAAGAAAAAACAATTCAAAGCTGTTTGCCTAGTGAAAGTGTGTGTCCATTTGTTCTGTGAGAATGGGCCAAAAAAAAAAACGAATATACTGTAAATAGGCTATAAATCCTGTGCTGTTTGATTGTAAAATCTTTGATATTAAAACAGAAAATATAGTATTTGGCCACCAGATGGAGCCAAGTCTTATAGGAAATTCCTGTGACACTTAGCTCCATCTATTGGCCAAATGCAGTATGTTCTATTTTAAATTAATGAGTTTACATTCCAAAAGCACAGGGTATAGCCTATTTACAGTTGTTTTTTGCCCTATTCACACAGAACTAATGGACATGCACTTTTACTGGGAGAATGTGAACTTGTCACTGGCACAGAAAGGTACAGAAAGTGATAAGAACATTGTTCCTTCTCTACTAAAAGTGTGATTTTCTTTACTCTGTTCCCCGCTAAAGAGATTTCCCATCACTTCCTGTCCTGACAGGAAGTGATGGAAAATCTTACATAATAGGGCCACATAAAAACCTGACAGGGGCTCTAACTCTTCAAAGATTTGATTAGAAGTGACTGCAAAGAGGCTAGAGGGGGCCGGCAGTACTGAAATGCAAGCATGGATGAAAAAAAGGTTAAAACGATATTTTATAGAAAAATAGGTCTGCAGATAATAGCTCCTTCACACATTGATGCATATGACGATGTGTGTTGCAGTATTTTTTGACACTGAGTGATCCCATTCAGCTGACAAAAAAGAACGTCCATTGGGCAAAGTGCCAATAGATCAGTATGCAGTACGCTGTGTTGGTGCCAACGTGTCCTATCGTTAATAGTAGAATTTTCATTCCCTATGCATTTTTCTTCAGAAAACACAATCAAATTCTTGGCAACGTGCCTGGTATAAACGAAGCCTTAAACAAAAATAGGGCAAGTAAATATTTTATTACTCAAGTAGATTTAAATCCTTACTGGATAACATTTAGCTTGCTAAAGTGCTGCGTATCATGAACCATTGCCTTTTTTCCCCATAAGATACCGTTTTTAACTTTTTTTGCGGCTCAGTGCTGCTGATCACCTGCAGCCTTTTTCAGCCACTTCCGGTTTACATTTACTTATTACAGCATTGGCTGCACATTGTCAGCTTACTGATGGTGACAACGATGGACCATGCCTGTGTCTGTTTGTGACAGAGAGACACAGGGATGGACTGGCCATTGGGACTACAGGGAGTTTCCCGGTGGGCCGATGGCTCAGTGGGCTGGCTTCAGTGACAGCGAAACGCTGCCCCCCTCTGCTCCTCTGTCTCTCCCTCCCCGCAGCGCTCATCTGGGGGGAACAGAGAAGCAGGGGAAGGACCAGAGGAGCAGGAGGGGCGACAGAGGAGCATGGGGGAAGGGACAGACAGCTGACTCAACAGCTATGGCCTCAGAGTTTCTCACTTCTGCCTAATCTTGTCCCATAAGGGGGGGGGGGGCACTGAACTGATTCCTTGCCCTGGGTGAAATAATGTCTAGCTTCCCCACTGGTACTGCCTATAAGAATACCAGTACCAGCCGTTCTACTATAATAAAGTAGAACAGCTAGTGGCTAGTGAAGGGGGAGAGGGGGCTTGGGTGGCTGGGGGGGTGCGGGATTTGTCCGACCGCCATGGGAGAGACCTGTCAAAGTGGGCCAGTCTGGATGAAGTCCAGGGCCACATTTTTGTCCCAGTCCAGCCCTGGAGTGACAACACAGAAGTACAATGTGGGAGCTAGTTGTCACTATACCAAGAAAGTGTCTGAACTAGGACCGTGGTAGACATGGTGATCGGGTTTAAATCTATTCAATTTTTTAAAATGCCATCATTTCAGTTCTGTTCTACAAAAGGGAGTAACTACAAGCAATGCTGCACCTCATGGATTCTCAAGTGAACTAGTACAATATGCTTACTAGTCCTCTCCTCTGTCCCCAGGCTGATGGCGGCGGAGTCACAGTAGCCTCATCAATCATATCACATTTAGCACACTGACAAGATGTGTTTTGTCACTTGCTCTTATTGTCCCATGTGAGAAACACGTCTGACAAGTGTTGTGACTGTTTCTGATTGTGGTCATAAAACATTTAATAGATCTGCACTCTAGACACGGGTTAGATTTTAAGGTGGTTAAAGTAAACCCTAACCGGATGACATTTACACTGTAAATCATAAATAATTGGCATCTTTTATATAAGGAAGAAAAAAAAAAAAGATTTTCATACTTTTTAAAATCCTTATTGCATCTGATTTCTGCTGTCCCTTTTCAGCCTCTTGCAGCCACTTTACATCTACATGCCCTACATCAAGTAAATAGATAGGAAAGTATATCATATTTACTTGTTTTAAACTTTTAGCCCTCTGCTGCTGGTCGCATGTTCAAAAAAAAAAGTAAAAATAAATAATAAATATTAAAAAAAAAAACTGTTTTAAATTGGCATATAAATATATATTTGAAATTATATATATTTTATTTTATTTCCGCCAATATATTGGGGGGGGGGGGATTTTTCAATCTCAGGCTGTGTCACACCTCTCCAGCCTGTGTCTTAGAATAAGAGGGAGGCGAAGCCTCCATCAATCGAGATGTACTATCCCACCCTCATTGTGGTTAGCTGGGCATGGAGGAGGAGGGGTAATAGTGGGCTGTAACTTACTACTGTGTCATTTACCACTGTGTATACGCCCACTCTATAGCCACATGCTCAGATGTGATAGGGAGGACATGCTTAAAGGGGAGTTCCACCCACAATTTCACGTTTTAAATATAAATACCCCTGTAATACACAAGCTTAATGTATTCTAGTAAAGTTAGTCTGTAAACCAAGGTCCGTTTTGTTAGGTTGTTACAGCATTTAGTTTATAATCTATAATTATAATTATAGTTTATAATCTAGAAATAGACCGTGGCCATCTTAAGTGTGGGCATCATGAAGCCAGACTGTATGACTTCCTGGATTTCAGCTTTGCATATCTCGCACATGCTCAGTGCTGCACAAGCAATGCAATAGGTTTCAGTTTGCAGTTTTCAGTTTCAGTTTGCAATGCAATAGGTTTGCAAGGACTACTGGGAAACATGATGCCTATCCCAGAAACCCTTGTGACTTAATAGCCTAGGCTAATAAGGAGGAGGAAGTAATGAAGGACCACAAAATAAAGGCATTTACAAGCAACAAAATAAATAAAAATTGTCCATTCTGAACACTATGAGATTAGGGCATGCAGCACAGACAAACATAAAAAAAAATGGGTGGAACTCAACTTTAAAGGTGTTGTAAAGACAAAAATATTTTCCTCTTAAATTAAAGTCTGACAGTAGCTGATAAAGTAAAAAGTAATGTTTTGCATTATAACTAGTTTGATACCTGTTGAAATCGAGCCGTTTTATTCACCTCCGTCACTTGCTCGCTCGATTCACACATCGTCCCCGCGCGCCGCCGATCTCCGTTCCCTGTGACGTTACGACGCACGGGGACGGAGAACGGCATGCATTACATGTCCTTTTATATAATACAAAGTGTTCTTTCTCCCTGCAAACTGTAGATTGCCCATAGCAACCAAAAGTGTCCCTTTATGGCAAAAATTGTTTTAGAGCAGCTAAAAAACAGCGATAATAAATCAGAATCACTTGCAGAATTTAGCGATAGCGATTTGTGGGGAAATTCGTCATAAAAAAAAAAATAATGACAGCAAAAATTCTGCAACTGAGCAAATTTCAGTGATTTTGATTTGATTACATTATTGAATAATTTTTACTATTTGTTATAATTTTTTATAATTATTTATTATATTATAACTTTTTATAATTATTTATTATATTATAATTAAAAAAAATAAATAAATCATACCCGGATGCCTATAAGGCCTCGTACACACGATCGGACATATCCGATGAAAACGGTCCGCGGACCATTTCCATCGGATATGTCCGATCGGGAGTTTGATCCGATGGCGTGTACACACCATCGGATCAAATTCCCCGCCGCCGGACGGCGCGGTGACGTGGCGGTGACGCGGCGGTGACGTTGACGCCGCCACGTCACCGCCACCGCACCAGGAAGTTAAACACTTCCGCGCATGCGCCGAATCCATTCGGCGGCGGCGCGGCGGTGGTGGGGGACGACATGTCTGCTGGTAAGTGTACTAACCAGCAGACATGTCTGGCGGACAGATTCCACCGGATAGATTTCAAAGCATGCTTTGAAATCTGTCGGGTGGAGAAATCTGTCCGCTAGCCCATACACACGAGCGGAGATGTCTGCTGAGGCCTTAGACTCTTGTTTGGTCAGATTTAAGTGAGTTATCCCTAAGAATTACAAGCCTACAGTATAAAACGCCAAATTCCCTTGCAAATAATGGTACCGCTTTCAGCACCTAAAATCTGAAAGAATCATACCGCCAGGGAGGTTAATGTGTGTGCATTCGTTAAATTTTTGCACAAGATGAACTTTATCTTATTTTATTATTATTATTTTATTGTATTATTTTATGCCTTTATCTTCCATTCCTCTTTGATTATTTTGGGTGTTCCCTTCTGCTTGGCAGTATGTACCGCGCATTCTTTCATATATTCATGGTTAATTTTGTATTATTTGAGCACCTGTTTGTCAGATCATAAGACAACTCTCTATAAATAAAATAAAAAACCCTGCTGTTTTATTTATAGAAAAATGAAACCTTTGTTAATGTCACCTGGAAGCTTAGCAATGAAAGAGTGGGATTCCTCAAACCGGAATCACATAGCTGGTTTCTTAGTCATGTCAGTTTGCACAGCAAGACGCTTTGTACGTTTTGTGTTATTTATTTTTGGAAAGGAAGTCTCGAGTCCCAACCTGCATTCGGCGGCCTGGCAGAGACACAATGAAATCTGGCTGGGAGTGTGGGCTGTCCCAAGTCACCTCATCTGCTGCTAGTCTAGACCGGCACACAAGGATAATCGCATGGCCGCTAGTGTGCGCTGCTTTTTTCCCCACAGAGCCTTAGTGAACTGTCACGAGTGACAATTAATACAGTTCCATGCACTGTGGCAGCATTGTGACCTGCTGTATGGGAAAGAAGTTGCGCAAGTATTTTTCTTTTTTTTTCCAGGCAAATTTGGCAAGAGATATGTCACTAGGTCTTCCCTCCACCCTGCTTAAAGGGTGAGGCCTCGTACACACGACCGAGGAACTCATCGTAAATAAAACATCGTTTTCCTCGACGAGTTCCTTGTTAGGCCCCTTTCACATTTATACGACTTCAAAGTCAATTTTACCGCGATTTTGCCGCGATTCGCGGCCGCGAATCGCGGCAAAATCGCGGTAATATCGCGGCCGCGAATCGCGGCAAAATCGCGGTAAAATTGATTTCAATGCATGCCTGTGTAAGTGGCATCAAAATCGGACCAAAGTAGTGCAGGAACTACTTTGAAGTCGGCACTACTTAAAGTCGTGCCAGTATGAATGGTGTTCATTGAAAATCATGGAGAATTACTTGTCATACGATTTTGCAGTACAAAATCATGAGACAAATCGTATAAATGTGAAAGGGGCCTTAGGCTTGTCGAGAATCTTGTCAAGCTTTCTTTGCGTACACACTGTCAAGACAAAATCTCGTAGTTCTCAAACGCGGTGACGTACAACACGTACGACGGCACTATAAAGGGGAAGTTTGATTCCACTGGCGCCACCCTTCTGAGCATGTGCGGATTTCTAAGCATACACACGAACGCGTTTCTCATCCAAAACCAGCCCGACAAGAAAATTGAGACTCCCGACGAGGAAAAAGAGAATCTTTTTTTCTCATCGAGTTCCAGGACAGTTTTCTCAATGAAAATCATACACACGACCATTTTCCTTGGCAAAAAAGCTATCCCACCAAGTTTTTTCACGGATTCTGTCAGGGAAAACGGTTGTGTGTACGAGGCCTGATTAAACCCACAACAGTCAAATTAGTCTGCATATGCAGTAAAGCATGCTTGTTATACTCACTGTGGAACCTAAAGGGTTAATCCTCCACATTGTGTAAAAAAGGCTGTTTGATCCTGTCTTCTCTGATCATCCCCTTCTTCCACAGTCCCCAATCCATCTGCTGATAGAGCAGAGCCCTAAGAAGCACTCTGCACATGCTCAGTTTGGTGTGCATTGCTAGAGGTATTGTGGACGCGCGCCCGCCGCAAGCTCCGTGAGCCCAACCGTGGGTCCTGCGGACTCGATCATCTTGGGGATACCCGTGATCATCTCACAGTGAGGAACAAACAAGCATCTGCCTAGTGACAATCACAATGATCACAGCTTCCTATAATCAGAAGCGGTGATCACTGTCTTGTCACACACAGCCCATCCCCCCTACAGTAAGAAGCACTCCCTAGGGTACACTTAACCCCTACAGCGCTACCTAGTGGTTAACCCCTTCTCTGCTAGTGTTATTTTCATAGTAATCAGTGCATTTTTATAGCACTGATTGCTGGAAAAATGACAATGGTCCCAAAAATGTGTCGAAAGTGTCTGATGTGTCCGCCATAATGTCGCAGTCACGATAAAAATCGCTGATCGCCGCCATTACTAGTAAAAAATATATATTTATAATAATGCCATAAAACTATCCCCTATTTTGTAGACGCTATTACTTTTGCGCAAACCGGTCAATAAACGCTTATTGCCATTTTCTTTTACCAAAAATACGTAGAAGAATATGTATAGGACTAAACTGAGGAAAACATTTTTTTTTTATATATATTTTTGGGGATATTTATTTTAGCAAAAAGTAAAAAATATAGCATTTTTTTCAAAATTGTCGCTCTATTTTTGTTTATAGCCAAAAAATAAAAAACGTAGAGGTGATCAAATAGCACCCAAAGAAAGCTCTATTTGTGGGTAAAAAAGGACGTCAACTTTGTTTGCGAGCCACGTTGCACGACCGCGCAATTGTCAGTTAAAAAGGGGCAGTGCCGAATCGCAAAAAGTGGCCCGGTCTTTGACCAGCAAAATGGTCCGGGGCTTAAAGGGGTGGTTCGGCCAAAAAAAAATAAAAAATAAAAAATCCTTTCTCCCGCTTGGTACCTATGTAATAATGTACTCACCCGTCCCAGCAATGTAGGCGCCAGCATTTAGAATTCCCCCAAAACAAAACTTTATATCACACCGTGATGGACGTTTCCATCTTTGCTCCGGGCAGTCTGAGCCCAACCTCAGTCTCTTCCGGGATGCGGCGAATGCTGTACTCCCAGCATTCACCGCTCTATCCCGCGCATGCCCAGTGTTGACGGCGAGCCGCGCCGTCAACACTGAACTGTTACTGTGACAACGGCGCAGCGTCTGCTTCCAGAGTCATGTGACGAGCGGAAATAACGCGCGATTTGGAGTTAGTGGGTTTGGAATTATTTCCTGGGCAGCGTGACGCTGTAAACCCAGGAAGCATTGCAGCCGAACATGAACAGATCGACACGCCCAACCCCGCAGCTCCTATACCAGGAAGTGCCTTTCTAGAAATAGCAGAATTACAGGTATGGGAGCATTTTTTTTTTTTTTAACCAGCGGATTGTTTTTACCCAGACTGAGCCTTTTTGTTTTAAAGGGTGTTCTTTAGGCGGGTGAACTACCTCTTTAAGTGGTTTACCACTTCACTAACACCACAAATTTTTAATTCAGAGTGATTGCCATGGTATTCTGGAAATCCTGTGGCACTGTGACTTCAGTGTGTGTGTATGCACCTGGCACATGCTCAGTGGCTGTCATGTAACAGAGTAGATCATAAGCAAAATGTACAAAGCCAATCAAAGTGTATATATTTACTAAACTTTTTGCATTTCCATCTTCTTTGTACTGTGGGAGACCAGATATAGTGAATGCAGGGTCCGGTGTTTAGTAACACTTGAATTGCTCATGCATGAACTGACATTCAGAATGCCATTGTGTAGACAGATACTTGGGCCAATTAGCCCACCAACATGCCTTTAGAGTGAGGGAGTAGACTCATGTGAAGACAGGGAGAACATACAAACTCCATGCAGCTAACCAGGATTTAAACCAAGGACCTCAGTTCTCAAAGGCCTAAGGCCCCTTTCACACTGGGGCGGGAGGTGTGGTGGCGGTAAAGCGTTGCTATTTTTAGTGGCGCTTTACCACAAATTTTGCGGCTTTCACACTGGAGAAACAGCAGCCTGGTTGGTTTGCAGGCGCAAATTTTAGGGCAATAGTGCCTGCAAACCGCCCCAGTGTGAAAGTACTAACCTTGAAGTCACTGTGCTACCCCAAAACAGTGCAATAGGTTTTCCATTTTTGTTTTGCTTGAACAAAGACCTACAGATACCAGTGATAATGTCCATGAGATGAATATCTGGACATTGTCAGACACAGTTTTGTACAGATAACCTTTCAAAGCCTTGGTGTCACTTCATTATACTGAGATACGGAACAACTTTTTTTTTTTTTTTGTGTGTGTTCTTCGCTACATTCATTTATTATGAGTCAGAACGCTGAACATAAGTAATGCACTTCTTGTAAGCTGTCATTTTGGTAATTAGGCACAATTAACGCACATTTTTTTCCCCTGGGCTGTATCTTCCCTACTTTATTATATTCCCTCTGGCTAAATTATATCATTAATTAAGTTCCTGGAATACCACAGCGTGTGAAAAGTACAGTATTTTGTCCTGACGATTTTCTGTGATTCTCTATAATTGATTTGAGCTATAATGTGAGTCTTGTTAATAGATATCAGTTGGGTGTCTCAAATCTGGGGTTTGCAATTGCATTGGCCTTGTTAATGAATATGTCAGGTGTGAGTGGGCCCTGCTTCTCTATCAAGATGGCCGCCTCCACACAGCGACACATTGCAGAACAGGTAATGGTAAGAAAGTAATTGGGAAAACAATGACCTGCAAAGGACCTTTAGGCAATGACTATGACTAGTCTTTTACCCTTTAGGCCACTTTCACACTTCTAAACTGCCAGTAAAACACTAAACGCTTTTGAAGCATCTTTTAGGCGCTTTTGAAGAGCTTCCAATTTATTTCAATGGAGAGGGGAGTTTTTTACAGCCCTGCCAGCACACTGCCCCAGTGTGAAAGCATTCATTGATTTTAACCACTTAGCAACCACCTGCCGAAAAATAACGGCGGCAAGGTGGTTGCTTAACTCTGGGATCACAATATATAACGTGATTCCAGAGTCGCGCTCCCGCGCGCCCCCTGGGGCGTGCACACGGGAATGTCCGTGACCGCCGGGTCCTCCGGACCCGGCGGGTCACGGATCACGGTAAATCGCCGCTGATGGCGGCGGTTTACCACGTGATCGCGCCGTCCAATGACGGCGCGATCAGATGTAAACAGACCGGCGTCATTTGATGACGCCGGTTCCTCCCTCCTCTCTCTGTACCGATCGGTACAGTGTGAGAGGAGAGGGGAGGGAGCGGATGGCAGCGCCAGTGCTGCGGGCTGGATCTGTGACAAATGTAGTCACAGATCCATCCATCCATCCCTCCCTGCTCAGCCATCCCTGCTGCAATACTCTGCAATGGGGGGCAATACTCTGGGGGGCAACACTCTGGGGGGCAATACTCTGCAATACTCTGGGCATACTCTGCAATACTCTGGGCATACTCTGCAATACTCTGCAATACTCTGGGCATACTCTGGGCATACTCTGCAATACTCTGGGCATACTCTGCAATACTCTGGGCATACTCTGCAATACTCTGGGCATACTCTGGGCATACTCTGCAATACTCTGGGCATAGTCTGGGCATACACTGCAATACTTTGGGCATACTCTGCAATACTCTGGGCATACTCTGGGCATACTCTGCAATACTCTGGGCATACTCTGGGCATACTCTGGGCATACTCTGCAATACTCTGGGCATACTCTGCAATACTCTGCAATACTCTGGGCATACTCTGCAATACTCTGGGCATACTCTGCAATACTCTGGGCATACTCTGCAATACTCTGGGCATACTCTGCAATACTCTGGGCATACTCTGCAATACTCTGGGCATACTCTGCAATACTCTGGGCATACTCTGCAATACTCTGGGCATACTCTGCAATACTCTGGGCATACTCTGCAATACTCTGCAATACTCTGGGCATACTCTGCAATACTCTGGGCATACTCTGCAATACTCTGGGCATACTCTGCAATACTCTGGGCATACTCTGCAATACTCTGGGCATACTCTGCAATACTCTGGGCATACTCTGCAATACTCTGGGCATACTCTGGGCATACTCTGCAATACTCTGGGCATACTCTGCAATACTCTGGGCATACTCTGCAATACTCTGGGCATACAGCGCCCCTGTCCCCGTGAGCTCGCATGCAGAAGCGAACGCATACGCAAGTCCCGCCCACATATGAAAACGGTGTTCAAACCACACATGTGAGGTATCGCTGCGAACGTTAGAGCGAGAGCAATAATTTTGGCACTAGACCTCTTCTCCAACTAAAATGATGTAACCAGTAAAAATATTTAAAGCGTCACCTATGGGGATTTTTAAGTCGCAAAGTTTTGCGCCATTCCACGAGCGTGTGCAATATTGAAGGGTGACATGTTGGGTATCTATTTACTCGGCGTATCTTTCATATTATGCAAAAACATTGGGCTAAATTTAATGTTTTGTTTTTTTAAAAGCACAAAACTGTTTTATTTCCAAAAAAAATGTGTTCGAAAAATTGCTGTGCAAATACCATGCGCGATAAAAAGTTGCAACAACCGCCATTGTATTCTCTAGGATCTTTGCTAAAAAAGCATATATAATGTTTTGGGGTTCTATGTAATTTTATAGCAAATAAGTGTTGATTTTTACATGTAGGAAAGAAATGTCAGAATTGGCCTGGGTGTTCCAGAACGCCTGAAGGTGCTCCCTGCATGTTGGGCCTCTGTATGTGGCCACGCTGTGTAAAAGTCCCACACATGTGGTATCGCCATACTCGGGAGGAATAGCAGAATGTGTTTTGGGGTGTAATTTGTGGTATGCATATGCTGTGTGTGAGAAATAACCCGCTAATATGAAAATTTTGTGGAAAGAAAATAAAAATGAAAAAAATCTTGATTTTGCAAAGAATTGTGGGAAAAATGACAACTTCAAAAAACTCACAATGCCTCTTTCTAAATACCTTTGAATGTCTTCCTTCCAAAATGGGGTCATTTGGGGGGTATTTGTACTTTTCTGGCATGTTAGGGTCTCAAGAAATGAGAGAGGATGTCAGTACATCAGATGTGATCAAATTGATCAATTTTCAGTAATTGGTACCATAGCTTTTAGACCCTATAACTTTCACCCAGACTAAATAATATCTAAAATGTTTTTGTTTTGTTACCAAAGATATGTAGCAGTATACATTTTAGGCCAAGTTTATGAAGAAAAATTACTTTTTTGCAAAATGTTATAATAGAAATGAAGAAAAATTCATTTTTTTACAAAATGTTCGTTCTTTTTTCATTTATAGTGAAAAAAATAAAAACCGCAGAGGTGATAAAATACCACCAAAAGAAAGCTCTATTTGTGGGAAAAAAAGGACAAAAATTTCATTTGGTTATAGTGTTGTATGACTGAGTTATTGTCATTCAAAATGTGAGAGCACCGAAAGCTGAAAATTGGTCTGGTTATTAAGTGGGTTTAAGTGCCCAGTAGTCAAGTGGTTAATGGATGTCGTTTGCATTGCATTGATACCTGCTGCAGAGCATGTGCGGTGTGTTTTGCACACGGTGCGGGAAATGTACACGAAACGCTGGTTTACCGTACTGCATTCTGGTGTGAGCTGTTCCTGAAGCCTTGTTTACAAGTGTGGCCGAAGGGGTGATAAGAACAGGCAGATGATCTGCATTTTCACTGTCCCTTGACCACCAAGCTGCATATTAACGTGGCTAGTGGTGTGGTAAAATTAATATGTCAGGTTTTTGACTGGTGGAACTGCCGCCAAATGTGACACATTCAAGTGAGTGGGACTGTGCCACAACCATGTGTAAGGCCTCATACACACTGGGAATTTTTAGGCCTCACACACACTAGACATTTTTAGGACTCATACACACTGGGCATTTTTAGGCCTCATACACACTGGGAATTTTTAGGCCTCACACACACTGGACATTTTTAGGCCTCATACACACTGGGCATTTTTAGGCCTCATACACACTGGGCGTTTTTATAGGCCTCATACACACTGGGAATTTTTAGGCCTCACACACACTGGACATTTTTAGGCCTCATACACACTGGCCATTTTTATAGGCCTCATACACACTGGGAATTTTTAGCCCTTATACACAATGAGCATTTTTAGGCCTCATACACACTGGGCATTTTTAGGCCTTATACACACTGTGTATTTTTAGGCCTCATACACACTGGGCGTTTTTAGGCCTCATGCACACTGGCCGTTTTTATAAGCCTCATACACACTGGGAATTTTTAGCCCTCATACACACTGGGCGTTTTTATAGGCCTCGTACACACTGGGAATTTTTAGCCCTCATGCACAATGGCCATTTTTAGCCCTCATACACACTGGGCATTTTTAGCCCTCATACACACTGGGCATTTTTAGGCCTCATACACACTGAGCATTTTTAGGCCTCATGCACACTGGGCATTTTAGGCCTCATGCACACTGGGCATTTTTAGGCCTCATGCACACTGGGCATTTTTAGGCCTCATGTACACTGGGCATTTTTAGGCCTCATGCACACTGGGCATTTTTAGGCCTCATGCACACTGAGCGTTTTTAGGCTTCATACACACTGAGCGTTTTTAGGCCTCATACACACTGGGTGTTTTTATAGGCCTCATACAAACAGGGAATTTTTAGCCCTCATACACACTGGGCATTTTAAGCCCTCATACACACTGGGCATTTTTAGGCCTCATACACACTGGGCATTTTTAGGCCTCATGCACACTGAGCGTTTTTAGGCTTCATACACACTGAGCGTTTTTAGGCCTCATACACACTGGGCGTTTTTATAGGCCTCATACACACTGGGAATTGTTTGGCCTCATACACACTGGGCATTTTTAGGCCTCATACACACTGGGCATTTTTAGGCCTCATGCACACTGAGCGTTTTTAGGCTTCATACACACTGAGCGTTTTTAGGCCTCATACACACTGGGCGTTTTTATAGGCCTCATACACACTGGGAATTTTTAGCCCTCATACACACTGGGCGTTTTTATAGGCCTCGTATACACTGGGAATTTTTAGCCCTCATGCACAATGGGCATTTTTAGGCCTCATACACACTGGGCATTTTTAGGCCTCATACACACTGGGCATTTTTAGGCCTCATACACACTGGGCATTTTTAGGCCTCATACACACTGGGCATTTTTAGGCCTCATACACACTGGGCATTTTTAGGCCTCATGCACACTGAGCGTTTTTAGGCTTCATACACACTGAGCGTTTTTAGGCTTCATGCACACTGAGCGTTTTTAGGCTTCATACACACTGAGCGTTTTTAGGCCTCATGCACACTGGGCGTTTTTACAGCTGCTGTCTTGGGGGTCTGATGTTTTTTTTCTACAGCCTGTAAACTCCCCAGCATGTTATCCTATAGGTTTTTATCAACATTTTTGGCATGGGCGTTTTCAAGCTGGAAAAAACCTCCAGGACTACTGTGTTTGTAGAGAAGTTTTTCAGCTGGAAAAACACTTTGACGCTGAAAATCACGGCACAACCTGGCTATCCAAGCTTTTGTGGGAGTATAGTTTTACTAAAGAATGCAAGCACTTCAAAATGCTAATGCCAAAACGCTGTAAAATGTGGCAAAACTGGCATTTTTAACATGGCATTCTACAACTAACGCTACTGGCATGCTTGTGGTTGTGGCATGCTGCAGTGGGCTTTCACTGGTTAAGCCCTCGTTCACATTGGAGCGATTTGTCATGCGATTTGACAAGTCAAATCGAATGACAAGTGGCACCCTATTGTTGGCAACTGCTATGCTCAAATCGATGTGACGCTGACTTTGCGATGCCACATTGATGTGAAAAAGTATTTCCTGCTCTAATTTTGGTCATTTTGGGTGCCACTTGAATAGACATGCGTGCATGAAGCCACAGAGATGTATTCAAAGTCGCACCTACATTCGCAATTACATGCTTGCGATTTTAGGTGAAGTTGCACGATTTCAAAGCCGCTTTTAATGTGAACGAGGGCTCATACAGGTGTTTAGGAGGCATGCATAGCACCTCTGAGCCACCTATCGTCTGCCTATCAGATTGCTTTTCAGAGGGGCAATAAAATCTACCGCACATGTAGACGAGGGCTTAAAGCTTGTGATCAAACCTGCTGAGATCAGACTCAACCTCTTTTGTGGGTGGACTGGACTTAACTTAAATTTTTGCAGTGCCTTGAAGCCTTCATCTTGTACATCTTCACAGAACCTCCAGAAGCTTAACGTTGTTCCCATCATACAAGCGTTGTCAAGGCCATATGAAAACCCCATAGCGCATCTTCTCTAACTTTGAAGAACTAAATGACCTTGCGGGATAATTAAAAATGCATTCTTTGCAGGTTTTTTTTTTTTTTCTTCGTACATTTATCTTATGAAAGTTGATTAGCTTAAGTGGATGATGCTTGCGCTTTGATTTTTAACTGTACCGTGGCACAGCAGTTAAAAGGCTTGTGAAATATCTATTCTGTATGTTAAGTAGGGCTATCAAAGAGTCTCAGCACGTAGCGTCAGCTGGGAATACCGTTTCCTCAATAATTAGCAGCATCTTGAATCGGAGCGCGTCACTGTGGATTTGAGTGAGGCAGGAACGCCAACACCTCGAGCCCTCTCCCCACCTCACAGCTACCGATCGGAATAGTGAGCTTCCTTCTGGCCAGTCAGGAGCTGAGATTGCGGCTGACCACTTTGCCTCATCCTGCTGCAAATGGTTCAAGGAGTTCACAGTATTGTACTATACGGGAGAGTTTTTCTCTTCCAGTTGTCAAGGTGATAAAAGAAGAGAAATTAGACTTTAACTTCCATTTTGTTTCTGTATTTATGGACATTGATCATATGTTAACAAGTAGGGATGAGCCGAACACCCCCCAGTTCGGTTCGCAGCAGAACATGCGAACAGGCAAACACTGTTAAAGTCTATGGGACAAGAATGTGAAAAATCAAAAATGCTAATTTTAAAGGTTAAAGTGGTTGTAAAAGTATTTTTCCCCCCTAAATAGCTTCCTTTACCTTAGTGCAGTCCTCCTTCACTTACCTCATCCTTCGATTTTTCTTTTTTAATGCCCTTATTTCTTCTGAAAAATCCTCACTTCCTGTTCTTCTGTCTGTAACTACACCCAGTAATGCAACACTTTGTAGAGAAAGCCTTTTGAGGGGGCGAGCAGGAGTATCAGGATGCCCACTAACACACAACTCCTTTCTCTATCTGCAAAGTAGATAGCATCCTGACCCTCCTGTTCGCCCCCTCACTTTTTATGACAATACCATGCATATAAGCCTTTAAAGCACTATGAGCACTTTTGATTTCTCCCATAGACTTTTAAAGGATGTTCCCCAGCTTTTGAATTTGCCGTGAATGCCCCAAATAGTTCGCTATTCAGCAAACACTCGATGCAAGTTCTCTAAATACAAGAGGCATGTGTATTCTACTTGATTTTTTGATTCACATAAGATACCACAGTCAAAACCTTGGGTGGTGGCTAATAATTTTCACTACTAGATCATACCACTGAAAAAAAACTATAAAAGTATATAGTATATAGACGGTATATAAGATTACAAAATTTGAGAGCAATGATATATTTTTATTGTACTGACCTAACACTTAAAGTGGAGTTCCACCCTGAAAAAAAAATGAAAAAAAAAAATGTTTTTTACTTACCCTAAATAGCTGTTGCTATGCGGAAGTGCCAAATCTGCCTCTTCATCCTGTTCATCCTCCGCGGTGGATTCTCTTCCTCATCCTACACTACACAGTTTCTTCTTGTGAATGGGGTGCGCTGCATTCTGGGAACTGTGTGTATCCCAGAAAGCAGCCGGCCCATTCACAAAGTGGCGCGCTGCTCGCGCATGCGCAGTAGGAAACGGGCAGTGAATCCATACATGGGTGCAGTGTGTCAGAGCACAGCGTTCCCACCCCCTTGGCACCTATTGCACCCATAGATGTTAATTTAGCGGGGGTTGGGCAAGGTACAAACACAGCTGCCGAGCCCCCTTCATAAACTAAGGGAACTACCTAGGATTTTTCCTTGAATAGGGGCATGTAACAAATATAAGGTAGGTGTTCCAATTTGGCTTTAAGCCTACATTTTAAATGTTTCTATTTATATTGCCTGGGAATAATATATCATCACCAATGCTAATACTTCCATGGATATTGCATGACTCTAAGCAGAAGCTAAAATCTGTATAATCTACAAAGTATGAATGGAGATGGCACAGCAAGTGATTCCAACTGCTTCATTATTCTACGGCTGTCAGTACTTATCAATGTAGACAGTTTTCTGTTGAATCAATTTCCAAATGCACTGTATGCTGTCATTCGTCCATGAAACTTGCTGACACAGCATTTGGCGAAGTGCCTGCATAGCATTGCCCGAGGCCTGCAAATTAAAGCCATTCAAAGCTTGCACTTATGATTGACTAGTTAGTGCAAAACTGACTGGCAATATGATTGGCTGTTATTTACTTGGCAGCCAATCAAAAACAGGATATTAAATTGCCCATAGTAACTAAATTAGAGCGGTAATATTTCAACTGCATGGGTTGGAGTGATCACCACGTGGCTGAGATTCTGTGACACTTTGAATTTCAGGGTAAGGGATTGATACCTCTTAACAAGTCCTAGGACTGGCCTGATGGTCAAATTTTTCTGATGGAAGAGCGATAGTTTTGCACAGGGACCAGTTTTTACATCAATCTTTCCAAGAGCACTAGAAATATAAAATAGAGAATCCAATTGGCTAGACGGTAACAGCTCTTTTTCAGAAAATGTATACATAAGGCCAAACATCCCCATGGTGCCCATCAACCACATTCCACTTTGAGGGGGCTCAAAAACGTTTACAGAATTTACAGGACTGGGATACCATTAAAGTTAATGTGCATGTAAAGGGAGGTGTCCAAATACTTTTGGTAATATAGTGTATGATCACTGCCTTTACTTTTTAAAGAATGTGTCATTTTTGTTCAACCAGGTACCCTTCCTGGACCATACAGTCAGGTCTTGGGCCATGGAGAGCACTCTGCAGTTAAGCAGTACAGTGCAGAAAATAAGTATTTGAACACCCTGCTATTTTGCAAGTTCTCCCACTTGGAAATCATGGAGGGGTCTGAAATTGTCATCGTAGGTGCATGTCCACTGTGAGAGACATAATCAAAAAAAAAATTCCAGAAATCACAATGTATGATTTTTTTAACTATTTATTTGTATGATACAGCTGCAAAGAAGTATTTGAACACCTGTCTATCAGCTAGAATTCTGACCCTCAAAGACCTGTTAGTCTGCCTTTAAAATGTCCACCTCCACTCCATTTATTATCCTAAATTAGATGCACCTGTTTGAGGTCATTAGCTGCATAAAGACACCTGTCCACCCCATACAATCAGTAAGAATCCAACTACTAACATGGCCAAGACCAAAGAGCTGTCCAAAGACACTAGAGACAAAATTGTACACCTCCACAAGGCTGGAAAGGGCTACGGGGAAATTGCCAAGCAGCTTGGTGAAAAAAGGTCCACTGTTGGAGCAATCATTAGAAAATGGAAGAAGCTAAACATGACTGTCAATCTCCCTCGGACTGGGGCTCCATGCAAAATCTCACCTCATGGGGTCTCAATGATCCTAAGAAAGGTGAGAAATCAGCGCAGGACTACACGGGAGGAGCTGGTCAATGACCTGAAAAGAGCTGGGACCACCGTTTCCAAGGTTACTGTTGGTAATACACTAAGACGTCATGGTTTGAAATCATGCATGGCACGGAAGGTTCCCCTGCTTAAACCAGCACATGTCAAGGCCCGTCTTAAGTTTGCCAATGACCATTTGGATGATCCAGAGGAGACATGGGAGAAAGTCATGTGGTCAGATGAGACCAAAATAGAACTTTTTGGTCATAATTCCACTAACCGTGTTTGGAGGAAGAAGAATGATGAGTACCATCCCAAGAACACCATCCCTACTGTGAAGCATGGGGGTGGTAGCATCATGCTTTGGGGGTGTTTTTCTGCACATGGGACAGGGCGACTGCACTGTATTAAGGAGAGGATGACCGGGGGCCATGTATTGCGAGATTTTGGGCAACAACCTCCTTCCCTCAGTTAGAGCTTTGAAGATGGGTCGAGGCTGGGCCTTCCAACATGACAATGACCCGAAGCACACAGCCAGGATAACCAAGGAGTGGCTCTGTAAGAAGCATATCAAGGTTCTGGCGTGGCCTAGCCAGTCTCCAGACCTAAACCCAATAGAGAATCTTTGGAGGGAGCTCAAACTCCATGTTTCTCAGCGACAGCCCAGAAACCTGACTGATCTAGAGAAGATCTGTGTGGAGGAGTGGGCCAAAATCCCTCCTCCAGTGTGTGCAAACCTGGTGAAATCTACAAGAAACGTTTGACCTCTGTAATTGCAAACTGTCAGGTTTCATATCAGGCTAGCAGCAGACAACAGTTCAGGTGTGCTAATATGCCTATAGTTCAATAACAAGAGCACATACCATGAGCAGGTCTTGAGAAGCAGGTCAGCGCTGGGACTTGTAGTTCACCACGGATGCAGGGTTGAGACGAGCGGGACAGCTGGCACTTATAGTTCACTGCTGAAGTAGGTGTTTTGATGAGCAGGAAAGCTGGAACTTGTAGTTCACCGCAGGTGTGGATGTTGGTGGTGTTGCTGGTGCTAGTAGTGCACCACTGCAATGGATGTGGTCTAGGCAAGCCGGGTCATACACGGATAATCAGAGTTCGAAAGGTACCAAATCGGAAGCAACAAGCAGGGTCAAACAAGCCGGGTCATACACAAAGTTTACAGATAAACAGGTCAGGCTGGATCTCACAAGGCAAGCAGAGTAACTCTATCACAAGCACTGATTGGGTGAAGCCACAGGTGTTTTAAAGGAGAGCTGGCCAATCAGTGTTTCCCAGCCAAGGCTGTGTCAGGTGAGTGCGCTGGGTCCTAGAGGGATCCAGTACTGACACAAACAAAGGCTACTGTACCAAATATTAACATTGATTTTCTCAGGTGTTCAAATACTTCTTTGCAGCTGTAACATACAAATAAATAGTTAAAAAAATCATACATTGTGATTTCTGGAATTTTTTTTTTGATTATGTCTCTCACAGTGGACATGCACCTACGATGACAATTTCAGACCCCTCCATGATTTCCAAGTGGGAGAACTTGCAAAATAGCAGGGTGTTCAAATACTTATTTTCTGCACTGTATATCCTAGTCCAGAATATACCCAAATCAGTCATTGGTCAGTCCTGCTCTCCAGGATTGAGTCTGAAAGAGTGACTCCTCCCCAGGGCTAGAACTGAGCTCCAGTAGTAATCGGCGTGCGCTCCTTGCAGAAGGGCGTACGGCTCCTGGAGCCAGAGGCGGGGCTTTCCTCCCCCAGCCTCAGTCTCTGCTGTCAGACTTGCTCTGACCCATGATCCACCGCCCCTGGATCCCCTGGTTCTCCCTTCCAGGAATCACCGGAGCCTTAAGGTAAGCCCCTGACACAGGGCACAGGGCACTTCTTCCACCCCTTGAACACCATTGGGCGGCCGTCTTTTTCAGGACAAGCCGCGGCTGCGGCCCTTGCGCTCCGTTCCCCCCCCTTCCTGTACCCTTACACCGCCATCACTGCCCAAGGCATCCCTCCACAACCTCTCCCCTGAATCTCTGCCGCTTCTGGGTGTTTTTTTTATACAACCGCGCCGGCCTGACCACAATCGCGGCAGCCGCGAACTAGGAAAGGCCGCGGTTTCACCCGCGGCCTAGCGGTGCGCCGGTCCACACCCCCTGCAATCACCATAAAATAGCCTAAAACTGCCCAGCAAGCCCCCCCCCCTACCCCAGAAAAGCAGCGGCTTTTCCCACCATTATCCCAGTCTTCCCCAGCAGCACCGATCCACTTAGGATCACAGCCCCCATCCTGGATCCAGCTGCAGGATCGGCAGTCATCTTGCTGCACCCAGCCCCACTCTCCCCCTTCCCAATACTATCAGTACTTGATCCAGGGTTTGTCCGATCGCCTCTCAAGGGGTCAGGAAGGAATTTTTTGCCCTACCGCAGCAGATTGGCCTAGCACTGCCAGGTTTTTTTTTGCCTTCCTCTGGACCAAGACAGAGAGAGGATTCAACGAATCCTTGAATACCCCCCCCCTCCCACCCCCCTGGTGTTTGGCGACCATGGCTAATCTGCAATATTCTGCGGAAACCATTTGGGATCTGAGGCGATTTGTCGCAATATTGCCAGCCAGCACCAAAAAAGTCCTAAGAATTGAGCGACTATTGAGAAGCGATCGACGATCGACTATCAAAAATCGCAGACGTTTACCCCAGCCTAAGCACATATCATGTGCTTTGATCAACACAAGATCGGCAGTAAAACACCGACTAGAAATCCATGATTTTATCCTACAATACGATTTAGATTGCCTCTTTATTACAGAGAGCTGGCTTACAGCCGACTGTAACACCATTCTAGGAGAACTGGTGCCAGAAAACTACCGTATTATAACGGAAAACAGAATAGGGCAAAGAGGAGGAGGACTGGCGGTGATCCATAAGACTCACCTTGCGATCACTAAACCAGTACTTCAAAACCCTCTTCCATTCATGGAAACCCTTACTCTGCAACTGCAAGTAAACTCCCAGGAGACCGTCCGGATCTTACTCTGCTACAGACCACCTGGCCCAAAATCGCAGCTGCTACCATCATTGACGGAGTTTATCTCCACTTATACCCTCAACAGCAAACAACTTTTGCTGCTCGGGGACTTAAACCTCTGGGCCAACTCCTCACAAGACCCTGTTGCCGACGCCTGTATTGACCATCTGGAAGGATTAGGGCTACAACAACTAGTATGTGGGCCCACACATGCTTCAGGTCACACACTCGATCTTATTTTCAGACAAAATCTGGAAATAAAAATTCTGGAAAATGAACCATTGCCATGGACAGATCACCATGCAATTAAATTCATTATTTCCAATATCCCCCCCTTAACAAATACATCAAATCCAGTGACAACACATTGGACTAGACGTCTGAAGAAGCTCCATTCGGATCTCTTCAAAACCACGTTAAGGAAAAAAATACAAACAATTCAGCTGCATCAAACGGCCGTTGAAACACTGGATGCCATAAATTTCGGCCATGCTACAGTCAGCCGACTTGGTAGTGCCGAAACATAAAACCCGCATCCGGAAAAACAACCGCAGCTGGTTTAACAACCAGCTGTCGTTACTGAAGCAAGAACGCAGAAGGGCAGAATCTGCCCGGAAAAGATGTTCTTCAGAGCTAAACCTATCCATCTACAAGGCGACAACAAGAAAATACCACAAAGAAATTTTCCAAGCCAAGAAAAATTATTTTTCTGAGGCTATCAACGGTGCCCTAAACCGCCCCAGCGAACTCTTCAAGATGGTCACCCAGACCATGAAACCAGGATGCATTGAAGCCCCTAGTTCGGACACACAAGAATTTTGCAATGAACTATCGGATTGCTTCATTAATAAAATCGAGGCAATCCGTGAAAGCATTCAGCAAAATAATTCCCCCCTCAGCCCCCCCTGCAGCCTCTCACACAGCACCCATAGTAATTCTCCTATATCAGGTAAGTTTACCCTGGAACCCATCTCCATCGAGACCACTAAGAATGTCATTGGTACTTTGCGTAATGGCACAGCGCCAAATGACATTATCCCCACAAAACTGCTGAAGGAATGCGCCTACATCCTGGCTCCTCCCATCATGCAGCTTATCAACCAGTCTTTCGTGGAGGGCATAGTGCCCTCACAGTTGAAAGAGGGTATAATCCAACCCATCCTGAAGAAACCCTCCCTGGACCCCAAGGACCCACTCCACCGCCGTCCCATAACAAGCCTCAATGTACTCTCAAAAATAATGGAGAAAGTAGTGGTACAACAGCTGCAACAGCATCTAGATACCCACAAGCTACTTGACCCATTGCAATCAGGCTTCCGTCCCGGACACGGGACGGAAACAGCATTGCTGAAAGTATGGGACGATGTTCTCAAGGCCGCAGACGAAGGAGAATCTTGTCTTCTAGTTCTGTTGGACCTAAGTGCAGCTTTCGACACTGTAGACCACAAACTGTTACTGACTCGGCTTGCTGAAGTAGCCAGAGTCGCAGAAGGCGATTTATCTTGGTTCTCCTCTTTTCTAGAAAAACCGATCGCAAACAGTGAAGTTAGGACCTTTTACGTCTGAGAAACGCACAGTAACATGCGGAGTCCCTCAAGGATCGCCTCTGTCACCAGTGCTGTTTAACATATATCTTCGTCCTCTTTTTGAGATTATCAGCAGCCACAAACTGCTCTACCACTCATATGCAGATGACACGCAATTGTATTTCCGCATCTGCAACAGAAAGGATCACCACCTCAATCTAGAGACATGCCTCTCTTTGATAGAGGACTGGATGACAAAGAGTTATCTTAAACTCAATGGAGCGAAAACAGAACTTCTCCTGTTTCACGCCAAGCGCAGGAATCAACTTTCAACAGCGTGGACCCCCCCGCCTATTTTGGGCAAGCTCATCACCCCTAGCGCCAAAGACAAAAGCCTAGGGGTCATTTTTGACTCCTTTATGACAATGGACGCACAAATAGGGTCAGTAGTCATCGGATCTCACCATTTGCTGCGCCTACTACGCAGACTCACTCCATTCATCCCTAAAGAAGATTTAGCGGTCGTGGTGGGAGCAATTGTAAACTCCAGGCTGGATTATGCAAATGCCCTTTACCTCGGACTCCCCAAGTACCAAATCGCTCGTCTGCAAGTCGTTCAGAATACGGCCGCCAGACTTGTGACTGGGAAAAAACCCTGGGAATCAATCTCACCTTCACTGAGATCCCTTCACTGGCTGCCAGTTAAAGACAGAATTGCTTTTAAAGCTCTCTGTCTTACGCATAGATGTGTCAATGGGAATGCCCCCCTTTATTTATGCGAAATAATAAAAGCTCATAACCCCAATCGCGTTTTGCGATCCACTAATCAGAACCTGCTCCAGGTTCCGAAAGCCAACTTCAAGTCCAAAGGAGAAAGAAGATTTGCGATCCAAGGTCCAAGACTATGGAACGCTTTACCAACCAGCATTCGGTTGGAGGAGAACCACCTAGCATTTAGGAAAAAGGTCAAGACTTTTCTCTTTAGATATCAAAGGAGACAGGAACAACAAGCGCCCAGAGGCGATTCAGTTTGCATGTGCCGCGCTATATAAGTTTTCATTCATTCATTCATTCATTCAGGGCTAACTTTTCTGGGATAACTTTTTTCCCCGTTGTTTAATACATTGGCAACAAGTCCAATTTTATTGGCCAGGCTGGTAACTCACCAGACCTATTGGTTAGTGGAGGAACACTGCAATATTAGTACAGTGCTCTCCTGTAGACATGTTCATGTTGTTAGACTAAGGTGACCAGATTTTTAAAATGAAATCCGGGGACATATTTTTTCTTTACTAGCAATGGCAACAATCAGCGACTCTCTGCCCGTCGCTGCCCACCTCACAGCCTCTCAAGTCTTACTCTTTGGGCCCCGGCTACTACTGGATGGGGAGCGGAGGAAGATCATTCCGCCAGGGAAGACAAGGAGATAAAACAGGCGGCTGGCCAGGAAGAACATGCGAGCGAAGCTGAATGGGCATGCGCCCGAAACTGAAGAAATATTCCCTCCACTCCGACCAGCACATGATCATCAGAAAGGGGCACAGATAATGGGAAAAATACAACCCCCCTATGCTAGTAGGCACGGCGGAGCGGGGGGGTGTAATTCTATTTTTTTTTATTTTATTCTGCACTGATTGTCTTTGAAATTGCCCCTGCCCCCTATTAGATCCAATCTGGGGACAAAACCAGGGACAAACTTGGTCCGGGGACAGTGTCCTTAATCAGGGAACTGTCCCCTGAAACTGGGGATGTCTGGTCACCCTATGTCAGACTGACAACACATTGCAAAGCAGAAGAACCCTGACTGGCTCAAAATGCTGTCTCATTCAACCCTATTTTATTCTGGTCTATGCAGTTTATTTACTAATGTGGCCTGGTATTTAATCTGACCTAGTTACTAAGGCAGTTTAGTTATTAATGTGTCCTAAATTGTCAAATTACTAATGTGGCCAATGTGGCCTAGCTACTAGTCTAGTCTACGCTGCCTGGATACTTATGCGGCCTGGTTTTTAATCTGGCCTAGTTACTAGTGCAGCCTAGTTAGTAATGTGGACCAAATTGTCAATTTACTTATGTGGCCTATATGGCCAAGTTACTAATCTATCCTTACATCTAGTTTTGGCCTGTAGAAGATCTAAACCTGTGACTATACTAGATTTTTTGTATTTTGTATCTCATAGCATTTCTCTGTACTACTTTAAATCCTTTTAAAGAACTTCAGGCAAAATACTTGTTAAATGGTTTAAACCCTGTATTTATACCTCATATTCAATCACCACAAATCTCTCTTATTGCATTTACTTTTCTCTACCACAAATTCATTTTTTTCCCAGCGTAATCCTGTTATATTCAGCTGAGGTAGTAAACGCTTGTGTTTTCCAAAGCAGCGGGTACATAGCCATGTTGCCTCAGTGCAATACAGAACGGATTGTTTTATTTAAAGTTATCTAAGAGAAAACTTCCAATTATTACATACCACTGGGCCTCTGAATTATTTTCTGTCTTAAAATGAACTGAAGTTCTGGCAGCAGAACCTGGTAATTAACATTGCATATACATGTGGTTATGTGGAAATATACGAAGTCCCAGTGACAGGTTTATTGGATTGTGTTGGTAGGCCTCTGACGCTCACAGGACAGTCTTGTATTTAGGAAATTTTCACCACAGGGGAGAGCTACATCATAGACACTATTTATAATTATACCATGTAGTTACATCTCTAAGGGCCCATTTACAATTATGCTTTATGTGATGCATCAACGTATGTCGCATTCATGCAGCCAGTTGAAAACAATGGGCTGTCAACACATGAAATATCGGAAGTGGCACATTTTTTTTTTTTTTACATAATGCAGTATAATAAATGGCCATGCTTTGCAGCGCATTGCAACACATGTGCATTGCCATAGTGCATTAGGGCAGGGGTGTCAAGCGCAATTTCATTGTAGGCCGCATCAGCAGTATTGTTGCCAGGAAAGGGCTAGTTATTTCTGTAAGAGTATGCATCTACTCTTTTATTATTCAGGAGCATGTTACATATATAGGGAGGTGGTTAAAGCACTCTGTTATATCTGCAGTGCAGAATTAAAAATAAAACAAGCAGGGTTGTCCCGATACTAGGCATTTGCGCGAGTACGTGCACTCGCGCAAATGACCCGATGCTTCCTCCGATACTTTTTTTTTTTGACGATCGGGAGGAGAGCGGGGGGCAGAGGGCAGGCTTGGAGGAGGCGGAGAGCCGGCTGAGAACATGCTGGTGGGCGAAGAGCAGGGGGCGGAAAGCAGGCTTGGAGGAGGCGGAGAGCCGGTGATCTGCCTAGATGGTTCCAGCTAACGAGCTGGTTCCATTAAGGACTGCGCAGGCGCAATCTCATTCTGTCGGTCTGGTTCCAGCTAACGAGCTGGTTCTGCGCAGGCGCAGTCCTTCCCGACGGAAACCTCCGAACCTCGGCCGACATCCAGGGCGACGTGGAAAGTGAGGAAAGTGGCCAGGAGGCCGAGCGAGCGGAGCCACGGGGATGTTAAAGAATGAGCCTGGATGCCGCCTGAGGTTCGGAGATTTCCATCGGGATGGATTGCGCCTGCGCAGTCATCGAAGGAACCAGCTCGTTAAGGGAACAAGCCTGACGAGTCACCGGCTGAGAACATGCTGGTGGGCAGGGGGCGGAGAGCAGGCTTGGAGGAGGCGAGAGCCAGCTGAGAACATGCTGGTGGGCGGAGAGCGGGATGATGCTTCACCTGATTTTTTTTCAGCGACGAGCGGGCAGAGAGCCGGTGCTGAGAGGGGGCGGAGAGCGGGCTTAGAGGAGGCGGAAAGAGGCCTAAGAACGTGCTTATGGGCGGAGAGTGGGATGAGAAACTGCTGAGAGGGGCGGAGAGCGGCCTGAGAACGTGCAGAGAGCAGGCAGAGGGGCGGGGGCGGAGAGCAGAGCGAGTCCTCAGGCGGGTAAGTTGAATTGCAAGTAGGACCTGTAAGGAGCATCTTTCCCACTGATCACCAATGAAGGGGACATTCTTCTCACTGATCACCAATGCAGGGGACATTCTTATCACTGACCACCAATGAGGGGGACATTCTTCTCACTGACCACCAATGCAGGGGACATTCTTCTCACTGACCACCAATGAGGGGGACATTCTTCTCACTGACCACCAATGAGGGGGACATTCTTCTCACTGACCACCAATGCAGAGGACATTCTTCCCACTGACCACCAATGCAGAGGACATTCTTCCCACTGACCACCAATGCAGAGGACATTCTTCTCACTGACCACCAATGGAGGGGACATTCTTCCCACTGACCACCAATGCAGGAGACATTCTTCCCACTGACCACCAATGCAGGGGACATTCTTCCCACTGACCACCAATGCAGAGGACATTCTTCCCACTGACCACCAATGCAGAGGACATTCTTCTCACTGACCACCAATGCAGGGGACATTCTTCCCACTGACCACCAATGCAGGAGACATTCTTCCCACTGACCACCAATGCAGGGGACATTCTTCCCACTGACCACCAATGCAGAGGACATTCTTCCCACTGACCACCAATGCAGAGAACATTCTTCTCACTGACCACCAATGCAGGGGACATTCTTCCCACTGACCACCAATCCGGGAGACATTCTTCCCACTGACCACCAATGCAGGGGACATTCTTCCCACTGACCACCAATGCAGGGGACATTCTTCTCACTGACCACCAATGCAGGGGACATTCTTCCCACTGACCACCAATGCAGGAGACATTCTTCCCACTGACCACCAATGCAGGGGACATTCTTCCCACTGACCACCAATGCAGGGGACATTCTTCCCACTGACCACCAATGCAGGGGACATTCTTCCCACTGACCACCAATGCAGAGGACATTCTTCCCACTGACCACCAATGTACGGAGCATTCTTCATATGATTAGTCTGTATTGTGGTTTGAAAACTGTCACATGACATTAAAAAAAGTATCGGTATTCGGTATCGGCGAGTACATGAAAAAAAGTATCGGTACTCGTACTCGGCCCTAAAAAAGTGGTATTGGAACAACCCTAAAAACAAGGATTCTGGTTGGTTGCTTGGTTCACTTGCTGTCCAGAATAGTTATTTTGTTCGAAAATCATTTTGTGTGATCATGTCTCCTTTCTGTTGCTCTTCTATAAAAGGCGATAATAAACCACTGACAAACCATTGACTCGTATAAGTAAAACATGTATTAGATTAATTGCAAATACAAAAAAAGGTCGTGAACATCCACAGACATCTTTTCAGCTGTCTATTAACACATTTCCCCTAATAATCCTCTATTATCGCCAAGAGGTCTTGCTGGCTGCCTAATCGACCAGCGGGGTTCTGCATTCAATCCCTCTCAGTTTTCTGCGTACAATAAAAATCCCCCTGGTCGTTTCATCCTCCTCGTATGTTTTTAAACATTAAATTTGGACCATATTAGATACAGAATTTATACGACGCAGGAGAAGAGAGAGCACGTTCCCATATGGAAACCATCAATAAAACCACAGACTCAATAATTTATGTTTAAACTGTAGTCTTAACATCTCTGATTTGTACAATAAATAACAAGGCCGTCCAACAGGACCTGTAGGTGATGCTTAATAAGCTGCATAGTTCCTCCTGGGTGAGATTGCAATCTGGAAGCCAGCAAGCTCGGGGACTTCACTGCTGCTCGCTCTGATAAGGGAATAATCTTGACAACTTTTAGAAACTCCCTAATGCAGTGATTCTATTTACTAAAGCCTCAGATTTTGCACAGCGTAAAACAGAACTCCAGCTAAAAATAACAAGATAAAAACGAATAGCCCATTAAAAGATAAAATAGCAAAAACAGTTTCAGTTCAGTTTTAATCCAGAGTTTTACCCACATTACCCTTTTCACCACTAGGTGTCCTTAGTCTGATAGCCAGTTTCATTCAACCCACTTCTTCTGAGCCCAGGTCATCCTGGACCCACCGCTAGCCTGTTAAAGGAGAAGCAGCACAAGGAGGAGCCTATCCCTCTGGCACTGTACTTCCTCTCCTGAAACAAAAAAAAAATATGGCTTTGGCTACTGTTAAGGTTTTTGTTATCTTTAGCCTGACCCCCCCCCCCCATTCTACAGTGCACCCGGAAAGTATTCACAGCACTTCGCTTTTTCCACATTTTGTTATTTTACAGCCTTATTCCAAAATGGATTAAAGTCATTATTTTCTGCAAAATTCTTCAAACAATACCCCATAAGGCTCCATGCACACTGAAGCTGATAAACTGCAGTTTATTGACGTTTTGGCTTTTTTTTTAAAGCCCATAAACTGAACTCTATGTTAGCCTATGTGCCCATGGACACCTGGGCGTTTTTCAGTGTTAATGAGCTTTGGAGTTTATTGGCTTTTTTCTGAACGCCCGAAATTTGCATTCAAAGTGCCATTTTTCCTCGGGGAAAAAAGCTAAAAACCGCAAAACGCCGAAACACGCTCAAAAACGCAGAAAACCGCTAAGAACCGCTCAAAAACGCTGAATAACTTTAGCGCCAGCGTTTTTTTTTTTTGCGTTTTTTTATCCATTGAAATAAAGTAAAAAAAAAAAAAAAAAAACTGATAAAAGCTACACTGAAAAACGCTGATTAAAGCTATTGCAAAAACGCTGAAAAACGCTGCAAGGCTCCCTGCAAAGCTACTGGTGTTTTTTTATAGCTTTTATCAGCTTCAGTGTGCATCGAGCCTAATGACAATGTGAAAGAAGTTTGTTTGAAATCTTTTCAAATGTATTAAAAATAAAAAAAAACGAAACAAAAGAAAACATGTACATTAATATTTTCAGCCTTTGCTCAATACTTTGTTAAAGCACCTTTGGAACCAAATACAGTCTAAAGTGTTTTTGAGTATGATGCTACAAGCTTGGCACACCTACTTTTGGGCAGTTTCTCCCATTCTTCTTTGCAGGACCTCTCAGGCTCCATCAGGTTGGATGCGGAGGGTCAGTGCACAGCCATTTTTAAATCTCCCCAGGGATGTTCAACCGGGTTAAAGTCTAGGCTCTGGCTGGGCCACTCAAGGACATTCACAGAGTTGTCCTGTAGCCACTCCTTTTTTATCTTGGCTGTGTGCTTCATCCCAGTCTGAGGTCCAGAGTGCTCTGGAGCAGATTTTCATCAAGGATGTCCCTGTAAATTGCTGCATTAATTTTTCCCTCGATCCTGACTAGTCTTCCAGTTCCTGACGCTGAAAAACATCCCCACAGCATGATCCTGCCACCATCATGCTTCACTGTAGGGATGGTATTGGCCATGGTAGGGATGGTATTGGCCAGGTGATGAGTAATGCCTGGTTTCCTCCAGACATGACACTTGCCATTCAGGCCAAAGAGTTCAATCTTTGTTTAGCTTAGAGAATTTTGTTTCTCATGTTTTGAAAGTCCTTTAGATGTCTTTTGGCAAACTCAAGGTGGGCTGTCATGTGCCTTTTGTCTGGCACATGAGTGGAGGGTAGTCCATACAGGTCCTATTGGTGGTGTGCTGCAGAGATGGTTGTTCTTCTGGAAGGTTCTCCTCTCTCCACAGAGAAACACTGGAGCTCTGTCAGAGTGACCATCGGGTTCTTGGTCACCTCCCTGACTAAGGCCCTTCTCCCAGGATCACATAGTTTGGCCGGCGGCCAGCTCTAGGAAGAGTCCTGGTGGTTCCAAACTTCTTTCATGAATTATCAAGAAAATGTAGACAACTGGCTCCAAAAACCAAAATGCCAGCGCAGGAACCTAATGAGCTGTGAAGACTATGGGGTTAATTTACTAAAGGCAAATACACTGTGCATGTTGCCAGAGCAGTTGCTCCAGAGCTTAGTAAATGAGCAAAAGCTCTGCTGACTTCCATCATTCAATCATCTACAAAAAAAAAAAAAATTCCTTGCACGCGATTGGGTACTTTTTGCAAAGTGAAGCTTTACCTCATTTACTAAGCTCTGGAGCAACTGCACTTGCAGCATGCAACAATTTCCCTTTAGTAAATCAACCCCTATGGGACCTAGAAAGACAGTACTGAATCCCATGGACGTTGTATATCTTTCTTAAAAGTACTTTTATCTCCTGAATTTCTGTTTTGCAAAGACAAAGAAAGTTCCTCTTTAAAGCGGAGGTCCACCTGATTTTTATTTTTTTTTAAAAGCCAGCAGCTACAAATACTGAAGCTGCTGACTTTTAATAAATGGACACTTACCTGTCTGGCGGGCCTGCGATGTCAGCAGCCGAGGCCGAGCAATCGCTCGTCTCTCGGCTGCCCCGCCACCATCCTCGGTAAGGGAATCAGGAAGTGAAGTGTTGCGGCTTCCATGCCCGGTTCCCTACTGCACATGCACAAGCGACACAGCCCGTCCTCACTGGTTCCCGCTCTTTCCTGGGAACAGTGGGCGTAAGTGGCGCGACTCCCACGGGAGTCTATGGCCGGAAGTGACACCGGAGGGGGGAGGGTTTAATAGCTAAACCTATAAAAAGTCTATATATTTAAAAAAAATAACCTATTACTCTTAATTAATTGGTTGCACATTGTATATAGACCCCCTCTCCAAAAAAAAAATAACTTCCTACTTTTTCGACTGGCCTACTACTTTTCTCAGAGTAGTTTACAGAACTTGAGGTTAAATCCCCTGCTACAGCAATTTATTTTATATTTTTTTGTGGCACAATAAGACTCTGCTTTCTCTCAGACTCAGATTATAGACCATAACGACCATGAATAAATGGCAGACGTAGGTTTTAGTGTGAGTGCCAACAAACTGCACAACACAGAGTTAATTAGCACCCAGTCAGATATTGTATTTCATTAAAGGGGTTGTAATGTTCCTTTAAGCTAGTGCATTGTTGGTTCACTTACCTTTTCCTTTGTTTTCTTTTATAAATGATTTTTTTCTTTGTTTTCTTTGTCTGAATTTCTCACTTCCTGTTCCTCCTCAGTAAGCTGTTCTGGTTGACTAACCCCCAGCCTGATGATGGGGGCAAGCTTACTGAGGAGAAACAGGCAGTGAGAAATTCAAACAAAGAAAAAAAACATTTAGAAGGGAAATCAAAAGAAAAAGTAAGTGAACCAACAATGCACTAGCTTAACCTCCCTGGCGGTCTTCCCGTGTGTGGCACGGGGTGAGATCTTAAAGCTACGATCGGTAACCCCGTGCCACACACGGGCTTGCCTCGCTGGATGCAGAAAAAAGTTTACTTACCTTTTCTCTGCGATCCAGCGATGAATCTCCGCAGTACACGGCGGGCGGATGTCCGCCTGATGCTGTGTGTTCCGCCGATTCCCTTCCCTGCGAGCGTCGCGACGTAGGGGGGGGAACGGCGCCAAATTTAAAAAAGTAAACAAACACTATACATACAGTACACTGTAATCTTATAGATTACAGTACTGTATGTAAAAAATACACACCCCCCATGTCCCTAGTGGTCTGCCCTGTACACTACATGTCCTTTTATATAATAAAAACTGTTCTTTCTCCCTGCAAACTGTAGATTGCCCATAGCAACCAAAAGTGTCCCTTTATGGCAAAAATTGTTTTAGAGCAGCTAAAAAACAGCGATAATAAATCAGAATCACTTGCAGAATTTAGCGATAGCGATTTATGGGGAAATTCGTCATAAAAAAAATAATGACAGCAAAAATTCTGCAACTGAGCAAATTTCAGTGATTTTGATTTGATTACATTATTGAATAATTTTTACTATAATTATATTATTATTTGTTATAATTTTTTATAATTATTTATTATATTATAATTTTTAATAAGAAAAAAAAAAAAAATCATACCCGGGATGCCTATTAGACTCTTGTTTGGATAGATTTCAGTGAGTTATTCCTAAGAATTACAAGCCTACAGTATAAAACGCCAAATTCCCTTGCAAATAATGGTACCGCTTTCAGCACCTAAAATCTGAAAGAATCATACCGCCAGGGAGGTTAAAGGAACCTATTTAGAAAATAAAAATCGAACCTTTGCAACCCCTTTATTGAAAAATGCAAGCTAGATTTGAATTGGATTCTACAGACAGAACTACTTCCTTTTTTTTCCCCCAATGTTGATACATGAGGCCTATTATAGTGTATATTTTACAATTAAATATTTAACAAGCCACAGGACGCCCTATAAAATAAAGCAGTGTTCCTGGAATCATTTCAGTATAAGCCTCTTCCTGACTTTAGCTGAATTGATGTGTATATATATTTTTTTTATTTCTATACATTGTAACATATGGATTCCAGATGTATCCTTCCAATTCCTAATAGTCACCAAACGCAGTCACAGGTATTATTTTAGACTAAACATTTGCAGAAGGTTGTAACTAGGTAAAAATGTGTATATTAGAATGTTTTATTTGTTCAGCTTAACATTTTAGTTTTTTTTCTTTTTTTGTTTTTTTCAGTTTATCATCATTATGCTGAAAAAAAATAAAATAATGTTTACAATTTGCATTAAACACGTGTTTTAACGTGCCTATGTGCACTGCCCTTCAGTTTTGACACCTGCATGTATTTGGACTAATGGTCCTAATTAGGTCTATTGATATGGTGCTTTCTTCTCATCAAGATGATTGTGATTTTTTTCCTCAAAGCTTTATTTAGACAGTTGGCAGTTAAACACAAAGTACAAGAACACCTGGCGTTCATGCCTTCAACTATCCCAGGCTTCCTGTTTTCTTCATCCTATGTGGGGGCCAAGGAAGACAATTGATGTCACAGCATTAATGTCTAGCAGGAGTTGTGAGCATTGGTTTTCAAAAAACGTGGAATGCTTAGAAGCACCATAATTTGTTTTGTCTGTTGTTGTGAAGCCGATCTCCATCATGCTATTAAATCATGCTTATTTAAATCCAAAAACAAAAATTTACTATATTGTAGCTTATCATTTCTTGGATTTGGTGGCTGCATTCGTTTCCTTTTTTCCGCTTTATTTTCACCTCCTGATCCCATCAGTAAGTGCTCATTGTTCTGTCTCTAGGGCAGACAGCTAAACCTTCTTGTCCCATAAACTTCAGATACCATATTTCTTTGATCTCAGTTTTATTAGAACAAGCTAGGTGAAACTACAAAATAACAGAAATAGACCTCAATAAGTACACTATTGCATACAATACAGCATGCATAGCAGAAACGATAT
Source organism: Rana kukunoris (assembly GCA_029574335.1). Classification (NCBI taxonomy): domain Eukaryota; kingdom Metazoa; phylum Chordata; class Amphibia; order Anura; family Ranidae; genus Rana; species Rana kukunoris. The sequence goes on from CM056051.1 coordinate 399,703,805, forward strand.
GCAATACAAGATGAGATAGTAAAAACTTACTTTTTAAGTTCTCCAAGGGGTAATGCCGATAGATTGAGCAAGACATGTCCTGCTTCCTGTAGCGTCTTCTTAAAGCATGGTGGCTGTTTTCACTTCCTGAGAAGATTCTACCCAGAATTCTCTGCTTACTAACACCTTCCTTAACCACTTGCTTACTGGGCACATAAACCCCCTTCGTGCCCAGGCGAAATTTCAGTTTGCGGCACTGCGCCGCTTTAACTGACAATTGCGCGGTCGTGCGACGTGGCACCCAAACAAAATTGGCGTCCTTTTTTCCCCCACAAATAGAACTTTCTTTTGATCGCCCGTGCGTTTTTTATTTTTTGCGTTATAAACAAAAAAAGAGCAACAATTTAAAAATATATATATATTTTTTACTTGTTGCTATAATAAATATCCCAATTTTTTTTAAAAAAAAAATATATTTTTTTCTCAGTTAACCTCCCTGGCGTTATGATTCTGTCTGGAATTTTGTACCAAAAGCGTTGCAATTGTTTTGCAAGGAAATGTGGTGTTATGTATTATAGGCCTGCAATTCTTAGTAAGTACTTACTTAAATCTATCTAAACAAGAGTCTAATAGGCATCCCGGGTATGATTTTTTTTTATTAAAAATTATAATATAATAAATAATTATAAAAAATTATAACAAATAATAATATAATTATAGTAAAAATTATTCAATAATGTAATCAAATCAAAATCACTGAAATTTGCTCAGTTGCAGAATTTTTGCTGTCATAATTTTTTTTTTTTATGACGAATTTCCCCACAGATCGCTATCGCTAAATTCTGCAAGTGATTATAATTTATTATCGCTGTTTTTTAGCTGCTCTAAAACAATTTTTGCCATAAAGGGACACTTTTGGTTGCTATGGGCAATCTACAGTTTGCAGGGAGAAAGAAAAGTTTTTATTATATAAAATGACATGCAGTGCACTGGGCAGACCACTAGGGACATGGGGGGTGTGTATTTTTTACATACAGTACTGTAATCTATAAGATTACATTGTACTGTATGTAAAGTGTTTGTTTACATTTTTGAATTTGGCGCCGTTCTCCGTCCCCGTGCGACGTAACGTCGCAGGGAACGGAGCTCGGCGGCACACGGGGACGCTGTGTGAATCGAGCGAGCACCCGCTCGCTCACACAGCGTGGATGCATCGCTGGATCCAGGGAGAAGGTAAGTAAACAGTCTCTGGATTCAGCGAGGCGAGCCCGTGTCTGACACGGGATCAACAATAGTAGCAGCAAATTTTTACCCCGTGTCAGACACGGGAAAAACGCCAAGGAGGTTAAGGCCGATACGTATTCTTCTACGTATTTTTGTAAAAAAAAAAAAAAAATCACAATAAGTGACTGCTTTGCGCAAAAGTTATAGCACCTACAAAATAGGGGACAGAATTATGATTTTTTTTAATATTTTTTTTTTACTAGTAATGGCGGCGATCTGCGATTTTTATTTTGACTGCGATATTGCGGCGGACACATCGGACACTTTTGACACAATTAGTGCACATATGCACTAATTACTGTATAAATGTGACTGGCATTGAAGGGGTTAACGCTAGAAGGTGAGGAAGGGGTTAAATGTATTGCATGGGTGTGTTCTAACTGTGTGGGGGGAGGGGGGTGACTGGGGGAGGTGATCGATGCTGTCTCCCTATGTACAAGAGAAACAGCATCTGTCACCTCTCCCTGACAGGACGTGGAGCTCTGTGTTTACACACAGAGCTCCACGTCCCTGCTCTGTCACCGACGATCACAGGTACCTGATGTAACGGAATGCACCGTGACAGACTGAGATATTCCTATGTCTAGGGTCACCTTATGTCCACTAGGGCCATAGGGTGACAAATAATCATAATTCATATATTACAGATGGGACATTATTAATACTTCATTTTAGGACTGAAATATCACAAGGAGCTCATGATGACATGACCAGGTCAGCCAGACAGTGACTCATACCTTTTGTATAATAGGCTATTGAAATATCTTAAGGTGTTGGCTATTCACTGTAAAGACATTCCGTTGAAGGTGTTGATTGCACCCACTCTCACAAGACTCTGCCATTGTGTGATAAAGCTGTCTAGATAACTTATTCAACTAGATGTCTGTGTTATTATTCAAGGTTAATTGAACCCTATTGATGATACGGTGCCGTCATGTCTAGCTACCAATTAAAGAATTATCCTCAGTGAGTGAATAGGGGGGTGGGGACTGCATTGTCCTGTGACTAACTGCATTATGCTTGAGACTGTATAAGAAGCTGAGAAAATACCAATAAATTGTCATATCTTTGAAAGCAAGTGCAGAGCTTGAGTCTCGTCTTGTTTATGGGAATGGATATGGATCGTGTATGCAAGATTGTCGGAGTGTGTCAGATAAGCTTGTCGTGGTTGGATGGAAGATCGTAAGCGGTGGTGACCGTTACACCTGACGGACATCGCGGCCGCCGGGTACACGCATCGAATCCTCGGTGATGCGTCGGGACTGTTTTTCCCCGCCGCGCGCGCAGGGAATTACAAGTAAATCACGTCCAAAGACGTGACCCCCGGCGCCTCAGGTCCGCGCTGTTGACGTATTCTGTCAATGGCGCGGACCCGAAGTGGTTAACTACACACACAGTAAACCAAATAAATAGAACACTGCAGCAATACCAAAAAAGAAAGCTAGATGGCGTCTGCACTACGCAAATGATTGTCTTATGTAAATTACAAATGTTCCATGTTATTTTCAAAACACAGATACAGATAAACAGAATATAAGTCTGGTGGACAGAACACTCATATACACTTGCTTTAGCTTCAACACACATTACCGGCTAGTTTACGCTTCAAAACATGGCTTCGGACATGCTTTTTTAAAGCTCTCTGAACACCAGTCTAAGCTCCTGTTACTAAATAGAATGGTTAGTTTACAGTCCTGTTTATACCTTGCTTTGGCTTTGGCTTCGCTTCAAAAATGATACACCATGTAGCTTTAGTGGTGCTTCCAAGCGTCTTCAAAGCCTCCATAGAAGTCTATGGCAAAGCTTGCTCGAAGCCCAACCATAGCCTCACCAAAGCCCAACCTAAGCCCCAGCAAAGGCTCATTGAAGCTTCACCAAAGCCCCACTGAAGCATCATTGAAGCCCCACTGAAGCCTTATCGAATCACAAAGCAAAAGCAAGGTGTAAACCGGACTATAAACTAACCATTTTATTTGGTGACAAGAGCTTTGAATGGCATTCAGACAGCTTTAACAAAGCGTGTCCAAAGCCATATTTTGAAGCAAGTGTAAACTAGCTCTAGGGGACCTTTGACGCGGGCATTCAGTCAAGATCTGTCAACCAGAATGCTTCCATGTTGAACCACAAGGTATGTCTATGGGTGGGTGAACATAAACAGATATTCATCCTAAGGGCCCGTTCACACTAGGAACTGCATGTGAATCGCCTAGAAATGCGGTGCAGTTCCAGTGCGATTTACATGCAGTTCTGTGCAGTGAGATTTTGGCCCTATTCATGTTGAATAGGCTGAAATTGCCCCACACCAAAAGTAGTGCATGTACTACTTTTTGAAACACAGGGTAGCCACCTTCGTACCATGCGGGCTGATGCAGGCAAACGCACTGTGTTTGCAATCTGTACTTGAGGTATCATTAACTTTTCACTGACCCCCACAGCAGATCATACGGGCAGTGCGATTGAAATGCAGGTCAAGGTGCACAGGAACTCGGTTTTGCCTCTTTGCATTTTAGTGTGACCGGGCCCTAATGCCCTGTACACATGATCGGTTCATCCAATAAAAACGGTCTGATGGATTTTTTCATCAGATATCCGATGAAGCTGACTTTCATCAGTCTTGCCTACACACCACCAAAACACAACGTGCTGAGAAAAATTAAGTTCAATGCTTCCAAGCATGCGTCGACTTGGTTCTGAGCATGCGTGGATTTTTAGCCGATGGACGTGCCCACAGACGAACGTTTTTTTTTCTATCGTTTTTTTAACCATCAGATCATTTTAGAAACAAGTTCCTAGTTTTCTCACCGATGGATAAAAAACCAATGGGGCCCAAACTTGGTTCCTCTGATGAAAACGAACCGATCGTGTGTACGTGGCATAACAGTATTATGTGCATATATATGGAAAATCTACAGATCAGTTCAGCTGTGTCCTACTTTTTTCATACAACACTAAATTCGGCACACACTTTGTTTATGGGCTGAGCTGTGTGTATGGCCCCAAAGATTCCTATAGTGCTGCATTTAGAGTGTTAAAGTGTGTTAAAAACTATATGTTGTATGCATCTAAACATGGGGGGGCCAGATTCACAGAGCCCTTACTCCTGTCTATCTCGCGTTAGACTGGAGTACTTTCAAATTACGCGCGTTTTTTCACTACTCTGAAACCTCAAACCATGAAAATACGGCTGCGGGCTTCAATCCGACTGGCTTACGTGTTCGTACGCCTTCGGATCTACACTGCAATAAATTTGCGGCCGCTGGGTGGAGTTCCCGTCGTTTTCCGCGTCGGGGTATGCAAATGAGCTTTTGCCGACGATCCACGAAGTTACGAACGTCAATCGCAATCTCTTACGGCATCTTTAGTCATCTTTTTGCTGCGTAAAACTATACCAGCTTTTTGCTGGTCTAATATTAGATATGGTCGTCGTTCCCGCGTCGAATATCAACGTTTTCCGACGTCTTTTTTTATTTTTTTACGTAAGTCGTCCGGGAATAGGAATGTCCGTAAACGACGCTACTCAAACAAAAAATGACGTAACGACGTTATTTCGCGCAATGCACGGCGGGGTTTTTTCTGAACGGAGCATGCGCAGTTCGATCGCCTAATTGCGTATTTCGATTACGCGGCGAGAAATACACTACCCCGCTGTACCGTACGGGACAAAATCTACCAGAATTCGGCGTATAGCCTGGTAAAATACGGCGGCGTAGTGTATCTCTGATACTCTGCGCCAATGTAATTGTATTTGAATCTGGCCCGGTGTCTTCAATGCCTGTATAAAGGAGCTCTTAGATTTGCTAGGATAGTACTGGAGGTTCATGAGGGATTTCATTGCTCCCCGGAGTTGCTCTTTAAATAGACTAATTTGCATAGTAGTTCCAGTTTATGTGTTTCTCTAAAACTCAAATTTTATATACATTTTTATTTTGTGCTTTGGGATATCAGAGGTCAGTGTGACCCAGTGAGGATCTTGGAATGGTTATTACTGAGGCTTTCCAGCTCATTGCCTATGCCAGTTTTCCATATCTGTTACAAAGGTTGCCTATGTTCGTCTTTCTCAATATGGCAGTGTTCTTATATTATTATCTAACATTCGATGTGCTGCTTTGCAGATTGTTCTGATTAGCAATAGAGGGCAAATGCTAAATGTTTCTCCAACATACTACATGCTGAAAAAAATAATAATCCTCACTAGTGCCTGCCTCTTATAAGGCTAGTACACACGATTAGAAAATTGTATGAAAAATAATGCAATTGTACGATAATCTGATCGTTAGTATGCAGCTTTCGAGAGCCGATCGGGCCTAGTCGTGCAAATTTATCTGATGGAACAAGCACAAAAAAAATCTCGTATGATACCAGATCGCACGATTTTCCTTTAATCAGAACAGATTTTATCCAAAATTACTATAAGAATACAATACAATACATTTCATTACTTCTGAATTTTTTATTGGGTTGTATGAACATTTTCCTAACTTTAGTAACCCCTTCATTTTCTGAATGGAGACTAGCATGCAAGAAAAACGGGCAATCATTCATCCGATAATCTCATCGTATGTACTAGGCTTTATGGGCCTGTGTATAAAAGTGAACAAAGAAAATCTCTTGTCACATGACAACCAATCAGCTTCCATAATAAAGAGACACTAAGATAATAGGAGACTTGGAGAGCCATAAGGTTAACTAAACTGAATTTATTCTACCTTGAGTAGAGGCAATAAAGGAGCATGTGATGAGCATATATTATTATATAAATCACCCATACTGTAAACACTATAAATTCACTTTTGGTAACGTTGGCCTTCATATGTTCCCTATGAGTGTTAGCCACCTACCCAAATACTTACCTTGAGCCCTAAAGCCTAAGTTTAGATTAAAGCTGAATTCCAGGAATCCAGCCACTTTCAGTTCGCATGTGCCGCGCTATACAAGTTTTCATTCATTCATTCATTCAATGTGTACACTTACTATGAGTTTAGTCCAACAAGGTGCATGCCACCTCCTGGACATATCTCTATTATTTACATCTAATGGTTTTATGGCACTTCCTGAGGAAATACGAGGGGCTGTGAAAGGAGAGAAGCACACATAGCATATATGCCTACCTCTCCACTCTGCTGCCCATTCACAGAATGGGTTCACATAATACAAAGGCTTCTGTGACTGGGCAGGAGGAAGGGAGGAGCAGGTATAGAAGTTACATTGACTCTGCACCTAAGGCCTTTTCAGAAAGAAGTTCAGACCGTGTCCAACAGCCACTGCGCATTTGCACTTCTCACTCCACTCATTCCTATAGCTGCAGTGGAACTACATTTCCTATGAGGCATTGCAAGGCTGGCAGTTACAATTACTCCTAGAGGTATGATGGGACTTGTAGTTATTTAACAGCTGGAGGGCTCCAGGTTGCCTACCCCTGCTGTAGTTGGTCTCTACTCCTCTGGCTGTTGCAACAGCCAATCACAGCAGTCGGTCCCATAATCAGGAACTCTACCTCCTGTCTTTCAAAATTCCTACAGAGCTAGGGAGGGCCAGTGCCAGGGGTTAAAGCCATTGGTGTTGGGGGCCGGGAACCTTGCAGAAAAAGAGGACCATGAAAGGTCCACTTTAAGGACTCGGAAGTGGGGTGGATGGTAAGAAGTATGGCAGAGACTGTCCTTGAAACTGGTGAGGGGAACTTTGAAAGGACAACTCTAAAAGTGATGATGTCCTTTATATATGTCTCTGATATTTCTAAGCAGCAGGTGCTTTATAAATGCACTAAGATCCAATTTGCTTTAACAGTTTTGTTGCATAGCATGGCAGCTTTGAACACCATTTCTGTATCAGGCCTAACAGCTTCAATGAATCTAATTTTTGTAGCACATCAGCCTCTCCATCACATCGTCTGATAGCAGTCTCTGGAAGCCAGATAAGATTTGTGCATCATTACCTATGTCATTGTAATATGTAGTTATGACAGATTCCAAGGCGACAAACCACAGTAATAGCCATCTTTTTATATGTAATGAGATTATTCATAATAATCCTCCATCACAGTATGATTGGATGGTGGATATTATTTCTTACCACAGTGTTTCAATAGCTAACAGTTCTATAACATGATCTTTGCCTGTGTATTTTTCACAATGCATGCATCCCCCCCTTAGAACAACATAAACAGTGTTATTTTTATTGGAGGTGAATACTTTTCATGTCAAGGTTTCATTTGCATGCATACAACAATTTAGGGGAACCTGTCAGTAGAGAAATGCCTGTGCTGTCATGTTGCTAGTTTTCTGGCTGTCATGTTGATCCTCTGGATTTATCTTTAGGCTTCCCATACATGGTTAGATTTCTTGTATGCAGCTTGCGTAGGGTTGCCACCTCACGCCTTTAAACCCAAACACGTATTAATTACACAGGTTCTGTGGCTGATTAAGTTGGCAATTAAACTTACCTGGTGCCTTATCTGCATTAAGTTGGTCTCAGAACCTGTGTAATTCATATGTGTTCAGGTTTAAGAGGATGAGGTGGCAACCCTAAGCTTGCCCTAGAATCAAACCTCCCACCCATGCTGTAGAGCCCGCTACTGTATTGGTGCTGCCACTGCTTGAATATCCAAACAGTAACTGCATCCTGATAGAAGCTGTTTGGCTGAAATTACTACCTGGCTCAGTGGATTTTTAAATAGAATTGTGTTGATGGTGATGACAGGGCCACCCCAGGAAACCACAGAGGAGCTAGGTTCCTTTTGACTTCCTCTCCTTCTCCAATGCCGCTGCGGTTGAGTGCCACCTGCAGTGGAGAAAATAGACTGCACCTGCCTACAAGTGGGACCGAGACTTCCCATCCCACTTCCAAACAAAATTGAGTCAAGCTGAGCACTGCTCAGCCATTCAGAGGAAGCTTTGTGTTTTTTTATGAATAATTACAAAGCTTCCTCTGATTGCCCGCAGTGGAGAAGCAGGCGGATGACATCACACTCTTCACCTCAGCCAATCAGAGGAAGACTTGTACTTATTTCTAAAATACAAATACTCTTGAACAGCACTCAACCCAACTTGAATTGCTGTGGCAACAGGGCAGGAAGTCCCCATCCCAATGCCGAAACACAGTGCTGTATACTGCATGTAGCTGATACTACATATAGGTTATAGAGCACAGACAGCAAGCACATGTATTAGTGAAGGAATATTTCTCCTAGACTAGCTTGGCCCAAACAAATCAAACCTGAAGTTAGGCTTTAACTTTATTGAAAGGTTTATTTACATTTATTTATTAATTTAGCTTTATGTACATGTGTTAACAGGCTGTGACGTGCGTAACATGCGTTGACAGGCTGTGACGTGCGTTACAATGCGTACAATTCTGACACACTGCATTTTAACCCAGCACACACCACACATGTATGATGTAAACAGAGCTCATAGAGAACAATGTTGATAAACACAACGCACCTAACGAGGACAAGCCCTGGTGTGAACAAGCTGGCGCCCTACCATGGCCACCGGTGTGCTTTCAGAAGTAAACAGTACCTGATTATAACGCACTGTGTTTTTTTTAACAACTTTATTGAAATGTCATAGATGCATTTTATTCACAGCAGAGTGTTGCAACACTCTGTGGTGAAGAAAAGCTTTGGTCGGTGAACTGAACACATAGGACACAAGGACATTTGCCGTTAGGACTTCGTTGGGCGAACCCTGTTCAGTCCTCCCCATATGGTGTGGATGGGCCCTGTGAATACTTAAGGAATAACTCAAAGCATGTACTCTTTGAACGAACACTATACTCTCCCTTTTAGAGCTTTGCTCTTTTATTCATGAGTATGTGTTTTATGTGTCCTAATAAAAGAAGGTAGCTGTATTATTGAGATGAATGCTGCGTACTGTATAGTTTTTAATCAGCGATGCTGGAAACCATTTCTGCTGAAAGCCGTATGTACAGTTAGGCAAATAAGACTGTCTTTGTCATGAATTCTAAACACTGAACTCCGAGTGCTTGGTAGTAAATTGTTTGTGCGGTTTTACTGTATATAGTGGAATCAGTCACCTCAACACCCGCTCCCTGAGTGTTTGTGTTCTAAGAAATTAAATACTATTAATTTTCAAACCTTAGACCGCATTTCAGACAAAAACCTTTTATATCCAGAAGTTCATTTAGCTTCTCGACTTCTTATAAGGGCCATTAATGTGCAGGAAATACAGTCATGAGGGGCACTTTACATCTAAACCAAATACATTGGAGGAATAGTTTGTTATGATTTCCAGATACTACATCACTGTAGGGGTTTGAGTTTGCTAACATGGAGACCTGAGCCTTCTAGCATTGGGAGGTGTGTAGTGATTACGAAAGCTGATTGGATGACCAGGCGAGTGATTAGGAATTAATTTTTTTTCAAGACTTCATCTGTGAGGTTGGCAAAGAAGTACATACAACTGTTTCTCCATAGCTAACAAAGGAAATGGGCTAGGGTGGCAGGATAACCTTGAGTGGTACACATTTATCTACAGGTCATGTTGCTGACTGTTAAGTTGGCCAGACATATTAAGGGCTCAGTGTCTCCTGATCTAAGAGATGCTACCCGGTTTGGCTGGGAGCCCACAATGTCAATTGCCCCCTGGGAATGCCAACCAAGGGGGTGCTCTTGGTATCACTATAGAGTTGGGACCCTGCTGTGAGAATAAACATTAGGCCAGCACACCTAATATATATATATTTTTTTTCACTTCACCTCATGTGGCAGGCTTTTATGGCCGTGGCAATTTGTGTTATCATTGTATTATACAGTAGCACAGTGATGGCGAACCTTGGCACCCCAGATGCTTTGAAACTAAATTTTCCACGATGCTCAACTACACTAAAGAGTGTATGAGCATCATGGGAAATGTAGTTCCAAAACATCTGGAGTGCCAAGATTTGCCATCACTGAACTAGCATCTTCTATTATTTTTCCTCTTAGTTTTTGTCACTACATTCTTTAGGTGTGTCTTTTTTTAATCTTTAGGATAGTAGAGTGTGGGTTTTCAAGCTTGCCCTGAAGTCTAGGTGGAAGATGTATGGCCCTTAGGTTCCCCCCCCCCCTGTTTGGGGGTTGGGTGGCAAGGGAATATCTTTGGGAGAGCCCCTAACCTAGTACTTTAATTAGCTGGGCCTTTTGACTAGGTTGGCCAGAGTGCCTTGCCACCGTGGGGAGTCTTTCCTCCCTGGGAAAGGGGTCGGGAAGGTCCTTTATTCGGAGGAGAACACCCTGTGCACTTGGGTGGGCTTGGAAGAAAATATACGTTTTAAAATTTCTCTTGTTTAGAAATCAATTGATTCCCCAATCCATGCTAAACAGCATGGATGGAGGAATCCGCAGTGTTGGCTGTTGCATTTTTAAATCCGTCACCCGTGACTTTGAGAGTACCCGAACAGTGCCTGCATCTAATTTGATGTAGTCACTGTACGACTGAGAATATTCAGCCTGGGTCCTTTAACCACTTAAGACCCGAACCATTATGCAGTTTAAGGACCTTGCCCCCTTTTTTGTGATTTGGCACTGCATGGCTTTAACTGACAATTGCGCGGTTGTGGGACGTGGCTCCCAAACAAAATTGGCGTCCTTTTTTCCCCACAAATAGAGCTTTCTTTTGGTGGTATTTGATCACCTCTGCTGTCTTTATTTTTTGCGCTATAAACAAAAATATAGCGACAATTTAAATTTTTTTTTATATTGTTTACTTTTTGCTATAATATCCCCCAAAAATATATAAAAAAAAAAAATTTCCTCAGTTTAGGCCGATACGTATTCTACCTATTTTTGGTAAAAAAAAATCGCAATAAGCGTTTATCAATTGGTTTGCGCAAAATTTATAATGTTTACAAAATAGGGGATAGTTTTATTGCATTTTTATTAATATTTTTTTTTTTTTTTACTACTAATGGTGGTGATCAGCGTTTTTTTTTTAGTGACTGCAACATTATGGCGGACACATCGGACAATTTTGACACATTTTTGGGACCATTGTCATTTTCACAGCAAAAAGCGCTTGCGACCCCACAGCTGGGCTTAAAGAGACATGTACAGGTATGTGATTGTGCCCAGCCATGCCATTCTGCCGACGTATTTTGGCGTGAAGGGGTCCTTAAGTGGTTAAGCAAAAATCTATTGAAAAGTCAACTTTTGTCAAGCTGGGAAGTACCAACAGGGCCACCAATGGAACAAATCTTGGCTGATACAGCTAGAATCAAAAGAAGTTTGATCCTTGTATGGCCAACTTTAGTAAAAAATTTCACAGTGGCTTAGTGGATAGAACTATTTCTTTGCATTAGTCCCTGGTTCAATTCTTGGCCAGGACATGTTCTCCCTTTGTTTTAATGATTTCCTTGGGGTGCTCCATACTTTGGTCGTAGGGTGACCACATGTCCTGGATTGCCACCCCCCTGGGCCAATCGGGTGCCCCGAAAAAAGGCCGCCACATCACCGCTTTACTCACTGACAGTACTTGTCCTGGCCGGGAATGCCTGGAGGAGCACAATCCCCACCCCCTGCTTGTGATTGGAGAAATCATGAATCCCGCCTCTTGTGTCCAATCACTGTGCTGTGATTTGTTACAGCATAAGCTGAATTTTGGGAGGGGAGGCTGTCCCTGAATGCTAGTTTGGAAATGTGCTCACCCTATTTGGTTGCCTCCTACACTCCAAAGACATGCTGGTAAGTTAGTTGGCATCCGTCTAAATTGGCCCTAGTATGTGTGCACTAATTGACTATTCTCATCTTTTTTACATTCTGCATGCTGGTCCCGGTCCAACCAATTGCACAAAGGTTGAGGAAAAACTACAAGATCTACCTGCATAAAGGAAAAAAGAAAATGCGTCTCAAGCATACCAGGAATGCTGCCCAGTATAAATGTGTGTATGGCCTACAGTGGTACAGTAATTTAGGCAAATGTAGGAAATAGCCATTACACTAGAAGTTTAAATTGACTGAAGTTCAAATTGACTGAAGGTCTTCTGCATTGCCATTGAGCATTAATTATAAAATCATTTGAATTTCTAGTGTGCCGGCTTTTCTCTACATTTGGCATTGCAGGGAACTTGATTTTGTTCTACTGCAGTTAAAACTGAACCAAGGCAAAAAACGATTTTTGGCCATTAGCACTGTAAAATAAATGAATAATGAAGTGCAGTGTATGGCTGCCACTGTGTTATGTAATACTTTTACATTCATTCCCCCTCTACAGCCCAGCTGGAATTAAAGGTCTGGTGCTAATGCTTACAGTAACAGTTAAAGGGATTGTATGGTTTTGATTTTTTTTTTAAATAACAAACATATCATACTTACTTCCACTGTGCAGTTAGTTTTGCACAGAGTGGCCCCGATCCTCCGGTTCTGGGGTCCCACAGCGGCTGTCTCAGCTCCTCCCCATAAAGCTAAACCCCCCTGGAAAGCTCTTTCCCGAGGGAGTTAGCTTGCGGGCGCGCTCCCTGTCATACACGCTGCGTCCATAGACACAAAGTGTATGACTCGGTCCCGGCCCCCGGCGGCCACGTCATTGGATGTGATTGACAGCAGAGGGAGCCAATGGCTTTGCTATTTTCAATCTATCCAATCAACGGCCAGACTCTGTGGAGAAGAGGACACCGGGGGACGAGCTCAGCAGGTGAACGGGCTCAGGTAATTAAAACGGGGGGGGGGCTGGGGGGCCCGTGACAGTGAGGCTGCGTACACTCGATCGAACATGTCCGCTGAAACTGGTCCGCAGATGATGTGTACACACCGCCGGGCCAAAATCCTGCAGGAGACATGTCCGATGAAAACGGTCCGCGGACCGTTTTCATCGGACATGTCTCCTCGTGTGTACGGGCCTGAGGTGTTTTTTATCTTAATGCATAGAATGTATTAAGGTGAAAAAAACACAAACCTTTACAACCCCTTTAAGTACACAGATCACAGCAAGTTGTTCTGTGATTAGAGGAGGGGAAATTGCACACCTCCTCCAATCACAGAACACCTTGCATCCATTAAAAAGAATGCAAGACTTTTTCAGAATAGACAAGCTGTGTAATCGAGCCCATAATTATGCAGTAATTTGTGTCTTTTATATCTGCTTGTGTTCAGTTTTCAAGAATAGAGATGAAAGAATTGCTGGTGATTAAGCCTAGCATGGTTTGAAAAGAAGGGGCCTTTGTTTGGTCCTTATATTAAACAGAAATGTTACAGTCACCCCCAATTTTTCTGTAATATGAAGTAAGGTAACCAGAGCCATGTAAACAATCAGAGACAATTTGCCATAAGCCGAAGAGGGCTCCCGAAAGTAATTTTTATCACATGGAGATGCCGAGTGACCTTCCAATGAACTTAGGCGTAAAAAGCACATCGGAATATTAAAAACACTCCCTCCCTGTCATCAGCAGAAGAAGGGCAAAAAAAATAAAACAAAACCGTCTCAAAATTTGGAAAGGGGGGATTTGTGAAGGTTAAGACTTTCTGAAAAGTATCATTGTTGCGCATGTGGAATTTTTCCAGGAAAAACAGACTTTTAAGTAGTCTCGGCTTACTTTTCTATGGAGAAGGCATTTAAAAAAAAAAGACGACTTTTATGAATGCTGCTTTGGGTACACAGCTTAAGAAATATACAATGGAATTTTGTGGGTAGATTGTGTGCGGGGGTCCTGACATCCAACATCCAAGCGTATATTAAGATTTGGGGATGGGTACTGTAAAGAGTGGGGGGGGGGGGGGGTCACAACTTTTCCAGTTGGTAGAGAACTGACCTAATGTTTGGAAGACTTCATTAAGAGGTTTAATGGCTTCCTGTTATTTCTGTACTTTGAAAGCAGATTTGTTGCAGCAGAGTTGAGTTAAAATAATGGAAATGTTCTGCACATGCTAACTTTGACTTATATAAATCAGGCTTTAAACAAGAACATAAGGTTACAGTGTGTTTTACTTTCACTGAGTGTAACGCTTGCTGTTGTTTTCAATGTGTTTTTGATCAAATCCGGTGATTAGGTCATGTTGGGGGGTGTAGTGTTCTGCGTCTGCACAGATCATTCTTTCTCAAACAGGGTTCCTTCAGAATTCAAAGCTGAGCCCAAGCCTTATGCCGCGTACATGGAAAAAAAACAAATTCTTGTCAAGCCTGCCTTGCATACACACGATCGTGAAAAAAAAATGCTCAAGCAAAGCGCAGTGACGTACAACACGTACGACGGCACTATAAAGGGGAAGTTCATTAGAATGGCACCACCCTTTGGGCTGCTTTTGCTCATTTCCCGTCTCATAACTTGCTTCTGAGCATGCATGTTTTTTTCTCCGTCTTTAAAGCCTACACACGACCATTTTTCATGACGTGAAAAAGGACGTGAAAAACGTCGAGAAAAAATGGAGTCGACATACCATCGTTTTTAATTACCAATTTAAAAAATGGCATTTTTCTCATCATTAAAAACGGTCGTGTGTACATGGCATTACCTTCAGTATGCACAATTGTACAGGCTCTTCTCTTGTATTGAAATTGTTTGCTCTGATTTCCCTGCGCACTGTGAGCTTCTCACAATTTGCATTGGAACCTGCAGCAAGTCAATTCCCAGCTGGAGAACATCTACCATCATCTACTGTATGTATTTCCTGCCCAGCTTTACCATTCTTGAACCATCCTTTCCTTACATTGGTTTTCGGTTGTTTCAATCATGGAGGCTCAACTTCCTAGGCCATGACTTAGAATGATCTGCATGGAAATGCAAACTACCTAGGAATGCCAAGTCTTCCAGACTGGCATCC
The DNA here is from genome assembly GCA_029574335.1 of Rana kukunoris. Lineage (NCBI taxonomy): Eukaryota > Metazoa > Chordata > Amphibia > Anura > Ranidae > Rana > Rana kukunoris. Next base: position 399,718,818 of record CM056051.1, read on the forward strand.
ACCCATCAAGGCATTGTGAGATTTGCATAGCCGAGAACCAGTTCACTGCTTACATCAGAGCTGAGGGCTCTATAGATAAGTACTTAAAAGAGAAGTATGTTTGTTTTGTTTTTTTTGGCTAACCATAATTACCTAGGTCTATGCAACATCAGACCGATGCGGTAGCTGTCCCCCGCCGTCTCTGCACTGAGAACCGAGCCACCGAACACCACCGATGGCTTGGTTCTCTCACCTCCCCGAGCAGAGCGATGCTGACTGTCAACCAGCATCGCTCCTTCTCTGCTCCTCCATGCTCATTGGAGCACTTAGCTGTAGAGGGATGGGGAGCGGCCATATCATCGGTTTGCTGAGACTGCCATCAGTCAAGGCAGCTGGCGGATCTAAACTTGGGAAGTCGGGTTGACGCGCTGCCTGGAATGATGGCAGTGAAGTCCACGGAGAGTGGACTTTAGACCCCTCTCCACTAAAAACGGATCAGAGGAGTGCAAAACGAATTGCACTTCTGTGACCCATAGAAGAAGCCCAGCCTAAAAATCTCAGGTTGGACTTCTCCTTTAAGTACTCTTTTAAGCCCTTGCATACCAAAAGGTCAGCCAAAGGAAGATGAGAGGGCCTCCCGCAGTGCAGATTTCACCAGGATCCAGCTGTCTGTGCAACATGGGACAACTTTCATTAGTCATGGCCCATGCAGGTGCTTTACACAACCATGTACACCTGCCTCTTCTAATGCATCTCAATGGGCAACTGTATGTAGGTGCAGCGGGAATGTTATTACGCAGGCTGTGCATGCCATTCAGCCCTTGTATGGCTGTGTGCATAAGGCCTAATACTCTTTTTATTTTATAAATATAAATAAATAGATTCCCATTGCATTTTGTAGCTGTAATCGGAGTAGTAGATGTTCATTATGATTTTGCTGAGTGGTCAGCTTGTGTTTTGAGGAATAATGTCCTTTGTATACATTATATTAAATTATATGTAACCAGTGGTCAGCTTGTGTTTAGTTGTTCAGTGCCCTTTGTATACATTGTATAGAATTGTATGTGCCCAATGATCAGCTTGTATTTTGTATAATGTCCTTTGTATACATTATATAGAATTGTATGGCGGCGTACACACGAGGGGATATGTCCGCTGAAAACGGTCCGATGGACCGTTTCAGCAGACATCTTCGCTCGTGTGTATGGGCTAGCGGACAGATTTGTCCACCCGACAGATTTCAAAGCAAGCTTTGAAATCTATCCGGTGGAATCTGTCCGCCCGACATGTCTGCTGGTTAGTACACTTACCAGCAGACATGTCGGCCCCCACCGCCGCCGCGCCGCTGCCGAATGGATTCGGCGCATGCGCGGAAGTGTTTTACTTCCTGGTGCGGTGACGTGGCGGTGACGGTGTGTACACGCCATCGGATCAAACTCCCGATCGGACATATCCGATGGAAATGGTCCGCGGACCGTTTTCATCGGATATGTCCGATCGTCTGTACGCCGCCTATGTGTCTGGTGGGCAGCTTGTGTTTTGAGGAATAATGTCCATGGTATACTGATCATATAGAATTGTATGTGCCCAATGGTCAGCTTGTGTTTTAACAGTATAGTGTCCTTTGAATACATTATATAGAATTCTGTCATGTTTATGCACTGTGCTCAGATTTTGTTGCTCTTTGTAGTGTTTTGTGTCTGTGTTGAGTATAAGGGAATTGTATTATAATCTATGATGATGCCCAATGTTCTTCTTATGTGGGGAAAATGTGTGCTCTATGTCTTATTACTTGTGCATGTGTAACAGACTTGGAATATTCTATTTTATTTATCCATAATCCTGAACATTTGGTAAAAAAGAACAAAATCATACTTCTCAGCAGTGGCGGCTGGTCTATAGGGGACACAGGGGCATCGCCCTACCCAATCTCTATGCGCCACCTTCTAATCTCCATGCCGATTGCCGGACTCATAGGTTTCTATGATTTTTTTATTTATTTTTTTGAAGCACGTGATTCGAGCCTGAGGTTCTAATTGGCTTTAAAAAGGTTGGGCTTTGCACCCCGAACCTATCCACTTGTGACATTAGTGAATCAATATATACTACTGTTTTCCGGCTTCTCCTCCCAACCAATCAGGACAGAAGGCAGACCTTAAGACCGGATTAGCCGGGAAGAGAAGCCGGGGAAGTCGTGACCTGGATGAAATGGAATGTATAAAATATTTTAATTTTGTTTATGACTTTATGTGCATTTGGGGAGATTTCTTTTCACATGTTATATCTGTGACAACAGTAAAAGAAAGGAGAAAAGGGGAAAGAAACCTAATGTGTGTTACATGATCACTGTTTACTTATGAATGTGCATCCCAGTGGTGCATATGCACGCGTTATGGGAGGTAGCCGATCCTTTTAACATTTTTTTGGGGGGGGGGGTAATTTTATTGCAATACTGTTTAATGTTTTCCCCTAACTGTATGGCTATTACAAGGGGCTGCCAAGCCAACTATATGCTAGAATTTAATTAGACATCCAGGGTCTATTAGAACCCTGATGTCTCTCTTGCCCTCTACCTTAGCAGATTAAGGAAAAACTCTTGTTTCCTTGGCCAGAGTTGCTGGGGTTTAACACCGTTGAACTCAGAAGTGCTCAGGACTTAGCTCTTCCAGGTTCACTCCATAGAGGGGTGATTGGTTAAAAGATTTGCACTAACACTCCTCCACTGCCCATCCAGATCAATAATGGCACTTGACCTTGGAGGGAGGACTTGCCGGCTTGTAGAAGTGGTTAGGCTGCTTTAGAGTCACCCAGATCCATTCTCTATTACAGCCTAGAAACCACTTTACAATTTAAAAAAAAATATTGTTTTAACGCTTTCAGTGCCATGCTGTGAGGGCACGTCTTTGGCAGCAAAAGGGTTGAAGCTTTGTATTAAACATTTCTGGCTGGTGACGACTTGGGAATTGTGCTTTCTGCTGCAGTCATCATTGCTGATGCCTAGTAGTAAAAGCATTCTGCAGTTCTATAGTGTATCTCTAAAAATGCCTCTCTGACAATCATTTCTTGTTTCGCGACATGCAAAATTTTAGGTCTCAGCAAAACATACCCTACACTCTCCCCATTGTACCCTCTGAAAATAGCTGCCCTTTCATATTTGGACATGAACCTCAACTTTGATGTGAATGAATGACATTATTCACGGTTCACTAGTCGTCCTTTCCCAGCTTACAATATTTACCCTGCGCTAATATGTTATTGCCATTGAGTTAGATATTTTAGTCTTTGAAAGATATGTTTTGTTATATTCCCTGGAGGCCCATGACATTTCTGGAACGTAACTAGGAGCAAAGCTAATGACAATGCCATGAATTACATTAACCTACTTCTCAGAAAAGATGCCACTTATGTTAGCATTAAGGATACTATTATTTTGTAGAATTAACAAATTAGATCTTAATTATTTATAAAAAAAAAATCCTCACAGTATGCAGCCATAGTCATGTCTTAAATAAGGCATAGATATTTCTTGAATTTTAAGATTTTTTTTATTAAAGTTGACCTGCTTCCAAACCTTTTTTGTTTAAATTCCAATAGAGTGGGGAAGGGTTAGAATCTCTGTTCAGGTTTTTTTTGTCAAAAGGAAAAGAAGGGCGCACCGACCTTGTGCATTACCAATAGCAAGGTTTAATTAAAATGTACAGAGATATTGGCTACTCACAAACAAGTTAAAAAAGCTAGCATCTACACCACTCTGTCAATGGAAGTGGATGTCACCAAAGGCCTTCGACTGGGGAGTCCAGACGGCTTAAAATACGGCTGACGCGTTGCGAGGGCGAACCCTCTTCCTCAGAGCCAAAGCAATAGCCTTCCTCAGAGCCAAAGCAATAGGTTTGTATTGTCGCCTGTGTCCCTGTTGGCTAATTTTAATATCTGCAAAAAGTGAGAAAGAGAAAATAGGTTTTAACTTTTCAGTTTTTAAAACTAACAATACCTGTTGGCATTTGAGGCAAAAATATAAGTGCATCATTTATGTACAGTGCGTCAGGTATATATCTTGCATTTGGTCGAATTTGAGTGAATTAAATTGATCTAAAAATAAACTCAAAAAATTAAGACAGGATTGGGTTTTAGCAGTAGTAGTTATTGCAAACTTTGTTACTTGGCAACATCATGTTTTTTTCTGTTCATTTCGAGATCAATGGACCTTTCTGCCCGGCCTTCAACATTGCAGGCCTTATAAAAACAGAAGTTAACACACTACTGAGTCTTGAAGGACCAAGTGTTTGGTTCTTTTATCCGGGAGTCGCCGTACCATGTTCAGCTGTCAATACTATAGAAGGGCTTCTTGTAAAAAGCTGATGGTTTCTGTTATACTGGTGGTTATATGGCCAAAAGTTTGTGGACACCTGACTATCACACATATATAAACATTTTGCACATCCCATTCCAAAACCATGGGCTTTGTTATGTATTTGCCCACCATTGAGGCTTTGGCAGCCTCCACGGGTCTAAAAAGGCTTTCCACAAGATTTTAGAGTGTGGGAAGTGGTGTTCAATAATGTTGAGGTCAGGTACTGATATTGGACAGAAAAACCCATCTTGCAATCGGTGTACCAATTCATCCCAAATTCAATACAGCGTTCAATTAATGTCAGGGCTAAGGATTGAGGTAAGGGTTCCTCCACATCAGACTTGTCAAACCATGGACTTTACTTGCTGGAGTAGAATGGGACCTTCCATGAACTGTTGTTACAAGGTTGGAAGTGTACAGTCTTTGTATGCTGTAGCTTTAACATTTTTCTTCACTGGAAACACCAGAACTTATGTTGAGGCTTGTATAATGCCGTGTACACACGACTGTTATTCATGTAATGGAACAAAAAAAAACAACGTTTTTATCGACGTAATTCCTCTCAAGCCTGCCTTGCATACACACGATTGTGAAAAAAATGCTCAAGCAAAGTGCGGTGACGTACAACACGTACGACCGCACTATAAAGGGAAAGTTCCATTCTAATGGCGCCACCCTTTGGGCTGCTTATGCTAATTTGGCCATCTCGCAACTTGCTTCTGAGCATGCACATTTTTCCCCCCTCGTTAAAGCGTACACACGACCGTTTTTCACAACGTGAAAAACTACAAGAAAAAATAGAGCAGGTTCTAAATTTTCAACGCCCTTTTTTCTAGTCGAGGAAACTACTTTGGAGCATATACACGACCGTTTTTCACAACCAATTTAAAAAATTCTAATTTTCTCGTCATGAAAAACGGTTGTGTTTAAGTGGTATTAGCCTTTCATATCATGGTGCACTTCTTCCCATCCCTGTTTACTTCTTTTAGGCCATTTCCTGATATTGGAGACGGTCGTATGACAACCCTATAGAGGTCAATGAGGATCAATTGTACAAGGATGGTCAGGAGAAAGAATATTTTGACCAGAGGACCAAGGGGTTTCTACAGGTTGCTGCATTTGATTTAGGAAAGTATACATCTAAGGCAGGAAAAGGAAATTCCATTAGCTCAGAATGGAGTAGGTCAGAAGGATAAGTGTACTTTCTCTATTTCTCCTTAATTCACTGTAGAAATGTTCCCTTTCATCGTTAAGGCAGAGAGAGCAGTGAGGATCAATGGAGTAGACAGTGTTGGGTCAGGAGGTATAGACAATTTCACCTCTAGTGTCCAAAGGTAGAGCGAGCACTCTAGGGAAGAAGACCTGAGTGATTGAGCAGACTGAAAATGTTTTCAGCCATAAACCTCAGTCACTGATTTGCATTTTCATATGGCTGGAGCACAGCGGGTCTCTTGTGAGGCCGTGGCACTGCGACCACTTTTATGTGTCAACTACAATAACAACTTCAAATTTATTCTTACTCAAATGAGAATATAAAGTTCACTTAACATATGCAGAATAGTCTTTGTCCAAAAGTTTACTTTAAAGCAGGGTTCCGGGCATAATTATTATTATTATTATTTTTTTGCAAGCTAAAATTTAGGGTTGTCCCGACACCGATACTAGTATCGGTATCGGGACCGATACCGAGTATTTGCGGGGGTACTTGTACTCCCGCAAATACCCCCGATACCTGAATAGAATACTCCCCCCGCCACCGCAAAGCCGCCGCTGCATACCGCCGCGTTAATCCCCGTACATTACAGCGCGCATTACAAGCTTTCGTTTGTATACTTGTAATGCGCGCCTCGCCATGTATTGACACTCCCCTTCTCGGGATTGGACGGATCCGTCCAATCCCGAGAAGGGGAGTGTCTATACATGGCGAGGCGCGCATTACAAGTATACAAACGAAAGCTTGTAAAGCGCGCTGTATTGCACGGGGATTAACCCGGCAGCAGCTACTACAGGTATGGGGGACAGGACATGGCTGCAATATGTGGGGGACAGGACATGGCTGCAATATGTGGGGGACAGGACATGGCTGCAATATGTGGGGAACAGGACATGGCTGCAATATGTGGGGGACAGGACATGGCTGCAATATGTGGGGGACAGGACATGGTTGCAATATGTGGGGGACAGGACATGGCTGCAATATGTGGGGGACAGGACATGGCTGCAATATGTGGGGGGCAGGACATGGTTGCAATATGTGGGGGACATACATGGCTGCAATATGGGGGACATACATGGCTGCAATATAGGGGACATACATGGCTGCAATATGTGGGGGACATACATGGCTGCAATATGTGGGGGACATACATGGCTGCAATATGTGGGGGACATACATGGCTGCAATATGTGGGGGACATGCATGGCTGCAATATGTGGGGGACATGCATGGCTGCAATATGTGGGGGACATGCATGGCTGCAATATGTGTGGGGGACATGGCTGCATTTGGGGACACATTTAAAAAAAGTATCGGTATTCGGTATCGGCGACTACTTGAAAAAAAGTATCGGTACTTGTACTCGGTCCTAAAAAAGTGGTATCGGGACAACCCTACTAAAATTAATCACAAAATAATTTATATTATATTAATAGCTCCCCAATTGTTCCAGAAATCATTGCAAACACTTGTCTTATATCCTCCAGCTCATGCTGTGGCCGTATCCATCATATGTGTGGGCATGTGAAGCCCAGTTCCTTTTTCTTCCTGGTTTTCAGGGAGAGGTGCATGCTGGGCGATTTTTAGGCACAGTAATGCTCAGAGACTCCTGGGAAATGATGACACTCATTTCAATGGGGTCTTAGGACAGGAAGTTGAACCACCTAGGACCAGGAACTAGGCAGATTACTAAATCTGCCTAGTAACAGCCAGATAGAAGTGAGTAAAAACATTTTTTTTTTTTACATTAAAGGCAAGCTGTTAATAGAAAGTTCATTTTTAGGGTGGAACTCCGCTTTACCTCAATAGAAATGATCTGTATGTAATGTTAAATAAACATACAGGTTCCTTTGCATTTGTTGGTTACAAAAGAATGCATCATTCTGTACAATTATAGGAGAAAAACCAAGGCAACACTATAAGACGTTAGCCTTGTGTTCGGAGTTTTGTACAAATGCCATGTTTCTTTCAGATAAAGCTCCCACAGGAAATGTCTCTAGAGAACAGATGCCTATGTAACAATGTCTGTAAAACAGGTTATAAAGTCAGTGTGAACAAGCCAGAGTTCAGAGTTCTTCTCTCAGTTGTGGAAAGTGGGCCAGACAAGCAGGTAGCACCAGGGTCCTGGGCTATAGTGGTCCCAAAGGTGGTGCTCAGAATCAGGGAACACATTAGCCTGAAGTCTTAGGCCGCGTACACACGATCAAATTTATCTGCTGAAACTGGTCCGACGGACCGTTTCAGCAGACATCTCCGATCATGTGTACAGGCTAGCGGACATGTTTTCCCAGCGGACAAATTTCAATGCATGCTTTGAAATTTGTCCGCCGGAGACATGTCCGTCGGATATGTCCGCTGGTTAGTACACTAACCAGCGGACAGAAATCTCTGCGCATGCGTCAAATGGATTCGACTCATGCGTAGAAGTATTTTAATTCCTGGAGTGGTGACGTGGCGGCGTCAACGTCACCGCCACGTCACCGCGTCCTCAGCCTGAGGGGATTTTCGTCCGATGGTGTGTACACGTCATCGGACTAAAATCCGATGAGACATGTCCGCTGCAAACGGTCCGTCGGACATGTTTGAGCGTACATGTCTCATCGTGTGTACGCGGCCTTACAGGCACAGATTTAGGCCTCGTTCACACAGGCGTACTTAAGCAAACACTTGTGTGAGGATTTGTGTTTGCCCGTACGGGCAGGCACAGGTATTCAGGGCATCCCCATGCAGACAGTCCCATTCAGGTCAACTGAGATGCAACAGCTGCATGAACACAGCTGCTGCTCCCAATTTGACAGCTGTATGGGTGTATGGCCCTGAGCGCGGATAGTGTGAATTCAGGGACATGCACCTGCACCAACATTGAAGTCAAATTGGAAGCAGCATCTGTGGGACTGTCTACACAGGGTTGCACGGAAAACCTGTTCATCCCTATACAGGCAAACGTGGCCATAACATGGGTGTATGCTTAAAGGAGTTGTAAAGGCAGAAGGCTTTTTTATCTTAATGCATTCTGTGCATTAAGATAAAAAGCCTTCTGTGTGCCGCAGCCCTCCTAACACTTTCCCCCTTTCCAACAACATTTGTTGTCGGAAATTCCAACAGAAAACGTCCAATGGAGCATACACACAGTCAGATTTTCTGACAACAAGCTCACATTGAACATTTGTTGTCAGAAATTCTGACTGTGTGTATGCGGCATAATGAATTGTATATGGGGTTATGCCTAGACATTACACTTTGTGTTAACCAGGAAGAGAAAATCTCCTAACACAATCTGAACTTTCTAAACAGTATATAAATGTGAAGACAGCAGATATACATATAAAACCTATGTAGGGAGATTTGGTTAATCTCTGTGTATCATCTGAGGCTATTCACTTCACTGGGTGTATGGGGGGTTTACATCCACTTTAAGGTACATTTGGATTGCAAGCAAAACAGATCAAACATAGCTTTGCTTGTCAAATTCTGCATGTGTTTAAATGGAAAAGGCTAGCTTTGATATGAACACTTATCTACACCAGCCCTAACCTAATTGCACCAGTGTGCACTACCTTCTTTAACCAGTTGGTGGTGTCACTTTGTATGTAGTTTTCCCTCATCATTTAAAAAATGATCTCATACATATGATAAAAAAAGGAGAGACCAAGAAATTGTAATATTTTTATTGTGTATATCCAATAAACCAGTGTCATCATTTTCTGAATTTGCAAAAGAAACATTATTTCAAGAACCGTGTCTTGTAATCTTCAAGACGTGACTTTCGAATTCTCAGAACTGGAGTTAATCCTTGCATGACTCCAGCTTCAGATACATTATTAGCAGCCTCTATCTTGTAGCAGCCTATAGCATAATGCAGCCCATTCTGCCCTGCCTTTCACTTTTTGGTAGATTCCTGATAATATGTGGATTGTCTGAACTCATCTGCTGGCTTTAATAGATGTTTTTTTGTGAAACAGCAGGTTTCTACTAATCTTAATTAACTCTTACTCATTGTGTGCCAAAAGCAGCCGGATTGCATTTTGCAGAGGCAGAAGGAAGAGGCTTGCACAATTTTATCCCTGGCAGGGGATGCTGCAGTGGATTTCTGAGACTCTTGTGCTCCTTTATTCCTGCATGAAGAAGATAAAGATTTGCAATGTCACACTGTCCTGATGTCTGGTCCTCGGGGTGTAGGGAAATGAGCAATCCGCACATCTACATGTGTAAGATAAGAAGATAGATAGATAGAATAGATAGATAGATAGATAGATAGATAGATAGATAGATAGATAGATAGATAGATAGATAGATAGATAGATAGATATGGGAAAGACTAATTGCTAGAGATAGAAAGATATATAGATAAATACAAACAGTAGATAGATAATAGAATAATTGATAGCGATAGATACGTATGTAGCACTACCCCCGTAGACAGCTGCTGGTTTAGATTTGGCTTTTGCACGTTACCTCTAAGTTCGTTGTCCAGGGAAGAAAGTCTGTAGAAATTGCAATGTCCACACAAGATGTAAAACCTTAAACTGTTAGGTTTTATTTTTGCTGCATAGAACTTGTGAAGAAAGTGGAGAGCATAGAGAAAAGGGGAAAGTTCAGGTATGTGGTACAGAAGGCACAAAAAGTATCTAAGTTCTAGTATTCACCACTCTCTCTTGAGTGGGAATTGCTCACCCGGATAGACCCCTCTCACATGGCCCCAACAGCCGGAATGATGCACGGACAGTATGAGAACAGTCTCTGCCACAGACCATCTGAGAACAAAAGATGGATAGCCAGGAATCCTCTGCCACAGAATTTCAGCCTCAAACTTCCTGCCTTACAGCAAAAGAGCCTTTAAGCCCATCCAGCGGAGTGTAAGACAAAACGAGTAGTGGATACCTTTTATAACAAAGTCACCAGGCCTATTCCGAGACATTAGCTTGCCTTGCTTGGTCTCCTCCAGGGCAGGTCCTCCCCCGGTTTCCTTTGTTAAGCAGCTTCCCCCACTTGGATGGACAGCTTGGGATCCCTTTTAGAGTCATAGGCCCCAGCCAGCATAGCTGGGCCTACTTGATAGAAGTGCAGCCTCGGACCAACGTGGTTCCAGGACTGGAATCACACACACGTGCCTCGCGCCAGGAGGGCCACGAGGTGAAGGACCCCGAAAAACAGCGTCTGCCCCTTAAGTATCCCTTCCCAGCATGCACAGCAGGGCACCGCATGCTAGCACATTAGTTGCGCTAATGTGAGAATCTGTGGAAACACTTGAAAATTGCTGTTCACAGACGCTCTCCATCCAATCTGACAGAGCTTGAGCTATTTGGCAAAGAAGAATGGGCAAAAATGTCACTTTCTAGATGTACAAAGCTGGTAGAGGCATCCCCAAAAAGACTTGCAGCTGTAATTGCACTGAAAGGTGGGTTTCTACAAAGTATTAACTCAGAGGGGCTGAATACAAATGCACGCCACACTTTTTACATATTTATTTGTAAAAAAAATGTAAACCATTTATTGTTTTCGTTCCACTTCGCAATTATGTGCCACTTTGTGTTGGTCTATCACATAAAATCCCAATAAAATAAATTTACATTTTTGGTTGTAACATGACAAAATGTGGAACATTTCAAGGGGTATGAATACTTTTTCTCAGCCCTGTATGTAAGACAGTGTATCTGCAAACATTTACAGATCTCCACCAGATGTTTTATGTGCAACTGATATTTCTCCCAAATCCAGTCGCACTCTTTACATACATCTCAATATTTTGGCAGCCCCATAATCCTACTATTTAACGCTGATCCCCTGGCTCAAAATTTTTCTTTGGAAAACCTATTATCACCCGTGCCATACCTCTATTATCTTGTAACAGTAGCCGTAACATCATCAATATGCTGTACATCTCCTGTGCGGAGAGCAGAGCTGTGGGACAGACCCAGCAATTCCACCCAATACAAGCTGCCTCCAGAAAACCACAGGAGGGGGCGGATACAAGACCAGTCACCCTACACAAGGAGAGAGAGCAGCAGTGACAGGTCTGTATTACAGGAAGTCCTGCCTTTACAAGTTTTCACACTGCACATATCTTGAAGAAATGTACAACACATTCTAATGCCGCGTACACACAACATCAAAACCGTGTTTTTTTTCCCGATGGAATGTTGGCTCAATCTTGTCACACAATTGTTGTCGGAAATTGCGAAAGTCAAGAACGCGGTAAAGTACAACACTTCAACGAGCCGAGAAAAATTAAGTTCAATGATTCCGAGCATGCGTCCAATTGATTCAGAGCATGCGTAGAATTATTGTGCGTTGGCTTGTGTACACACGGTCAGAACTTTTGTTGTCAGGAAATTTGAGAACCAGCTCTCAAATTTTTGTTGTCAGATGGGGCAAACACACGGTCGGATTTTCTGACAACAAGCTCACATCGAACATTTGTTGTCGGAAATGTCGGTAAGAATCAAGTAAGAACACACATAC